>WUAM01000431.1:35329667-35357302 GCA_024336885.1 Actenoides hombroni
AGGCCATCGTGGACCTTCGGCGGGGGGTTGAGGTGCTGAAGGTGGGGTGCTGGGTTTTTGGGGAGGGTCCGGGCAAAATGGGGGGTGGTGGTGGTGATAAAAACGTAAATTAAAGCGCCCCGCGTGCCTGACGCGTTTAATTTGTGGCAGCTGTTGGTGGGTGTTGGCAGCAGATGTGCACCGTGGTGAGGAGGAGGAGGAGGAGGAGGAGGAGGAGGTGGTCGTCTCGGGGTGAAAGCCTTCGAAGAATGTGATGCCGGGCCCAGCCAAGCCCCTGGATGGTCTTACAGTGGTCAGATGGCCTTCGGCTTGCAGAAGAGCTTCCTAAAAATGATTTAAATTGAAATTATCCCTACTGTGAGGGTGGTCCGAGTGCTGGCGTGGGCTGCCCAGGGAGGCTGTGGTGTCTCCATGCCTGGAGATACTCAAAATGTGATGAAATAGACCTGAGTGACCTACACTAATTGACCCTACTTTGAGCAGCAGGGCTGGACCAGACCGTCTGGCCCATGGGGTACCATCTGGAACAGACCATCTGGGACATGGTTTAGTGGTGACCTGGCAGTGCTGAGTTAAGGGTTGGACTTGATGGTCTTGAAGGTCTCTTCCAACCAGAATGATTCTATGATCTCCAGAGGTGCCTTAAAGCCTCAACCCTTCAGTGACTCTGTGGTATATAACCATAAGAAAATATAGCATAAAATATTTAAAGGAGGGATGTGCAGTATCAAGTCTAGAGCAGCTAGCACTTGATAGTGTGCAGAGAGCCTGCTGGGAAAGCCTGGGCATAGGGATGCCTGCTGTCTTCAGTGGGTGGCATTAGGGACATGTGGCTGGATTTGCAAAGCTGTTACCTACTGGGTAATGCAAGCAGGCCAGTGGGACTTCTAGTGAGTTAGAAACTGAACTTGCACAGAAGCCACTGGGCCAGAGGAGCCATACCAAACATTTTTAGACAGCAGATGTAGACATTTGTGCACGGAAGGTTGTCTCCCAAGATCCCCTGTATTGTCAGTGGAGAGAAGTGTGTCCTCCAGGACATGCCAAAATAGTGGAATGAGTTGGTCTTTAGAAGAGCCTGAGCAATTTTAAGAAAACTTGCTTTGTCCTCACACCACTATGTACCTCAAGTACTTTGGAAAAATCTGTCCCTGTGGGATGTCTGGAATCTGGAGGGAAGATTTCATTCTCTCTTGTTGAATAACATGCTCACCAAGCACGTGTAGTGCCATCCTTTGCCCAGGTCTACCTCAGTTGCTGTGCTAAGCCTTGTGAAACTTTGCTGGATGATTCAAGATGATTCCTTCATATTTCTGGTGACCCTCCTGCTTTATAAAAAGGATTAATAATGGCTGTCACCTTGCTGCTGATCACTGTCTTCCTGATTTATCCAACGGTGTCTTATGTGACAGTGTAACAAACACTTCCCTGTGATCTAGATGCAGTACTTTCGGTGTGTTTCAGCATCTGTCACTCTTGCATACAGAGAACAGTTCCATGAAAAAATGCAAAAGCTTTTATTCATCCTGTTTAAACATTTTTTTCACAAATGGGCAAGACCAGCATTTCAATTAAATATTTTAATTTAAGACTTTGGAGAGCCATGTTGATTCACTTAGTTAATTTGTGAATGATTTCCAGCCCAATTACAACACATTATAAGCAAGCTTATGTTTGTATCCTGTATTGCCAGTTTGTGACATTAGTGAGACAGTGACTGTCTTGGTCATTAGGGCAGATGGTATTGCCATGCATTTCACCCTGTAACGCTACACAACAGTTGTAATTTAGAGGAGAAAGTCTTTTTAGGCATTGCAAAGATTAGCAGATGCAGAAATCGGTGATGGGTCATAGTTACCACTGCTTTTGTACACCACTGTCTTACTGCTGATTTTTGTCCCTCTCTCTGGTGAGCATGCTGGTATAGATGATGTTTGCTGACCCTCAGCTAGCACAGAACAGCCTCATGCTGCTGGAACAGGAAGCAGAGGTCAGGCTGTGCTGGCTTTGGACCTGAGCTGGGATCCCAGTCTGACGCTGTGAGTGCCATGGTGATGTACAGAGGTACTCTGGCCTATCTCAGGTAACACAGTATGACTTCACATCAGCTGTGGAGTCTAGTGCTGTGACCTGTCTCAGGGCATAGCTTGGAAGTTACACACTCTTCAGGAAGTATGTTCCCTGCTATGTCTGGGAGGTCTGGATGAATTCAGGCACGTGCCCTTCTTCCCTTTGGATAGATGTGACTGGCAATGCATGGGAACTGCTCCTCTGTGGCCATGCCTCAGCTGTGTCCTGAGTGGCAAGTCTGCTTCCAGGACCCTGTGTGCCATGGGTGGATGGGAAGCCTGTTCATACAGCCAAGAGATGAAAAACATCACTCGGTCCAGTGAGTTCCTGGTCTGGCATCAGGCTTTGGGATGCACCCTGATTTACCCAGCGAGTAAGTATAGAGCTGTTTGTAGAAACCAAACAGCCCAATTAAAAGAGTAAAAAAATGATCCTTAAGTAACACAGTGACATATTCTTCACCTGGGGCCTTACCAGCTAGCAGGCCTTCCTTCAGAAAACCCAACAGGGCCCCATACATCTCTCATTCCTTCCTAAGCACCCTCTCTTCTTCATCCCTTCGTACAGGCTTTAATCCACATAACCAAAACCACAGCGAAGGAGCACCTAGTCAAGTGACAGTCCTCAGTACACTCTTACCTGGAGTTATTTTTTCTTTGGATTTTTCCCCATATGTAGGCTCATAGTAACTTAAATAAAAATAGTAAGGAAGTTCGTATTCTAGTAACAACCCTTGCAGACAGCAGTGATTAGCTGTATAAAAGAAGTGTGAAGAGCCCCATATATGACAGCAGCCTGTGAGCATTTTAGAAATGGCTTTTCAAAAAGTTTTCTTTCAGGAGATTTAAAAGCTTTAAATATCCACAGTAGTATTAAATATTCATTTTACATTTCAGAAAAATATTTAGAAATTTGAAAGATGAACTCATTAAGCATAAAATTTGCTGAGAAACAAACATCCAGTAGAGCATCAAAGTAACACATAGAATAGAATTATATATGCAGGTGTATAAAGAGTTATTATAATTTTTCTGTCACACTGAGACAGTAATACACGGTGTTATCTTGTTCTTGGAATTTTCTCTGTAATTATCACCTAGCATTAAATATTTTTGACAGTAATAAAAATATGGGTAAGTTTTACTTTTCAGTGGGCATCCATCTTCTTTATGAATGCTCTCTGCCTAGCTTGGGCCTGCCTTTAATTACTTCAAGGATTCTCTCCTGCAAAGTGAGAAGTGACTTGAGTTTCTCTAAATGTGTTTGTCACTTCTTTTTAATTCCTTCCTCTTTGCCAATATTTTTTTTTTTTCCAGAGAGCTAGTTTCACATTGATTTAATCTTCGGTGTTACATGAGTGTCATTTAGTTGCTCAGACCATGTAATGAATCAAAGTCTGCACATGCAGAAAATTGTGCGGCTATTACTGACCTTTCAGAATCTCTGAGCTGGAATACCCTGGGTGCCGCACAGCCCATTTTACCTACTTGGTGTTTTTCCTGCCATTGGTGAAGCAAATGTTGAAGCCTTCGCTCATTTTCTTCTGAATTGCTAGGCAAGCTGAAAGCAATTAGGAGCGTAACTAAAGTAAGGTTTACACAGAGAATGCTTCGGGTTTATTCCCTTATCTCAAATCAGTCCTTTGTCCATTTCTGAAGGAAAGAAGAAAATAGAGAACAAAAGAATGCTTGCCAATCTATATCAATTTAATAGAAAATAAGTCTTGTCACACAGACATGACATTATTACAATGGATAGATACATTTTGTTCCTCCACAGATGCAACAGATACTTGAAAGGCACTTGTCTTACCCTATGTCATCATAACACAAGTGCCAGTTTTCATTAAAATACTTGAGAAGGGGATTAATGCCTGTTTTGCTACAACCTCTTAAAACAGTAGCTTCCAACAGAGCCTGTGCCAGATTTGCAGTTATTCAATAACCCACAGGACCGCTGGCAAAGAATGGGCATGTTACAAAGATGGATGTAATGGTAAATGAAGAGGACGGCAGGGCACTGAGAAGGGAGGCGTTTGGCCGTACAGCTTGGCTTTTTTTTCCACACATGCAGCTAAATGCATGTATTTCTCCTAACTGTAGAAATAACTGTATTTCTCAGGAGATGATGTAGTCGTACCTACATCATGGGGGACTGAGTACTAGAAAACACTGTCTCTTGTACAGGAAGTAGTTGGTTGTATATGAGTTCCCTGTGCAGAGCTGTAACAAGCAGGTTGCTGTGAAATAAGGAGAATCAGGAACAGAAACAGGGAGTCAATATTAATTAAGAGGAGGCTGAAAGGAGACCTTATTGCTCTCTACAACTACCTGAAGGGAGGCTGTAGTAAGGTGGGTGTTGGTCTCTTCTCCCAGGTAACTAGAGATAGGATGAGAGGAAATGAACTTAAGTTGCTCCAGAGGAGGTTTAGGTTGGATATTAGGAAATATTTCTTTACTGAGAGAGTGGTGAGGCATTGGAACAGGCTGCCTGGGGAGGTGGTGGTGGTGGAATCACCATCCCTGGAGGTATTCAAAAAACTTCTAGATGTGTCACTTCAGGACATGGTTTAGTAGTCATGATAATGTTTAGTAGATGGTTGGACTTGATGATCTTGAAGGTCATTTCCAACCTTTCCTATGATTCTGTATTACTTCTAGGCACAGAACTTGATGAGATCAATATTTGAAAGCTGGATACAGTTCAGGCCAGCATGTTTTGAAAAGGTACTGAGAAATGAGAAACAATTCTGAAAAGAGTAACAGAAGTTATGCTGAAGACCTGAGAAAACGTTTTGTAGTGAAGGTTTTATAGAAGTTCCTCCGTTCAGTCAGTCTAAAAGAAGATCAAGAGATGGCTGGAATACAGCATACTTTCACCAGGGTTTCATATGGCTCTTTAACAGAAAAGGATGTGATGTCTGGAAGCTGAAGTTAGAGAAGTTCAGATTCAAAATTAAGATCAAACATCTAATGGCAAGATAATTAAGCACTGGAACAATACATCCAGGCAAGTAATGGATCCATGTTGTTGTTCCACAAATTCTACATGGGCACAAGCCAGAATAAAAACCTTACCCAAAAGTAGAAGCAATTGAATGTTTTCCTTGCTGCAGGTTATTATAGCAAGGAAAATCTTCTTTATAACTACAGTTTGTTCTTTTCAGGTAAAAGAACATGATATTCTGATGGTCTCAGATGTTTGAAAACAACCCCTTTTACCTTGTGTGCCAAATGCTCTTAGTAGCCAAAGCTGCTGTGAGGAGTTGTCCTCTGCTAGTGGGCTCATTTCATTTCTGCCTGATAAATATCTCAGTATTCAGGGTCTTCAAACTTCTCTGTCTTGGAGAGAGATATTTCCCTGCATATACATCTCATGTGTTTATTTATATCTGCTGTGCCTCTTTCCTGCTTTCTTTACAAAACATACTGTGGTTCATTTACTACTTCTGCATATATACTTAAAAAAATTTTTTTTCTTTCTCTTTTTTTTTTTTTTTTTAGATGACTTATCATGGCTGGATTACTCTGGATCTGAGGATAGTGCATTTTATTTCCACTGTTGTGCAAATTTTGAGTATTTTTTATTACATCTACAAAAAGTGCTTTGTTACTAGTCTTCTTTTATTAGTTGGGGATAAAGCATGAGATGAAATGTGAGAGTCACTGAGCTTCTTTAGGCCACCACAAAGTACTTCAAGTTCTTCAGAAGACCACGGAGGATATTGGCGGTGCTCTCACTTCTCAGGGTTCCTAGAACCGAAAAACAAGACAAGTGTAATAAAAATACTAAAAAGTGTATGTTATCCTGGGAAAAGTTTGTGCTACAAACCATTACACTGACCATACTTAGGTGGAAAGGCTGGCTTGCAGCTGTATTTGGTCTCTTTGTTTGCCAGCAAAGTAATACCCCAGAGCTGAAAATGATTCAAGGCACATTCATAATTACAACTATTTTAAATGAGATAATGGGCATCATGGCTCTTAAAAGCATGGGTAATAATTCTGAGAACATTTCTGAAAAGGGTGTTCAGTTATAATAGGTGAGGTGACCAAATTCTCTGACAGAAGGGCAAGTGACTATATTGCTGTGACATATAAGTGATGATTTAAATATTCACATTTGTACCTTGGTGGAAATTGTGGTAACAATACTTAAAGATATGTTACCATATATAGGGACTGGCAATTGTTGTAGGCAATGCTGTCATGGTGTCTTAACAAACTGTGTAACCCCTATGATGATCAGGGTGCAAAAGAAAGGAATGAGAGCTATGTACATTTATGGTCTGAGCATGATACCTCTGAAGCTGTTTGAACTCACAAATATAATTTAAAAAAATCAGCAAGTGAAATGTGTTGCAGAGCATGACATGGGACATGTTAGCTTTGTGAGGAGGTTGCATGGAGGAGTTGTCCAACAAGATGTGCTCCTTATGCAGATACTTCAGCTTTATTGT
Source organism: Actenoides hombroni (assembly GCA_024336885.1). Classification (NCBI taxonomy): domain Eukaryota; kingdom Metazoa; phylum Chordata; class Aves; order Coraciiformes; family Alcedinidae; genus Actenoides; species Actenoides hombroni. Next base: position 35,336,197 of record WUAM01000431.1, read on the forward strand.
CCAGTGAATGCTTTGTATTACATGTGATGTTCAGTGAAAGGGATTTAATAAATAAAAAGTTTGTAGTTACACTCTGAGATACACTCGGAATGGCAGCACCTTTCTGAATTGCTTATTTGCTAATACCAGTGTCAGAAATCTCAGGACTCCCAGTGCGTAATAACGAGAGTACAATTTAGGACAGGTCAGACAGAAGCTTTATAAACTATAATCATAGTTAATGATGTGGGGAAGTGGGGAGTTGGAAACAATCACTGTTCGCTTTTACTTGAAAGAAATGTTCTTTTAGTTAGGATAAACTTCTTAGCCAGACCTCTCAAATCTTAAGTATTAGTAATTTTACCACCATACCAGCAGTAAGTGCCATATATGACCATGTTTATAGAGCAACAGTAGCAAAACTCCTTCTAAGTTTTCTTTCAAGACATCACAACAAAGGCAAGTTAAAATTTATGCTTTATTTCACCTAGTCACCTTGAAAATAAATAAATATATATGTGTGTATGTATTCACTAGGGACTGCGAGAGTGAAGGAAAGAATTCTGGACAGGAGCAGAAGCTTTTCAGTTCACTTTATTAAAAGGGAGCACATTTAGTAATGATATAAAACTGCTGTAGATTGACACTGCTAGTCTCCCTTACTTGAATTTCCCAGTTACTTCCTGTCTTGCTTACTGGCCACCATCCTACCTATTTTTCAGAGATTATTCTACGACTCAAACTCGTTTGTCTCCTTGCATTCAGACTCCCTTTACATTATGATACTACCTTTCTTGATCACGTGTATGGTGATAGCTCTTGCCTAGTCTGCCATCACTGAAGCATGACGCTATCCAGGCTCAACAAATGCAGCCTTCTCCAGCTGGTATCCAACCAGAATGCTGCTTACAGAGGTCACTTCCCTAGACTACTGCTTTGACCAATTTAATCCTCTCTTAACAACCCTCCACTGACACTTGCCTTTCAAACTTCAAATATGAGAGGCTCATTTTCTCTTCCAGAACCTTTCAGGAAACGTTACTTTTAGTACTGAGAATTCATCACCTCTGATGAGCTCCTGCAGCCAGCCTCTGCTACCTGTTGATTACATATAGTCTCTCCTGTGCTCTCTTTGGCAGTTGGCAGATGCCTCCCATAAAACATCTAGCAAATCAACTCATTATTCTCTTTCAAAGGACTTGTTAATGCTGTTGGCTGATTTATTCAAATATAAGAATTATTAGATTAAGTGTTACAGAGGTCAGACTTATTGATCCAAAGTTACCTTTTGGTCCTAAATGTTATGAATCGCAGTGATTTTTTTTTTTTATGTTTGTGTTGTGAGTGCTGATTTTTTCTATACCTGCCATGTAAGAAGCTGGATGCACTTGATATGGTTTACTTTAGTGTATTGTGCTTCCAAAAGTATTTATTTGTTATTATTCCAGAAGTATGTGCTTCCAGAGGTATTTTTCTATATTTTTCACATATATGTGACATCTAATGAAATAGCCTTTTCGGAATCCTCCTGCTCCTCTGTCTGCTTTTACTACCTTTCTAGGCAGCACCTTTGCATTTGGCTAGTATAGAGCAAATTAATGCATGGACAAAACTATTATTGATGGTGCTGTACATTAGACAGCAGAATGTGATCCTAGTGACAAATAATCAAACATCATCACATGGGCTTTTAACTTTTCGATTACTTCCAGAATTCCTTTTGAAAGGCAAGAGTGCAGTAACAAGGAGAAGCTGTGTTTCCTATTGACTGATCTTATATTCATTTCCATTCTTCTGTTAAATGAAAAGTAATAGAACAAAGTTAGTACTGTACTTTTCATCGATGCTCTGACCATAACTCCCTCCTGTTTTAATCTCTAACTTAATTTCCCTTTTAAAATGCTGCATATGAAATTCTACTTTGTCTTGTTTGCCTTTTCAAAACTGGCATTTCTTATGTGCTTTTTCCCTTCTTCTCAACTGTCTAGGAGAGGAGAGAACCATGATCAAGTGACAGTAGTTTATCAAGTTACCATTTGTTAGTCAAGATACACTAACTTCTCATATCCCTGTTCTTAGACCTAGTTGCGAAGTTATGTGACATAAATTAGCTTATGATCAAAAAGAATTAAATGGCATAATCTTGCATTTTTCATTATCTAAGACTAGATACATACTAGATAGTTGCAGGAGCAACTCCACAGGCATTTGGTGACTTGTTAATGGTAACAACCTACCTCGACTCGTGCAAAGCATTTGAAGCTGTCCTGCGTTACATACTTGTCTCTAAATTGGAGAGGCATGGATTTAATGGATGGACCACTCGGTAAATAGGGAGTTGGCTGGATGACCAAGTTGGTTGGCTCATGATGTTTAACAATGCCAAGTGCAAGGTCCTGTACATGGATCAGGGCAATCCCAAGCAAATACAGGCTGGGTGATGAGTGGATTGAGAACAGGCCTATGGAGAAGGACTAGGGGGTGTTAGTTGACAAGAAGCATGACATGACCCGACAACGTGTGCTTGCAGCCCAGAAAGCCAATCACATCCTGGACCACATCAAAAGAAGCATGACCAGCAGGTTGAGGGAGATGATTCTCCCCCTCTACTCTTCTCTTACGAGACTCCATCTGGAGTAGTGTGTTCAACTCCGAAGCCTTCACCATGGGAAAGACATGGACCTGTTTGAATGAGTCCAGAGGAGGGCCACAAAGATGATCAGAGTGCTGAAACACCTCTCCTATGACAAAAGGCTGGGAGAGTTGGGGTTGTTCAGCCTGAAAAAGAGAAGACTCCAAGGAGATGTTATAGCAGCTGATGGGGAGGGACTTTTTATCAGGGAGTACAGTGATAGGAAAAGCATTAATGTTCTCAAACTGAAAGAGAATAGATTTAGATTGGGTATAAGGAAGAAATTTTTTCACCATGAAGGTAGTGAGACACAGGAACAGCTTGCCCAGAGAAGTTGTGGATGTCACAGTCCTGGAATTGTCCAAAGCCAGTTTGGGTGGGGCTTTGAGCAACCTGGTTTTAGTGGGAGGTGTTCCTGTGGACAGCAGGTGGCTTGGAACTAGATGATCTTTAAGGCCCCTTCCAACCCAACCTAAACCATTCTATGACTCTATGATAATTTTTCAGAGAATCTAAGAGCTTAGAAACCCTGAAATCAGTTGCAGGTTCAGATTTGTTAGAAGGGCCCATCAGAGGTCTCTAGACTAAACCCTGGCTCAAAGCAGGTCCAGTTATACAGCCTGGTTAACAAGGGCCATGTACAGCCTGAGTATCTGCAGAGTTGGAGGTTCCACTGGCTATCTAGGCAACAAATGTATAAACTGGAATTTCACTAAATATTGAAAAAAAAGTGATAAAAATCCGTAAGAATTTATAATGGCCAATATTACATTGATTTTTGCATAGTAAAGAAGTAAATGTTGCTAGGTTTTTTCAGTGCTTGAAAATATTTTTTGTTATTGTTCCAAGTGGAAAAAAAATGTAAGACACTGCTAATAACTTTTTGGGGTTGAGAAGGAAATAATTTTGGTTTTGTTTGGAATCATGCAAAAGTCTTTACAGTAATACCTTAACACAGGCCTAAGAACACAATGATTAGGGATGTGTTCATAATGAAATTTACTTAGTGTGTGTCCTGTACATTAGGAGTTAAGACAGCAAAATTTTCTCTGCCTAATTACATGTTTTTATGCGTTAAACATGATTGAAATTTTAATTATATGAGGAAATGTTTGTGCATATTACTTGACATTCATTTTTCTTTTAATGTCTCTGGGAGAAATCCAGTTATGGGCACATTTGCAGCAGTCAAGTGATTTCAGTTTAGTTTACATGCTAATGTCTACCTCCTTCATTTAGAGATTAATTTAGGCCTTCTTGCACTATCAAAACCTCCACTGGTGTTTGCTTAGGACCTGCATACCCATGAAATACACCACTGGGCTCAAGTATTTTAAAATAATTGTACTGTTTGTGATACTGAGGATGATTAACTTATGCTGAATTTCCATGTGGTTGCAGAGTACTGAAATTTTAAGAGATAGGTTTGTTGATGCATTTTCTTTTGGGATTTCCATCTCAAATACTAATAAATAACTTACTCAAAGATTTTCTAAGTTACAGACAAATATGAATCAAATTATTCGACTTGGCATTTAAAGTCTATGAGCTCCAAAGGTCTCTAGAGGAATTTCTGTTTCAGGAGGAGCAATAAACTGATTTTTAATATCTGTTGGTCTAACTATAGCCTATGATAAATTATAAACTAGATCACAGGCTTCTAATATTTTACTATCTGGACAGTGACCCAGAACAACCCCTTTCTGTGGCCATAAAAGTGATTAATTTTCATGGCTCATTCATCCATAGAAATATTTTCAGCTAAGATGACCAATTTCTGTAATAAGAGTGATTTTAAATTACAGATTTCTGAAGTTCACAGAGAACACATCTATTCACAAATCAATTATTTGTAACCAGTGTCGATTCTTACTGTGGCATTTATATGCACACATGCTAATTATATGCTCAATCATATTTTTGGTTCGGTGATCATGCTGATAATTAAATTTTTTTTTTATGCTAGCAACAGTTCTCATTTAAATTTTGAAATGCTTTAAATTGGTGATTTTAAATTATGTGTATTAGAGTTGAAATTAAAGCTTGAAAATTACATGCTTATTAGCATATATTGTCTAAAAATTAGTGCATGGTCTTGGGGGAGTTGTTATAATGCTAGCGTTTCCCTAAATGTCAAATGTTTTATACATCTGACATTTAGAAACTGTGAAGGAAAGAGGAGTAGTAAAATATGCAACCATAGAGCAGATAATTGAAAGCTGGTCTTAAAAAGTCAGGCTGCTACCCTGCTCACAGATACAGGAGGTGTGTGATTAAGTCTCTGAACCTGTGAAGATTTATAAGAGCAATCATTATTCACAGCAGTCATATGAATAAAGAAAAAGCACTAGAAAGAAGGATTCGGGATCAGGAAGAAAAGGGCAATGAGCAGAGCTGGTGGCTCCTCATGTTTTCCTTTACATGACTGTAAATCTATAACCGCTCAATGTCACTTCTACATATCTGAGTTCAATGTCTGACTGGTATTTAATTATCCCACAGTTCTGGTAAGGAACTCAGGGCTGATACAGCGGCAGCGTAAACAGTACAATGGTACAGCTGCTGTACACATGTACCGCTGTACATCATATTAGCGGACAACACTGGGCTGCCTTGGCTTGCCCTGATGGAACAGCAAATACATGCCCAGGAAATATAGCCAGTGTTTCTACTGCAATAAAGCATAGACAGAATTCTTGTATTGCAGTGTCTATTTCAAGTCCTTCAGAGATCGCTGTCCCTTGCCTTTAAGAGGGGTGAATATTCAGGGAATTCCTGAGATGAAACAGTTGCAAGAATGATGCTTGATTAGGATGAAGGTTCTATCCTTCAGTCAATGGTTTGTGGTGTAATTTTATCTGCTCATTCTGGTAAAAATTGCTCTCTGGGGAAATCACAACCACTAAAAGCATTTGGGGATTTCAAGGCTAGTACAATGATTTTTCTCTCATTTTTCTCTCTCTGGCAGGAGATGAAATATAGCGCTCCTTTCCAGGGTTGATAGGGAAGGGGGTTGGTACAAAAGCAATCAGAAGTGGTTCTTCTGGGAGAGCCTTCTCTAGGGAAAGCACCACTTCCGAATCTAGAGTAATGCTGTTCCAATGCCTTTGTGTAAAATTAGTCCACACTGATAGCTTAACACTCTGCAGCGAGCTCATTCTCAGTACCGAAGAACTTAGCCTTGCTTTTTGTATCTTTGTCACTTCATTTAGCTCTGGTTTTAATGATCTTTCTACAAAGGCTGCTATAACCCATTAGCTTGTAGCTGATTCCAGAACTGCCATACGTGCCAATAACCACCAAAAAACCGGCCTGAACAGAAGTTATAATAATCATAGAATCATGGAATCATCTAGGTTGGAAAAGACCCTCAAGATCGAGTCCAACCATTAATCCTTTGTCTTCATTTGTGGATGCAATGACTGCTACATTTCTTCTTTCCATCTTTTCCTCTCTAAATCTCGGTGTCAGAGTGATGGGTTATAGCACATGAAACAGGACAGAAGACAGCTAAGTGGCCAGATGAAGAAGTATTGTGCTGACCAACTGCAACATGAGAAGTTTCTGAATTCCTGTATGGTGGCTGTTGTATGAAAAAGTAAAATGTGCCTTTTCTTATATCCTTCTAACTGTAACATTCCTGTAGCAGAAATGTTTCAAGCCATGAACTGTAGGCATTCTAGTCTAAGTATTTCTTCCTCTTGGATATTCTTGAGTAATTCTATGGATATTCATTGTCAACTTGAGACCAGCCTGTTTTTCCATTATTACCTTGTGTGCTAAGCAGGACAAGTTGTGATTATAGAAGCTGGGAAAGCTCTGATCTGCAGACGTGGGTTAGATCTGTATCCATCCTGAGAAGAAAATCCAGTGGCAGGACCTTGAAATTGTTATTGCCGCTGCTTGTCATAGCACTCTTAAAATTCAGCTAGGCCTGTTGCAGAAGAATACATTTCTTGGGGGTTATAATCTTTGTAATGTTTTGTCTGAAGTCTTTTGGTATCAGAGAAGCTTTTGGGGCAATTTGGGATAAAACAGGTTGAGCAGAATTAGCTTCTCTTGCTGTAGGTCAAGCCAGTTCTCAGTGATGTACTGATGTAGATCTACATGTAGATCTACAACAGGTGTAAAAAATGGTTGGGCTGTGTTTTTATCTGTCTGCTAAGTATACACAAGACAGGGAGTTATGGATCTACCATCTGGGAAATATGAGGCATGTATGCTAGTCTGAAAGGCACCCCAGTTATGACTGTAATTAGCTGCTTGAAATGAATGCTTGGAAATGTGACAAGTGAGCAGCGAGTTAGAGAGCACATGGTCATCCCTGATAGTAGATGGTTGGTAATGGGTAGGAAAACGTATGGTATGATGTAAAGAAGCAGTAAATACATATACAATAGGAGCTGGAATGCACAGTTGTTGGATTCAGGCTGCTGGATGTTTCCACCTCTCTTTCTGCATTTTGATTCCTAAATTTGCCATGTGTTCCGAGTAGCCTTTAAGTGATGAATCTGATCTTAAGTTTAGGCTTTGTTTCAGGGTGAATTCACATCTGTGGCTAGTGAAAGAGGAAAATCCCTGGACTACTCAGTAGCAAGACAGAAGTTGGTAAGAGCCTTACTTATGAGAGAAAGAGATCTAACAACCAGTAACTGACCCAGTATATTTTCATATATTCCTGGAATGTGTTTCCTTGTTTTTTATTTTTCCAGTGGTTTTGTTTATCTGGTGGGTTTTTTGCTAAGTGCATCCTTCTGGATATGTATATGAAAGAACAGGAACATAATATAAATCATCAGTACTCATGATGTAAATGGTTAAAACACACTTGCATCCATTTTCAGGAAACAAATATTGTCCACTAAAGAGAAACATCCAAGGACGCACCCATTGACTTGTACTATTTATGAGATATATATTGTTTATTTGACCTAAATATTCTTGTATGGCTTCCCATCTTGTAAAAACAAGCACAAAAGATTGCATGGCAAGTGTATTGACAAGCTGCCTGGAACTACTCATCTAAACTGTAGGAGCTCTCTGCTATTACATTTTTTTTTTTGCTCTGTAGCTGCTGTAGTGTAGTTGTGTATTGATTCCACAGACTGGCTTCTTTGGTCTGTTTTTCGTCCGTGCTTTGACATTTCATTGCCTCTGCAGTATGTAAACTGTGGTTATCAGAGTTAACCAACGTTTGAAATATGTTTATTTTAAAGCAATTCAGTTCCTCTTTAAATTAGGAGATGTATGAGCAGGCTAATTAGAAGTGAATCAATCTAAATTTATTTCATAATTAATACAAATGTTGAAAAACAGCCAGATTTGTAAAAGAAAAGAATCTTCCTTATATATTTCTCAGATGCACCACAGCATGCAAAAATAAACCCAGCAGAAACTAGAACTTTATCTGAAATGCATGATTGACTGCCTTGGATGTTGTCAAACTATTCCAAAAGTGAAATAAATAAAATTGCTCACTGTGTTAAACCTAAACCACTTTGGCTGCAACTTGGTTTTAAAATGTGGAATACATTTAATACTAGTTTGAATAGACCTATGGTTTGGCCACCCTGTCTCTTTCTGTTCTAAGCACCTGTTTTCATTTAGCTGTGCAAGACAGACCAAAATTCTGCACTAGATTTACACTCCAAATGACTCCACTGAAATCAGAGATAGCAGTTGATTTTGAACACAATCCACGACATCACACTTCATTTCTTCTGAAAAATAAAACCAACCCAAAACATTAAGGAAAAACTAGAGTGCAGGTAGCCAAACTGACGGGAATTTTCTAAGACTGTAACACACTTAAAACCCAACTGTGTTCTTGTGGCTTCATTCTCTCCTTTCTCTTTGGATGCTAGCTCACTTTCTCCTGTCCTTCTGTTACTTGAAAGCTGCCACATTTTGTGCAGAAGCTCCAAGAAAGATTTGTGATAGGCGATATTTTAAGGAAATAGAAAAGAAGTAAAGTAAAATTATGTTTAACAAACAAGCTAGATGGCTCCTTAAATATGTGATACTAGATGATTGGTAAATATTAGTCCAAAAATCTAGGCTGGTTTTTGACCTTACTTTTACATTTTCCGTTCTAGTGGATCCAAAAGAAAAAACCAGCTGCATGATCCATCTATATGTGAGATGAATTGCTGCATGCATTTTTGAAACGTTGTTTGTAGTCAACCTGGTCGCTAGTTTTACCATTTTTATATGTAATAATTTTCTCATACAACATTGTACCTATCAAGAACTTTCAAACAAGCTCCTTTGGTCTGCATCTGTAATAGCTGTGTTTTAGAATTAGTGATAGATTAAACTCGTTTCGTAACTTCCTTATTGCATCAAATCCATCGAAGGAGGTTAACAAATGCTTATCTTGGGTTTTTTTTCCACTAGTTTGCGTTACCCAGTAGTTAAGATGTGGGCTCAGCTTTTGAGAAATACCTGCTCAAAATCATGTTTTGCTATGTACTTTCTTTGTAATCTAAATAAGTGTGTGGGAATTACTAAACATAGTCAGTGTCCTGTATTCTCGAGCCACCCAGTTCCTCTCTATATCTAGTTTAGGGTTGGGTAATCCCTAAGAGTACTTTCAATTTACTTACTTTAGGAAGGACCAGTCGCCTTTTGAAATTGCTTGCTTCTCTTTCTCTTCATGATGGAGGGAGCCCAGGTGACTGATTTAGACAGTAACTTAAAGTTCAATGAGATGAACCACCAGCTTTCAGTGTTTCAGCTCCTCCTCTCTAAAGTGGACACAGCAGCATTACTGTGTGTCAGAAGGCTGCCACGAGGATGTTAATAATTATGACGTGTTCATAATAGAAGTTATATTTATATAAAGATTTATCTCATGGAAAAAGATAAGCATCTATCTCTGCCCATTTGAGATTTCCTTGTATTCTTCCATTTTACTAAACGTATGTTTGCTACAATCTGATATTGGAAAGATTTTTACATATGGAATATGGAAAATATTCATTTTTACATATTGATATAGGAAAGATTTTTATAGGCTTATTTAAAGAAATGAAATGTAATGGTATATATTTTGCCAAGCCATTTAAAGAAAGCACAGGCCCTTAAACTGTGTTACTGCACCTTAAAAATAATACTCAATGATCCATTTTACAGCCATCCCTGTGAAAAGTTGCAGTATAAGGGGCCACAGCAAAGAAGATTTTGAGACTTGCTAAAAACAAGATGTATGTTTTGTTCTTGACTGAGGACTTTCAAGGTCATATGTGTTGTGGAGTGTCATTTCTAGCAGTAGGTGAATGAACACAGGCAGCTTGAATGGATCATGATGACCTCATGTCACCTTGCAACAGACAGAGGAAGCTGCGTAATCAACAAGTGTGTTAAGCTGGGGGGAGGTACTTCAGAAAACTTTCCTAAATTAATCTCTTTTTAAAAAATTTTTATTTTTTTTATTTTGGTAAGAGACTGCATGGAAAATGACTCAGTCAAATGTCTCAGTATGAATCATCACAGCCAAGGAAAATAATGCATGAAATGGCAAAACTGATGCTATAATCACAAGTCTCTCCAATGGACTGTGTTGCTATTCCATATAACTTTCTCTTTGTGCACATGGGAGTGGATCAGTGGTGAATCTGGGCTGTCTGAAGCTGGCTCTTCCTCAGAGTGAATAGTACAGGCTGTGTGTAGGGGGTGAATATTGGTGTACTGTGCTTCATGGGTGAGTGCACTCCTGCATATGGTATGACATTCCCAGTGCTATGTCACTTAGCATTATGTCACTCCTTGCTCTTTTTGTCTTATTGCAGCTCTACAACTGATAAGTTTAGGATTAATGTGCAGCAGTAGCTCCCCATGGAGCAGATATTTAAAGCCAGTATTTCAATATCAGAATCCCATAGGCATAAATTAAAACCAGTCTCTCCTCACAAGATACACAGCTCTTTTCTGATTAGCAAGAGCCAGACATTGTTTCCTGGAATGTCAGTATTGCTGCATCTCAGTAATGGATGTCACACTAATTAAAGAAAGCAGAGGAGACAAAAGCATTCCTGTTGTAACTTTAGCAAAGCCACAGGCAAATATGGATTTGACCCTAGTGTTGCGTTTTGGATACCTGCACAGAGTATTACTTGTGTCTATGCCAGTAGTTTGCAGGGCAAGTTACTTCTCTTTCATGTACTCTCTTTCATATGAGCACCTATTGGCAATGTAAGAAGCATTTAGCCACTTTTTCCCTGGAACAAGCTGGTGTGACTCAGGGTATACACATTTTATTTCATGTGCATTTTGTTATGAAGCAATCTGCTCTTTTATCTTTACAATGAGAATGAAGGAAGTTCTGAAAAACTCAAGTTTGAGCCATGGTTCATAAGAAAAGTAATGGAAATCTGTGATACAGGCAGGATGGAATGAATGAGAAAGGAAGTATGAAGAGTCTGTACACCATCACCATCAAAAGGAAATTATCTGTACTGCAACATTTCACTAAGAGAGCATCCAGTTTCTTTATAACTAGCTACAAAAATTTTTTTTAAACAACTAGGACTTTGAGAGAGAGCCTTGACCCACCTAGCTTCTCTTGTTCCACAGCGCTGACCTGGAGCTGTCAAGATGTAAAGTGAACTTCAAAAAGTGCCAATAGCTCTGTATGAAAAACGTAAACATGTATCACAACAGTGCTCTAAGGGAAAATTCACCCAGTCCTTGGAGTCTGGAGGCACTTTGTTTCATCCTCCACTCTTTATTCTGTTTTGAGCAGGTCGCATGTGAAGAGTTGCCCTAGAACTCAAACCTGGCAACCAATGAGCACTTTTTATTTTGAAGGTTGTTGAGATTCAGTGCCTTGGATGGGCACATACAAGGTGGGGGGATTAAACATAGCAGTCATGATTATTTTCCCGATTATGCAGCCTTTGTAGGATACATTCTTGAGCTGGTAAGGGATTTGTAATTGGGGATTTACTTGGCTGTGCCAATAGTCAATGCTGAGAGAAACGCTTGGATGGACACAGATTCTAGGAAGCTGCTATGTTTTCCTCACTAGCTTTTTTCAACCACTGTCCAAACAGTCAGATTACTTTAGATTTGAGGTCAAAGTTAAGAGAAATGGTTACTTGGTCCATAAATCAAAGACTTCCAGACACAGGGAAGGAGAAATTCCTTCCTGCAGATATAACATAGAAGTGTAAAAGAAAGAAAGAAAATACTAACAGCTTAAGCAACTTTAGATAAAGGGAGAGGGTCACAAATATTCTCTTGCTTGGCACCTTAGCTGTATGATGCGCACTCGACTGGGAGAGATGGAGCAAAGGCAGGTGGTTCCTCAGTTACTTTATGCCAAGGTAATTACCTGTGTGCACATATTTAAATATCTGTGTAGACATACCATTATGTGTGGCACACAAAGGATACTCTTCTGCTTGCTCGAGAAGGAACCAAAACCTCTGATTTTCCCACACATTTACCTTCCTGACATAATCTGCGCACCCAAAGCAGGCGCTGTCCCAGTCCAGCCCAGTGCAGCTGCATGGCATCCTGCTTGCAGCAAGCAGCTGCATGTGTGTCCAATGCTATGTTCTCTGTAGAGAGATTACAGGGTTAAATATTTAATTCACGTCAACATTACTGTAATGTTTTTCAGATTGTCTTCTGGCTGGTGTCATTCCTGGTTGTCACAGCATGCTTATTACAGCCTTGCAGGGAGCTGTCACCACTACAGAGGAAAAGCAAGCCCTTCTGTTGTTACCTGCCAAGAGGTCAGTGCTTTACTCATTAGCGCAGGGAAGATGTACTACTGTGCAAATAAAAGCATTCAACACTGTCTGTAATGGTAGAAATGGTTAATTGTGACATGAATAAAAATCCTGAATATATAAAAGGCTGGAGTAGCAGCCTTTGTTTCCTTTAGGTGAGTTCAGCTGGTACAGGTGAAAATTGTACCCGGACAGGGTCCTGTTATTACCACTCTGCTGCTAACTTTGTTAATACCTCCGTGCTGGTGGGTGTCATTTTGTTCTAGTTACTATAGAAAGATGTAGCAAAGAGTTTACCAGTGAAGACAGTAAAAGGCACAACAGATGGATGTGGGAAAAAAACCCCAAAACCAGATGAGCTATCAAACAGGTGGTGTGTGGAAGGAGGGAGGAGATGACAGTGCAGCAGGATTTTATAAACCTGCTGATTTCTTGGGCACATGTAGCTGTATACTAGATATGCTCAGCTAGACTGCGTAATAGAGTTCAGTCTTGAGGAATTTAAGGTCATGGTGGCTTGGTGAGAGAGGACTTGCATTACATATGAGGGGCAGTATCTGGGAAAGTTCTGAGAGAAGAGAGAATTAAGCTTTTAGGCTAATTTTACCCTGTAAATTCTTGATATGTATTAGGTTAGCAGGAGGCAGAGAAGGTAACCTTTGGTTTAAGGTGAGCAGAGAGGTTCATACAGAGATACCTTCAGTCACTACTGCCCTTTTGAATCTTTTGTTACTTGATGACCCAGCTGGCAGCTTTCAGTCTTCTGTTTTAATGTTTAATTAATTCCATAGATATTTCATATGGAGTTTCTTTACACAGCTTGACTCTAAGCTGGAGTTCCCATTTTTCAGTTCTTTTTTCCCCACAGTTAGTGCTTATGTGGCTTTTCCTGTCAGTGTGTTCTGGATTAAAGTGCACCCCTTAATTTTCATTAAAATGCATGTCCCCGTAACTGAACCATAGCCCATGAGACCCAGTGTTACATAGCAAAGGTAAAAGGGGAAAAGTGAGAACAAGATGATTATGAAGAAAATACGTTAGGATCCCTTTCCTACATCCAAGTCCTAAAATGAAGAAATGTTTCTCTTTTGTTCAGTCAACCAAGTGAAAATTCCTGAGGGGTAAGAAGCAAACAATTCCCACCATAAATGAACTGTGAATTATATTTGCAAATAACATTTTTAATTATGCTTGGCATATCTGTACCTCCTGCTGGTGGGAGCCCAACGCAAGAGCCTGTAAACCAGAACCCAACCAGTTCAATGTTCATTGAGTGTTTATCATCTATTGTTTCAGGTTACATTGCTAGTTTGTTTAGCCATTCTCTAACAGTAAAAGAATGAGATGAGAATATTGCTGATTCATACTTTTAAATGTACAGACTGAGGATGCAGTTCTTTACACGCTGCATAATAGCATGAAGAAGTCTGTCAGTGATGAGACTGCTGCCCCACTCAGAGGCAGCAGTAACAAAACGCTGGGGCACAATCTGAAGTCCCACATGTTTGAAACTGTGACTCACACATCTAAAACTCATGAGGGATACAAGGTGGGGTTTTTTGTTTATTTTATTTAGTAATGAATTGGGGTTGCACTTTGTGTCAATAAGCCATTAGGATTCACAGGAACACACAGCCCACGTTTGTGACATTTGCTGGGGCTTCCACATACAGCATTGAAGCTGAAACTGCTGAAAGTATGTCTCTGGAGAAGTCTCTAAAATTCTCTAGTTATTTGTGTAAGTATCACTGTTTTCCATAGTAGATACATGTCCAGTAATTTTGAGACCAAATAATCACTATTTTAATGACAATGATGAGTTGAGTTGGAGAGATCAAGACTACCTTCCCCTTCCTTTTTCTTGTTGGCTATAGTTATCACTGCAGGCTGTATGATGCAGAGGGGACTGTCGTCTTCTCTATTGCATTGCCTAGAAGACAATGCCACCAGGATATAAATAATAAACAATGATGATATACAAATTCAGATAACTAAGTAGCTGCCTCTGTTGCTTTGAGGTTTTGAAATCTTCTCCTTAGCAGGGGAATAATGTAGACATGTAAAAACTGAAGATTTCTTTTTGAAAGGAAGCTTTGTACCTTATGTTTGAAAGATATTGTGGTTATTAAGGCCCCAAGAGAAATTAAATTGTGCATGGCTCTATTTGAAGAATTGCTTATTTAGGCATCCAGAGTGCTATGCCAATTCCAGAGATTTTGTTGGTGTTAGGGGAAGGAAGGCAAACCAAGAGAAAGCTCCAATGTATGTTGTGAGAAACCCAGGATACAAAAAAACCCACCCAAACCCCCAATCCCTCCAAAAAAGATAACAGCCTAAATCTCAGAAATACAGAAGATCTGTGAGCTGCTACAGAAGCAGCCAGTTTGAAGTGATCACATTTTATAAACAAGCCAGCAAATTCCAGAGTGTGTGTCTTTCCCCATTTATTGTCCCCATGGGACTTCTCTTGGTTTAATCTCTGCTGTTGTATGTATCCAACTTGAGTAAGATAATGCAGTGTTTCTGTTGAAATCCATGTGGCCTGTCACCCAGCAAGGCCTAGGAATAGCATTTCTAAGAAAGCAGGACTGTTTAATTTGTGAAAGGCATGTCCAAATCACTTAGAACTTTACAGTGAAAAAATCCAATGCTTTCATGCAGACAGCTAAATAATAAATGCAAAATGCTGGACATTGATCTGGATGTCATTCAGTGCAGACTGAATGTCATCTTGATCTGGATGTTATCTTGTGCTGGTTACCAGGTTAAATGCAGATGTAAAGCATGTTTCTCTTTATGTCTTTTTTTATTTGGATCTGTCTGTTTTTCCCCCCTGAGGGAGCTTTCCTCTGACCCAAACATTTTCATAATGCAAGCAAATACCTGCAGTAATTTTCTTGCTGAAACAATTAATTTCCTTATTACTGAAAACGTGAAATAGATATGGTGCACAGGCTCTGAATATATGGTAACTGTAGCTAGGTAATACAGTAAACTTTGAAATAAACTGATTTGAAATACTGAGGAGTTGTAGAAAGCCTTTGGTGTAGAAAGAGGTGCAGTGGTAAAATAATTTTGCACTTTAGTCTTGAAGTCAATTCACAGTTTGTTCTTAGAGAAGTTACTTCCTTAAAATTTCTTTTCAGTGTCCTTCTAAATTTGCTATTTTATTGTACCAGCCTTCAAAGAAAAAAACCCAACCAAACAAACAAAAAAAAAAGAGGACAAGCAAGGTTTGTTTCCCTCTCCCTTCCCAAGATCTGTATGTTTTTATTAGGAGCTAGCTGAGGGTCCTGTTTGACGTGACAGCTTTTTCTCTTATGTTGAGTCAATGCCCTTAGAACCACAATCACACCACTATTATCTTCCGGCCTCTGTGAACCCTCATTGATCCCACTGCACTGAGAAGCATCTGCATAATTTTTGTCTCTATCTTTCCCACCCCTCCCCAAACACTAAATTACAGCCAATGTTTCCTTTCCACTCCATGGGTGCTTCCCTAGGCCCTCTGCCAACCAGCATCTGCCAGACTCACGTCTGCAAACACACTGCCAGGCTGTCCTTCAGACAGGAGGGAAGTGGGAAATTACAGAAACAAGCTTCCAGCCATACCCAGGCTGTTCCTACACAGGGCCTGTCGAATCAACCAGCAACATACTATGAGCCCAGGCAAGATGAAAATGGGAAAGAAATGACCTCTTACCACCTCACGTGCAGTAGTTGTGTATGTACTCGGTTTATGGCAAAAGCAGATCACAGAATCACAAGTCTTTCGCTGCAGACATTTAACAGCATTGGTGCAGACAGGCATTGCAGGGTAGCAGCAACACAACAACTTGTCACTCCACGGTAACATGTCCCTGTGCTCGAGGCTTCTCATTTTTGGCTGTGTTGCTAAGGTACATTCAAGGTTGCCAATGGGCAGTGTAGGAAAGCAACGTTTGGATCCAAAAACATATCCTGAAAAACACAGTCTCTCAGAGAACTGCAGCTAGAAACCAGCTGTATAAATTTACTGTTTTGATCCTCCATTAACGAGCTGCATGGGGAGCATATGTGGGTATCTGTCCTGGTACAGGAAACTTGGGACAAGGTAGACAAGTGGGACATAAACCATTTCAGGGCCAGCTGTGCAGAGAAAGGGGGTATGTCCAACCCCTAAGAGAGAGTGAGAATGAGGGAGCGATAAAGCTCTGGGACCATCCCTGCTCTTCATTTCCCTTCATCACTCAGTGCAAGAGCACTGTGGGAGCAGTACCTTCACAAAGGGGAATTGAGAGTTTCTGACAGTGAATTTTGAGCGAGATGAGTCTGATATGTGACTGGTGTGATACTGGTCTGTCTTGAGTCACCAATCTGTGCTGACCGCAGCATAACATGTAATTGTGTAACTTGCTCTTTTTTTTTAACTCTATGCACCGTCAGTTTGGCCATGGATTAGTCTTTCTGATGCCAGGCAAAAACTTCTTTAGAAACAACCAAATAACAAACCCCAGAAAGTTTATAGCCCTTTTTGTGTCTAGACCATGGATGCACGAAACAACTGGTTGGGCAGCTGGCATGCTTCAGTGTTAGAATAGAAATGTACTTCAGGAGAACCGGAGACAGATGTGGGCAGGGGAGAGTGGAGTCCCCTGTAAGTAGGACCTACTGTTACTAGAGAAGTTTCTAATCTGTGTCGCTAATCTCTAATCTCCTTTTTTGGGATTCCAGTATCAAAGGAGGTCACTCATGGTTGTTCTCTCCTCCAGCCCTATGCTTCTGCCAAAGATTTCAGTCTTCCAAGTTCTGCTGAAGGCTAAGAATGAATTGTATGGTGAGCAAGTGAGTCCATGCAATGATTTTATCAGTTTTCCTATTTTTTGGGGGTGTGCCCATGTCTTTCAATCTCAACCTGTAGTCTTCATCCCAGTTTTTGGAAGTTTTTTACCTCAGATCATTTGTGACACTTTCAGCCTCTGTATGAATCTTGAAGGCAACTGATTTCTCTTTTCAGTTCCGTTACATGGTCCTGAAGTCTTCTGTGACTGCGTCGGCACTCAGAACACAGCAGCTCGCTGTAGGAAAACATCTGAAGGGCTGATCTTTTCTTCGGGTAACAGGGTACTGAACTTACATTAGAGATCCCAAAGAGCCCTAGCAAACCTATTTTCAAGTCATGCCAGAAGCATTAACTTGCTGCTCTTGTTTCTGAATCCAGCAGAGCAGACTGGTGCCTGCACACAGTACACCAGTAATATTTTAGTTCAGAGTAGGAGTGTGCTTTAGGAGCAATTGTCCCCTTAGCATGCTTTGATTCATGTGGTGATCATGGAGCACACAGATTGGATTCCCTTCCAACAGTACTAAACCAAAAGATGCCCTTGAGGAGCAGCCCTGTGCACTGCTACTGCTAATGGGTTGCTCATGGTGTGGTACGTAGGTGGTAAGTAGGTGTTTTACTCTACGAATTCATTCCTTTTCCTCCTCATTATACCACATGTAGATATCACTTTATCATCTGCCCAGCCAGTAACAAACTTTCCTAGAGGTTTGGAATATAATTTCTTTTCAAGTTACAACCTCAAAAATAGAGGTTTGGGAAAATGCCTTAAATGACAAAATCTTAACTGAGAAGTCTTATCCATGATTTTTAGTGCAAGTACCTGCTTCACTACTGCCTTATGAGAGGAGGAAAGAAAAACAGAACTACTTTTTGGGTAGAAGCTTTGTCATTAATACTGCTAAATTTTCAGACTTAACTCTGAGAGGAAGATTAACCAGAATCTTACTGTTGCTCTTCAGAGCTTAATTAATAGGTTCAGACATGGTGATAAATGAAGCGTTAGCATCAGGAATGGGGACAAACCCCTAGTTTCCACAAGGGAATAAAGGATGTTCTTTAAGGTATAGACTGGATAATCACCTATCTGAAGATATCCTGAAATCAGCTTACTGTTGTATAGACTCTGTAAAGTTTTCAGATTCACCTTGAAGCCATGTTATTCAGTCTTGCTAATATTAGCTAGGTTCTTAGCTCATAACTAACTTGCCGATGAGCTAATTTGCTTTTTTTCCCAGTGTCCCAATTAATTTTGCAGTCACCTGGATGCTGCACAATTATTCCCAAAAGTTGCCAATAATGTTTGTTGCATTTTATCTTTCATCTTCTTATTTGTCTATATTGATATTATTTTGACAATTTCTTGTCATGTAACTTACTTTTCTTTGATGTGCTTTGACATAATTTTGTGTTTTCCTGAAAGTATCAGGTGCTCTCCGTGGATTCCAATTAATGTTGTTTTGAGGTTGAGTTTATGACATCACACAGGTGTTGTGACAATGCTGTCATCTTCAAGGGAAGGTAAATGAAGGCAGCTTCTGCTAAGCAGACATCTACAGCTGCTGTAGTTACCACCAAAAAGTGAATCTTTGCCCAGTATGTACAACTGACACCAACTATTTCTTGTCCTATGCTTAAGAAATGAGCATTATTTTGTGGTTACTCATAGCAAAATTGAAGATTTTCAAGTCGGATCGTTATGTACGAAGGCTGATTTTTTTAAGCTTGCTATCACCATACTCAAAGACAAGTTGAAATGAGCTTGGCATTACATACAGACACTGTAATGTTTCCAGGCTTGCCTTAAAGCCATTTTGCTGCAGTGCAGCTATTACTAATCTAGAGCTCTAGTTCACGCTGAAGCTCATCTGATGCTGGTTTATAAATGTATTCGTTTAGCTTTTGCGACAGCTAAGCCAGTGAAGCTCTTACATGCAGGCTCTGTTGGAAGCACAGGAGTGGTCCCATGGAAACCTATCGGACAATACACAAGTTTAGAGCTATTCACTCCTAAGTGCCTTTGTGGACTGAAGCCTGAAATCACTTTGATAACATCTATCATTTATTATAGATGTAATCTGTCTTTAACTACTAGTGACTTATATACTCAGAAAATCTCCCTTTAAAGTAATTTCAAGGGCAAAAGACCCTTGATTTCATTCATAGCGATGCCCTCGAAGTTCTTCACTGCAATAAGTTTGGGAGAATAATTTCTTCTTCATCAGGAATCACTGGATAAAATTGTCCAGCTTATACATGCAGTGGTTACACAAGAGGTAATACAGGCTAGATGATGCTGTTAAGTCCCTTCAGGCTCTAAAATCTATTAACCTACCAGATAATTTACAAATGGAATAATTTATGGAGTGAGAAGCTGTCTATTGTGCATGAGGAAGGAAACATTAAACGCTGCATCATTCATTCTGATAGAGCCCCTGTTTACTCAGTGTCTGCAGGCTTATTACAAGGGAGCAAGAATAAATTAGTGAAGGCTGTTGGATGCTAATGTAGTATTATTCAGGCTATCTGTGAGCAAAAGTCTTCTTTAAATTTCATACTGCTTTTTAATGAATTCTTTCTGCAACAAATGCAGCAACGTGGAATATTCAAACTCAAAGGCAATGACAATGAAATGTGGGTTGGGCAGGTTGGGGACACTGACAAACGGAAGTAATTTGCAACAGTGGCAAAGATTTAGGTAGTTGCAGTAGCCTACAGCACTGCAGGTTGGATTCTTCTTAACAAGCCCTCCACAGGTGTTTTCAGGGATCTCCTTACAGCAACTGACTTCTAAATTTTTAGAAAAGGAGGGCAAAAGATGTTATAAATGAGTTCATCACATTAGTTTTAATGAAATCTGATGAAGTTGGAGCCCTTGAATATTTACAGCTAAGCTACTGGCAGGGCCCTGAGAGCACTAATAGGCTCTATCAGCCCTGCCTGACCTCCCCTGGTGTATCCCCCCCATCCTGCCACCATGGAGTAGCCAACAGGGATTTACCAAAGGGAAATCCTGCTTGACTAATCTGATATCCTTCTACGAAGCCATGACCGAATGTATAGATGAAGGGAGAGCAGCGGATGGCATTTACCTTGACTTCAGTAAGGCTTTTGATATTGTCTCTCATAATATCCTTGTAGAAAACCTCAAGAAATGTGGCATAGACAATTGGTCTGTGAGATGGATTGAAAACTTGCTCAACAACAGAGTTCAGAGGGTTGTGATCAGTGACACAGAGACAAGCTGGAGGCCTCTGGCCAGTGATGTTCCCCAGGAATCAGTACTGAGTCCAGTTTTGTTCAATATCTTCATCAACGACCTGGACGAAGGGACAGAGTGTACCCTTGGCAAGATTGCTGATGATACAAAACTGGGAGGGGTGGCTGACACCAGAAGGCTGTGCTGCTATCCAACGTGATCTGGACAGGCTGGAGAGCTGGGTGAAGGTGAACCTCATGAGGTTCAATAAGGACAAGTGTACTGTCCCGAATCTGTGGAGGAATAACACCAGGCACCAGTACAGGTCAGAGGTTGCCCTGCTGGAAAGCAGCACCACGGAGAAAGACCTTGGAGTCCTAGTGCATAGCAAGTTATCCATGGGACAGCAATGTGCCCTTGCAGCCAGGAAGACCAATGGTATCCTGGGGTACATTAAGAAAACTGTCCAACAGGTGTAGGGAGGTTCTCCTCCCGCTCTGCTCTGCCCTAGTTAGACCATGCCTGGAATACTGTGTCCAGTTTTGGGCTCCCCAGTTTAAGAGAGATGGGGATTTACTGGAAAGAGTCCAGTGGAGAGCTACGAGGATGATTAAGGAACTTGAGCATCTCCCCTATGAAGAAGGACTGAGGGAACTGGGACTGTTTAGTCTTGAGAGGAGAAGACTGAGAGGGGATCTTATTAATGTCTATAAATATCTGAAGAGTGGGTGTCAAAT
>WUAM01000431.1:35359030-35380216 GCA_024336885.1 Actenoides hombroni
TGCTCCACAGCATCAGTGGTGACGGTGATGTAATTACCATCAGGGGGGTTGGGTTCGATACTGGTCTTGTATATATTCCGTTTATTATTATTATTTTAATTTTCATGAAAGCTGTTCTAGTTTCCTTTTCTAATCACTAAGTGTCTCTCCCTTATTCCCTTTCTCTTCCCCTTTGGGGAGGGAGGGGGCTTAACAGAGAGTGTCTGTTATAGGTCTAGCAGGCTGCCCTGACCCTAAACTGTGACATACCTCTAGGGAACAGGCTGAGAGAGAAATCTCTCCGCTCGCGTTTAAACTGTAAAACCCATATGGTTAATCTGCCTCCTTTAATATGAAGGGATTTCTTAGGAATTAGGTCTGCCAGTGCTTTTCTTACCAACAATGTCACTTACCTCAGAGCTCAGGTTATTATTAGCATTTTTGTATTCTGCAGTTGGTACCTTTCTTGACTATCATTATCAGCATTTTTATTTCAAAATCCTTCAAGAAAATCTGAGATGCAGAGAAAGGCATCTGGCATTCCCTTATAGCCCTTGAGGGAGGTTCTGGATTGCTCATTTATGTTTTAATTGCTATTTTATAGCTATATATTTCTTACATAGCTTGTGGACCTATAGACAGGCTTCTAATGGACCTATTCCTGTGTCATGAAGTCATTCTTATAGATAATCCAGACACAGTGGTCTGGCACAAACCAGGTCTGCTCAAAGGCTTATTACTGTGATTAAGAGATGGAGAAATAATACGGGTGTTTATACATATGCAAAACCTTAGTATTTAAATAAGCCTTTCCAGGAGCCGTGCCACTAAGAAAGAATGGTTTCCCTGGAGGAAGCTCCTTCACAGCCACCCCAGGTCTCCTCCGAGTTCCCACATCACGCTGTCCGCATTGCAGCTCTCCTCTACATCCTGCCCACGTGGCAGCAGGTGTTGGGGATGTTGTGGAGCAACTTCTCTGCAGATTGACCAGCTGGTGGGGATGTTGCCTCAGCTGGTGGCCACTGCCTTCTGGGAAAGATCAGGCTGAATTACACAGGCATTTCCCTCCATGCATGTATCAGCTTGTCTTTCCACTTCCAGTCACTGCTCATCACTACGTCTATGAGATTTAGACCTTTGAGGTCTCTATAGGACTATAGAGTTTGACTCAAATAAGCTGAAGGTATCAAATAGCTGCGTAGAGGTTGCAACCCACCAAAAGTCACTTGTCTGAGCCCTGGGTTCCCTCATCAGCAAAGAAGCAGCAGCACTTCTAGATTCCACCCCCATGTCTCAGCCAGCTTCCTTGCCCATGTACCAGAACCACTTGATCCAATGACCATCCTTCAGATGGCTGCAATGTGGTGAAACAACTTCTAGATGAAAGGCATGAATTTCCATCCATCTTTTCCTCCCTGTAAATTGACTTTGTCCCCAGCCTGACTGCATGCCTGGGAAAAAAGAGGAATTTCTCAGCATGAAGAAATGTCTTGCAGAGTTAGTGTCTGGGTCATGAAAAAGAGCCAGTTGATGGAATAAAGGTCTGCCATACCAGTTTGTTGCGAATTAATTTTCCAAGGTATCAGTTTCAATCAACATCAAAAGTTTTCAGATGGAATTTCATGTCTTTTAAACCCATCTGTTCCCCATGCTCCAGGAATTGTTTTCGTGTTTGAAGCCTCTCTTTTTTCCTACAATGACAGATTTTCTTCCTTCTGGTGTGGGGCCTCTCCCATACAAGCTGTCTTTCTGACAGGGAAACAAATATCAGAAGTAACGCTGATGTTTTGTCTTCAATCTCCAGACCATTGAAAATGACCCAGACACTCTCCATCCACTTCCTTTCATTTCTCAGTGCCTTTAATTTTTACCTCTTCTTATTAACTGGCCTATGCCAGTCCCTCTGGTTGCAAAGAGTCAGTGAGTAATGAAGATGCGTGTCAGCCCTGAAGCACTTCAACAAGACTGTGAAGTGGTTTCAGGACTCGTATAGCAGCAGCTGCTTCATATCAGGAGCTATATTAGCTGAGGAAGAGGACGAATTAGTTTGTGTCTTCATAGCAGCTCCAGCAAGTTCAATTACCCATTTTCAGACTGTTCAGAGCCAATACAACAACTAAAGCCCACCTCTACAGTGACTTTACCCATCAGCACAATGTCCAGACTGTGACCCTATGGAAACACTTCTTAGCCTTGTAGAAACACCGTCAGGGAAAATGTTATGTGTAAGAAATGTGTTTAGGACCAGCGACCTGAACTGGATTGTGCTGATATATGTAAGTTAAGTGCTTGCCCAGAAAGGTGATAGTAGCTTTATTTGTTAGTGAAATAGAAAAACCAAAGATGTTGGTGTTTCATATGCATGGTTTAGTATGAGCGGTGGGGATGTTGAACAGAACTATTACTTTTTAGATGACAAAGTGGAAGGTTAAATTATTATTTTTTAAAGAACAAAGCAGAAGGGTAATTTATGATACAATGTATCTTTGATAAAATGATAGCAAGAGCTAGAAAAAAATTATAGCTTAATATATTAACCAGAGTACTTAAGAAATGGGTCCACAAGGAGCAGAGAAAAGGATCTAAAAGGTGTAATGTAGTTTAAAAGTAATTTGTTGAACCTCTCCCTTGGGTGGTGTTTCTGGGTGCTCTGCCATCTGCCTTCTGCCGGGGACCTTCAGGCAGACAGGACTGCCCTGCATTGAACACTGAGAAGGGTTCAACACTCAGCCCTCACATAGCTGCTGCTGCATGGGAATTGGCATGTGAAGAGATGCATGATGCATGGTGGCACCAACCCTTTGTCTTCAAAGCTTTCCAAGGCATTTGTTTGGGACTGGCAGACATGGGATGGGACTTAAAAAGACCCATGCTTTTGGGGAGTGGTGGCTGGAGACCTGACAGACCTCCACATGACAGCTGAGCTCCTGGAGACCATTTGACCTGTTGTGGGAGCTCAGAGGATGGGTCAGCTGGAGGTACTTGCCTAGATGCTAAAAATCCTGGATGACACCCTGTACGCCTGGCTGGGAAGCAGTTAACTTTCTCCATAGCAACCCACACAGTGTTGAGTTTTGAATTTGTGACTAAAACAGCACTGATAACGCACCAGTGTTCTGGCTGTTGCTGAGCAGCACTTGACCTGCGTGGAGTTAATTCCTTTTTCCCGCTCTGTCTCACCAGTGATTAGGCTGGAGATTGACAAGAAGCAGGGAGGGGGCACAGCCAGGACACCTGAGCCAGACTGACCAAAGGGTTATTTCATGCCATGGGATGTCGCATGTTAAAGTGAAAATTAAAGGAAAAGAGGAGGAAGAGGAGACATTTGTGGTTATGATGTTTACCTTCCCAAGTAACCTTTACATGTGTTCAGGCCCTGCTTTTCCAGGAGATGGCAAAACATCTACTGCTGAGGGGATAAAGTGAACAAATTCCTCTTTTTGCTTTGCGTGCCTGTGCAGTTTTTGCTGCATTTACTAAACTGCCTTTATCTCTATCTACAAGTCTTGCCTTCCTCCTAGTTTCTCCCTGTCATGCAGGAGAGGGGAGAGTGAACAAAGGTGTAGGTGCTTGGCTGCTGGCTGGGGTCAACCCACCAGAACCCCACTCTCTGTCCTAAGTCTCACCCAAGTAACGTGTGTTAACAGACTCCAGCTGAATCCCTTGTTACCAATGTGGTATCAGAGACCAAATCTGGGCAATAGGTAATTTTTGCTTCATTCTCCTTGTACTAGCAACTTTTTCTTAGCACCTTTCTTCCAGGGGGAAGCACATTGAAATTGAACTGCTACATAGTTTTTTTGTTCCTTTTTCTTCTTTCCTTTATAGTCATATTTTCAGAAGAAAAAAAAAAAAAAAGATTTGTTATTGATTACCAGAGCTCTTCTCCTAATCTAGACTGGTCATTCCCAGCTGCTCCAGTGCTGCAGGACACAGGGCACTGAGGAAGGTGCCTGGGGTCCACATAATGCAGCATGGTCTGGTGACAAGATTTCCATCCACCACACCACGTATGTCATTGCTAGTTATGGGATCAGCCATGCATGAACTTATACGGCACAAGCACTATCTGGATATTGTGTTCATGTCTAGTGTTCACAGCTCAATAATCTGTGCATTGAGAGAAAATGCCTTCAAGAAGCAAGTGATTGCAGCAAGAAAACCTAAGTTTCTGCTTAAGGCTCTGTGGAATAGGTTTGGTAGAAAGGAGAAGATCATCCAACATCCAGACATCTAAAATCTGTCTAACGAATCATACCCAAAAGTGCCTATTTCTTGCCTTGGGTTATAAAGGATGTCAGTAAGTCCCTCAGAGACAGATGCCGTACTGTGATCCCCTAAATTCAGGTGAGATGTCTGACCAGTGGATACAAAGAGTATCACTCAGAGGGGTGCAGGAGGTTATCATCATCTGGAAGACTATGCTATATTCACCCTATGTTTGGTCACATTTTCCTGAGCACCTAGATTTTCTCCTGAGGCCCAGTGGTCTGTCAGAGAATGGCTCGTTCTGACCATTTTAACACATTTGATTAATTAGAAACTTTGTTGTCAGAGAAAATATGGAAACCCAGGAAGAGGCAGAAGAAAAAGAGCTCATCTAAAGCCACAGGAAAAAGATCATGTAAAGTAGAAGCCAAAAGGGGAAAAAAAGTGGAAATTATCTGTCCTAAAATCAAATGGAAGGAAAAAAAGCTGGCTAGAAAATTTAATTAATTCTGGCTAGAAAGAGAAGAGGAAATGAAAAATGAAACAAAGAGCAGAACTAACACACGAGAGAGAGAGAGAAGAGAGATACTGAAAAGAAAGATGCTGGAGAGAAAGAAGCCCACTAAATTAGCTGAAATGCAGCAATATATGGTGCAAAAAAATCCTTTCAGCAGGCTCGGAGAATCTGTCTCCATTAAAGTTTCATAGTGAAGGCTCAGTGGGATTTTCAATATTTAAAAAGTGTTTCTGAAGGTAGCCAAGGGGAGATGCCCTGGTAATTCTTGAAGGGCTAATGCATTAAATTTTATAACATCTTCAAATAGCATGGGACTGTGTCTAACCCTAGGTTGCTTTAAGAGAGCACTCATGCCTTGCTGTGCTCCCTCTGCTAATTAAAATGTCCCTGTCTGGGTTGGTTTACATCCTCTACTTTTCTCTCTGGTGATCACTCGTGAAGATGAGACAGGTGTGGGAGGGTTGAAGGCAGAAGCTGGGAAACACAAAGCTGCTGAAGGGCTGCTGGTCCACCACTCCACAGTGCTGGTTACCCCAGTGCAGGTCATATTTGTGACCCCCAGAGAGGCAGAAGTGGAAAGACAAGATTAAGGTAAAGGGTTTCACCCTGTGTTCCCTGACACATAGAAGGAACATAGGTTTCATTTGTGCAGACAGAAATGACAGATGCCATCCTGGTGACAAGTAGGTGGTATCTTCAACTGCCCTGACATTGGACATAAAGTCCCCTGGGCAGGGACAGTTTGTCCTTTCTTGAACTCCTGTCTGATGAGCCGAAACAGAAAGTAACTGACAAATGCAAAAGCTCTTACAGGCAGGGCCATCCCAGTTTTGCCAGGTGCATGGTGCAGGTCTGAGAAAGAAAGAATGAACCAATGTGTGCTTTGAAGTTGAGAAGAACAGCAGCATGGCAGAGGGGCAGGTAGCTGCATGGAGGAGCATCCCTGCTCCAGAAAGAAAGCCCATCTTCTCAGCCCAGCTTAGTAGCCTCTGTCAAGCTCTCTCCTTCTTGTACTCCAAGTACCAGGCCAGCAAAATAACTACCTGAAAGTTATGTGAATAATGTGATTTAGTCTCATGGCACAGTCTTCATAGAATCGTAGAACCATAGTCATGGAATCGTAGAACCATAGTCATAGAATCATAGAATCATATAGAATCATAGAATCATGGAATGGTTTGGGTTGAAAAGGACCTCTAAAGGTCATCTAGTCCAACCCCCCTGCAGTAAGAGGGGACATCCTCAACTAAATCAGGTTGCTCAGATCTCCATCAAGCCTGACCTTGAATATCTCCAGGGATGGAGTCTCCACCACCTCCCCTGGGCAACCTGTTCCAGTGTTCCACCACCCTCACAGTAAAGAACTTCTTCCTTCTAATCCTCAGATTTTCGGGGCTCCTGAGATGCTGCACACCCTTCTCCACACCCAGCCCCGCGGCATTTTTCAGGACAGTGAACTCTTTCGGAGGTTATAACACTCCAAAACCTGAGGGAGAAAGGCCGGGCCGCTTGCCGGTGCCCGTCATGGCGCTCCCCGGTGGGTGGCAGCACCGGCCCACGGGCCGCAGCGCTCCTCGGGGTGGCCCGGCCAGGCCCAGCCGGCGGCAGGAGCTGGCTGCTGGCGGTCGCGGCCCTTTCACCGTAACCGGTTTCATTTTCCTAGCATTTGCGTTTCTTTTGTGCCGTCCTGAGTACCAGCAGCTTTAAACAACTTCTCTAGAAATTCCGTTGTACGTGTCACAGTCCTTGCCTAGGAAGCGTGAGTCTCCCACACTGTCTCAGATCACAGAGTCTGCTGCATTGCAAGGTGTTCAGGACAAGGATCACACTCCTAAAAGCTTTGATGTTGTCTAGCACTTCCCGCCCCCCCTTTTTTTTTTTACAATAAAAGCATTCGCCTCAAGTTTAAGACGTCTGCAATTGGACATGCGCCTGTCATCTACAGATACCTTGTCAATGCAGACCACCGAGCTCAGCTGGTGATCCAGAGGACTGGCCTGGTAGCCTTGGGGTTGGCAGCACTGCTTTTCTAACCACAGCACTGCCTGTAAGGGAAGCTTAAAGGCTAGGCTTGCATGTAGGCAGGCTGATAAATTTAGAGGGTTTCACCGAAAATTGAACTGTTACTTCCGTGTAGCTACTTCACAACAGAGTTATCTTATCCTTTGACATCCAAGCAGAGCAGGGATGTAACACAGCCCGGTCCCTCAGGGCTGGCATCAAACCAAAACTGAGCACCACTCAGACAGTTTCTCAATAAATTTAGAAAATGAATGTTTATTCAGATTCAGTCCCAAACACCATCTGCCTCCTGCCTCTAGCAGATAGTGTAAGTGGCAGATGCCAAGGTTAGACTAAGGACAGACAAGTGGCTGTAATACATCCCTTACCCAGCCTCTGTTATATTTTCATCTCTGGGGCTTTCCCTGAGCTTGTCTGGTACCCCCTTAGCAGACCCCTCTTCCAAGTGTCTGTGTAATGAAGGAAGACAGAGTCCAGACCTCACGATGGGATGATGTGGAACTGCGTGCTTTCTCAGCATGACTACTCTGGCCTGAATAGGAAAGAAAACCAAGTCCCCTCCTTCCACTACACAAGGAAAATAAGGTGGTATCTCAGAAGCAGAGGTCTCCATTTGGCACATGTATAAAGACAGGCAGGATGAATCCCATCCTCACCGAGTCGTGGACTCAAGGGGGTCACCTCCACCTGGTGGCCACTCTGGTTTGTGCTGCTCATTGGTGATTTTTAGCATTGCATTTTTTTTTTTGTGAGAAAGTATGCAAAATGTTATCTGTTTAAAGAATCACAGGGAACCATGAATGCTAAGAAAACAGCAAATGTAATAAGTAATTGTTCTTAGAAAACGTGGTCCGATGCTTGCCTGAGAATGTAATTATGACTGAGATTCAGACAAGGCATTGGATAGCTAAGACGGCAAAAAGCACAGAATGTGTTTCAAGCTTTTTTCATCATAAGCTACCTGTTGAGTCACAGTGACCAAATGTGAAACTTGTTATCCTTTGCATTATTTTCTTCAGTGTGAAATTCTTTCCTTTTGGTATCTGTGAAGGCAGTTTTGGGGTATTTTAAGACCCCTTTCCCTACCAAAGAAACAAGCAGGGGCATTCCTCCAAATCAAGTGGCACATAGTAAGGTTCTGCTGAGGAAAGGCTTTATCTGTCCCCCAGCCAGCTGTCTTGATCCATGTTTCCTAATCTGATCCCAGGGATAAAAAGACAAAATGAAATGACCCAAGAAACTGGTCATCATGACAGAAGGACAGACTGTCACACTCTCCTCCAGCTTCCATTCTCCTCCCATGCTGAGCTCACCCTGTGCTGTCCACACCGAGCTTTGGCACATTTGGCTCATGGGCAAACACAAGCAAAGGGCTATCTGGCCTCTCTCCTGTTACAGAGCTCAGCACAGACATGATGAAACCTTGGCCAAAGTCTGATAGCTTCAGTTCCCAAGTGACTAATGCTGCTTAAAAGCAGAAGCCAAGATAGGATAACATTGAATTATTTGTTGCCTGCCCCAACAGCAGGGCATGGCTATCATTTCTCTCTGATAAAATGAATGGTTTTGACTCAGATTGTAAGCTCTGGTTTGAATTTAGAGATAAGTATCATCATATCAGCCTTGTGCCAAGGATCAGAAGCAACTTGTGGCACCAAGGATGCAGTGTTTCACAAGGCTGGATGGTCCAGATGAGGCTGCAGGATCTGGGCAGAGTGGTCAGACCTCAACTCCACATTTGGAAGGGCCTCAGGGCAGGGGACAGTATCAAGTCTAATGCAGCCACATTGCCAGTGGCAGGAATAGAGTTAATTTCAGGTACTTAAGAGTTTACAGCCACAACAGTGGATTTAATTATCACTTTACTGGGCTTTAAGTGAGCTGTAAGACTAATCTAAACTTAACTCCCTTTACGGGGTCAGCAGTCTCTTTACAAGCTTCCTCAACAGAGAAGTGTCAAATTAGGGCTATATGAATAGATAAAGAGAAAAAAAATAAAGCCATTGATGGCCATAGATTTCCCAGCTGATATCTTTATACTCTGCTATAAAAACCTACCACCCTTCATTTAAAGAAAGTGAAAATTGTTGACATCTCTTTCAAATGCTAATCATTAGGAAGCAACTTGAACTAAATATAATTTAAATCAAATAACGTGCACCTTTTATGGTGACTAACAGCGCTCTATATCTTCTGCTATTTACACTTCCAGCTAATCTGAGTCATTTATTTGGGACCAGATGTTGGAGCCCCTCCAGCCACTGCAAGACTGTGCCTCTGAGCATTGCCAGTGCCATCAGGACCCAGTGTTGCAGCTGGAGACTTGATTTTGAAAAATGCAATGCTTTGCTTAGGCACAGATCCTTTCCTGGGATCCCAGAGCCAGGGTGGCCCATGGCTCCCAGGACCTCACCCCTGGGTGCAGCGAAGCTACCTGGCTTCAGTAGCAGACCTTTGTGCGCCATAAAGGGGTGGACTATGGCAAAATCCTACCCTTGGACTTTTAAGCACCTGCACCTGCTGACCTGGATAAGAGGATTTTTGAGGTCATGGTGTCTGTGGAACGAGCCAGCTATGGTGTTCTGCTAGAGGGTCCCCCCATGTTTTGAGGGGTAGCTCTAAGCAGTTAGAGCCCTGTGAGGTCACCTAGCCCCTGGCTTGCAAAAGCCCATGTCCTGTCCTGCTGACATGCGTCTGCTGATGCCCCTTCCCACCCTGCCCCAGGCAGCAGGAGTCAGGGCCAGTCTGCATGGCTGAAATTCCTGGCAGGCAGCAGAAGGAAGGAAGCTGCCTGCACCATGCCTGGGACCCCTTCATAGTCATCCTTGTGTTTTGCTCATGCAGGTTTCTCTTTCCTGGTAATTTCATTACTTGGCAGGACCCACACTATGTCACACTGCTAATCCAAGCCAGATGTCCACCTGCGTAGTCAGTGGAGAGTTAGGTACCTCCAGGGGGGTATTAAATCTGGTCTCTGATGAACTGTTCTCAGGAGATGCCTGCCTATCTCCTTTGTTTGCTCAGAGAGCTCAGATGACCATCTTATAGCTAACACCTACATTTTGCAGGGCAGAAGGTGGCCACCCAGTGAGATGGATCCTCCACATCCATGGAGAACACTAGTGATGTCAGGCATCAACTGCACAGGTCCTAGAATAAGCTATTTATTTAATCCTCTTTATGCATACTCTTGTATAAGAATATAGATAAGCCTAGCACACAGCACGCCCAAACTAAACTATGCATTTCTCCCCACCATTTCTTCATCCCAGACCATTGCTACCTGTTGTACTCTCCCCATAACTTTTTCCCCTTTGCAGAATTTAGGGTCCACCTCTGAACTGCCCTGGCTGCTTATCTACAGGGTCGGGACAGAAAAGGGATGCTGGTGCTGCCCTCGATCTTTGCAGAGGGGCAAACCTTGCCCACCCCAAGGATCTGAAAAGGCTGAAGTTGGAGGGAGCTCCCTGTTTTCTTCCTCCCAATTACCTGGCAGCTGGAAAGATAAGCACAGCCCTGGCTGGAAGAATGGCCTCTGGGTGAACCCCGTGCTCCATATCTATTTGCATTGCTGAGAAGTGCTTCTTATCTTTTGGACTTTCAAACCACGGAGTTTAAAGTAATACTGGAGTGAAATTATGGCTGCTGATGATTAAAGCACTATATTTAGGCTTTGCTGTAACTTATGCCAGATTATGAACTCCAAAACAATTTTTTACATCATGTAAACAGTCTAAAACATAAACAGTGAGCTAAAATACTCCATTTGTTCCACTGATTTCAGCCAAGTGTAGCACAATTCTGGTTATACATCAGTCTTGCGAGACAGACTCAAATCTTGAATTGCCTAGGAAAATACAAGTAGTCAGAAAAAATGGCCTGCCAATACCCCTGGTTAGGAGAAGTCACTTGGCTTCAATCAGCATTCGGGTTGTTGGTGTCTTGGGGGTGTCATTTTGTGTTTGTTTGTTTTGGTTTTGGTTGCTTTTTTTTTTCAGAAAGACCCCACAAAATTTCAGTCATGTGAGATCCACCAACCAAGGTGAAGTGCCCGAGTGGAAATCTAGTTTTGAAGGGGTTTATTTAGTCCTGGGTTGCAGGCAAATATTTTAGGTAAAACAATGTGGATAAAGCCCTGCTGAGCCAGCTGACCTTGTGGAAGACAGACAGTGTGATTATCTGAACTTCACTTATCTGAAGTTTCCTGCTGTTTGAGATGAGATTATGTTATCCACCACACACTGAGAGAGGGGATTCTGTGTGCCCCAACCAACCTCAGGCACATGACCCTGTGTCCACAGTTACATCTTGGGAAGGCAAGTGGCCCTCCTCTAGAGAGCAAAGTGGTTTAGAAATTAAAAGCCTGTGTGATTCAGGATGCATGGCTCACATGCAATCATGAAGGGGAGAAACACAAAGAAGAAAGAAAGGTGGAATAATTTTGGGGAGAGACTGAGCTGAGATACAGTGCTGAGGCAGTGTGACCCCCCCCCACAGGGAGTCATGAGGACAGAGTTTTCCTAAAGCTCCTGGTGACTGCTGTGAAACACCAGGACAGGTATTTTTGTCACTTCAATAATGACTTTTAATCAGTTATCTCTTAAAATCCTGCTGGTTCTTCACTCTATCATAGGAATTTCAGGTGTCCCATAGGTATTTTCATCCCAGGTTTCTGTAGCTATGCCCAGAAGAACAGCTTCCCCTTGGTGAGCCTGAACCTGGGACAAGCACTGGCTCCATCTAGACTAGCATACAAATACAGCTACAGAGAGTCCTCAGGCCCAGAGAACAAGCAGCATGTCGGGCCTGAGTCCATACAACTAAACTCTCTGCCCTCAAAACACCCTTGTCACAGCCATGCTCTGCACTGGAAACTGGCCCTGGGCTGTTCTATCCCCAGAGCCTTGCCTGGGCAGTGTTTGGGCAGACAATGGTTGGCAGTCACACAGTGTGGGCAGAAAAGGCATTGTGAGAACCGGAGGTGTCTTAAGGCTTGACCACATGATGATGTTCACATGGAGCAAGCAGGGTGTGACTTATGACCCCAGCAGTCATGTTGCACCAGGGAAGGAGATGCAAAGCCTTCTGCATGTTGAGCAGCTCCAGTTATTATATCGGGATCTCCTACACAGCGTTGCTGGGCTACAGGTTCCCCATGCAGACTGTTCATCTCCTCCCCATGCACAGCTCAGTCCCAGTCCTCACCTGAAAACCAGAAGTGGAAAAAAGTCAACCATCCCTGTCTAATCCATTCAGGAAAAATAAGAAATATGTCACTGATGACTTAAGATGGAGTTCCCAGTGTTTCCCAAGCAGCAGTGTACTTCCTCTGGTAGGCCTGATGGTCTGTTGTGATGTGCCACTGACAGAAAGAGTTAAATAAAGAAATGGACAAACCAAACCAAAACACTGAAGAATTATTCCTAATTCCTTTTTGTTTCACAAAACCAAATTACAATTTAATAAAACCTCTTCACGTAAGCAGCAGTGAAAGAAAGAGTATGGTGTAGTTGCAATTAGTTTTCAGCTTATGAAATCACCTCATGAATGAAATGTATGTCTGAGTTCTGAGAGAATCAAGAAGGGAGAAGCGATAACATTACCAAGGGGAGAGCGGATTTATATAGTGTCTGCTGGTTGCCTTTCATTTTCTGAACAGCAGAAGGAGATTAATGATATTGTCACAACAACATTAATGATGCTGTAAAATCATAAGGACAAAGAGAGCCAGGATTTGATAAAAGTGAGATTTACAGCTGCATCAGTCAATTTAATTATCTTTTACTAGGCTTAAACTAAGCAGTAAGACTAATCTCCATTTAACATGTTTTACAGGGTCTGCAGGCGCTTTACAATCCTCCTCCATTCAGAGAGTGTCAAATTATGGCAATATTGATAAAAGAGTGGTGTAAATGGTTGTCTAGTCAATCCCCGAACCAGTTAATATCTTTCTTTACTGCATTGTAAAAGCCTATTACTCTCAAGTTTTGGAGTGAAATTTGTGGACAGTAATCTGAGTTGATAATGTTTAGAAAACAAGTTAGGAGAAGATAAAGATCCATGTCCACCTGCCTGCGCTGGCTATAAAAGGCAGTGCTGGCTGCCTCTGTGCTGGCTTTGCTGCCTGCCTGCCTGCCCTGCCAGACCTGCCAGCCCCCAGATGGGGCTTCTTCCCCCACTGCCTCTCCCCTAGGAATGAGCTTTAGCACTGCTTGAGGAGAAGCAGACCCAAGCAACCTTGGGCCTTGGCATATATTTTAGCACAGGGTGCTCCACAGCCCAGGGTGACAGAGCCCCATGGTTCATGGGGAGTGGAGGTTCTCCCCGACTTTGCTTTTCAAGAGATCTCTGGGGTGGAATGGGATCAAGCGCAGGGGCTGGTGGTGGTCCCATCAGCTCTGCTCCACTGGCAATCCTGCCTGTGTGAGGATGGTAAGGGCACTGCCAAACCCCGTGCAGAGTCTCACATGCAAGCAAGCAGGGAGCCTAAGTAATTGGAAGCCAAATGATTATCGAAGTTAAGATTTTATGATCAATGTTATCTAGAATTGAGTTGTGAGCAACATGAAATGTTCCAAACACGGTGGTTTTTCTTCTTTTGATCTTTTTCAGCCCCTTCTTTGGCCACCAGAAGCTGCTTCTCTGCATTATGTTTCTCGATGTTGTAGTTCTGGACCTGTAGTATAAGAGAGTATTTGTTCTTACTACTTCCTGCAAAACCACGACAGATTACATGTGCTATTTTTTTCATGTACTGTTTTTAAAAGGCAAGTCTCTTGGGTACTTCAGCTCACTAGACTTGGGTTTTGGCTCTCCATCATTTTTGTCGCTACTTATGCTTCCACAAAGACTGTGTAAAGTCCAACCATCTCCACTTGATGGGCTGTTTCATGGCCACCAAGCCCTACCTTTCCACAGAAGTATCTTTCTTTGGGCTCTAGAGAAGCAAGCTTCTGGCATCAGGGACAGAAATAAAATGCTTAAATTTGCACTTTTAAAAATCTTTGATTCTCAAAGAGCCTGAAGGAAATGTAACTCACAAACCAGGAGGCAGCTCCCAGCAAACTGCACACTTGAGGCCTGGGGGACTCCCTTGTTTGGCAGCTTGAGAAAATCGAAATCCTTCATGATTAGTTCAGGTAGTCTTTCCCTGCTCTCTGAGCAGAGGAACACCAGACTCTGTCTGGCCAGGTATGGCTGGCAGTGAAGAAACAGATTTTCTCATTTACTATGGGCTCTGGCACTGATTATTTGGTGATGGAAATTTAGATCTCCCTTTATCTCTCTTTATTACAGTCTGTTGCCTGTGTTTAAGTGCTGTGGGCCAGCCTACTCTTTGAGCCATCATTTCTTGCTAGTCAAGTGACTCCAAAAGCAATTTCTGAGATACTTTGGTCTTGCTAACCCGTGTTATTGGGCATTTTTTAAGAAGGGAGTCAGACTTCCTGGGAAACAAACTTCAGGATGCCGGCATGCCTTGTGTCATTGAAATAGGGCTGTTCTGCTTGTGCATTGCTTAAAAAAGTCAACAAACACAGAATGACTGAGCCCACTGTTTCTATAGTATCTTATTTTTAGCTGTCTCAGAATTTTATTTTTTTTTGCTACTAATAAAATAATTCTCTGACAAGAAACTAAAAATATTTCTCTTCCCAGGACAGGAGAAGAGGCATACATTTTTTGAACAGTTACTCAGAGAGTGTACAGCAAAAAATAGTAACAGAAGTCAGCTCCTTTGACTTCTAGTTATGTTTGAAACACGCTGCAGCCCAGCCCTGTCTTATAGCTTGCTTGCTTTAGCTTGCTAACACATCTAATACCCTGAATCATGGCAAGCATAATGTTCTTCTGACAGTGCTGAGTGGCCCTCTCACCTTGCAACCTTTAGGTCCTGAGACCACAGCACCCGGCCTGGGAATCAGTGCTGCTAGTGCAGCATGTGCTCATGGACATGCCCAGTAGAGAGATCTCCTTCTGTAGCACAAGTACTATGTCAAGTTTCAACTCAGACCAACCCCTGGACCTTCCTGGAGGTTGGATTGTTAGAAAATATGATGTGTTAAAATCGGGTGCATTGTGTGTGACAGGCTCGGCTGGGGTCTGTCATGCAGCCCATGTTCCCAGCTGATGCCTTCACTGGGCTCACCCAGTGGGACACCACTGGTCAGCAGCTCCTAGCCAGAGGACAACAGACAAGGGTGAGATGGAGCTCTGCAACAGCTGGAAAGAGGCCTTGTGCATCAGAGATTAAAATA
The DNA here is from genome assembly GCA_024336885.1 of Actenoides hombroni. NCBI lineage: Eukaryota > Metazoa > Chordata > Aves > Coraciiformes > Alcedinidae > Actenoides > Actenoides hombroni. Next base: position 35,374,013 of record WUAM01000431.1, read on the forward strand.
ATTGGGAAGCTGGCAATGCACGGTGATTCCCATCAACCTGACCCCACCAAGATCAACGATCCCTTCAGTGTTTCTTTGACGAGGGACTCTAAGTAGAAGCATTTTCCGTCAGAGTGCTGTCTTACCCTAAATCAACAACAATCTCAAACTTTACTGCCCGTTTTAAGGAATCTCCACTAAGTCTAGGGGAAGGGCTGTAGAAACTGGTAGGAGTGTTGTCCAAACAAGGTCTTCAGGATTGAGCCTCTGTCAATAAGTCCTGCAATGTGCATGTCTGTGCAGGAAAGGGGGAAAAAGTCAGTTTGGGATTCTTATCCATCTCATCTTATCAGGGTAGTAAATCTGGTCTTTGATCTTTTGTCAACAATGCACAAAGTTGGAGGCAGCTGCCACCACCCTGCTCAGCGATGCAGTCATCAGGGTCTCATAAAACATTTATGAAACCTGTCATAAACACGCCTGATAAGAAACAGGACATTGCGTTTCAGGAGTCAGCATCTTCTTGGGGAAGGCCTTCCCCCTAACTCCAAGCCTCCTTTGTTTGAAGAGCAAACACAAGCCAGCACAATTGCACCCTGCCATAAAAGCTGAGAGCAAGGGATTTTCATGAGCCCTGCTGCCTGCTGAATTTGTGTGGCAGGTACTGGCCTTCACCATTCACCTTTCCCACTCTCCAGTCCTAGGGTAGGAGAGAGAACAGGGGAGGAGGAGAGGAACTGAATAAAATTATAACTGAGGGAGAAATTGAATAAAATTTTGATGGAAGAATAAAAGAGAAAGTTATCTACAAACAGGCACTAGGTTGTGGTGTCTCCTTCTCTGGAGACCTTCAAGACCTGTCTGGATGCATTTCTGAGTGATCTGCCCTAGTTTTGGTCCTGGTCTGTCAGGGGGGTTGGACTCAATGATCTTCAGAAGTCCCTTCCAACCCCTAACATTCTGTGATTATTACCAGAATAAGGAAGAAATGGGAGTTAAAGCTGAAATATTTTTGGTCCTTTATTTCTAGTCTTGATAATTTTGTGAGGTTGTCTGGGTTTGGTCCCTTGGCTGAGCACAGGGTAGGAAATAATGAAACCAACCTTCTGTTCCCAGTTTCCCCAGTTACTGCAACTATGATTCTGGACATGTCAGAGTCTCTGCCTCTTTCTTACTTTTTTTTTTTTTTTTTAATAAGGAAATCAAATTGACCTGCTTTGTATGTTCTCTGTGGATATATTTTCTTTCACATTTTTTTTCCAAAAGGCTAAACCCCTGATAGAAAATGAGGTGTCTCCAGTGTCCACCCGAGACACCAAAGTATATGATCATGCTCCAGTGTTGAGCAGTGATTTCTGCTTACTTCAGCATTACAGAGCACCTTGCAGAAGCACAATGTCCACATTAACATGATGACCTTCCTGAGCTAGAAGTTGAATAGCTGTACCATGCAGGGGACTATCTTAATTACTCTCTGGGATATTTCTTGTTCTTTGGAACAATTTTGGCCTGGGAGATGGAGTTAGCAAAGGAAACTGCTGCTTGGATCAAGTCCGTATGTGTTGCAGTTTTGTTATTTACACAGAGGATTCAAAACCTTGATTTTCTGAATGCACAGGAAGGTCAATGACAAAATATAACCTACATTTGCAACTCAAAGCCTTTCTTTGGTTTAGCATGGAGACCAAATCCTTCTCCCTTTGTTGCCATGAAGCCATATTTTTCATGCAGAGTCCAGATATCTTTGGGCTGGGTTTTTGTTTGGTTTTGGTTTTGGTTTTGGTTTTGTTTTGGCAATGACACAAAACAACACATGAAATATGACTTTAGAACACAAAAGCATAAAGTAATATCTGGTAAATCACCTGGCGTATATTTTTCCTTTATTTGTGTTTTCTGTGATGCTGTATTCACAGAACTGGGGTACAGGCTGCTGCTGTTTCTGATATCTGACTTCATAAAGAAGCTTAATTGTTTTTTATAAGTAATTTAAACCAAGTGAACTATACCCTACCATAACAAGATATATTTACAGCTACAGATTTATTTTATCACACAGTCTCCATGAGATAAGCAGCTTTGATGTTCTAATTGGTAATACTGTATTATTTAGCAATCAAACTATCTAGAAGTTTGGTGGTGCAATCACATCTTGTCTACCTGTTAATTCAGTCATGTTCCAGGTCACTGAAGTCACTAATAGTAACAATTTTTCAGTACTAGAAAGAACTTGGTGTCAGAATCATTCCAAACAAGAGAGATAGATACAAAGATAGCTTAGTTGGGTATGTGTTATCAGTTGCTTATAGTAATAAAGCACTAATTCAACCCTTGTATATAACCACAAAACAACTGTAATAGATTTCCAATTTGGTAATAAAATGCTGCTATATACCTTTATTAGGTGACAAAATAACAGTTACTTTTTAGAAATATATGAAAAATGCAACATGCTTCTAATCCTAAGTATTTCCTTGCATGAAACGTCTTGGATAAAGGTTCCAGGGGTGCCAGAGAGTTGTTTGTATTTTCACATCAGTGAAGGTGGCTGAGTGAAACCACTGATTGCATTGGCTGGCCTGTGGTAGCTTGTGTTGGCTAGCCTGTCACCTCATTTAGGTGACCTAGTTCTCTTCCTGGCTTTGGTGCAAGCAAACTCAGGACAGAAGAATCTCTACTTGCTGCACTCATATGCAATTAGTCAGTTGATTTATCAAACACTGTCACTTTGTAGCACATCTTAATTGTGTGAATTTGTTCTGTCCCTGCATCAGGTTATGTTATTCTACAGAAAAATAAAGGTATTTTAAGTGTTTACACATTATCTAACACCACTCAGAGGAGTACAGGCTATGCACTTACTCTCATATGATAGTTTACAGAAAATGCGACTGCCATGGTATTTTGCACATGCTGGTGCAAAGTCAGTGTCCAGTATTCTGCGTGAGTGGCCTTCTAGTGAGCTTCAGTGCTCTGAAGGTGGCTGTAGGTCATGAAATTGCAGTTTCAGGGCTTGCTCTTAGATTTGAAAGAAGTATTTGAATCAACTAAAGTAATGAGGAGGACAGGAGCCTCCCACTCCAAACAGCATGACTCCAAACAGCTACTTCTATGGGGAGCTATAGGATGTGGGTCCACAACATCATGTTATATTACCTGCATGAAAAATCCCATGTACCTTAGTGGCAAGACATGCACAAAGAGCTGCATGCAGCGCAAGAGGTCTGGAAAACCTAATTTAAATTGGCACAAATTCTAGACCGCGCATGCCCGCAGCATGTCTTCTGGCTGCAAAAGAAAGGGTGGTGCTGAGGCTGTGGTGCAGGGTCTGCAGAGGTGCCCGCCAGACCTCTGCACCCTGCAGCCTGCACCAGGAACAAGAGGCATCCTGCTTAAGATTGCACAGCCATGGCATGAGTGTTTTCTGCACTGTGACCAGGCAGTTGTGGAAAATGAAAGTGCTGTGTGACTAAGCATTTATATGGGTCCTATAAATCAGAGGACTGGAGACTCTGCTATCTGTCCGTCATTTCTCTGTTCTTTTCAGCTCTTCTCCCCCCTCCCTGTTCAAAGGAAATTACTAAGAAAGTTAACCTTTATGCTCTCCCCTGTTTCTTTCACTGTGTTCCAGGCTTTTCCACTTCTATACTTCTCATTCTTGTTCTTCTGCTTCTCTTTGCAGTCCTCCATTATCCTGGAAGATTTTTGTCCCTCATATCATTTCTCCCACTTTCTGCCCTTACACACTCCATGCTCTTCCATACCTCTGTCCTACCTTTCTACACTATGGGCTGTATTTAGGCTGCTTGCTCAAAGTGCCTCAGTTAAGTGTTACCATCGACAGAAGAAGAAGGTAATGTCTGGCAGCCCTGGAGAGCAGTCTGGATTGCTCATCACCTTCTTGGCCTCAGCCACTACGGTGGTCACATTAACTAAGCTGGGCACATACAGGAGAAACATGAGTGCATCTCTGCACATTGTGTACTGGGGTATATACCCACAGGGCTCCCTTCCTGGCTGCAGAGAAAAGCATGCACAGCATCCTGCACTATCTCCTCCACTAATAAAACGTGGCATCATTGCCTCCTGACAGATCTATATTAGGGGAAGAGCAAATCTGCTTTCCCCACACCCTCAGTGGTTCAGTGTGTCATTGATCATCTGCTGCTTTGCTACATGCTAAGAGGGACTCTGTGCCAAACCCTAATGAAAGCTGAGGGCAAATGGTTAATGTCCCTGGAATCAGAGTGGTGTGTTGTCCCACCAAATGTTAGGCCAGATGAGTTGGGGTTTACAAAGCTTCCAGGACTGGTTTATTTAAAAGCAGAATTAGAAGACGTTTGCCAAGGTCACAGAGCTCTCTAGACCAGCTCAAAGAGGGCATGGTGGCCATTCTGTTCTGCTGTTGCACAGTATGAAGATTAGGAGATCAGGTGTTACTGGAAAAAACAACCCTCTTCTCCACTCAAAACTGGGGAGGTGTCCCCTTAGAGATTTTTTTTTTCCACAAAGATTTCACCACTCTGTCCCATGGGAATGCACTGGACATTCTCCCTCTGAGAAGAGTGTCGCTGGCCTTCAGGAAGACCCCAAAAAGACAATGCAGAGAGAAATGCATGGCCATTGGCTGTCCTTGGTGCATGCTAATGCCCTCTCTTCACTCATCAAGAAGCTCTGTCTTCAAGATCTAAAGATGGCTCCAGTGACAGCTGGAGGAAGGTTTGTGCCCCCACTGGACACATGCTGCCTTTTCTTAGTCACCAGAGAAGCCACAGAACAGAGACCTGCTGGAAGTGTGCTTTGTTCTTGCACTCATGAAACAATTATTAGCTTCCCTAAATTGTTCTTTCCTGGGCATACGGTGCCTTTATATCTTACTGACTGCAGTAAAATAAACCTTTACTGAACATGTATATTTTATACCTTAAGGATGACTGCCTGTGGTGTAGTTGGTAAAATGGAGCAGAACTACAAGTGAATTATGTTCATTATCCCTAATGAGTAAAATTTGCTTACTGCAAACTCATGAGTAATGCTGAAGATTATAGATAAATGCAACCAAAGTGACTCAGCCCCTAAAATTTTAAAGGTTTTCAGTATTATGCAAACAGACAGCTGGCTGTAACTCATGAAAAGGCTTTTGTCAATAGTGTGCAGCTTTCTTTGTACCAGTTAGTTCCAAGTGACTTCATCCTGCACAGAACTGTCATTTCTGCAGATCTTTGGGATTTGAACTGGTGCGGCAGCAGGGGAGGTTCAAAATTGTACTGCTGTTTCACACGCACAAAAAAATCAATAGAGCCCTTTCTGGTTCCGTGAAAAAGTCACACCTTTCCATGTTTCAAAGAAAGAAGGATTACAGCAGATAGCTTCCTGATTGCAGCACACATTTTTCTGACTCCTTGAACCGGACAAACCCCTTTGATCAGCTCTGGCCCCACTAAAGTGTGAACCTCCGCAGCCAGGATTAGGTGCAGCTTTGTCGCTAGTCAGAGCAGAGGAAACATGCTCTTCAGGAGGGCAGACACTTATGTTGGAGATAGCTAACTCTGCTCCCTCCTTTTGACGTCATAGAGATGCCTTCTATGTACCATGGTTGGTGCCCTTTCTTAGAATTGGTGCAGAAAATTGTTTTCATGTGATTTCAGTAATGAGAAGAGGGAATTATTTTCTTTATTTACATCGTCTTGGGAACATGTTCCAAAGAGGAACTTCTCTGAGTGACTCCATGGTCACGCACTTATCACCGAATCATGGAATGGTTTGGATTGGAAAGGATCTTTAAAGATCATCTAGTCACATGCCCCTTTCCCAGCAAAGCTCCTGGGTCTGAACTCCTAAGTTCACTTTTTTACAGACTTTTTACTGTCTCGCTTTCAGGGGATTGGAAGCAGATGTCTACCCTGAGAATCACCAACCACAGATAATATGCAGAGGCCAGCAAGATACTTACTAACTAAAAAGATTGACAAAATGGGTTTGATTCCTTGTTTGATGTTATTTACAGTTTAGGAGAGAGGAAATAGGAGAGTACTTAAATTCCTGAATGAATTAAAAATTGAATCAACTTCTTGTTGAAGTTCAAGGCTTCAGCAAATAACCAAAGGCTTCAGGAAAAGCTTCCAGAGACTGAAAAAAAGAAAAGAAAAAAGGAGAGGAGAGGAGAGGAGAGGAGAGGAGAGGAGAGGAGAGGAGAGGAGAGGAGAGGAGAGGAGAGGAGAGGAG
>WUAM01000431.1:35380316-35391518 GCA_024336885.1 Actenoides hombroni
AAAGAAAAGAAAAGAAAAGAAAAGAAAAGAAAAGAAAAGAAAAGAAAAGAAAAGAAAAGAAAAGAAAAAAGAAAAATGGACTTAAACGAAGACCTCTATGAGAAGGTTTTCTGTATGTGTGAATCATGTAAGTTTTGAGCCTGAGATTTCATGTGTTCGGAGCAGTCCACTAAAGACAGGTCACTCCTTGCAACATCCTGTTTCACCTGACTGCTCTTCAGTCCAGAATCCATGTTCTTGGAACCACAACATCTACGTGACCTCATTATCATCCAAAGAAAAATCACCCCTCTGCTTCCTCCTCGCCCCTGTGTCCCTTGGGCTGCCCGATCCTGCTTGGTTGTTGGAAGCAGGAATTGCTCCATGTTCCCAAGAGGCCAAGAGGTACAAACGGGCAGTCCTGCAGTGCTCTGTATCACTGAGCTCTGAACCACGGCCAGCTGGCAGGCTGTCAGCACACAAACCAAACACCGGCCAAGGCTGCTCTGGCTGCAATAAACCCTTCAGGGCTGCAAAACAGGTCAGAGATCTCAAAGAATACAGCTCTGCTCCAATAATGATTAACAGGATGGTGGCAAAAGTCCCTGAGGCTTTGGCCAGCTCTGTGTGTGTGCACGGACACATGTGCATAAGCTAGTGGGGAAGTTTATCTGTACCAAGCCCAGAAAACCCTTTGCAGGAGCAAAGCTTCTCTCTTAGTGGGCTATTCAATCGACTCATACTATGGCCCAGTGTTCCTGGTTTTCTCTGCATTGGCAAAGAATCTCCTAGTATTACATTTAAAACCATTAGCAGAAAGGAGCATGAGGGATCAGGTTAGCATTTATTTAACTTCTGTAATGAACAAATATGCAAGACCAGATTCCAATCTCCGGTTCACGGACATAGATCTGAAATTAGAGACAACTGGAGTTTTCTTAACTTTTGCACCTCTGGCTGAGGGTAGAATGTGCATATCTGACCTGAACTGAGACAATATAATCTTGAGTGCTGTGTTATGTGTCAGTGCATATCCTAAACCCAAGTGGTGATCTATTAAATTGTTAATTTCCAAAGCAGAATAACTTTCCAGTTATTGTGGATCCCATGCAAATTTTTAGCTTGTTCTTAATTTCTACTTTTCATGTTTTGGAACCATAAAGTCTAGGAATTCTTTCCATGTTGTACAAAGCACACTATCATAACTTCTTGGAAAAAAAAAATTGAAAAAAAATCCAGCTATACTACATAAACTAATTACTCCTGGTATTTAAATGTGTGTGTGTGTCTGTCTGTCAGTATATAAACTCATATAATGGATGGTATGTAAATGTGTCTGCTGTTAGATGGACAACTGTTGTTAGAAAGAGTAACACTTATCATGAGATCTGAATCATTAGAAGTATATATTGTCACTCTTCCTATCCTCCGTTACATTAAAAATATGTTCTAGTGAAGATGAAACACTGTGGGGCGAATGATGGGAGCATGGTGGAGACATAATCCCTTTCTGACCCTTCTTGGTTTCACTTTGGTCAAGGGGTCAGCAAACAGACCTGCAAGGACAGTGCTGTTGTTCAAGATGAGCTCTCTTCTGAATGATCAGAACCACTTTGCCTACTTCTTGCAGTGGAAATTGCCCAATCATGGTCATAACAGATAGCCTGCAAGCTATACCGGACACCCACTGCCAGCCCTGAAGAAGCCTGAGGCTCCGTTCTTCACTGCTGAGGCACCTAAGGCAGCCAGCAAAGGGGCAGTGAGCTCTGCAGTGGGGCAGAGAGCTCTGCCAGGAATGCCAGATCAGGGCCCTTGTAATCAATGACCGTTTCCTTCCTTTGTCAGGATCTTGACAGGCAATCAGATTTGTGCATGAGTTTCCTCTATCCCAAGCCAGTGTCAATAGAAAAACAAATGGATAAAATGTAAGTGGAGACCACAAAACTCCTGAGTAAAAGGAGATAACATTCCTTGACCTTCCCACTCATAAAGCTGTATTACTTCCTCCTCTACAATGAAGATTAGTTGTTATATAGTATTTACATTAGTTTATAATGCTACATCCTCAAAGCCTTTATTCAGCCAAGTGAGGCTCTGCCAAAGCCCAGGTGTGGGTTTGCAGAGGCAGTGAGAGCTGTGGCTTCCCATTAACATGGCCAGCTCTGGCTCATGTTCTCACTCATGTGCTCATGAGAGACACTGGAAGACTGCAATTAAATTAATGCCCAACTCTTAGACGATGATTGCTAGGCTGGATGATTTCAGCCCTGTGAAAGACCACTTCATTTAGCTGAGGCAAAGCAAGTAGGGGGCGGAACAGAAAGGCAGCCGAACCCAATTTCAGCATCAGAATATTTTTGTGCATATTGTTTAAGTCTTTTTTTTTGTATGCATATGAGAGAGGAAGACAACAGCTGAAGGAACAATTGCTGGAATTAGGACTTCGGCTTTCCAAGTGCTTATACCAGTTGACAAAAAACAATGCTTCTGAAAACAATGGGCTGATGTTGGTGTAACACTGAAGGGAAAATGAAGCCTTCTGTTTGTTCTGTGCTCATCTGCAGCAGAAATATCATGATTTATTTTTATTCTGGAGTAATAAATTGAACACTGTGACAGGTTTCCCGTTTTAATAAGCATTCTATTGGGGAACGGATTTTTTTTTTATAACTCTGATTACTGGTTTATCTCTGAGAAGATAAATAGTTTAATTTGCTTTATGATATTACTTAAATTAATTAGCTGGTATTTGCAAGGCACACTAAGTATGTAGAGCACTATAAATGTTCATATCTTTTGTAGAAGTCATCCCATACAGCTTGGAGCACCTTTGGAGCATTTGTTATAAATGTTTAACATGTTCTGGACTCCATTCTTTCCTCTTCTGAGGCTCAAACAGATGTTTCAAACACTCTTCACTGACCTCTTAATATTATCCAAGAACAATATGGGAAAAAAATGTAATGCTGCCTCAGACAGATCTGTCCCATGTTTACCCTCCCCACATATCTCCTCTAGCCTTCCAGGGAGATCCTCAAGAAGAAGCTGAAGACACAACTGAATGGTTCCTTTCAGTTTCTTGCTGTTATCTTCTTTGCAATTAAAATATTTATGATTGATAGCACATGGCTGTTATGCCCTCAAATAAAAATGGCTTTTGGATCTTCCTGAAAGGAAGGTTCTAAATCTTGCAGTATCTCATTAGAGGGAGCTATGAGCACAGCTTCTTTCTTCCTTCCATAGCAGTGCTTATGTTTTCCCTTGCTGCCTGTATTTTGCATTTTTCAGTCTCTTATTTGCCTCTTAGCAACATATTTTTCAAGGCAACAGTGCCCGCACTTTTGTCATTAAGCCTCAATATTCATCACATAAAGACACATCTACATGGTTTTTGTTTTAGTTGATCTCTGTGTCATAGCAAGGGAAGCAGCCATGGAGGAAATAACAGCACACCAAGGTGCCAGAGGGGAGCAAGGTTTGTTGCCAAGGACCAGAAACAGTGTCCTTGGCCTGTCTGATTCCTACCAGACATCTATGATGGTGACCTTCTCCTCTGCTTCCTTAAAGCCAGTTCGCTGAGGCTCTGTGAAATGGCTTTCCTGACCAGATGAGGGTCCACTTCTGAGCCAGGGGACCTGCCCTGGGAAAACATATCTTCAGCAAGACAGAAAAATCTCACCCAAAGAAAGTCCTTTTCCTCTTCAAATGCTCAGATGACCTAGAAGTGTTTTTTGCCCTCTTTTTCCTTCTTACGCACACTGACCAGCTGCACAGTGGGCAATACAGACTTCACCTGGCAAGAGGGAGATGTGGCTTGAAATGTGCTCGTTCAGGAACTGGACTCCCATCTCTGCCATCCTTGAGGCATGTGCTAGCCACAAAGCCGGGCAGGCAAAAGCAGGGACAGCATCAGAGGAAGGCATTATGATGGCTCAGTCTGTGGTTCATAATTGATGGTGTCACCAGTACGTGGGGTATTCAAACCCACCCTGAACAGCAGAGGCTTCTTCTAGCTCTAGAAAGTTAAAAAAAGGCTATGATTCGGGTATAAAAGAGTGTCAACTTTTATGTTTCAAGGACAGTCATTAAAGGAGAAAGTCACTTCTTCAAGGACCATGCTAAGAATCTAGAAGGACCCTGTGTTAGGATCTAAGCTACCACAACAGTGAAACCAGACTCCATTTCACATACTTGGAGACATTTCCTTGTATGAGACAGGCCCTTCTGAGAATTTAAGGCAGTCACTGAAATACTGCACTCACCTACAACTGCCAGCACAGTGCATTTCATTGCACACACTTGGAGATTGCAGAGTTGACCAACTCAGGTTGATCTCCAGTTCCTGGTTCAGGTGATCCCTAGACATGTGGTTGGTAACTCTAAGGGTGTGTCTAACCCCTCTTGTGCTTGAAACATCTCCCTACAGGGATTCAGCGGTCATTCTCCCATGTTCAGTACAGAGAATTTCATATTCATTATTGGTTATTTCAGACTGTGACAGGATGCTGAGTCCCTGTAGGAATGACAATTTGCTCACTTTCTGGTCCTGTAGATATTCCTTCCTTTCCACTTTGGTCTCCACTATGGCCCATATTCTCCTAATCCACTCTCCCATGCACAGGGATGTGCTCCACACACACTTCAGTGTTACAGGGTTCATACTCCTCCAAAGATTTCCCTTGGGCTTAATGAATGGCATGTTGGCCTTACTTAGCATTTACACAGCATTATAGACAGGCAACAGGAGATACTGCTTTATGGCTAGAAAGATATAGAGAAAGCTGACAAAGGTGAGCAAAGGTACAGAAAAGGATTTTGTGCATGGAGAAAACAGGTAGAGAGAACTCCTTAGCCCCCCCCCCCCCAAAAAAAAAAAAGGACAGGAGGATATGCTAGCAGGTTATAAATTACAAATGACATGGAGAAGGTGAAGCAGGAACCACCCATCAGCCTTTTTTAATACAACAGCCAAGGCAATTCACAGAAAACCAGCTGGCTGCAATTTTAAGAAAAACAAAATGAGATTTATTTTTTATACAGTGTGGAATTTATACAGATGGAGAGTGTTCAAGTCTGTGATGCTCCCTGTGAGAGGATGCTATGGATGTAAAGTAAGTGTGCACAGTTTCACATATGTTTTGGACATCCTCAGGGAGATGAAATCCACTGAAGTGTCTTAGATACAAAGGCCCCAGAAGCCCCCAGGTTGTAGATTATCCATTGATGGAACAGATTTTTGGAAACATCTCAATATCCTTGCTTGATCCTTCAAATTTTCCTTGAGCCACTTCTGTTGGTTTCCTCCATTGGAGATGAGCATCAACATCAACACAAGACTGAATGGTCTCCTCTCTTCAGCCATCTGTTGGGGATGGGTTTCTGGGCTGGCTGGGGCTGGCTTGGTATGACAAATCCTATGTTCTCACCGTCATTTCTGTGTCATTCTGGTTTAGTGTCTGGGAGTGCTCTTTTAAATATTTTGAGAACTGCTCAGGATCTGGGTCACGTAACTCCCCTCATACTCCAGATGCTGGATTTACACAGAGCAAACTATGAATAATCACACAGTTGAACATGGGACTGAGCTGCACTCTTACAACTACTCCCCTGTCGGAGGGTCTGGCTGTGCTCCTTGCACCCAGGGATGCTGAGGATTGGGAGGGGGAATGTAACACCTTTCCCCTCTTCTCCTACCTCGTCACCTCAGGAACAGGAAGGGAAATTTTTTGACTACACTATTTCACCTTTGCCTCACCATCACCTGTTTTCTCATCCATGTTGTGCTTCAAAACAGCTATGCGTGGTGGGTGTGGTAGAGGTGGCATCCAGAGGCAGGCAGATTTTAGAGGCAAATGATCGGTGACCGGTACTGGGCAAGATAAAACTACTCTGGCTCTGCCCAATTAACTCAGCAGCGCAGAACCGAGTGCTGCTTTCTTTCTTTCCTTCCCATTTCTCGAGAGGTAATACTGTTTGCAACACCAGCGAAATGTCAGCAACCCCATTACTATTTTACTGTCGCAGCAACCTCTGGGCACAAAACGCTCAACCATCATATCTACTTGAGTTTGGCCTCTTGTGCTGGCTTCGCAGTCCCACTGTTCAATACACATGATCAGATGTGATTGCTGTGGTGCCTGAGCAGTCCTGGCACAGCTCTTACTGCAGCTGCCAAGCACACTGTGACAAAGCAGTCCAATAAAAGCAAGGAGAGATGCTCTCCATAAAAAGGGGTCTAGTGTGACAGCAGCTAATACAGAGAGGCCGGCTGGGACCACAGAGGCTTGCTACGCTATGGAAAACAAGCCAGGGGAGATAAGAGCCATGAGAAGAAGGATGTGAGACCTGCTGTGTGCCAGATGATGAAGAGGGATGAGGCTGGAGCACGTATCACCATGGCAATGCAGTTTGGGGAGGCCTTGGCTGCAGCTGGTCCCACCAGTGTGACACGGTGCCTCAGCATGAATGCTGAATGTGTCATCTGGACTGCTGTGGGCAAGGACATGCTGAGCTGGACAGAGCCCAGATCTTGTGTCTGCAGGAGTATAACAGCCCATTAGCCTTTGTTGGTGGCACGGGACACAGCCTAGGCCATAAAGCAGTTCTTATTCATTCAGCTGGGCATCGTGTGGCCTCCTCAGGAACAGAGAGACACAGCTATGGAACTGGGTTTGCTTCATTTGGGTTTTGGCTATAGTTTGCAATACTGGCCACCCAGCAGCCTACACATGCAGGCCAATGGATCCATCAGCATCATTGCCTCCCTGCAGGGCAAGATTCGCTGCTTACCATTCCTTTTGACCAAAATGTTTCTTTTGACCCTGCCCAAGCCAGGACTCTCCCCAGCAAAGGAGGCCAAGCGGTGGTAAGGTGCATTTAGATCTGCTTCAGGAGCCATGCTCAGCCCTGAGCCTCCTGCAACCTGCTTGCCTACAGACCTGCCTTGTGAATGATTCAAGCTTCTGCTGAAGGCAATAACGCCAGACTCCAGCTCTGTTTTCAGCTGGAGGGTTCATAAGAGCTTTCACTTGTGCAAGTTCCTCAGCATCTAACAAGCCAAGAGCTCAGCCACAGCTGTTTGCTCAACAAAGTTGCTAAAAAGGGTCCTTGTCTCCGTCTGGCTATCTGCTTTTGTGTCATTTATACAGACACAATTTTCTTTGAAAGCTGTGTCCTGCTGCCAGGTCAGACTGAACTCAGACAACATTTTACACTCAACATGGAGAGGACACTGCCTGCATGCTCAAACCAAACAAGGCTAATAAGTAGTTGCTAACAATTAACTTCCCATCTTGGAGGGCAAGTGAAGAGAAGCCTAACATGGGTCTGCTCTGATTAGATATCATTCAGTGGGGTAGGACAACTCATAATGACTTTAAACTAAAAGAGAGTAAATTCAGGCTAATGTAAGGAAGAAATTCTTTATGATGAGGGTGGCGAGGCACTGGAACAGGTTGCCCAGAGAAGCTGTGGATATCCTATCCCTAGACATGCTTGAGGTCAGTCTGTATGGGGCTTTGACCAACCTGATCTAGTAGAAGGTGTCCCTGCCCATGGCGGGGGAGTTGGCCTAGATGGCCTTTAAAGGTTCCTTCCAACAAAACCATGCTGTGATTCTCTAATTCCATGATTTTGGGGATGGTGAAGTGAAAAAAAAGGGAACCCTTATAAAACTGTCCCATGTCATCAAACCAGGAGTGCTTGGGAAAATGGGGTTAGGATGTTATATGATCTGGACTGACTGCAGAAATGGCCTGAAATCAAAAAGATGAAATTTATACAAAATAATATGCAAAGTTTGATACTCTTGAGGAAGACAACTGAAAGTGATATAGCAAGAGCCTTCAGGCAAGTATCAGGTCATTACAAAAAGTATAGTGACCATATTCTCTATCAACAGTAGGACAAAAGTAATCTGGCTTCTGTGAAAAAATGTGGCACACAGGAACATGTCCAAGGCTCTAGATGAAGTTGCTGCATCTCAGATGCAGTTTGTGATGTGATCTGAGTGCATAACCTCTTCATTCCCCTAAATCCTGGTTTTGGAAAGAAGGCCAGGTGCAAGGGACAAGGATGGAGATGTCACATGCTCCAACACCTGCTGTGGAGAAGGCACTGGCCTCACTGCTCACAACTGCTCACATCCAGCCTGGTGTGAAGCAAAGCTTTGCTGCCAAGATTTTTGCTTTTGAAATTAAGACATTTTTTTCCCAGGGTACTGACAACTCAAAGGAAATCATAGAATCCCTACATAGACCACAAAAGGCCAGTTGGAGATGTTTAAAAAACAGACTAGACTGAATTCTGTCAGCAGGCATCCAAGCAGATGGGTTACAATAAATTATCTCCTTTGGCCTATTATAGTTGACCTCTAATTGATAAAAAGCAAAAAATTCCACACATTTTTCTTTTTCAAAAAGAGACATTTTATTTTTTAACACACATACACACAGAAGAAACCCACCTCCACTAGTTTCAACTTGCCTTTGACCTCAGAATATCATGATCATGCCGGGAACTCCTCTGTTAATTCTATCAGTGCTTGGAAACCAAATACCCTGAGGCCTTAAAAATGCCCTCATCAGACAGGCTAAATAGGTAAATAGACATTCACAAACCAGAAAGCTGGCAGGATGCAGTGGGTAGAAAAGTCTTTAAAAGAGATTCTCTTTAAGAGAAGACAATTGTAACAACATGTGACCATAGCAACAGCGAAGCAAGATGCAGAATGGAAGAGGTAAATATTCCCTTTAGCAGATGGATGTCTCTCCTGTCTTCCATTGAAATCATGTGCTGAAAGGCTAACATCAAAGATTTGTTCAGAAAATTGTTATCTCTCAATGCCCTGCACACACACAGCTCCCCTGAGCCTCAT
Source organism: Actenoides hombroni (assembly GCA_024336885.1). Taxonomy (NCBI): domain Eukaryota; kingdom Metazoa; phylum Chordata; class Aves; order Coraciiformes; family Alcedinidae; genus Actenoides; species Actenoides hombroni. The sequence goes on from WUAM01000431.1 coordinate 35,389,171, forward strand.
TTTTTTCATTTTACAATGTGAATGTTGTTTCATGGGGATGCATTTGGATTAGTTTTTAGAGAGCAAGCCTGGGAAATCTAGAGAGCAACAAGGTTCCCTCCTGACTGATTTCCTTTGGCAGCAGTGGTGGGTCTTCCCACCATCCCCAAGGAGATCCCTGCCATTCATTTCTTAAAGTAGCTTCAGCAGTTTGGCCCCTAAATCTCTGTTTAACATCACCAAGCTGGTGTTAAAGAGTGAGGTTATGGAAACAGGGAAAGGGAATTATTTGAGAAATAAATAATGTAGCTGCGTGTTTTGCACTGTGCTGCATTTGTTCCTCTTGGAATGACAAAGGGCACAAGAGTTTCTCTTCCTTCTGAGAACCAGAGCCACTAGCCATGAGGCCGGGTCCACCATGGCCACACAATCGGAGAAAAACCATCCTACTGGCAAAACAAGATCCTGCAAGCCTTTGATTTCAGTATTTACTCTTCCCTTTTGATTCCCTGCATGAAGAATTCCCAGGTGACCCTGTGTGGGTCAATAAATAATATATCATCCCCTGGTGAAAAAAAAGCTAGCTACGTCAAAGGCGCCTTTCAGTCTGAGGCTGGCTGGAGTTTATCTCTTACCTTCAACTGGCAGTTTAGAAACATTACGACAATCAGATAACCAGAAATGAATAAGCACTTCGATGGTTCAATATCTGACTCCACAAGTGACAATAAAAAGCTCATAACTTTTCCAAAGGCACATTCATATGTGCAGCAGGCAGGGAAGGCAGAGCAGCGGGGTCTGCTGCCCCCGAGGAGGTGGCACGCATTGCCTGCACACAGGTTACACGTCTGATGCTTAAAGGAGAGCCCACAAGCACAGTTCTCCACAAAATGTTCAGGGTCTCACCAGGAGAACTTCAGATCATGCCTCCACAGATGAGGCTTTTTTTTTCCTGGGGATCTCATTATGCTGCAGGAAAAAAAAAAAAGTACTCCCTTGTTCTTACCATTTTTGTAGGTGGAAAAAAAGGGGATGATGTGCAGGTGTGGGATGATAAGGTTACAGTCCACAAATTGTGAGCCCCAGTTTAGCCTCTCCCTGTGCCCTGAGCTTGTCCCTCCATCTGACTGACCTGACTTCCCATGAGACCTACAGTGGGAGCTTTATAAAACCCCAGGGAAAGTGCATGGCTGTTTCTACTGGAAACAGGAGGGGGTGAGTTGTAGTAGGTTTCAGTCATCCCTGGCAGAAGCAAGGAAGCAGTAGATATGCAACAGCTTAAGCAGCAGTGAGTTTTATTTGCTTCTGTGTGCAAATATGCTGCATACAGACAGTAAGATGGGAAGCAGAGGAGGTTGGAATCTCACTACTCTTCAAGAAGCACTCCCTGGCATTGCACAGGAAGCGGCTTCAGCCAAATTTTCTGTGGGAGGAACCTCATCTACACCAGAGGAGCCTTTTGTCTGCGCTATTGCTAATTCTGCAATAACCATCATCTGAGTCATCTGTACGAAAGGAAACATTGTGCACCTTTTGTAAGCAAAGACATTGATTTTCAAGGTTTTTCAAGATTTCCAATCCTTTTCAGGCTCAAGAGGTGGGAGAGGTTGGTAACAGCTTCAGCAGCCATGGGAACTGCATTTCATGGATCCAGATCACTCCCAGTGCAACTGCACTAGAGCGGACCCAAGTCTGAGTCACGTTTCAATCCAGGTTGATGGGCAGAGCTGATGAACTACCATGGTTTAAAATCAATCTGTATGACACAAGTGTGTGTCGAACTGCCTGCTGTTACAACATGGGATGTTAGCGATGACATATAAAGTGTTCTCGGGGCTGTATGTTACTGGAGGTCTCAAATCCCCCATTTATCTGCAGAAGAATGGAGTGGTTTTGGCTGGGATAGAGTTAAATTTCTTCACAGTAGCTGGTATGGTGCCACAGTTTGTATTCGTGCTGAAAGCAGTGTTGAAAATACAGGGATGTTTCAGTTCTCACTGAGAAGTTCTCACACAGCGTCAAGACCTTTCCTGCTCTTCACGCTGCCCCCACCAGTGAGTGCACTGGGGATTCAGGAGACATCGGGGGGGCGCGGGGCCAGGACAGACGACCCAAGAGATAAAAATGAGGGAGTGGAGGTGGTGGCGGGCTGCCAGTGCTGGTGGACTGGCTGAGCATCAGCTGGTTGGTGGTGAGCAATCATTTTCTTTTGCATCACTTACCCCGCTCCCCCCAGTCCCGGGCGGGCAGCACCAGGCTGCGCTCTGCTCCACCAGGTGGCGCTGTGACACCGCCGCGCGCTCCGCGCCGCTCGGGAGGCGGGGGGGGGATGGGGTGGGGTGGGGGGGATGGGGGGGGGTCCGCTTCTC
>WUAM01000431.1:35394541-35434852 GCA_024336885.1 Actenoides hombroni
GTCTTCCTACCCTCCTTCCTCCCTTCCTTCCTCCCTCCCCTCCTTCCTTCCTCCCCCCCTCCCTCCCTCCCTCCCTCCCTTCCTTCCTTCCTTCCTTCCCGAGACCTCACATAAGCTTTCACTGGGGATGTGGCAGCTGATTGCTTGGCTTTGTGGCCACCAAGCTGATGCAGAACCCACAGGAGATGTCTATGTGCCAGTGCTCATGCACCCCAACTGCAAACCCCTTGCCATCTTCACCAGCTGATGGCAGAGATGTTGCTGTTTGCAGAGGAATGTGTTTGCGGAGGACTTGCCAGTGCTGGATCCTGTTCCAGGTTTCAAGAAAGGAGTGTGCTGTACTGGTTACAGGCTGTTCTTCGTCTGCTTATCCCCTCAAAGCTAGCTTGACCCCTTCTGCCCCTGCTGTCTCCAGGCTGTCTGTCTCCTAGTGCCTTCCTCCTCCCCCCGCCCCCCACCTCTTTTATCCTTGGATGAACTTATTTCTGTCTGGCATTTGAACAAAGACACTTCCTTTCCCTCCTTGCTTCTCTGTGCCAACAGGAGAAGTATCAAAAGCAGAGGGCTCTGAGGCTTTCTGGCCTCTGGTCCAGGGCACCCAGGAGCTGAAATAAGCTATTGCTGAGGAAGTCCCCCTCCGATGTTAACGTGTGGATGGAGCAGGAGTCACTGTCCCCTAGAGGTGGCCTGTGTGCAGGATGGGCAATGCACCAGGGACATGCCGGGGCAGAGCAGGCTCAGCGCTGGCATAAAGTGTCTGCAGAGATGCTGAATTTGGAGGAGTCTCTGGGGAACACGTGAGGTCTGAGAAACGCTTCAAATGCATCAAAAACATTGATGATTTGTGGTGGTGTTTTGAGCCCAGAACTTTTACTGTTACGTCCTGCAATGTACAAAACAGTCATTTGCAAAACGTTTCCGCCTAATTTAGTTCTCTGAAACAGCTAAAATATACAATCCTGTTACTAATAACGAGCTCAAGGAAGACGACTGGCATGGGAAAACTCAGGTCAAATGGTGCCTACTTGGCAAAATTGTAAAGCCACTGAAATCACAGGGTTGGAGTAAATTAGAGCTTAAGCTACAGGTGGCAGGCACCACATGGAGTGTGCTTTGAAGTGACAGCCACAAGTCTGCTAGAGAAGCTAGTGCCATCACACTCCCTTCATCCTTGACATCCACTAGCAATGAGCCAGTAATAGCAATAATTTTAATTTTTTTTCTAAAAAACCACAATTAAACAGCCTTTTATTAAGTCATCAAAAAGAGCACATCTTCCCAAGATGAGTCACCCCAGCATGACTGTCCCTCTGATTACTGAGGTTCTCATGCCACAGTGCCTGCCACGGCATCCCTGCTCCGCTGATCTTCCTGCTGCCTTGGTCATTGCTGCTGTATCCTTTGCTGCCTTTCATGTGTAACAACAACTGAAGTGAGGCCAAGGGAACGATCTGCCTGCTTTTAACATGAAACATAGTGTGCTTTGTGGTGACCTGTATCAGTCGAGTGAAGTATGTTTTCTGGACAAGCCTGGGAAAGAAACAATAGAAAGAAAATAAACCTAGTGCAAGCCTATGTCTGGATGCTTCTCCAAGATGAAACACAGCATGGCCAGTGACTTCCCCAAGGAGCCAGGACAGAGTGGCGTTGCGCGATCTGCACCAGTGCACTTTACTTACCTTTCTCCTACTCGTTTAAGGACAGATGCTTCCCAGCTCAGGACAGTCCTTTTAGGCAAGGCTGAGCCTTTCCCCATTGCATAGACTTTTCTTGCAATGAAGGTTTTATTTGTGGCTAAATATATCAACATAAATTCTCTGCTGACTTTTCCGGTGTAGGTATTAGATTCAGGTGGACTTGGAACAGATTGATAGAAAATTTCTCCCCTTCATTTGCAAGCATGGAATGAGGGGGAACTACCAGATTTCAGCATTAGTAGCTTCCTAGGACCTGCTTCTGGAGAAATGTTTACATCCCCGAGGCTTCTGGCCAATGTGACTGGCATGTCTGGAGTACTCACAGAATCGTACTCATTCTGCTTTTGAACCCGCACAGCTTTGGCCAGCTCCTAGACCTCCATTTGCACTTGTTTGACAGAAAGGTCTCAGTAGCCCCCATCTCCTTCTTCTCTGAACCCACTATGTTCAGACATATCCTTCTGGACAGCTTCATCCACTCATAGCTCTGTTACCAAAACTCCAGTAAATGAAGAACTCGCTAACTCTCAATTTAGCATTAGAAAGCAGGTGTTTCTTTATTGTGGCACCAGATGCACAGGGGATAGTTCCACCTATTGTGCATACCGTACCTGGCCCCTGTCCAAGCTTTACATACATAGGAGTTAGTTTTCCCGGAAAGATCATACATATACATTCTATTTCCAGGAACTAATTACCCTATATTCATAGCTATTATGTATGTGGCCTGGATCTCCCAGGGGCTTCCCTGGGGGTCTTTGGAGGTCTCTGGTGGTCCCTAGTGGTTGTTGAAGAGGGGTGTCTTAGTGTCCTTTCCATGAACTTTGAGGCTTCCTTCCACATAAGGTCGTATCTTAGCCTATCTCTCTGTTTGTAGAATCCTTCTTAACTGGAGTCTGTTAATCTATGTGCTCCTCCAGGATGTCAGTCACAGTTGATGTCCTTGATTGTGTTCTTAACTGAGGCCCCATACAACATTTGCCTCCTCCATGATGTTCCAGTCACAGTTGTAGAAGTTGATATCCTTGCTCGCATTCCTGCCTGAGGTCCCTTACAATATTTCTGTCCTTGATATATAACAACTCCAGTCTCCATCCTGAATGACTGGGCTTGAGCACTGGGCCAGCAGCCTCTCCCTGGCCACCCATGACTCTCTCAACTGCTGCTGCCACAGGAGTGAACTGTCCCAGTGCTAAGCAGGGGTGCAGACAGGAGGACAGAGGACAGTCCTGGGGGGTGGGCAGCAGAATGGGTGAAGTGACCAAATTCAGAGGCAGGCGGTGCTGGAGCACTGGGGAAAATTGTGCTGGTGGGGTGAGATGGGCAGAGTGACTGGGTATGGCAGTGTGTGATGGCTGTGGGATTCTGAGAAGGAATGAGGGACACTGGGAGAAACAGGGGCCTCCAGGAGCTGTCGGCATAGACAGCTCTCGGGGTGATGGCTGCTGGCTTCTCAAGAACTTGAATGCCCTTTTGCTTGAGTGGGTCTGGTACATGGTGTTTTTGCGTAACAAATTTTCCCAAATTATCCCTTAGGGTATTTCCTGTAAGGCCTGAGTGTAGGACCAGCTTTTGAAGGGATAAGATGTACTTTCATGTAATTGCCTTTGTGCTCATGTTCGCTCCTCATTTCTGAACTCCTTCAGCAGTGGCCTTATCAGGAGGGCAGAAGTACTTGCTAGAGCTTTCAAGGAAACAGTACAGAGAATGGACTGACAGTTACGATCCATAGAGAACACTCTATTTAAAATAACATCATTAAAGCCCCCAATTGCTAATTACACTTGATTAGTTGGTGGAGATGAGTTTTCTGAAGGAGCATATGTAAATCTCTGCCCTCGTCTGCATGAATAGTATTTTCCATACAAGTGAGAAGTGTGCATCTCCCGGTCGCCTGCTGTGCCATCCCAGGGGCTCCTGTCTGTCTGCTTAAGGTCAGAGAGCTGCTAAGAGGCTGCATCTCGCACCCTTCATGGGAGCTGTGTCTGTTTGCCTGTGGGAAGGCTCCCATGGGCAAACATGGGAGCTGCATTCCCTGACTGCTTGTGCATCCCTTACCTTCTCCCTGTGGGCTGGTTTGGTGGGGCAGTGGGAGGCAGCAACATGGGCAGAAGGGTGGCTCTGGCTCCCAAGGTCTGGGACAGCCTTAGTGTAGGGTTTTTCCCTTCCCTGAGGGGATGAGGGAGAAGGTGGGGATGAGAGAGATGCACCCTACCAACAGCCCCTGGAAAGCCCAGCCCCTGCCCACTGAAGGCTATTTCCCATCTTCAACCCCCTCGAATATGTGCCCCACCATCTCCTCCACACTCCTCCCTCCCTACTGCCTGCCTGCTTTCCTGCAACAGAAATGAATTTGCCTGCACAGCTTTGAGCCAGTTCTGGCATTTCCAAAGCTGCTGAGAAGCCATGTGTTACTGAATAGATGTGCTTATGAAAGCAGAACCATTAACTGGATCCCTGAGAGCTGGGAGACAGGCACAGTTTAAAATCCACTGGCTTGTGGTACTTCACACCTCTGAAGGATGGGACTCTGGACTTATTTCTGAACTCAGAAAGCTCAAAGGATTATTTTCTACAGCATCATATTCTTGAAACAGTTACAGCCCACCCAGCCCTGGTGAAAATCGTTGTTTAAAATACAGTTAAAAAAACCTCTAAACAGACAACTGGAAGAAAAAACTACCCGTGACATCAGCAAAACAGATACTAATAGGCAGATATCAAAGGGATTCTGCCTTCAGCTACACACTTGAAATGCTGCTGACGTCAATCTGGGGCACATTTTAGCCTCCTATGCTTTGCATTTGGGAAGCTGAAGTACACTACATATAATTGGTGCCACCTACATACAATTTGTTGAGGAGAAAAGCAACAAGATGCAAGTTGTCACCACGACTGTAGGCACAAGTCCTGACACTCTAGCAGCTTTCTTGCAGATGAGCACCCACAGGGCAGTGATGGTAGGAGCTGTCACAACTTCCAACCACTGCCTCCTGGTCTTTCCCCACCTGAACTGCAGACAGGGACTGACTTTGATATGTGCACAGGAGGGACCATGGTCCCATACCCACATACTATATACAGTGGGAGACAAGGGAGACACAGCTTTTTGCCAGGGCCTGTAGTGACAGGTCAAGGGGCAACAGTTGTAAACTGAAAGAGATTTCACTATAGATTGGACATAAGAAAGAAAATTTTTACAATGAGGATAATGAGGGACTGGAACAGGTTTCCCAGAGAAGTTGTGGATGCCTCATTGTTGGAAGCATTCAAGATCAGGTTGGATGCAGCTTTGAGCAATCTGGTCTAGTGAAAGGTGTCCCTGCCCCTGGACTGTCTAGATGATCTTCAAAGGTCCCTTCCAACCAAAACCAGTCTGTGATCCTATGAACTTTCACTTGCATTTTCAGTCCAGGAGCTGAGTGGGTGATATCCTTGACATTACAGATTGACGAAAGAAATATTGATATTTCTGAAGAGGGTTTTTCCCCACAGCTGTCTCAGTGCTGATGGCACTGACATAGTGACTCAGCTGGGTGACAGAAAACATCTGTGGTGGACACAGGACCAGGAAGGTGCAAACCCGAGTCACTTCAGCGCTTGGATCGCAGGTTCCTGTGACTCAGCCAACAGCATTAGCAATGGAAAAACTATGTTGAAGGACCTTTCTATGAAATGTATGACTGCTGGCTTGATTGATCTACTCAGAAAACAGGTTAATAGAAATAAATAATATTGCTACTCTATTTATAGCTGCATTAATTCCATTCCAGTAGTTGATGGGAGGAAAGGGAGGCAGAGAGAGGCTTCATGCTGGCAAGGAGCTGACAGAATCTCTGGCTTGCCAGTACCCCCACCCTTACAGAAAGTCAGTCCATAACTGTTTTTGTACCCTTCTGGCATCCTGAAAAGTCTCCACCCCTGGCCGTCCAGCAAATTTATGTAGCAAGAGTTATCAGCCCACTCTTGTTGTGCTGTTCTGTACTCCCCACACGGAGATGTTAATATCAGAAGGTTTCATAAACACCATTGTGCTGATCTCCAGATTTTGGAGAAGTAAAGTCCGGTTCTCTGAGGCAGTCCCACTAAAGTCATTCCCCAAGAGAGGCAGGGGATTATGAAGTGGACTGCAGAGAGGTAGTGTGAAGACTTTCTGTCTTCCCACTGCTGTGCTGCTCCTCCAGTTGAGAAGTAGCTAGATATTCCACCTGTCTTGTCTTATTTTAAGGTGCTCCTCCTCTTTCCTCTTTCCAGTTGCTGGTTTTCCCCAGGAGAGGAGCCCACAGGGCCTCTCTGACCTCCCAACAGCAAAAGACACAAGCAGAGGTGACTCAGGAAACCCCCCCAGAGAGTACCTGACTTGAGCTGACAGGTCCTAGTGTTTCCATGTTGTTTCTCCAAGTTATTCTGTGCTCTCCACCAAAAATAATCAGAGAGGCTCATGACTGCCTGTAGCCATCAGCTCTCACGGCACCCATGCCAGCAGATCCACACTCTCCTTCCAGGCAGCCACATATTGAGAGAGCACTCTTCCACCCTTCACGTGCTTTAGTGTGGGCACAATAAGAAGACCAGGACACCAAAGGATAACCCTGAACTAGTCACTGAATCAAATGAACCCTTTGCTCTGCAGGGATCTCACATGATAATTGATTTCAGGCTCTTGCAGACCTACGCAGAAAAGGCTCTGTGTGCAATGTACCGGGGCTCTGATTCTTCACACACTTGGGGAGCTCCTGATCCTTGCTGAAGGCAGCAGGAAGTACAGGCAGGTTGAACCCTTGGAATTCAGATATTTTGACATTCAACTGTATCTACAGGGAATTTGGCCTATGTCTGAGGACAGTGGCTGGCCTCAGCTGCCCAGCATCACGCTCCTCAGGGCTGCTGGGGCTGCAGGCAGCACCTTCTGCTCTCCCCTGCAGGCACTCATTGCCATGTCTGGATGCCTCTTGTTCTTTAATTACATCTCTCACATGGTATACCTGAAATATGGATGTTTCATGTGAAGTGGGAATAATTTGCGGAAAGATCTCGTAAGTGACCAAGACGCTGGTAATACAGACTTCCAACATCTGTCCCTTCTTACCTCTGTACCCCCACTGGAGTGAAATACACTCCACGGTGGCATAGACAGAGCAGGGAAAAGACACTCAAACACAGAGTCCTGTTCTCTGAGCAGGGAGCTGCCCCAAGCAAGGCAGCATAAAATGCTGCAGAGAACAAGTGACCCAAACCTGCCATCTCATTTTAAAGCTCCTGCCTCCAACCTGAAAGGTGATGCCCACATCCGTGTGTGGCTAGGTGCTCACACTGAGGCACTGGCCAGGGGATGGGAGGCTGACTGAGCATGTGGCCTGAGCACTCCTCATGCTGAACTGAGGCATGGTACAACAAATAACCCAGCACACAGGTGGAAACCGAGAAAGGGGGAATCTTCTCATATCCAACTAGTATTGTTCTCTTAGCTGGAGGGACAGAGGTCCTGTTCCTGGTCTCTTTATGGAGTTTAAACTTAATAGAAACAAATTTAGAAGAGAATCAATGGTTGTCTTTAGCACTGCTCCTTGCAACAAACCCTGTTCAGGCTTTGGGGTACAGGGTGGGAGCATTTTGAGGTGGAGGCCCTCTTCATGTCCACCCCCAGGCACATGTCATTTCATTTCGGATCAAGTGTCTCTCTGCTCAAGCCTCAGTATTGCTGTCAGGAGCGCTGCAAGCAGTTTTTAGCACTTTGAGTACAACCTGATTCTCACAGAGGCCCTGACTGCTACAGGAAAACATGGCTGGCAGCTGCTGTGCGTCCAACACTGCCCATGTTACCCGTACACCCACTGCTTAGCGCAGCCCACAGGCCTTTTCTTGCTTTCTCTCTAGTATTTCTACCTTGAATAACAGAATCATCTGTCTTTATGCTCTAGCAATTTGTAAAACATCAGTCAGTTAACTAAGAGATTGGTTAACTACACAGACCTGAGCCATGGCATGGCTGACGGACCCTCAGACATGGCGAGTGAGGATTTATTACTGGAATGGCAAATCACTGCCTATTCCAGACAAGCAAACTGTGGCAGAGTGGGTGAATAATTCATATTAAGTGGAATGATATTCGTGGACGCAACCGCAAAACCCTTTCCATGGGTTTATCATCAGCTCTAAAAATAAGTCATTGCCTACTCAAGTTCTTTCTGCCTTTGATGACAGTTGAAATATCTGTGGGACTTCAATACATATGTCTAGCCTCAAAGCAGGAAGTGAGATTTCAGGGGTTAGAGGAGCACCTAAAGAAATGCAAATGCTGGCCAGACTCACCCACTTAGGATCCCTGCTTAGGTGGGAAGTGGAGCAGGCTCTCAGCTTTGTGCAGAACCCAAGCACAATAACACAGCATTGGGGTTGCCCTAAGACAGGTGGGCCGGTGTCAGGTATTGGGCATGGATGCTGATCTTAATTTCAATGACACTGTCCACAGTAGAGGGCTTGGAGGTGAATTCAGCCGCAGACTCCTGGGATATTTGCTTATACCAAGAGTATACCCTAGTTTAGGATGTTTCTAAGACAGCTACACACCAGCAGAGCACTGCAAGGCAGATTGACCAGGACTAAGGTCCTAGCACTGGTACCAGAGTTAGTATTTTCATGTCATACCTGGAATCAAAACATCCTGCCCTACTTCTGACCAGTCGCCCTGTGCTGAGGTTTGAGGGCCCCTAATGGAAGCTTCTCAGAAAAGACGCAGTGTAAATGTAATGAAGGACTATAAATAATCAGCAAAAATGAGCACTGACGCGTGTTTTGATAAAGTTATTGGATGAAAAATTTATTTTGTTTTAATGGAAAATAGAAACTACGATGGAAATAAAATGAGATTCAGTCTAAAAGAATGCATAGTCCCCTCTACACAGGGGAAGTGCTGTAATAAAAAACTGAACCATTTGAATTGCTCAAGAGGGCAGTGATGTTAAAAAGACATCCTCTGGGTTTGGGTTAAAGTCACTGACGTTTGGCAGGGAGTTGTTTTTTCCATCTTCAGCTCTCAGAGATGGTTTTCAGCCCCCAGTACCTCAAAAAAAATGAGAGTTATGAAAATTTAAAATAAAGAACTAGTAGAAAAATTAATTTGGGGCTTCTCCTTTACCCATTCAGAAGCACGCATGAAGTGTGGAGAAACTGATGACCTTTGAGACTCCTATGTCTTGCTCAGGTTTGGTTCAAAAGTTGCTGGAGAAACAGCATGAAGGGAAGGCTGTGGGTGAGGCATAAAATTCTGGGAAAGCTTTTCCATAACAGATGGGGAAAACTGCTCCACGGGAAAAAGGAGCTGCTGGGTGCAGAGGACAAGGAGAGGATTCCGTGGAGCCCACTGGCACAGCAGCTGGCACCCCAGCACATCACTGGGGGCTGAGAACCCAAACCCTTCTCCTCTCTGAAGCAAAAGCAGCCCATCTGCTCAGCTTGTCAAATTCCTGGGTTAAGCACCTTCTGCCAGCCTGTCTGCCATCACTGATCTGGATTTTGCTCTTGCTTCTATGGTAAATGTCAGATGAAGAGGTTCCCCAGCCTTCAAAGCTCTGGGAAATTAACTTCTCCCCCAGGATATGGCTGGCAGCAACAGGAACAAAGTGTGTGGGGAGTCCTGAGCCCCTGGTAGTGCACCAGGGAGCCATGGGCAGGGAGGCTGAACAGTCACAACCCCCTTAGACCTCCCAGTTAATCCAACCTGTTACCCAGACCAGTAATGCCAACCATCAGAGTTTCCATCATTAGGGATTTTTGAATCATTGGGGATCAAGGATGAAACCTTTCCCTGTTGTTCATGGTCAGGTCTTCCCCAGGCTGGGTGACTTGATTAGCCAGGGCAGGCTGTTACTCCAGGCCCCTGAGGAGCTCCTGGCTGTCACGGAGAGTCTGACACAGCAGTGGCCAAGGACCAGGAGCTTTCCGAGCATCCCCAGCACCTGACAGATAGACCTCATCTGCTGGACAACTTCAGTGCCACCCAGAATCTCTTTCCACATGGCCCAGCGTTTGGTATGTGTGCTTTCCCTTTGGAATCACAGAAGATGAGACTATGATCTAGAAGATTAAAGATTTTCTGAATAGAAGCAGCTGCTTTCCCTTCCTTCAAGATCTCAGCAATAAATATGGACTGTCTGTACCCTTTGTACCATGACTCGTCAAAACCACTATAAAGTATAACTATGAATCTGCAAATGACATCCACTTCACAGGAAATTTTAAAATCTAAAAATTGGCATGCTGAGGCTTTCTGACTTGGAGGAAGTTTCAAATATTTGTCTATTTGTTCTCAGTTTGGATAGAGAGGAAATAAAATCCAAATATGGAAACCTCTGGCAAGCTGATAACATCCAGTTTGCCCAGTACAACATCCACCAAAACAAACCGAAACACTGGTAGAGGTAGGATCAATGTCCGACATCTTCATCCTACCTACAAATTAGAAAGTGTGGTGTGCTTGTCTCTGCTTGAATTAATACCAGGTAATTAGCACATCCTTACAGTAAACGCTGCGCAGGCACCAGCTGGAGGGATAAATTACAGCTTGGGAGCTGATTTCCCAAACAAGCCATGGCAGGCACGTAGCCCAGGCTGGGGCTGGAGTCCAGCCAAGCGAGGAAGCAATGCTACTGCCATTGGCTGCGAGGAAATAACAAGTGCAATTTTCAGTAACTGTTTATAAAAAAAGATAGCAATATATTTTCATGTTTCAGGGTAATTGGAATGAGTTCTCTTGACTTTGCCAGAGACTGTTCTTAGACGTGTAGCAGCTTAAAGTGAATGGGTTTTGCCATAACTTTAGGTGATTATAATCAGACGTCACTTTATTTATTCATCAAGGGGGATTTGTCAGGGGAGGAATACCACATTTTGAATTAGCACTGGAGAGAGAGGTGCTGAAAACTCTGCTCGGGTTTTTAGTACCTAATTAGCAGCATGCTGGAACTGCACCTCCTCTCATTACACCCGATTACAGCCTCATGCCATTTTGTAAAGAATTGGCACCATGTTTATAAAACCCTTCCTCAAGAGTTTGTTTCTGAGGGCTTTATTTGTGTTGCTGCCAAGCTGTTCACCTCCTCTGGGGGGACAAGACATGATATTTTGACAAGGAAAAGGGAAGTGGGGATGGTGGGGAGACATGTCCCTGGAGGCAATGGTTAGCAGTCCTTGGGGAGCTGCCATAACAGTGGGCTGGAGAGGTAGCTGCAGCCTGTGGCAGAAGCAGCAGCATCCTGTGAGCAACCTCCGCTCAGTTATTGGGAAAAATCTGTCTCTTTCCATTGAAAAACAGTGCATTGAACTGGAGCGTTGTTTGGATGGATGGTAGCAACTCGCTCCCCATTGAAAGCACAAAAGCACAACTTTGCAGGGGGCCCTCCTGAATCTGCTCATTACTTGTTGACAGAAACCCAGAAATTCTCAGTGCTGGTGGCACCCTGTTCATTAGGCAGAGAGAGGTCGTCTAGCAAGCTCAGTTTGTTCTTGCAGACAGGCCTGCTGTTAAACACAGCAGCAGTGAGACAGCTGTATACAGAAAGGCTTTTGTAACACACAGTTTGTTTTAGCATGGCTTTTCCTTCTTGCCTTACCCAGCATCTGCTGTTTCAGAGGGGATGCTGTTTGGGCAAGCTGTCCTGCCCTGAAGCTGGGGGTCACAACAGGGCAGTGGGAGACCTGCACCCCATGGCTGCCTCCCCAGGACAACTCTCCCCAGTGCCCCCAGTCTCCACCGCCATGGATCAGGAAACCCCAATGTGCCTGCTATGCAGCACAGAACATTAAAATGCCAATGCATCACACAGAGCCAAGAGACAGACGGAAATCACCACCACCACCAAAGGAGGAAAAAAATAAAAGGAATTAGAAATAATACTGAACTAGTTTCATCACAAAATAAGTAATGTAGTTTCCATCACTGTCACAGGTAATACGAGTATAAACTTGAGCCCAGCAGTAGTGAATGGCTCCTATTTGACTGTCTAATATGCTCCACAGATGATGGCTATGATTGACCTTCCACAGCATATAGGGCCCCAGCCTCACTGGGCTCGTGTTGTAGAAAGAGCATATATAACGTGGTCCCCCCTACAATTTCAGGATAACACACTGGGAGATATAAATGGATATGAGTGGTGCAAATTTAAAATTAGAAAATGAGAAAAATTATGGTATTATTAGTAGCAGACACAGTACATCAGCTTATTTTACAGGTGAGTTTCAAGGATAATTTTGCTTAGCAGGGAGATGACGAAGTCATCTTGCCAGTTCTTTTAGTTTACAAATTACTAAATTTTAGGCAGATTACTCATATTACTCATAAATGGAGATGAAGGGAAAGGTATTGCCACTTTGTTTGGAAAATTAAGCTGACGTGGTTGTCCGAGAGAGAGTACAGATAGAGATGAGGAGCTGACCACTTACAGGCAGGAAGTCTCCGACCTAAAATATGTAGCTTTTCTATAGTACAATAAAAACACTGCACAGGAGAGAGGGTTTCCAGGCTGAAAACAGAGTCAGCAGCAGAGTCAGTCCTCTTTGCCAGGTGGCCTTAGCGAAGGATAACCCCCTCTTCCATGAACTACCTTGAGTCTGTGAATCTGCAGCTCTTAAAGGTAGAACTCATGAATCACAAGCCAAATGCTGGTGTTGGGGTTGGTGGTTAGACTTGAATCTGCAGCAGAAGCATCTTGTTGCTGAGTCAGGGCAGGGAGAGGCCAAGCGCTTCTAGTCTGAACACAGAGGGTACAAGTCTCACGCTGACCCCAGAGAAGGAGGGAGAGAGGGCAAGAGCAGGACTGGAGCTGGTGGAACACGTTGGACTAGGAGTCAAGGATGAGGAAGGCAGGGGGAGGAATGGAGAGCAGAAGCACATGGGTACAGAGGTCTGCCCTGAGATGCAGGTAGAGTTTGGAGGTGGGGAGTAGGTCATACAGAAAATGAGACTCACACGCACAGAGAAATTTGGACAAGAGTCAGGGAGAGAAAGGTGAAGGCAAACATGGGGAAGGAGAGACTAGTCAGATGTCAGGGGAGGAAATCGCTCCTTCAAACTGACCATCTATGCAGTAGCCTGAGAAACCTGAAGGCAGCAGGAGAGAAAGGCACTGAGTTCATAAGTAGACTAGTTAGAAACCTCAGCAAGAGGCACCTTAAATGAAGAGTCATGTACCAATTAGAGGTGTCCCACAGGAGCAGCTGTAAATATGAAATTTATAGCTCTGTGGTACACATGGGGTCACATGAAGTAATAATAGTTCTTTTGTTTTAAAACACAGAAAACAGAAGCCAGCCTATTCTCTGTGGTACATGGCGGGAGGATGAGAGATAATGGCCACAAATTGAAGAAAGGGAAGTTCATACTTGCAAGGAGAAACTTCCACAGCAAAGAAAGTCAAGCAGCGGCACAGATTGCCCAGAGAGGCTGTAGAGTCTCTACCTTAGGCATTTTCAAGACCCAAGTGAAAAAAGCCCTGAGCAACCTGGTCTGACCACAGAGACCGGCTGAACAGAGCTTTGGGAAGGGAAGTGGTCCTGCTTTTTTCACAAACTGGATGTTTAACTCCCCAGAGGTAAAAGCGAACAAGAGGATGACATGGGAAGACAATTCAAAAAAGCTGCCACAGGCAGGTGTGAGACAACATAGGATTAAGTGGGAAATAATATTCTCCAGCCTGGGGAGTCAGAAGCTTACCCCAAGGTCACCTATTTTCTTCAAAAACTCCCTGTGAATCCCACTTGCTATTTCATATGACTCATTCCATACCAAACTGGTATACCATCCTACCTCTTGCTCTGTTAGCTCAAATGCCAGTTTTTTAGACAGATCCAAAGTTTCCAGTCCTTCTAGACACTGATAAACTATCAGCACAAGAAAACACCTCTGCTTCTGTTGCCTTGCATTAAAATCCAGAAAGCTACAAACGAACCTCAGTTAGTATTATCAAGTTTGTAAAGTAAAGCACATGAAGGGTGGAAATCAGAGGAAAGCAATCTTAATTCAGCCTCCTAGTGCCTGAACACTAACACCCAAATGCTTAGACTGAAGCTACTGTAGACTGTGGAGAACTTAATCACAGCAGTCTCAAGACATTTATGTTGTCTTAAACCCTCGTGCCTACCCCATAGCCCAGTGGACTAAGGGCTTCACCAGGTGGGATCTCCTCCCACTGAAGAGTTCACATAGCAAAGTAGTGCTCAAGTCTTAAAACCTGAGCTCCCCATAAACCTGCCCAATGAGCTGGCAAGCAAATAAATGGATTGCTCTCTTAGCTCTGCAGCTGTTTAACCAAAAATTGGTGAATTACATTCCTACAAAACATTTCGTTTTTCACACATCATAGATTTCTAACAAAATTATCTTGGCTGGAAAATTCCTGCCTATATGTAGCTCTGAAGACACAAGTATAATATATATATATATATAAAATAAATACAATAGGAGCCAACCCTCTTCAGAAAGTGGTATACTCCACTAGTGAGTTTTATCCTGGTCCTTGATGGTTTGGTGATCTCCATTCTATTGACTCAAATCAGAGAGGAAAAGACAGAACCTGAGAAAGCTGAGGGGCATTCTATTGGCACTCAAGACCAGGAGTAGCACAATGGATCTGAGCCAGAGAGTGGGGCGGGGAGAAATTTAATGAAATACAACAAAGGCAAGTGGAGAGTCTTGCATCTGGGAAAGAACATCCCCAGGTACCAGTATAGGTTGGGGACTGGACTGTTGGAGAGCAGTGTAGGGGAAAGGGACCTGGGGGTCCTGGTGGACAGCAGGATGTCCATGAGTCAGCAATGTGCCCTTGTGGCCAAGGCGGCCAATGGCATCCTGGGGTGTATTAGAAGGGGTGTGGTTAGTAGGTTGGGAGAAGTTCTCCTCCCCCTCTACTCTATCCTGGTGAGGCCACATCTGGAATATTGTGTCCAGTTCTGGGCCCCTCAGTTCAAGAAGGACAGGGAACTGCTCGAAAGAGTCCAGAGCAGAGCCACAAAGATGATTAAGGGAGTGGAACATCTCCCTTATGTTGAAAGGCTGAGAGAGCTGGGTCTCTTTAGCTTGGAGGAGAATGAGGGCTGACCTCATTAATGTTTATAAATATGTAAAGGGAAAGTGTCAGGAGGGAGGAGCCAGGCTATTCTCTGTTATGTCCAATGCCAGGACAAGGGGCAGCGGGTGCAAGCTGAAACATAGGAGGTTCCATGTAAACATAAGGAGAAACTTTTTCATGGTGAGGGTGACAGAGCCCTGGAACAGGCTTCACAGGGAGGTTGTGGAGTCTCCTTCTCTGGAGACATTCAAAATGCACCTGAACGTGTTCCCATGTGACCTAATCTAGGTGATCCTGCTCTGGCAGGGAGGTTGGACTAGATGAACTTTCAAGGTCCCTTTCAACCCTAAACATTCTGTGATGTTACTGGAAGCTAGCGCAGGGCTCATAGTGCTGGGTTGTTATGCTTATTGTGATGAATGCTGCTTGGTAGGTGGGCCACTGCATGCTCAACACGGTGGAACTCCTTCAAAGCTCCCTCATGCAATTCCATTGCTTGCCCAAGTAAATTGTTGGATTTAATTTTTGACAGGGGAAGAGAAACATGTTTCAACAGAACTCGATTCCCTTTTCTTACAAAGCTGCTCTTGCAGCCCTGCTTTTAAAAGCATGTATCACTGACACAAATGCAATTATTTTTCCCCACAAGAGCACTCTAAAATAAAAATTCCCTAATACACCCTTAGTCACCAGTGAAATTTCTGATGACAATCAAATACTTAGCACATATTTTATGTGGTGCTGCCTTGCAAGGACTGGTCCAACAGGAGTGTTTGAATTCTCAGCACTGTGTTTTTCCTCCAACAAGACAGCCAGAGCTGTATCTGGAGCCCAGGTGACAGCGCATCCTGGTGGGAGAGCCTGCTCTCTCCAGTCACCCTATCTTTGTTAGTCCCAGGGCAAACCTTCAATTGCCTTTTCATGAAATCATGAATTTGAATAAATCTGTCCCATAACCATAGTGTTTCACCTTACCTTGTTCTTGAGTAATAATGGGCAACACTAATCACAGTTTGAATGAAACTGAGGGCATGTATTATGCACAGGGGCCAGCATTCCTCTTTGCTTACCAGTTCTAAACCAGCAACAGGAACACCAGATTTCATTTTTATTCTCAGTGTTCTTTGAAAACAGCACAAGAGAGGCATTAGGGAAAGGCCAATATTTACATCCGGAGACCAAATCATGATTTGCAAAACAAAAAAACCCAAACCCTCCAATCAGCTGGCCATTCTGTAGCTCAGAATTGCACTTTATTAATCAACATCATCATCATCATCAATGTTTATTTCAGAGTTTTATGAAAGACATACATAAATATATATAATTCTGTGAAGCTGTGTAACTTTGCGATTTAGTTTATTTAATTACATGCCATAAAAGTGAGCCTTTCTTCTCAAACAGTGTGTATACTTATCAAAACCAGAAAACCTAAAGTCAACAGTCTAAGAAAAACAGAATAAACACAGTTCTCCAAGCATTATTAATGCAGTTTTGAGGATTTAAAATTCTACATGTAATAAGAGAGCTGTTAGTGAACTATGAATGAACTAATCATAGCTATGTTCAGCTGCATTCTCCAAATCAGTCCTAGTTTGACACTCATTCATTTGAATATATAAAAGGCATCCAAATTTATTGTGAATGTTTTCTGCAAGTCCCAGATACCCAATGGTATCTGAAGAGACATTCTGGGAAAAGATTTGTGCAATTAACTGAGCACGGTAAAGTTATGAGCAAAGACTGTTTTCAAAAGACTATTTAAAGAAGACAGAACTTTGCTCCCACACTTAGTCTGTGAAAGCTCTTCCTGTTGATGTATTTTTGTATGAACAGCATTAATCATCCATAAACACACATCTGTGCTCACATAGGTTTGAATATTCTATGCTGCTGTGCCACACTTGGAACATTCCTAACGCTTTGACCATTGCTATTACTAGCTCCAGGGATTTTCAGAAAATCAGGATTTAACAATGCAAAAATTTATTTTCAGTTACATGGAACTGTAGATTTTCATCACCATCCATGAGATGGATTCTTTACCTTATGTGAAGCTACTGAAAAATTCTACTAATACATCAGGTAAAAATAATCAATTCCAAGTGAAAAAATAGGCTTCTAACTCTGTATTAGGCATCTACCTTATAATGACCTTTCCAAAGACATTGAGATTACGTAGCTCCTTTTCATTTCAGGAGGCTTGCACTGTTAACACTGAAAAATATTAACAGTTCAGAAGACAAGTAGACAAATAGAGTTTTAAACCATTTGGGGACAATCAGCTTCAGGCACTTGCATTTCAAAAGTTTTTGTTTTTAAATGCATGGCCTGGTTTAGGGTATAAAAGCAGTTTGAAAACATCCATATTTAGATACTGCAGTTTAAGCATTTGCATGCCTACATTTAGCTTACATTTGCACAAATATGTCAAAATGTTTTTTAATTCCTCCTCATGCTTTAGGAGAAACATTCAAGAACTGACAATTTTGTGGGCAAAAACCCCTCAAGTTGGCCATTAGCAAGAGTCAGTGATTTACATCTACTTATCTAGACATCCATAACAGCCCAATCTGCCAAATAAATGGAATGCTAATGTGACAGCTGACTTCTGATCTCCACATCTTCCTTACAATTTAAAAAATAACAGCAACAATGGGAAATTAGCATTGATACAAGGAGACTTAGGACTTTAAATCACCAAACTGTAGAAGTAGTCCAGTAAATTATTAATCACAAAACATCAAACTAATTTTCAGGGAAAAACAGGTCCAGTTTCTAAATTCACGTAGCCCTTACTTACAAGATGGGAAAAATGCTTCACTACTTTTCATTTCACCAGAAATCTGCATTGAATCAGCATCTCCAAGACAATGCCTAGGGAATAGATGTTGCTTTTTTTAGGGTCCATATACTCACGGATCACTTGAAATGTTTGTTCTCTCAGATATTCAATACCACAAACCCTCAGCTCTCGTTCCTTCTGCAGGAATTACTATGGCTTTTGCACTATGCTATCTGTGGTCCTTATCAACAAAAGGTATTTAAAATACATAACTCCTATTAAATGTAATGATTAATTGGATTTCTGTAACTCCCCTGCATGCTGACCCTACAATCTTACCTAGCGCTTGAGGGCTGTTTTTCCTACTTACATAAATAGCCATGAACCATCAGAAAGTGCTTTCTATCCATACCTCGCCAGCAATGGACTGGTCAGATCGCAGTTTATTGAGATAAATCTTTGAGAGCAGATGCTAAACGCTCCTCAGTTAGAAACCATTCATCAGAGCAAGTCAGAACAAGGATAACTTGAATATAAAAACCATCAAGGATACACATTAACTCCTAGAAGCTGCTGTACCTGTTACACACAAGTGGAAGAACAGGCAACCAGTTTATGCAGCCTTCTACCCAGTCTTGCCTCTGATGCTGCAAGGAATGTTTTGTAAGCTAGAATTCCTATGTGCACTTCAAGCAACATCAGACTACAGTGGAGTAAGTGGCAGGCAGGCTTGGGGCCTCCAGGGAAGATCTGTGGCAGCTCTTTGAAACACACATGTCTTCTTGAAGGGAAACACCAAAGTGAGACTTGACCATTCAGGATTCTGGAGAATAACACCCAGTGTTCCCATAAACCCAAGATTTCTCTTTAATTGGGACACATGGCAGTTGTGTTTTCACATTGTTACTTCTCAATTTCCAAAACCTGAAGTTTTTATTTGTGCAGTTAAAGACAAATATTCATGTGCTGCAACTACGTATGTTCTTTATGGAAGTCTTCTGTTGAATGAACAGCTGTGCCTTCTGATGTATGTAGATGTACATGACATACAGCACAAACACCAGATGCCACTTTTTAGATAGGTTCATAGTTCAGGCTGATAATCTGTGCAATACAGACTGCCCCTATCAGCCTGCACAAACTGCCCTTTTTTTTTTTTTAATAATTCTTCCACTCTGGTAGTATGGTCATTTGTTTTCAGATTTCAAGGCTCTGAAGCTTTTTTTCATCTAATCTACTCTACTCTAATCTAATCCTTATTAATAAGCTTCCAGTATGGCATTACTTTTAAAAGTTCCCAAATTTGTCCAAAAGCAGTGCTTCAGTGTTTCATATTGTTTAACAATGAATGAATTACTCACTGAAGCACAGAATTATCATGCATTGTATTTTTTTTTTAAAAGCTCAAATTCTTTTTTTAACCTTTTTTTCCCCCCTAAGTATATATGTTACCTCGCATACAATCCCATTATTAAGACAGACAAAAGACAGTTCAGGAACTATAGCCACATTTGTCTTGTTTCTTCTTTGGTGAATTATGAATCTTTCTATATGCAGTATATAGGAAAAAAGGCTAAGTCATGTTGTGATGTATGTGTGGAACATACTTACTGATCTCAACCTGTAGTCCCTCCCGCTAATATGCTGCAATTTGGGGAGGACAAAAGCAAACAATCAAACAATAATAATAATAATTAAAAAAAACCCCAACCAAAATGTAGCTTATGCATATCAAAGTTGTACCTTCAAAATGGTTTCCCTTTTATCCAAAAAAAAGGAATGAAAAGAAGCAGTGGCCAATCTTGATGCCCTGCATATGCTGAGCCAGCGCAGTCCTGATGAATGCAGTTTTTCTCCAGATATTCACTGAAGGTTCTTGGTGGCAAAATTTGTGTCCTGCTAGAGTACACTGGGATTAGCAAACACAGCGAGACCTCCTTGGTATCTGCATTCTAGTGGATCTGAAGATACTACTCAGTCTGACATGTCTGTATAATATTGCTGTGCCTCCACACTGAACTCTAAGCAAACTCAAAAATAATCTGTAGATTATCTTCTATAAAACAAGTGTTCACTTTTTCAAGTGTTTCCAGTTCTTACGGAGAAACACTGAATGCTACTCAGAGTCTCCTTAAAAAAAGAAAAGGGCATACCAACGCTGTATTTGTTCAATCACATCACTCCAAAAAAGTGGTTTCGATACAGAAAAGCGTGACAGTGGCATGAGTGTTAGAAGACAAAAAGCTCCAGTTATTTTCAGTGCAAAAATCTTAAATGCCGATCCCATCTCAGAAATACAGCTCAGTCATTTAACAAACACTGCCTGTAGCTTCGTATCTGCAGTCTTCCTTGACATGAAAGATGCAGAGAAGACTGATGTGACATAGTATTAAGTTAATCAGCTTCTAGAAACACAAATAAATGTGCATGCATGAAAGTATGTAATTCAAGCTGAATGTTGTTAGCACATCTTGTGAGAGCCAACTAAAGCAGCTGTTACAATAAATCGACATTTAGTGAATTAGCTGAAATAACGTAATGATCACAACTCAAAGCAGTTGATGTATTACCAACTTGCGTCACAATATGATGGCAATCAAATTCTGAACAGCCATGAGATTTTTAGGTATCTGTTAATATTGAATCAATTAATAATATAGTATGCTAATAAAATATTTGGAAATCTCAAAGTTTTTTCATAACTTAAAATCAGTAACATAAAACATGAAAATGAATCTTAGTGGATAGCCAAAAATGCCTTGTAGATCAGACCATTAAAAGATGATATTTCATTTGATTGACATATTGTTTCTGGAGGAGCACTCATTAATACAATCATATCAACCTAACAAATTGGTGTACAGATGGAAATTTCAAATGTAGGCTTAAATAGCAAATTAAACACACACACAAAGGCATGACTGTAATAAGCAACAAAAACCTACATGGCAGGATGTTTTGAGCACCCTCTAAATTCCCCAAACACCAGAAATCTGCATTAAGTGTAATATTTAGTCTTTTGGGGAAATGCTGTTTTTATATTCAGCATGTTAGTAAATAATTGCAAAGCTCCTTCTCCCTGTTCTCTGTCAGATCCTGCTGTGTGTTTTCTCTCCTGGATTACATAACCTGCAGAATGCAGATCAAGGACACGACTGATGATCCTTCTGTAATTAAAGCTCCCTAATGCTGCCAATGCAAGTTCTATACGAAGAGCTAGGTATAAAGTGCCTTGCCCTTTTCTGAGCCCTTACAATCTCTTATGCAGGCAGCCATCACAAGCCACTGAAGAGAAAGAAATAATAGAATTTATTTGTACTTTTGGGAAGGAACTGCAAGATATTACTTAGTTCATTACAAAACTGGTGATGTCTGCAAACAATCCTCCTTATATATCCAACAAAGGGATTCATCAACCCTAACAGCAGATTCTAAGGTTTAGGCTAAAAATTAACTCACTAAAAAAAACAAACAAAAAAACCTCCCAAAAACCAAAAACAACAACAAAAAAAAACCCACAAAAAAACCCCCTAAGACAATTTTACAGACATTTTTACATATAGACCACAGAAAGTTTATTTCTGCCTCGCCACACTGATTAGAACTGGAAACAATAGATTCCTCTGAACTTAAAAGATGGAGCTTGTGTTTGTTTGCATGATAGTTGACTTGCATAGTTCATTTATAACAATCAGTATCAAAGCTGCTGCAAAATGAACAATCTTTGAATACAGATTATGTAGAATATTAATTTCAGAAATAATGGAGTACTTGGAGGCTCACATGTAAAGAGACTAATGTATTATACATCTCACGTTATGCTGTGAGAGGTTAGAGGACTCTCAAGCCTTACAAGACAGAAATCATAAAATGTGCATATTGCATTATCAAGACAGAAAACAGAGACTGAATTTCTAAGACACACAAACTTAAGATGAACCCAGACAACTATGGGAAGCAAAGTGGACAGCCTACACTGTAAAGCCACTCTTTGAAAGCAAACAAACCATACCTGGATTATTGAAACTTCTAGAAATAAAAGTCACAAAAGTAGCTGCAATGTAATATTGCAGTCCATAGATTATTAACATGTACTGAAATGAAGTTCTCGTCTCTTACAGATAAAGGTAACTGAAGAGATACATGTACTGTTGGTTTAATCTATGAACACAGCTTAAAAAAACCCAACTTGTTCTCAGATAACTTAAAAAACCTCAAACCAAACAAATCGAAAAATGAAATTAAAAACAACCACCCAAACAAACCACCCACCACCAAATCCTTTTTGGCATCCTCAGTTGTTGGTGCATTTTCAACACTTTCTAAATGTCCCCGCTCTCAGTCTTTCAGCCCAAGCAGAATTCTGTCTTTGAACAAAGACAACAGTTAAGCACAATCACAGAATTGGTGGGAGTTGGAAGGGACCTCTAGAGCTCATCTAGTCCAACCCCCCACCCAGAAAAAAGGGTGTTACCTCTTCATTTGTGTAAGTAGACCAAGCTTTGTGAGTACAAGAATACATCCCAGGTTTATAATCCATGTTGCGGAGGTATAGTATGCTAAGGGATGACTAATTTTGAATGAACAGTTATGAAGAAAGGTATGAAGAAAGTTATGAGGATCTGTTTATGACATTAATTGTATACAGTTAACATCTATCTGGTATGGGAAATTGGAAATGTCTGTAGAAAAATATTAAGGACAAACAAAGCTAAATAAATGAAGTCTGAAGATTTCACATATCCAAATTTCTTTTGGTTACAAGGATGAACTTAATAATAAGACTACACATGATCGTTTTAAATGTACAGCTGAGAGACTGGACCAAATAGCACAAGATAATGTTTCTTTAATAAGGGAATTATGAAAGCAACTGGAGGTCTTAGGTACTTCAGGTTTTAAACTTTGCAAACATCACCACAAAAAAGTAACCGAGCAATACAGACTTTAATCTATTTATGATCCAAACAGTGCACACGCATATGAAATCATACATGGATATTATAACTAGCTGCATCTTTCTCTTCTAATGCTGGACTCCCCTTCTGCGGCCAGTCTCTCTTATATGTTAGTGCTGTAAACACTCCTGGTTTTATTTCCTCATGTTTTCCCTCCCACAATGTGGTGATCCAAGAAATCCCTCGGGTAACTTGGATACATACTGTGTAGCAAGGTACTGATTTTTTTTTTGAGGAAATGAAAGTCGAGAAAAGAGTATTTCAAAATACTCCCTTACCCTCTACCTCAGAGACCAAAAACTTATTTAAAAACAATTCTAGAGAAGTCCACCAACAAAACCATGTCTGCCACCGAACTATTTTTATAACACATCTAGAAGGATATATAATGCAGTGTATTTAAACACACGTCTCCCTCCATGGCTCAGGGCATTTAGCTTAATACAGGAAAATCATGATACTTTTTAGGTTTGAGAACACTAAAAAGCACAAAAGGCAGCTGACTGATCATTTGGGCTCCACAAAGGATACAGTACTTACCTTTAGAGAACATACTTTATTTAATAGAAGTTTTTTGCTCCAATATACAAAATAAGGGACTTAGTCCCAATTAACATTTACATAGTTACACAGCAAATAATTTCCACCATTTACAACAATTGACAGCTTTCCCACACTCCCCACTGTATTACAGCCAAGAAAAAAAAAGAAATCCTTTTTTACACACCAATTGGTTATATTTTGTACTTCCCTGCCTCTTCTCTTCCTTTTTTTTTTTTTTTTAAAGTTGTAGTTTCTGATACCAGTTTAATTAAGAACTTACGATTATTTCAGCTGCACTAAAAGAAAAATGAAATATATAATTTGGAATACTATCTCAAAATCCCTATACAAAATAAAAGTCAGTATCTTATAAAAGTACACAGCAGGAGTAAAACCAGTGAAACAACAAAAATGTTTTAAAATTTGTTAGGGTGTAAAATATTTAGCAATGAGCCTCAGCTTTTAAATACACCAAGAAAAAAAAAAAGGGGGGGGGAGGGGGGGGGAGACAAAACGGTTTCAATTAGCAAAAAGTAATGTGACAGTTCTATTACAACACTGTACCTTTAGTATGCAAAGGACTTCATCCTTCTAATATGCACCATTACCTAACTGACTCACCTCTTAACCCTCTTCCTACTGAAAAAAGGTTTTAAAATTATTTGATTCCTTTAAGAAAAATCCAATCAAATTTTCTGCATCTCCCACAATATTTAAGCTTTACTTTACAATGCTGGTAGTTTAATCAAGACACATCATTTTCTATAAAAGAATTCTAGCCAAACTAAGGCTTTAGAAACTTTGCATTTTACAAAAGCAATTTGTTACAGTATGACAGTTGCTAAATAGCCCAATTTATTTAGTGACCCTGTTAAAGATTTATTCAACTGAATGAATAGGTGAAGTCATTTCCTGAGCTAAAAGATACAGGTAAGTAAATAGTCAGTTATAGCAGCAGATAGGAGACATTCTTTTTAGAAGTTGTAACAGTATCAATAAAATTACAATAGAAAATTACAAGAATGTAAAAATCACTTGCTGAAGTGGGAGTGACAAGGATATCTAAAACCTGATTGCCACAATCTGGAATGCACAGCCCGTGCCTTTCCAGAAATTACATTCAGCTACTGTCAGACAATGTACTGGTTAAGTGGAAGAATGTCAAATTACCATAGTTCACATTTCTTACAGATCAGGTGTTTTGTCAAGGTTTAATTCTTAATGCTGTTTCATAAACCTACAGCAAGGTAAACTGCCTAGTTTCAGAAATACTCACTCTGCAAGACTTTAGTATTATCACTTTTAAAAGAGTATGTGATCTTCAGTCTCATAAAATTCCAAGCCTATTTCTTTTTATTCAGGTGTAATTTAAACCTTGAGTGGTTTCTGAGATAGTCACCCAAGTCATTCGGAAAAGAAGTGGATCCATTTTTAGGAGAGGTAATAACATTCTTAAAATGGTTGTATTTGATCCAAGTAATTCTAATTTGCTTAGAGTATGAACAAATTATTAAAGAACTGTAAAGACCAGTATACTACCACTGCACCATCATCTTCTTATGATACACATTCTTAAAATCTTCTATGTAATAATCTGATCACTTTCTTTTCCACCCGTGAATGGAAAGAGGATATTCTAATTTAATTAAATATAGTACCTCACTTAGATACCAGTTCCTCCAGAAGGAAATCTCTCTCCTGTGTTATTCATTTTTGACAGATATTGTAGACATCGATTTTAGAATTTATATTGTCTCTTCTTTAACATTTAAACATATTAATTCAAATTAATATATAAAAATTCCAATACTTGTTAGAATAAAGGACAATACACAAGATCCTAAGTTACAATAATTTATAAATAAAAATAAACTATTACAAACCAAATCTTTCCCCATACGGAGATTAAAAGCCATAATCTTGACTGATTGTTCCCGATCATACATTGTAAGTAACACAAGCTTCTTCAGAGAAGCAAAACATACTTGCCTCCCTGACACCAGTTTTCCTCTTCAGTTAAACTATTACCATCAAGAAGGCAATTGTGTTGGGCCCAGATAGATCTTCTTGCTTTCATGTTAACCCTCCCAAACTCATTCTTTTAAACTCAAGCACAGGAAACAGTTCACAAAGAGTCCTTTACCTTTAACACACAAAGTCTGTATAAAATACAGATTTCTAATGCTCCTATTGCACCAATCTGGCAGTGCAGTTAGAACCTGATTCAAATTCCACTGAAGTCCATAAAAGGTTCTCCAGTGACCTTAATGGGCTTTGAATTAGGACCACAGAGATAGTTATTACCTAACGGAAAGCTCCTTCCTGCAAGAGTGACTGGTATCTCTCTTTTTGCTTATAAGATGCAGTGGAGATGTGTAGTCAGCATGGTACCTGAGCAAATAAAATTAAAATGATACAAAGGTTTTAAGAATCCCAAACTCTTTGCTTAGTTGTGTGCAAACTGTGCTACCGCCCCTGGAGCTCCCTGTTTTCCTGTTTTTCAGTGCTTGCTCCATTCCAAGATAGAGAAGATGTGAGGCATAAAAATCTCTCTTCGCTACAGTTCCCTTCTCAATCCCGAGACTGATAGAAGAGGATGTAACCAGACTCAGAGTTCTTGGAGATGTCTGATGTCAACCCGTAGAATTCTTCAATAGCTTGTGCATCAATTTTCTGTGTGTAAAAAGCCAAAAATTTAAAGTAAGAATATTTTGCATATACATGCCATTAAGTTTCACTCTAAAAACTACTGCCGAACAAAAATAACTTGCACATAATTATGTAAAGTAATAAAATCCAAATAATTCTTAAACTTGTCATGTTTTCGTTTCCCTCCTGTCATCAACTGCACAGAGGCTAGTGGCTATATTATGTTTTCTATAAAAATGTATAAGTACTGAGTAAATCTACTATGAGTACAATCTTCTGTGCATTGCTTGTGGAAATTTCACACAGGAAAGTTTTAAAGACAACAATATCCCATTGAGACTTCATATTGATATGAAGAATGTAAGTACAAAGCTTTATCTCTAAGCAGTGTAAGCCAATCAAGTGCAGAGGAGAGCAGGATGGCGGCAGAGAATGAAGACTAACTTCTTCTATGTTTTTCACACAGAATGTTTGCTTGTGATCCTGTTAGCTTAGAAAGCCTCCTATAACCAAGATTTTGGCAGAAAGATGCAAAACTTCCGTTGAGAAGGTGGAAAGAGGATGTTTCTGTTTTCAGTGTCAGAATTTTTGGCTACAAAAGAAACTTAAACTGAAAGCAAGCTCTCTTGCCACATTCAAATCAAAGGCAATTAGGCTACAAACAACAAAAAGGTGGAAAGGTAAGTTTTCCTTCACTTAGGCAGACTTTATTTAATCTCATTCCCATTATGGGAATAAAACCTCTCTCAGGAAGGAGTGAGCCTTTGCATTACTGCCAGATGTTGCTGGTACCAGAGAGATTGTCCCTGATGTTTGTGAAATTATGTGAGATCTACTACAGCTCTATTTTTCCTGGAGAACATTGAACTTTGACCCTATTGAGACTTTCAATTTACTCTGTTTCTTGGTAAGACACAGAGGCAATCCTTTTACTTTCCTGAAAGCTCTGCACATTTCCATGTTTGTCATTTTCTGTGTGAAAAAACATCCATAATGTGACTTGGACATAAGAACTCTTCAATACCCTTGACTCATCCTGCCAATTAACAATGTAACTCCAATACCTGTCTACCTGTCTCACTTTTTTTTTTTTCTTTTCAATGATGCAGTTCTTGCATATCATAAGGAAAATGTATACTATTAATATTTTAGATTTAACTAATTCAAATAAATTCAGGAAAAGGACTTGGACAGCACAATCATACTTCTGTTCATGCATAACCATGGAGAAGGGAGAAAAAAGGGAGATGACAGAATAAGCAAAAAATATAATGTAAGAACACCAACAGTTTCTGCTCTTTCTGTCAATAAAGAATAAAAGATAACTGCTGAAGCAGACAGATGGCAAAGTCAAAAGAGGTGAGGAGAACCCTGCTGTTCCAATAAATGAGTTAGAAAATGTTTTGGTTTTTTTTAATAACAGGAATTCCTGGAAGCATGGCTAATATTAGCAGGAATACCACCAGAGGCAAATGCTCCTGTTTCAGGGATTAAACTTTACATTTTCGGGTGAAATTTCCAAAATCTGAAGTTTCTTCCTATTTTGATATTTGTTACACCTTTGTCTGAAACAATCCATGATACTCAATAAAACAGACTATCAGACTGACCCATTCCATTAAACCATAAAATCCTAAAAACCATCAACAAATGGCTTGCTCAAAAAAATTGCCCTCAGAAAGGAACTGCAGTAAACCCAATTTATCTGTATCTTCATTTGCCACGTTCTCTTGCCATGGGAATAGCTCATTAAACAGAGGTCAAAGAAGTATAAAAAACCAAAATGTAATTCAAATTATTGCACAGTTAAACTGTAAGACACAGCTCTGCACTCACAGTTATTGCTCATTTAGACTGGAGTTGAACTCTTTTCATTGGCATACCAGTCCTTTAAGTAACCATACAGACAAGGTGGGTGAAGGCACTCTGGCTACTACGACAAAAAAAGCCCATGGTTACACAAAGCTTACCTCAACAATATCATCATCAAAAAGCAACCAAAAATCATGACTCTTCACTATTGCAATATAATGTCCTCTGTTAGGGCCACTGTAAAATAAAATTAGAAAAGAACATAGACAATAACACACATGTACGTAAAAATGTATTTAATTAAATTGTTTGTTGGTTTTTTTTTTTATTTTCTAAAAGTAATATTTAACAGTAATTAAAATGGCTATCACTACAATTTCTGCTTGGATGTTTCTTTTCCTTTATTCCCCTCCACTCTTATCGTCTTCATAATGAGGTCTTATTAGTAATACTTATCTCTACATTTAATACTGTGCTAACAAAAGGACTATAACCTCAAATGAGGAATAAGTAGCACAGGCTTTGAAAGTGATTTTTTTTTACAAAGGGAGACAGAGAAGTGAAATCAAGAAAACATTCTGATGTTTCATAGGAACAGAACAGATACCAAACTATTTTTGATCTTCAGAAAGAAAAAGCTGTAGAGCTGCTGTTCATCTACAGTCTCAATGAGGAGTCTCTATCTCATCCACTGTAAACAAAAACGGAATTAAACTGACATTTTAGAAGTCTCAAGAATCCTCACAGCAATCAGAAAAGCTCACAATTAAATTAAAACTGTCATAATGCACAGCTCTTCAGTTTATGGGAGAGAAGAAACTTCTCTACAACTATGACAGAATATGACACTTTAAAAGTATCCTGTTTCTAATCAGATTTCAAGTCAGGAAATAATACACTTTTGGAAATAGCTGAACTTCAGTACTGAAAGTGGACAACCAGTTAAAGCAGTTCTGGAACTGCCTTTACCGACTGCCAGCACTCATACAATTTTTATGTCTAGATCAGGGAGGGAAGGTTGCCATCTGTGAGGGACATGTCTGTGTACCAAATAACATAGCTCAGTGAAAACAGGGCTCATCTCCTGCCATGGCCCTCAGAATAGGTAAGTTCCCAAGACTGCAGCTTGAATGAGGGGAAAAAGAAATGGTCAAAATTGGACAGAAGGGTCAGAGATGGCCAGAAAACTCTAGAAAAGCCAGATGCTCTAGAAAACTATGACACAAAGGCTTATTTTCTGAAACTGTCCTGGACAACTTGAGAACTAGTTTTCTTTACTCTGCTGTAATCCTAGGTCTATCTAGGGAGAAATGGGGTGTGGGTGGAACAAAGGGCAGTGACTAGCAACCAGTGGGCAGGTCTCCATTTGAGCGACATCAGAAAGTTGGAAGAATGGGCTGATAAGAACCTCACAGCAACAAAGTCATACGTTCTGTCAGGATTGGTAGCATCTCTCCACAATGCTTGCTTTCTTAAGAAACTTTGAAGAGGTCTTTAAATGCTATTCGAGTTCTGTGATAATGGATGCTTTGTTTTGTTTTTCTAACATCATTATGCATATACAAAAATCCCTTGCATAAAAGAGAGGTATTACCTTCCACAATGAACTACCACAGCAACAAGGTCATACATTCTGTCAGGATTGGTGGCATCTCCTGAGGTGTTAAATAAACGAAGCTCTAAAGGAAAAACTACTCTATAAGAGAGTTTTGTGTATCTATGTAGCTGATCCATATATTTAAATCTCTTCAAATGGAGAGCTAGAATCATAGGCAGCTTTTTTACTTTCATCCTGAAAAAACAAACAAATAAAAATAACAGTGTTTCCAATACCCACACAAAACATTCAGTTGATATCAACGAACAGGAAACCTGTCTTACTGAAGTTTTAAAAAAAGATTTTGCAAGCATTAAAAGAAGCTTAGATAATCAACTGTTTAACAATCATGTCCTGTGTTGCTAAACTAAAGGTGGACTTTAACAACTGAGTGAATTGCAAATACATTTAAAATAATATGCTATAATATATAAGAACAGATGAACCCACATAATAATTTAGACATAATAACCACATAACACAGAATTCCATTTTTAGACATACCTATGCATAGGTTTCCTGAGCTCCCAAATGCAAAACCTAGATCCCACTTAGTATATACAGTGGATGTGTTGTAATAAAGCTGTTTGAGAGATCCTGTTTCCAGTTGAATTTCTCAGTAAACCAGTGGAGTTAAAAAAAACTTTTTAAAATAAGCTTTGTTACACCACTTTGTTACATATATATTAGTCCAAGTTTCCATATTAAGCTATTCATTTAACATTGCCAAGGGATTTAAATAACCCACTGTTACTCACCTTAACTCATGCTACCCAAACGAGACAATGCTGTGCAGAATAATTTTGTACACATGTTGCAGCATTACTTTATGGCAGTCAAAGCCAGAAAGTGATAATCTAGTTTTAGAGAGGGTTCACTGTCCCCTTTCCTTAGTTCAAGGTATTGGGATGATCTTGTTTGTACAAGACAATTCATTTTCAAAAGATAGGGACCTAGGGACAAAAATCCTTGAAAACTCACCTTCGTTCCCCTTTTCTCATTAAGCTTAGACTGATAGCAACCTGCAGGAAACCCTGCTAGACTCAGATTTTCTCCATGGCCTGCATGGGAACTAGGAAATGTGAAAAACAGTACACGGGCAGAAAGAAGACAGAAGCAACTATTTTTAGGGAGAGTTACATTTTTATTCTATTACTGAGAGGTGGATATGATTTCTGCTCTATTCCTCTTTTGGCTGTTTTTTTTTCCTCCCCAAAATGAAGTCCTCTTCCTATAATGCAACTGGGTTTAATAAGAGCAGCTCTTTCACTCGGAAAGAAATTCAGTACACCACCTTTGGTAGCTGAGTAGACACTGTCACAGATAAACTCCATGCCACAGAGATGGAAGAAAATTATAACTGTAGTGAAACTGAACTTAAGTCCCACACGAAAAGCAAAATAAAAACAATAAAAGCTGTGTTTTGCCGATAAGGCAGTGCCTACAGTACAGGTTTATGTCAACACAACTTATATTGGTCAGGGATCACATCGCCTCCCACGCAGAAAAAGAGCTAAGGCAACAGAAAAGAACAGGACAGGCCTGGCTTCACAACCCTCTAATACACACCAGAGAGTAAGCTTAGGCAACGTGTGAAGGCAGGCTTTGCAGATGAAATATGCCAAAAGCCATGCGCCGAATCTATGGTAAACCAAATACCCAGGATCAGTGGTTTAACCAGTAAAGCATGTCAGCATTGCCACCCCTTCAACCAAATACTTTCTCAGATAATAAATACCACAGAGTACACAAAACCAGAGGTTTGTCAAAGGTGTAAACAAGACTAGAGGAATTATTAGGCAGCCAATAATTGTTTCTAAACATAATGAATTTCCACAGAGCTTCTGATGCTCTTCAGGAGCACTGTTAAGCAGAAGTTTAGCACAACTAACTACATACTTTTAACTTCCAGTTAACAAAAAGTTACATGTCTCATTCTGACTGAGTCAGAAAAAAAGTGGTATTACACTGATTCTTACACCAATTGGAAAAATTGTTTTATTGAAAAAGTCACATGAAATCAGTGAGTTTTCATAATTACCCATATTCTTTGATTATCACTAGCAGTTTCTTTTAACTTGTCTTTTTACCTTATTTTTGATCTCAAGACTAAAATCTCATTTGTAAAATAAAAAATGATCAAAGGAGCTCCAAAATGCTTTACATGGATTCTCATCACTCATGGAAATAGGCTCACTGAATTCAAGCAAGAGGAATGCAACCAAGTTACTCTTAAGTGGAAGAAGAGTGTAGAAAAAATAAGAGAAAAAGAACGCTCTTCAAGAGTATTTTCATTAAATGCGTGGGTTTGTTTCTTTCCCCCTCCCTGAGTCTGATGTACCTTTTATGTGCTTCTTGCTTACTGCGACATTCTTCACAGTAATATTTGTATTCACTGCACAGAGTTTCTGTATTGCTGAAACCCCTGAATAAAAATTAAAAAAAAAAAAAAGAAAAGGTATAGGTGCTAGTTTCTTATCTGAAATATACATATAAACATGTAAAATATAAACAGTTCTATATTCTTAAATCTACATAAGCTAGGATTTGCTAAGCTTGTGTGCTTTTAATTTTACTTGCTTCTTTCTAGGTAACAGACAAAAGACAAATTACGAAAATTCAGATTTTTGTGTCTACCTTAAACAATGAGTGATTGAAGTATTCTGCTCCACATCAACTGAAAGGTCTAAGAAGTCTTCATCTTTGCTGCTTATCTGCACGCGAAAAAAAAGAACCAATAGAGTTAAAACAAGTTATACAAATTTGCCTCTGTTTTTTAGTACAATTTTCTACTGACAGAATGCATCTTTTACCTTATAACAACAGCCTTTTAAAAATTGTTACAAATGGCTTTTCTATTTCAGAAATTTGCTAGATCTCCGTTTCTGATTTTGCTCAGGAAGAAGGAAGTGTATATGTGTGGAGGTATATAATGCCAGTTGTAAGCATGCTGTGATTTCAGCTCAAGAGTAATAATGCCAAGTTCTTTCCAACACCTCACTCTTCTTAAAAGAATACAATCACTGGGATTTTTCTGTTTAGTGCTCTCACCTCTGTTCTTCCCCTATGATTCCCTTCAACTGAAAGTTATGTATTTGCATATCATAGTGTCCCTAATAAACAGCACAAATATTTTGAAGCCTCTTCCTGGCTTTATTCATACTCTTAAATGAGCAGCAGATAGCAAGTCTGTTGGTAAATGAGAGCCTGGGACTTGGTCTAATAAAGGCAGAATAGCGCATAGCCATTTCTTACAAAAATGCAAGAATAACAATTTAAGTAAAAAAGAAAATCCTAGAAGAAGACAGTAAGTTCCATCACAAATCCAGAGAGAAATGGTGATGGGTGAAATCCACAGCTGCCCTGAAAATCAACTGTGATACTAGAAGGTTTAGGAAATGGCAATCTGCAGCCTTAACTTTTGTCTGTTACTGGTTCCTCTCTGTATCTAGAGATACTGAATTCCACCAGTGAGAATGTCCTCTGCCTTTTATGACTTCTAGGTACAAAAGCAAGTGCTTTTAGAAAAGATGCCTGGCTGCAGTTTCTTGATTGAAAGCAGGAAAAGTTAAACAGCTACAGGAGAACTAATGTAAATTGATCTTTAAAACACAGGAGATTTATATTCCCTCTTCATCTCAGAATAAAAATAAATTTGGAAAGTTGCTCTCTGATTATTGAGATGAGAAACACACAGTTCCTCAGGGTAGCACACATGGGGAATAAAAAGAAAAAAATTCATGTGGTCAAGACAACTATTTTTGAGAATTAATAGCACTAGGAAAATCCAAAAACTTATGAAATTAAATTAAAATCTTCTGTAAATATCCGTGAGAAGACTGGGCAAGGATTCCTCACACTTTTCTTTCTCAAGTTTTCAAAAGTAAAGGTACATTCACCAAAAAATTGTCACTATGCCAGTATACATCACATCTATTACATCTTTTAGATGCTGAAGTGTAATATTTATACTTTCAAAGGGATGACAGAACATACATGGAAAACTTCCAAATGTTTTTAGGGTGAGAAAGAAAAAAAAAGCAACCTGAACCTTCCCTATGATGCACATTTCCTGTCTTCAGGGATGTATTATGGTTTAGGTGTATGGACAATTCCTCAAAATATCCCATTGCAAACCACTTTTGGAATTATCAAACAAGTTTATAACATTAAGAACTCTGGTGGAAAACAGCCTAGGGATTAAGAATGGCTCAGAAAAAACCAACCAACCAAACTACTCTGCTACAGTCTTCAGATAGGACAGCTAGAATTAAGGAGCCACGGGATCAGTGTTATTCAGACATGCAATTAGATTAATTCTTCCTCTTTTGGTCTAATCAAAGAAAATTCCATGAAACAATAAAGACTTCACAGGAAACATTACCCCACACAGAGTCTGTAAGGGTGGGGAGGAGGAGGAGAAAATGAAAGGGATGTGTTATACTTGGCTAAAAAGAGATTGGTACTAAAACTAGAAGTTTGCAAAAGGAATTCTTCTATTCTTCGTGATAATACTGCCTTAAAGAATCTCTCTCAGGTTAGCCAGTCCATTGTGCATTTAGGGTCATGAGGAGCTATTAAAGACTTTATTGAAAGAATAGCCAAGTGGATTTTTTTCCATCTATGTTGATAAATCAGAAATTGCTATTCTTAGTTTTTAATATTTTTTTAACATTAGTATTTGAACAGAACTTTATTTTAAACACTAACTCATACAGTTTTGATTAAAAAAAAAGAAGAAAGAAAAATTACTAAAAAGTCACCCTCCACTCTAACCAACACCCCCCCTTCTGTAAAGGTTCTGTTTCAAATAAACATCACTAAATTCCTTAGACTGAAGTCACCAATGTTTCAGTCACCTACAGAATGACTAAAGATGGATACGGTCAAAAAATGCCATCACTTGCAGAATTAAGTGCTGATGCATTCGAAAAGCCATCTGTGTGCTCCTAACAGGAACATCTGAATAACAGTTCAGAACTTGGGTGTTCTTGGCTAAAGGGGATGGTATGCTGTTCTCTCATCAAGGACATAATCTGCACTCAAAGAGCTCAGCTGTACTCTGATGACCAAGAACAGAACAGAAAACTCAGAAGGCTAACAATGATGGAATCTCTATTTCCTTCAGTTTGGAATTTCACTGGCAACGTGAGTCAGATCACTGACAAAAGCTTTTGTAACTATAGGCTCCCATGTGTGCCAAAACAGGAACTATTTGTAAATTAAGCTGAACCAAAGGGCATGATTTATCTTGGTGAGGGAAAAAAAGAGCACAGTTAAGATTTCTACAGTACTCCTGTAAGAGACACCACTGAGATTTTCCTTACTGCCTTCTCTCAGTCCCAAGTAGATTTTATGAATTTTATGCCTTATAGAGTCATTTGAACACAAGAGTAAGACCATCAGCTGAAGAAAAATATTATATATATGTTTGGTGCTTTTGTCCCAAGAAAATTTTGTTGTGTTTTTCTTTTTCTCTATAGAAATACTGCCCACATTTAGCTATTTCAGATTTAATCTTAATGAAGGCAATTACTTTATTTTCTGGTTTACTGTTGCTCTTTCCTTAAATTGTGAGAGAAATCTGAAAAACCAAGGAACTTCTGGATCATTTTTATCAATTAGCCACAAAACTTTGTAACATTCACTTCATCATACTGCCTCTATCAAGAAAGGGAGAAAGTTTAATAACAACGAATCACATTAAAAGCATGTAAAGACAACTTACAATACCTTTTTCATTTTATAGTATGGCTTGACCCACAACACAAATCTTTGTTAAAGAATTCTATCTATGTTCCTTATATTCCACTGTCTGTACTTAAACTGAGGATAAAACTTTAAAAAACACCACAAACAAAACTGGCTAAAGACGGGCTAATAAGACAGTGTGTTCTGGAATGAAGCTCTTTCTATAATAAGGGCACCTGAAATGAGGATTAAATCTTGCCATACTGATTTTAGAAACATTTGAGTAGGATTGGCCAGTTAAAGATTCAATGTCAATGGTATTATTCCAATAAGCATTAAAACAAAAATATATGCTGCTCACTATATTTGAAACAAAACACTATTCACAGTAATATTTCTTTTTTAGTGTGTCTAAATGTGTTTTTAAGTGCTCATTTTCAGGTCACTGTGTTTTAATTAGACACAAGCTGATATATTGAATAGAGAGAAGCTGATAAAATAGTTTCCAAATTATTAGGGTTTGGAAAACAAAGCCCCGAATATATATTAAAAAAAATATGTATTAGAACACTGAATTTAAAATTCAATTGTCCAAGGAGGCACAGTGGCAAACAGACATGGTGTATCCTGTTCAGCAATAGCTAACACAAAATTAGAATTAAGCAATATTAATAATACTGTCAAAATCATAGAATCACAGAATGTTAGGGGTTGGAAGGGACCTCTAGAGATCATCAAGTACAACCCCCCTGCCAAAGCAGGATCACCTAGGACATGTCTCACAGGAATGCATCCAGACTGGTTTTGAAAGTCTCTAGAGAAGGAGACTCCACAACTTCCCTGGGCAGCCCATTCCAGTTCTCTGTCACCCTCACAGTAAAGAAGTTCCTCCTCATGTTGAGATGGAACCTTCTATGCTCAAGTTTATCCCCACTGTTCCTTGTCCTATTACTGAGCACTACAGAAAAGAGATTGGCCCCTTCTCTTTGACACCCACCCTTCAGATATTTATAGACATTAATAAGGTCCCCCCTCAGTCTTCTCAAGACTAAACAGCCCCAGTTCCCTTCAGTCCTTCTTCATCGGGGAGATGCTATATAAATTGTGATAGGCCTGCTATCTAATAAAATATGCTGTCAAAGAGCATATCAGCATTTTAAAATTGTATTGAAGACTGTACCTAGATCAAAATCCTGATAGCAGCAATTCACTACGCCAAAGTGAGGACAGGTGATGTCGTCAGTCATGTTAAGAGACTAAGCTAAACTCGTGTTTCAAGGAGGAAAAAAAACCCCAAAACTGTTCAAGAACTAACAGAGAATAAATTGATAGTTGTTATGAAATAGGTATTAGGGAGGAGAACTCTAGCAGGAAAGAAAATATAGTAGCTAGAAGTCAGCACCTAAATTACTCAAATACCATGATCTACTGAAGTCTGCAGTACATTAGGAACCTATTTTATTTGAAACAAAAGAAAGATGGGTATTTCTAGAAGACATAGAAAATTATATGTGAAATATATAGACTTAATCTGATCAATTCCTCCTTTCCAACATCATGATGAAATATCTGCATTACCTAATTAAATTAAGGAAAATAGGTATGAAGTCATACAAAAAAACTCAGTCACCTAGCTTTTTTACAATACCTAAGGCACAGATCACAACAGAATTACTGTAATTTTAAAACTGTGCTGCTTTTTCCCTTTCTTAAGGAGGTGAAATTCAATTAGAAGTTTTTCTGAAATATATGCTTTCTTTTATTGTAGAATTGTTCTCAACGAAAATTTTAGTATAGCTTACTCAAAGAAGGAGTTTATTTCTCAGGGTCTAGTATCAAAAGAATTACTGTGGACAGGCACTTATGAAAGGATTGCTTTTCCTGCACATTAAGTTATGTTCTTTGAGAATCCCAGTCTACTGTCTCAGTGCCAAAATCCAACCACAGTACCTTGATTTCAGTGGCATTAAATTTTAAAACCTAGAAATCGGTGGAAACAGATTCCAAATACTTATTTATGGAATGTATCACTAAGCATGAGATTAAGTTATTAAGACATTAAATTTGAGAAGAACTCCACATCCACAAGTAGCAGGCTTCAATGCTCTTAGGAATACATCGATTCAGATTTTTTTTCATCTAAATTGTGAAGTTGATTACAGTCATACTAACAAATCTTCAATTCCTAATATTGACCAAAAGCATTTTCCTGCAATTCATGCATCAGCTGCTGAAATTTTCTCACTAACAAAGAAAAAATGCAAATATTCATACAAATATAAGGTTTTTAAAGAAACAAACTAATCTAGTATGTTTAGTCTGTTGAGATAAATTAAAGCATGAAACATCAAGTTCTGAAACGTGGAAAAATTCATTTTACAAAGTATATACAGACTCACAGTTTCACACGTAAGACATCTGGTTTCATTAGTTAATGTTCCCTGAAAGATTTCATGAACCCAGGTTGGGTCTGGTGGGCTGTTATTTTCATTGTCAATGTTACCATTAGGTAGGCGACCATTTTGTTTCTCTTGCTTTCTCTCCTCTTGCAAAATATCCGCAATTGTATTTAATAGATAGTTTAAGAACTCATGTGCATCCTGCTGCATGTAGTTATCAAAAAGCTCTGCAAAATAAAACAACAAAAGATTTATTAATTAATCAGTTAGTGCTATGCTACAAAGAAGTTTTTAAAAGAAGTCGAATTTCAAAAATCAGTCTTTATTTCATGGTTTGAATCACTCCTGACAATACAATACCAACCCAAAATATGTACTTCATAAACTAAGCCAAAAATATAGGGGCTTGGAAGAGGAGAGGGCAAGTCAGCTGATATTCAAAAATCTCTCATCTAATCCGAATTAACAGAAGAGTGAGCCACTCTGCAAGAAAACTAAGGAGTGATACCTAAAACAGAGGTGTAACATACAGTGCCAACTTGATATGTTATAGCTCATCCCATCCAGCCTCCAGGTACCAGTTCACAATGATTTCGGTCTCCTACAGGGGCTATGCTATCTCTGCTAAGCTTAGGTCAATGGACAACACAGGGCATCTCAAATGACATTAGATGTTCATATTTTCCAGAAACTACCTGAGAACTTATGGCAGGAAAGGTTTCATTGTCCATATGTTCTATCACAGGAAGAACATGAACAATAAATGCTCAAAACATTGCTTTATTTATTTTCACTTTGGGGGTTTTAAGTCCACTGCTGCTCTGCCATAAGCACAGTGTCATCAATGCTAGCAATAAAAATAAGATTAAGACTAAAAACTTAAAGATACCGCTATTTTTAAACAACCGGGTTTTTTTCCTCTAAGCTCTTTAAGGTAGCATTTGCAGAAGCCAAGTCAAATTAGCCTAATGTTCTAGTCACAGCAAGAGCAAAGAGGCTTCAAATTAGGAC
Source organism: Actenoides hombroni (assembly GCA_024336885.1). Taxonomy (NCBI): domain Eukaryota; kingdom Metazoa; phylum Chordata; class Aves; order Coraciiformes; family Alcedinidae; genus Actenoides; species Actenoides hombroni. Next base: position 35,432,751 of record WUAM01000431.1, read on the forward strand.
CTCAAATAATAAATATATCTGTCTTTCAAGATCTGAAATATTGCTTCTAGAGATTGGCATGTGTGGCACCTTTATTATGGGTGGACTTGTTGGGTAGACAACAATGGATTCACTATGCTTTCTGCTTCGTGTCCTTAGATTGTCAACATTCCTAAGCATAATAGTTTTAGGATCAATTCAGTGGAAGGGGAATAGTTTTAGCGGCACAGACTTGCAATGTATAGCAATGATACAGATTAAAGCATAAAGTTGAACTCTCTCTCATACAAGTCTACTCTCTTATTTCTGTTCAAATTGGTACTATCCTGAAAATCCCAGGGTAGTCCCCTGGGATACCAACCTGAGAAATCCTCTGCTGCTACAAATCCTCACATTAGGAATGAGACTGAGAAAGCCGTAACAGCATTGATTCAGATTTAGTAATAGTTACAACTTCTGTCTCTGACCAGGAATCATTACAAGGAAATTTACCTGCCAATTTAAAAAGCATTTTATATTGCTAATATCATACAAGTCTTTTATTGTGCAATTATTTCAACTGATTACAACTTGCAATTTGCTTGTAGTCCAAGAATATACTAAGAGACTGGCCTTCAGTGGAGGGATAGTTCCCAGGTCTGGAAAGATGAATGAAAAAATACTCAGTGAAGCTTAAGTTTTGTTAAGTTTTGAAGTGGACACAGGGACTACATAGAAGCTTTCCTATCATTCATTTGATGGCATCCAGGAGGAAACTTCAAATAGAAAAAAACCCAAACAAGCCCATAGCTATTAGCAAGGTAGGGAGAATTTGGTGCTGATCTAGATCATTTGGAGAGGTTCAGTAGTGCAATAGGTCAGCCAAGAGTATGAACCAAATAGTTTATTTAATGAACTACTACACTGTTTTTGAAAAGTAAGAGTAAGCTCAACTCTGAATCTATCCAACGGTAAGGTCTTTATTTAACGAAGTAAATCATGGCAGAACAAGCTACAAGTGTCTTGAGGTGAAACACTTCAGAGCTTCCTCACAGTGTTACATCACAGACCGCTCAGGGCTATGTGCCCAGTTAGTAAATGAGCATTAAGTACAACAGAATGAAAGCTATACATTGTTCATTTTATAATTAGAAGAAATTTAAGCAAACATAACAGTATACCTTTAGCTGACTTCAAGCCAGCAGCTACTTCCCAGACAGTTAAGCTTTAAGGTCATTAATATATGTATGTTGTATTCAGACATTGAAAATAAAGATAAAATAGCAGCATTGTGGCCTGGAATACATGATGCTCTCAGTTAGCACCCTGGTATAGCTGGATACTGACTGGAGCAGAATCGAGGTCAGTGTTGCACACCTACCTGATTCTTTAACTACTTTTTAAAGCTCAAAATTATATACCTTTACAATAAGTGCTTAATAGCATAGATGATGCCCATGTAATTGCTGCCTGACAATGTAGTCATTTATTTGTAGAAAAGGTGAGAGTATCATAATTAAAAAAGACCCAAAAACCCAACAAGTTGAACTTTCACATCTGATTTCTCTAATGAAGATTTTCCAGTTGCTGCCTTCTGCTTAGAATTTTTTCACGGTGACATAATTAAGCATTAAAAAGAACACATTCTAAAAAAGAAGTTAATGGCCTCTGTGGTTTACTTGCCACTTTCAATTTGAACCATTCTGCACATTTGTAATAGTTAGTCAATACTCACTGACATAATTAGCTATTTCTGTAAATGCATCACGATGCACTCATACTTACTCGAGTACACTTAACCACAGAACCGAATGACAGTTTTCCATTCTGCATAGGTAAGAGATTGCACATCACCTGAAAGGTGGGGTTTTTTCCCTTTCAATATTATTACAACTTGCAGTGTACATTTGCTGGAGGGGTCACAAAATAATATAATGACATTTCTAATTCGATTTATTGTTTTTGCAAGAGATGCTCATCATAATATTTAAATACTTTTTTAGTGTGCATATAGTCTTGGAGAGATTACAACAGTATGAACATGTCCATTGCAGCCGTGTTAAATATGGTACCTCATACGGTTTATTTAAATCTAGTGGGTTTTTTTAGAAAAATCTTATGCTATATTTTTATAAAAATGTATC
>WUAM01000431.1:35434859-35445513 GCA_024336885.1 Actenoides hombroni
AAATTGAGTAGATTACAACGTTTCATTTATATTTATTTTAACATGGAATTATTTTCTAAAACATTTTGACCAATTAGCCCTGCAGATAAGAAACAAGAAATGATAAATGTCTCTGGAAATGTCTTAAAATATAGGCTATCAATTACACTAAAAAAATTAGCCAAAACTATTTAGTGATTTGAAAATTCATTAATCCTTTAAAAACTGGCTCAAGCTAAGTATTGCATAAATTCTAAATGTATTTTTTAAATTGTGGGGTTTTAAGGTAGATTCTTGCAGGGAAATCTTAACATCCTTTCCACACACTCAGTTTGGGAGACTGACTCCCGCATTCAAAGATTAATGTTTTATAAACACAGAAGTTTTACAGTGAATTTTTATTATAAAAATAGAATTCATAGAGAGACAAATTTAGCAAGCAATTCCATAAACAGCCACTGACGATACACTCAGTCCTACACAAAGAGAGGGAGACAAGGACTCTCTCTCAAAACAGCTCTACAGTTACACCCTTATTCTAGGGTCACCTGTTCTTTACACTGCGGCAACAAGAACACACTCCATGCACAACAAATATGCAGGTATTCCGCTACATCAACTTCAGAAATAAATCATGTGATTATCAGAAAAGAAAAAAGAAAGTTACCATTTTCTTTTCGTAATCTTGTTATAAATTTCTTGGGAGGTATTACTCCAACTTTTTTCTTCTGGGTGGCTATACTGTGGAAGAGATCAGCTAAGCACGTAAGGAGATTTTCTTTTTTTCTTGGTTGACTCTTGTATGCTAAGACTTTGTCTCGAAATGGTCGACAAAAATAAAGTGCCTGAAGAACTGAATTGCAGTAGCATGTATTCCCAAACTATAAAATAAGAGAGAGATCTATTAGTTTGCATTGTATTTCTGTAAGAGGTAAAATTAAATCTAAAGTATTAGAGAATTCATAAGCAGGGGCAAATTTTCTGCAAGTCTTTTTTTCTTGATTTTACAATAGTAAAGCATATTTCTGCTTCACAAAGGATTAACAAGTACACTGTATGCAAATGCAAGAAAAAACCTAGGTAAATTTGAACAACACTATATAATTTTGTCTCATTTGTAAATTTAATTCATTAGTAATATTTTGTATATCCTTGGATCAAAATGTTCAAACACCACCAATTTTACAGCTCCCAAAATATGCCTAGGTAAAAATTTCTATCCATCTACCACTATTCAGCCACAACAGTAAAGAATAGGCACAGCATGACCCTGTACTGTGAATAAATTCAGCTGTAAATTGAGAGCTTCTCAGACACTTCAGAAATTGGATTCTCCAAAACGTATTAGTTGTGATCGAAGTTAGAAATAATGGCTTTAACCTGTTCCTATATTTTCAGTTCTCATTTTAGGGTTACAGGATTGGCACTCAGGATTTTTCTTAACAGATTCCAACATAGCTTTTTTAGGATTCAAAGGTATGACACAAGTGGTAATTTCAAACAAAGACTGAAAGGAAAAGGATGTACACTTTGGACGTGTATTTTGAAGGAAGCAGGCCACTGAATTGAAATAGGGCAGCTAGAGAGGCATTCATAACTCCCTCTGTACCAGAACACTTCGGATGTCCCTCTTTCCCAGATTTCTTACAGCTCTTTGGCACTTGATTCTTATGATCACTGACACTGTCTCCAGCTCATCCCAACACTGCAAAACTCCCCATCACCTCTGTGAGGGCATCATGAGCTGTCAGTGGATAGAGCCAGTCTCATTTTATGCTGTCCTCCTCCAGTGAAACCTATTATCTGACACTAAGTGTGGGGAAAAATCTTTATAAGGCCCTCAGGAAGTAATCCAATCTTTCAGTTGCAGTCACTCAACCTGCAAATTAAAGCACATACCTACCACACATTCTGTGAAATGTGAAAATAATATTTACATTTATGATTTATATAAAGATAGCAGCATATACGGGTAGCAAATTCTAAGACTATATTGTGATGCATTGAGTGCTTTTCCATCTTACGAATAACAGGCAAGTAAGTGGCTTTTTTGCTCTCTTCTGACTGACACAATGACAAACAAGAGCACTGTGCAATTTAATCACAAAACTGGAAAGTAAATTGTATTCCTTTAAATTAATGAGAGATGAAGAACTACTTTCTAAATACCCACAACACACTCAAAGAATGAGTAAGATGTGCATTCTGAAAAAGATATTAAGAAGTCATAAGATCTCCATATAAGAAATGAAAAAATTAATGCCCATTATTTTTATTTATTTAAGCTACAGAAAATGCTTTTTTACTGGCTTCTTTGGGGTCCAAATCTGCACTCACATAGGTCAATGAACTTAAAGAGGAAAACCAGGGCTTTTCTTGTTAAAGGGGACAGATGAAATCACACAGCAGTTTACATCAAAATATTCAATATAGTAAGCTTGCTATTTATGATTTTGGAATTAGAAATAGCCATAAAAAGAGAACTACATTAAAATATTAAGAAAGTTCTTAAAATAAAATCAAATGAGAAGAGTGCTAAAATTTCTACAGCAAATGTCAAAGATGAAAAGGCAGCAAATTAGAAATTTCCTAACATTATGATTTTAAAAAGGAACAGTCTGATGATAAATTAGAATGGCAGACATATAATTATTGAGATTGGAAAAAAACTTCTAAGATCATCAAGTCCAACCATCTACACAACATTATCATGACTACTAAAACATGTCCCAAAGTGCCACATCTACTTGTTTTTTGAACACCTCCAGGAATGGTGACTCCACCACCTCCCTGGGCAGGCTGTTCCAATGCTTCACCACTCTTTCAATATAGATTTTTTTTCCCTAATATACAATCTAAACCTCCCCTGGTGCAATTTAAGCCCATTTCCTCTCATCTTATCACTAGTAACCTGGGAGAAGAGACATGCAGTGAGAGATGAACAAAATATGAAGCAGTAGAGAACTCAGAACACTGAACAAATTCAGATTAATTTAATGTGAACGTATGCTAACCTACGACCTACCTACTGGTAGGAAATAAAAGCAAAAAAATTAAGCTCATAAAAGGTTTTCTTCAACCAAATTCTGAAAAAAAGTATGCAATAGAAAACTGTTTGAAAACAAACTCCCGAAGAAAATTTAATTAGTCCACATTTCTTTTGTATCAAAAGCATGAGTCTTCATCTCTTCAAATCCTAAAAGCTTCTTAAAATAAAAGCTTCCAATCATAAAAAAAAAAAATTATAATAGTACTTATACTAAACAACAAGGGGAAAAAAGTGGGAAGGTTTCTAGACGAAGGAAACAGGGAATTTGTTACACAAATGCTGGTCTTACCATCATTACTATTTTAATTCCCATCTTCGACTCCAACACAAAAACAGACCCCTCATTTAGAAAACACCCAAGACTGCTCTAGTCTCCTCATCCTCCCACCACCTGCTGAACACCTAGACTTCATTTGCTAATTCTGCTTCTTCAACACTCATCTCTCCTGCTGACCTGGCCAACAGGCACATTCCTTCTCCCCTCGCTTTACAGTTAGTGCTGTCTCAGGAGCACACCATTTACAAGAAGATGTGCAAGCAGTGCACTGTATAGTGAAACACTTGAGAAGCCCAACTCAGAATAACAGTACAAAACTGTAAGACAGTCACTGTAATTTTATCTCTTAAACAGTTGGCCTTTATGGGATACTGAAACTTCTCTATCTCTTTCAGGGGAAGGTAACAGAGACTTTATACAATGGAGTTATTTAACTTATGTCTTCAACTGCTTTATTGCCTGCCTCTTTATTTCTGTGAGAACCATCTTAAGATGTGCATATCTAAGAAAAGCAAAGGAACACATTTTCTCTTTTTTTTTTTTTTTTCAGTTCATATTGTTCTTCATATTCTTCTTCTTCTCAATTCTAAGAAATCAAATTATTTCACAAAAGTACTGCACATTATGTTTCACACAAACCCCTCTTTTTTTTTAAAAAAAAATTCTGAAATCAAAGTTACAACACTCAAACCTGTGTGGAAATGAAAAATAAATAAATAGAGAGACAATCAGGAAAGTTGGAACAAAAACATCTCACACTCACTAAGGCTTATAGCCTTATACTCTTCTGATGCAGCACATAACTGGAAACAAACTTAATTTTTGAACTCCACAGATCTACAGAAACAAACAAGAACTTAGATGTGCTTAGAACATTGACTGTGCAGCACTAGGATCCTCCTGGCTCCATTACATTGGGAGCTCTGACAACTTTTATTTCTTATAATGGGCCACACCAGTAAACAGGATTTCTCCAAAATACACAAATCCATTGCAAGAGACTGAATAACCAAGTTTTCTGCTCTAGAAGACTTGCAGACTGCTGAAGAGCTACCAGAGTAGCTCTTACGAGGTTAAAAATGTTCATTATTTCATACTCTCTGTATAAAATCAATTTCATTTGTGAAGCATGTAAAATTGAATAACTTGCATTACTGTACTGTAGAGAGAAAGAATGATAAGCAATGATTTGATGTTCCTGATTATGCATGTGCATGGGACATCATACTACTCATATTCTCATCTTACTATGTAGCTTAAGTATTTCCTGCTCATTTAGTGAATGGTATCGTCCTTTCAAGTCTAAGCTGAATTTTCCATTTAGAGCTTTCATTGACAGAATCAAAAATCCCATCAACCATCTGGTCTTCCATATGCTCCCATAATTGCCATTTCTTAAATCTTCTTTTACCTCTCAATTTGTTCTTCCAGCACATCCTCTGAATAATCTCTAGATTCCATTGCAAAGCTGACGAGAAGATAACAGAATACTTCTACTTTCTCTTCTTTTACACTACCTCTGGATAAATGCTACAGCTACCACTGACAGCTCTCTATTTCAGAATTGCCATTTTTATCTAAAATCCCACCCTGCATTCCAGACATCTCAGATGGCTAGCTATCACACAGTCAGAAGACATCTATTGATTTCCACATTATCTCCATTTTTTCCGTTACTCTGGACAATGTTAGGACAAACAAAATCAATAAACAAATTAGAAAAATTTAGCGGCAAATGTTAATGAACATCTAAGAGCTTCACTTCTTGTAATTGCTATAAAACAATTAGAAAAATCAATGAAGGCAAAAAATTGTGATTTCTATCACTTCTCAATCTAATAGTACTCTTAATTTATTATCTAATTATCTAGTATTTCTTTTAATCATCATTAGCTCTGTCATTCTTTCTGAATGGCCATAGTTTGCTAATTAAAAGGTCGGCACCTTTCCTGATAGATTTAAATTCTGCAAGTTTATTACATGGTTGTGGCATATACATACTGTGTCAGTAAACACAATTTGTAGAATAGATCTGAAAACCATCCTAGCAATAAATAATACGGCCAAGTTCTTGTTAGCCAGACACCGTACCTATAAAACACAGCACCAGTCTGCCAGAGATGTAATGGAATCCCAGTAAAATGGGATTGTCACCATTTGTCACAATTCAAAATATCTTGGTCTGTAAAATGTTATTGTTTGAAGCTAAAATAAGGAACATTCCTGTACTACACAGATTTAGCTGTCTGGCTCTTACATGTATGGGTGAGGGCAATGACTTAAAGACAGATCTGCCCTCAAATTTCCTACTCCCTCTGGACTACAGAAAGCCAGAATTTTTTGGTATTAATTGCATATTAGAATGACTGTCCTTTATTAATAGTTTTCATAACGCTACAAAATATGCAAAATTTCAAGACTAGGTGTACAATATAATTTTTCTGTTAAGTCTTAAATCCTCTCTGGACTTAGACAAGAAATTAGGTTATCTGTGAACAGAATAACAGATTTGACAAATAGTAAGAGCAGCTTTGATGGAAAGCCTAAGCTTTGCCCCAGAACTAACAACAAGCATTAACAGTTAAATTGCTGTATTTCCTCTTTCCAGAGGAACAATGTGCCATTTTTTTAAAGTATTTTAACTTTCATGCGTAAGGAAAAGAATCACTACTTTAAGTGAGCTCATTTGAGCTGCATGTAAGTCAGCTTATCAGCAAGAGTTTAACTGACTGTGCAGCGCATACTCAAATTGCAGATTCTTGAATCAGGTCAGTGCTAAGAACCTAGAGGTAGAGACAGACATGATAATAGCAGGACAGCATTACGAGTAATTAGTTTCATTAAGAAAAGTAAGACAATAGCACTTGTTGAATCAATTTGGTTTAAATATGTACCAACAAGGAAAAAATTTAATCTGTCATTTCAGAATAATGCAATTTCTAACCAGATATACTTTACATGAGTAATACCAGAAATTAAAGTTTAAATTATTCCTTAAAACTAATGATTAAATTGAACAATTCAGTACGATTTTTTCTACCATTGCTTTCCCCTTTGGGCTCAGTATTTTTTAAAAATCTTAATACCAATAACAGATATGAACACTTCATATCCTCAACAGTCCTTCACAGATTTTTACTTTTTTTTTTTTAACTTTATTTATTCACTTAAGACTGGCATATTATGAACTACAAGCTATATATTTTAAACAGCTTTTTCTGACAATTTGTATCTTTTAACAGCAAGAAAGTGATGTAAAAAAATACCCTACAATTAGTAAAATGAAATAAAGTATTAAAGAGACAGTCCAATTTCAACCATTATTTCAGCAACACATTTCAACAAATATGCTGAATATTGACACACATTTCAGTAAGTATGTATATTCAATGACTGTATCTCTCAGTGTTTTAATTACTCAGTCACAGTCTTATAATTTAACAAATCACATCATGTCATTTCAAAGCAATGAAGTTAAGGACTGAAACTTACATTAACCAAACCAAAATAGTGCTCATTGACTGGAAATTGTTCCGGACCAATCTCTTTCTCCAAAGCTGAGGCATTGGCGCCCTAGAAAAATTAAAAGCAGTAAAATATTAGTGTTGCAACTACATACAAAGTGAATTTAGCTAGTTGAGAAAAAAAGAGTGAAGTTTTTTTGGAAAGGATAAATGGCCAAAACCAACCAACCAAAAAAACCCCCAAAAAACTCTGGTCACAACTACAGATCTTGCTAATACCAAACCAGTATCTTCAGATGTCAGAACATAAGACTTTGGATTTACTACGCTTACTTACACTGAAGCTCTCTCTAGTTAGGAGGGAAGAAAACAGATATAAATAGGAGACTAAGTATTGAACACTGATGAAACACCTTCTGGTCTGGACAGCAGCAGAGGGGAGAAAGTGGAGCTTGTGACCCAGCTCAACAATCATACATAGCAAATTAACCAAACTGGTTTAGTTAGTCTATTGCTTAATGCAAAGACAAGCTTGTAGGCAGGATAATACTAGTCATGAATGCAGAAAAATCAGTCCTTTGATTTCTCTGTTGATTTGGACTCTCAGGATGTTGAAATTGTCCACAAAACCATTTCACAGAGGTCTTAAAGCAGACAGCAAGTTGTCTGTGCCACAACTTAACACTTACTTGCTTATAATGAAGAAACTAACACTCTTGACCACCAGAAAATTATTTCAACATAATCCAAAATACCTTAGACATACATGTTTCCAAATACGTTCTATTCAAAAACATTTAGATGTATATAATTTTAATATATTTTCATGCAATTATGCTGTTTTGATGTTCTGTATTTTTTCAGAGTGGAGCTTCTTTACTAACAAGTGCATTAATACAGCAGGCGATAGAAGGCCAAATACCGAGTTCCTCTTAACAAGTGTAATTTTCATTAAGAAATTCAAATTGTTCATAGGAAGCAGAGACTGGTCTGTTCCACTTACACTGAAAATATAAAAAGTTCTAAGTGCTTTGCTAAATTCCTTGAACTCTGAAAAATTAAAAGACAAGAGAGTACAGCTAGTGCTGGTGTGCATTACAAACACTGCAGCCTCTGTCCAATGAATATGTTGGGTCTGGTCCTCAAAAAGATGTCAGAGAAGTTAATGTTGGTTACGCTGTGGTCCCAACTGATGACTGTTGACCAAACTGGTGCAATAAACACTGGTTTTCAAAGGAAAAAGAGGGGTTTTTTTTAATTTAGAAACAGAAAAACCCGTACTCTGGAAAATTCAGAGACCAAAACAAACTAGCTTTCTATGCGCTCTTACACTGCTTGCTTTTGGAGAAAAGCAAATGTATCCAGCTCTTTTGTTGAACAAAACAACACTGACATAGACACACACATATATCTCCTTTATCAAACTAATACATGAGCATGAATCTTCCAATCTAAAGTCAGGCATAAGTGAAGCTAAAACAGCACACGGTATACAGCAAAGAATCTTAAAACCAGATGTGACTCCTTCCCAGCAAGTTCTTTCATTACATTAAAGATGTAGCAAATAGCCATGGACAATACAACAATAGTTAAATCAAAATCACAAACTGCATTATAAACAGCATACAGGATTTCACAGATTAATTACAGATAGGAGGAAGGGAGGTAGAATTAAAATTAGGACTGCATCAAAATGTGTAAAATTAAAATGAAACTATCATGTGGTATCTGCCAGGACATGATTGTGGTACTGTAGAACTTAAGAGTAGTTACACAATAAAGCTTAGTCCTTCTGAAACTGGAAACATAGGGTCAAAGGCCCATTAGGAAGTAACAACTTCAACTAGAATAGAGAAAAGATAGCATAACTCCCAACACTCCAGACAGTACAGCTCTGCTCCATTCACAACACAGCCCTAACTGCTTTCTCATCAGTCATATCCCCTGCAATTATCCAGTATGATAAAGCCTCTCCTTCCCCGGGGATTTGGCTGCAGGGCTTACTACTTTAGAAGCTGTTCTCAAAAAGTGATGGTGGTGCTAAGGAAGAGGGGTCTAAACCCTCATTTAAGATTAAAGCACTCCACGACTTCTGAACATTTAATTTTGCAGCCTTACTGAAATACAGCCACAAGTTTGGGCAAAGCGGATATTATTCACAAACAAACAAACAAAAGAAAATGAACTGTGAAGGCCTTTTAAATCTATTGTTAAAATCTCTACTTCTTTGAAAATAAATAAATTCAAGAGCAGGCTTTTAGGAAATTCTTTCTTTTCAAAGTTAGGGTGGAGTAGCTGCTTTATTCTATCTTTGGAAGGAAGAATATTACACTCCAGACTTTGATGTTTCTGTTTTGTATAGACCTGAACATTGTATTTAGTTTTCTAGCACAATAAAGACTTGGCAATAAGACTGACACAGTGAGACAGTCCAATATTGTTATGGTTTTCTGATTATTCAAAGCTGTTTCATTCAGGGCGTAGACTTTCACATGATTTCAAAGCACAGCATTACCTATGTTTGAATGCAATTGTTTATGAATGTTTTATTACTACAAACCAGCATGGATGTTTTACACCAGTATAAAAACCCCCAAGCTACTTAAGACTTCCCTCTACATCTTTCTTTTTTGTCTGTCATAAAGGATGTTATTCCTCCTCCCAAAGCAAGCATTTATACTCTGCACAGTGAGTTTGTTGCAGAGAGCAGAAACATAGCATACATCAGGGGCTTGAAAGAGTATGCTAAAATGGATGTTCACATCTGACCTGGATAAGCTATTTTAAAACTTAACAATCCCTTATTGCAAAACATTTTTCATTTGTTATTACAGCACACATTTATCAGTCCCAGTTCACTCTTCCATTATGTAAATGCAGATGCAGAGGGGAGGCACTGCAACACCACCGTTTTGGTACCGTATCATCTTTTGGACAGGACAGCAGAGGTTTAAGGCAGAAGTGGAGTCTACCTGTTTCCATCAGCCAAGATGGACTTACTGGGCTTGGAATCAAGACCTGGGAGATTTCAGGCTGTGATGTATGCTGCAGAGTATAGAATTTTTTCCTCTGCCACTTAACTAAGATGTGGGAAGATCCCAAAACAAACCTCTCTTTTTTTGTGGCTCACTGAACAATCCATACAGTAGGTGTTCAGCACACGCACAGCAACTTGGCTTTGACATTACGCAGGGGACAGTAAGAAACATCATCAGCTTTGGTTAGTACACCCACCTCCAGTTTCCCCTACACTTCTGAACGGAAGCACACAAGGTCATTACCCAGAAGCGGGAAGGAACAGAGGCACAAGTCTAAAAAAAGCTATTACTGCAATAGTACTGTCATTTACCAGTTTTTGCAGCATATTAGTATAAAACATATGCATCACTAAACACTACCTTATGTTACTCCCTTTCTAGCACAGGGATGATTATACAGGCATACAGTACATGTATTTGTCATAGCTAATGCAATATAGCTGCACAAAGGGGAAAGTTCAGCAACTAAGATTTGTATACAAGCACACGATGTGAAATCAAGATTTTATTAACTTTGCTATTGAAAATGATCCTGGAACAATGTTAAAGTATCAATGATTATAAAAGAGTGTTCTTAAACATAATGAAACTTACGGGTAAAGCTCAACTACTGTACACTACATCCTGTGTTTAACTTCAAACCGATACGAGATAAAGCATGAGTAATCTCAGTTTAACCTTGTTCAAATCAGTTGAACATTTATTGCTTATCCCCCTCACCAAGTTAAAAAAAAAATAATATATACTACTGGATTTATCAAAAATCCCCTTAGATGTCAGTTTCTTAATCAAGGGATAAGAATCCATGTTTATGGAAGGCCATTAATTTTCTTTTCAAATTAAAAAA
>WUAM01000431.1:35452086-35463591 GCA_024336885.1 Actenoides hombroni
TGTGCTCAGGCCTCGGGTCGTCCCCCCTTCAAACCCCCGTCCCGTCCCTCACCGTTCGCAGGAGCCGCCGCCGCCGCCCGCTCTCCTCAGCCCCGCTCCTGCTCCACCGGAAGTCGGCGCCGCGCCACGCCGCACGGCCCCCCGCGCGCTGCGGACCACGGCCACTCGCGGCGGCGACCCGCCTCCCCCGCCGCTCTCTTCTCTCCTCCGATTGGCTGCAGCCGCCGCCCGTCCTCCCTTTATCCCGCCCACCCGCGCCCCGCCCCCCAGCCGGCTCCCCTCCGCGCCTGGCTCCGCCCAACTCCCACCGCCTCCCGCCGCCAAACGGGCATGCGCGGCGCCCAGGGGGCGGAGCGGCACGGGGTGCGCGAAGGACCGTTGGCAGGGGCGGGCCGTCGTGCCTCAGTATGGCCGGGGGTGGGGAGGCTGCGGGAGCCGGCTGCCTGCGCTTCCCGCTCAGTCTTTGCTTTTCGTTTTCTTCCTTCTGTGGCCGCGGAGTTGAAATCTAACGGACGATCTCTGGCTGAGCGCTGGTAGTGGAAGAGTGGGGGGGGCGGGTATTTCCTTAATGGTAGTGTTGAGCTGTTGCCAGGGACGGGTGTCCTGGGTGTCCCAAAGAGGTGAGGAGAGTGAATAGGTGTGACTCGATGCCAAACAAGAACAGCAGATTAAAAAACAGAACTACGAAGTCTTGCCTCCTGTCAATCAGTGCCAAGCTAACTTCAGAGTCACTTCTCACATCTGAAGAGTGGGACGTGGAGAGGCGTGCATGTATGAATTCCTCTTACTTTCTTGCTTCATCTCTAGACGACCGACTCTTTGGCTCCTGTGAGTCTGGGATTTGCATGCCCCAGCCCCAGACATCTTGGAAAGTAAAGCTGATCTGTAGAGTAGTCATTCAGATCAACTAGTTGTCTACTTGGGAATGAGATGAATCACCTAGATGTGCCTGGTTGTCTGCAGATTCTAACAGATATCAGGATGACTTGTTCAATATGTTGATGTCTGCATTAAAGAAGCCTAAAACTAGCTATGTCCCATCCTCTTTGTTGGTTTTTTTTCATATATGGAAACACCGAGTGGATTGAGATGCTTTGTTGCTAAGAATGACTGTGCACATAAGGCCTAGATCATAAACACATCCTTTCACTGTAAAAAGGATACTTTAATTAAATCATGATACTTTCTATGATCTTCAGAAGTAAACGTTCTTTATCAAATAAATTAATGGAAGTAGTAAGTTTTCCTTGAGCTAAAACATAAAGAATAAGACTTTAGAAAGTTTTGTAACCAAACACTTCATTGCAACCTGAAATATCCTCAAGCAATTATTTTATATAATATCTATGGTCTGGAAGTGTGTATTTCAAAAGTATAGTATTTGAGAAAATGAATGTCACTTGGATGACTACATTCAGAATCTGTTGCCACAGAAACCATGGGGGAGGACAGCATCAGGGGAATGAGAAAGAATAGAAACAAAAGAAGTTGGATTGGCCATTTATGCACAAAAAAGCAAGAATGGGTATTTGGCCATCTAGAAGTGTCAGACCTTCAGCTATCCAGCAGTTCATCTACTGAAATATAAAGCTGCAAAACACATCTGCAGTACAATTCCTTTCATATTAATCAGATGTTCTGTAAGAGATACCCCTCTATATAATCCAGAGTGGATGGAGTGTTCAAAAAATGACACGAGGAAAACATGACAGCATGCTGTCTCCCCGAAGAAAAAACACAAAAAGCAATTGCACTATTGGAGAAGCTTATCAGATTATCTGGGAGATAATTCAGTGTGGAACCAATTGTGTGGCATCAAGTGGAACTGTACAAGCCATAGAACACTGAAGGAATCTTGAAAGGTACTCAAACGGAAAGTGAAGAGATTGCCTTAAAAGTTTCTTTCTGCCTGTAAATCGGAGGAAGAAGGCAAAATATACTTTGTGGGAAGTGTTCTTTCTGTCTGTAGTTTCAAGGGAAAATTTAGATATTGTGGAGTATTGGACCACATTTCAATAACAGTGGGGGGTGTCTGGCTATGCTGGTCTGCATCTGACAGGTGTAGGCTAATTGTGGCTGGAGACTAAGCAGGGGAGCTGGAAAGATGCGAAATTAGTAACATACAGAGAGACTGATTTTTTTTAATGCTGTGTAAGTTTAGGTGCTGTTATTATGAGCAAACTGAATTCATGCTGCACAGAATGAGGGAAATACAGAAACACTTTCTATACCATCAACCATTAAAATGAGGTAAAATATGAGGAAATGTGTAAGAGAATTAGAAATTATCACTTAATTGTCATCATTAAGTCCCTTGGGGTGATTGGAATTATTCCAAATTAAGTATGCCAGGTATTTGACGAGCTAAGGAGAAGCAGAACAGGCATACCAGGATTGTGCGTGTTTGTGTAGACTTGAGAAGACAGTTTTGAAAACAGTTACAGCATGACTGTTATGCATATAGATCCATATGGTGACTAACCCTGTTTGAAAAACAGTCGTACCTTGTATCATTGGGGAGAGACAACATCCACCTGATAAAATGCAACCAGACCATCTTTGCCAACTGGCCATCCAACCTGCTGAGGAGAGTTTTAACTAGGAACAAGAAAGTCTTTTGGTCACAGACCTGGAGTTTGGTGGGAATTTCAGCCTGTGTGACATCTGCTACAAGCACCACACATCAGAATGCAAGCAGTCAAGGAGGTTCCTGAAAGGAATCAAAGATAACTTCTTGATACTAGCTGGGCCAACCGGGGGCAATTTGCAGCTGGATCTGCCTTTCACTAATAAGGAAGAACTGGGGCATGTGGTACTCAATGGCTCAGTTATCACAGAATCACAGAATCAGGTTGGAAAAGACCTCCAAGATCAAGTCCAACTGTCCATCTAACATTATTATGACCACTAAACCATGTCCTAAAGTGCCACATCTACACGTTTTTTGAACACCTCCAGGGATGGTGACTCCACCACCTCCCCGGCCAGTCTGTTCCAATGCTTCACCCTCTTTCAGTAGAGAAATTTTTCCGAATATCTAGTCTCAAAGCCTGGGCTGTAGTGTCTGAGGAGTGGGGTGCATGATCCTATGTGGGCTGAGGAAGAAGAGCAGCAGACTACATGGCTTTAGGGGAACTGACCAGTTTATTCAGGAAACTGGTAGGTGGAATCCACTGAAGAGCAGCTCCAAAGGGTAAAGTTGCTCAGGAAAGCTAGCAGGAGGGTGCCATCTAATACAGAGAAAAACAAATAGATGCATTAGCATTTTCACCAATGAGGAAGCAAAACTGACGTGCTGTAAAGTAAAAAAAAGGAGTGGCTAAATGGGAAATTAAATGCAAGGTGGAGTTGTCAAAATATCGTAATATAATGGGGTAAATTCACCCCATTCAGATACAGTATGTTTTAATATAGGTGTAAATAGAGTTACTTAAAAATGCAGTGAGCAGGTCACATCTGCAGAGATTAGGGACTGTGTTGTGGAGAGCAGTAACTGAAAAGAAATTAAGAGTTGACAGTAGCCATGACAGCAAAAAAATCGATTTCCAGTCTAGTGTTATAGTATAAGCAAATAATGGAATCCTTTACTATATAACCAGGGATTCAGCAAGTAGGAAGAGACATTATTTTCCTTCTACATGTGGCATTGAGGAGATTTTTGTGGTAATACCATGATAGCCTGTGGTGTCCTTGTTGTCAAATGAATGCTGATAAAGTTATTTGAGGCTGGAGAAAATTCTCTGTGTGGAGAGAAATAAAGAGCACAACCTGTTGACTTTATCAAAAAGAAGACTGAAAGGTGGCTACAGTCATCTTTAATCTTGCACAGTGAGAGGCGTAACAAGAAAAATACCAGTAAAATGAAATAAACCAAATTCAAATTAGAAATTACACACATTTTTTAACAGTGGAAGTCATTAATGTTTGGAATATGCTGCCAAGGGAAATGGCATATCTAGTATCTTACGGGCTTCAGTGAAAGAATAGGTGTTTTTCCCACAGAAGTGCATTAGTTGAACAGATAGAATTAATTCCCTGCACTGAAAGTCTCTCAGAGCATGTAGTTGTTATTGCATAGTATTTGAATTACCATAACACCTAGAAACACAAGTCAGAGGCCAGAGCACTTCATCTCCTTAGTTACTACATAAGAGGTTATGAAAAAACTCCATTCTATCTTCTGAAGAATTTAAACTCCAAATATACAGAGGCACCAACAGACACAGAGGAGCAAAGCAAAACAGTAACAAGTGTAAACTGCTGCTTCTCATCCTGTGCTTCTCCTTGTTTCTTAATCTTGTGGTCTGACAGGCACCCAGCTTACTCTGGGGTGTTGTGGGTAGGTTGACTTTAGAAATTGAAGAGTAGGCATGGTACAGGTATGTTTGTGCCTGCATCATCTATCTGTGCCTGCAGATGGTTTTGCTGAGTCTGGGACATGTCAGGTTTTTATTAATGTTGATTGACAACAGAATTGGCCCCATCAATCTTATTTATCCACCCTGCTAACTAGTCAAACCACCAACTGGTCAGGCTATTGCTGCAGTACCTGAATGCAGATACATCACATCTATTGTTGGACTAGTATACAGCACGACTGCAAGATCACAGCGTAATAGGACCATAGGATAATTAAGGTTGGACAGGACCTCTGGAAGTCTCCAGTCCAACTTTCTGCTCATAGCGGAGTCAGACCTGAGGTCAGGACAGGTTTCTTTGTGTATATATACTTCTCTACTTGTTCTGGAAACTCTTAAATTTGGATCCAGTCATAATAGTGGGAGGTTTTCATCCTTGCAAGAAAACGATCTGAATTTGCCATCTGTATTTATATTGACATATAACCCAGTGAAGGACATCCACCATTCTCATGATAGATTAGCCAGTCTTGCTATGGAAATGCACCTCACTTTGTGGGCAACAGGTGTTGCAGGATTTGTGCCATGAGGTAAAACAGAGTAAGACATAAAAGAAATTTTCACCAACTTGTATTTCGTAATTCCAAGAAAACCTGAAGCCGCATCAAATTATACAGAACTGGAATCTTAACACATTGTATGAGAGCAACTGGATCCTTCTGGGGAACAGAAGGTACAAACAGGAAATATCCTTGGAAAGTCATGTTATATCAAACCATCTTGTACTGACTGGCAGGTAGTCAAACATCTGTATTATTGGATTCATCTTTACAATGGTACATTTTCAGAAAATACAATTATTTTCACAACAGTTGTACGTGGTCTCTGGGAGCCATGGCAGAGGGGTGATGGTAGATTAACTGGATATGGGAGGATCTGAGCAAGTAGTTAAGGAAGTGATACATTTTATTGATAGGTTCAAAAGAAGAAATTCAGTCTTAGTTGTAATCATAAGCAAGACAGTAATAAATTATTATCACAGAAAACAATACAAACTCTAAAAATTATTATAACTGTATAATAGATAAATGATATTTTGTTCCTTAGCACTTGACATTGGTAAATCTTAGAATACTTTACAAAGGGGATATGTGAAATAATCATGATTAGACCAAGTCTGGAAACAGAATGAATTAGATGAGAGTTCTCTGACAGGGTAAAATTTGCTCCTTATGATTTTTGCCTTACACTCATTTCAGAAGACCAAAGCTTTCCTTAGTAACGGTGTTGTTTTTCTGTTGGATTGTGTTGGGTGGTTTTTAATCAGAGGGTAATATTTGTTTCTTGCAGAGTTCACACATGGGGATATTTTGATACTTTCATTTTCACAGCTTGGCTGATACTGGGCATCTTGCCATGTATATATATAGCTGGCAAACAATTAACCTGTTATTACACAAAGGATTACCAGTGTCTGAGAAGTTAAAAGAGAAAATAAAACATTTTATGCCACTAAACTGAACATAAATTTCTACCAACAGCACATAACATATACAACAGGTAAGAGAGATATCCAATAACACTGTAAAAGATAAGAATTTATTTGTATTGGAAAACAATGGTAGATTTTTAAACTGTTATCATTATTTGAATCTTTAGACTTGTAAAAGCAGGTGGAATTCTAACTGAAAATAAAGATACAGTTTTTAGAAAGAGTCCATTTGTAAAATAGTAACTCTTTTGAAAGATGTCATTGTATTCTGCAAGAGAAATGTGCATAGTTTGGGTCTCGGTGATCTTGATATGAAAGGACGCGAGCTAGGCAAAAAAAAGTAACTGTTTTTTGACATTGTTCGGAACAGAATCTTACGGAGAAATAGGACCACAAGTATATTTAGAAATAAGTTTTTTTGATGTTGTAATGAAATGCTTTTAATAATAGAAACTTTTCTTAAAAAAAAAATTAATTCTTGACCCAGGCACTAGGGAAAACGTCTTGGTAACTTGTTCCTCTTTAGTTTGAAAACCTCAGGTGTCGGTGACAGTGCTCTAACATGAACGTGGGAAATCCATTACTAAAGGTGAGAAGTGCAAGACACTTCTTCAGTCTCTGTGTTCTCTACCAGAATACCAAGCAAAGCTTCCCACTGCAGTTAGCAAGATAGTATTTTTGTGATCTTCACAGCAATTCTCCAAAACCAAGATTAGCTGTCATGTAATAACAACAGTGACGCACAATATGACAACAGGCAGCCTCCAGGTGAAGAGTCTTTTTATCATTACAGTCTCCCACACTAATCAGTTTTTTACAGTACCAAGATAGAAAGGCAGCTGAGGAGGAATATGTAAACCAGCATGTGGATAGCCACACAGTGGAAAAAAATACCAACAAGAGGTAGAAAAAAATGCTGGAAACAGCTTTGTGGAGATAATAAAATTGCTAAAGAGCACTTACTGTTAATAGCCTGTGTTTTTCATGACACTAATGGGTGCTTCATTATTTTTGTTTTAATTGAAACGTATGTCACGGTTAGCAGTATTTTGTGCTTCCGCTGATGTAAAGCTATTGTTCAATTGCAAGTTGCAATCAGTCCTCAAACAATGCTCTCTTTGTCAGCAGTGCAGAAGTAGAATGATTTTGATTTCTTCTCTTGGAAGATTTATACCCTGGAAAGCCCACAGTTCCCCTCTGTACTTGCAGATGGTCAGTTAAATACTCCCATCTGGTTATACTTGTTTTTTTTCTGATTATACTTATTTTTTTTTCTAAAAAAGACAAAAACAAAAAACCCAAACACAACAACCCAAAGCAACCAACCAACTACAGGTTATTGCATGAGCAGCAGAACTAATAAAGCTCAATTTCATACGGATTTGTGCCCTCTGTCTTTATACTGCAGTAACCCAGGCATCACCTCTTTGTCCTGTATGGCCTCATTTCCTCCTTCCATTTCCCCTGCAATTTCATTTCCTCTTCTCCCTCCGCAGCACTTCTTCTCGTCATTTGCCTTCTCTTTGTTTTTCCCTGTTTTGCCCCTTCACCTGCACTACTTCTCTCCCTTGAATAAGCTGCAGTTGCCTTGGAGCAGCACTTATTCTAATTAGCTCACATTACTATTTTGCATATTCCATGAAGGACTCCACAGCATTTCAAAAATACTAATGAGTTGATCCTTATCAATAACTCTGCTCCATAAATATGTGCTATTATTCCTACTATACATATGGGAAAGTTGGTCTAGTTTATCTTTGGTTGGTCATAGCCCGGTCAAGTTTATCCTCTGTTAATTCTTTGTTTCGCTTTTCCTCCACTGACTATTCATTGTTCTTTTCTGGCTGTAGTGTTTGTTCAGAGCAGCTGTTGTTGTCTCATTGACAGGGGTTGTCAGAGCATAACCATCTCTCATTATTTTATTGCAAGCCTTGTGATATTTGATAGTTCCCTTGCAACCACAGTTCCTGGGTTCAGGTGATGAAGATTACTAAAGAAATTTGCCTTTTGTTTATTATAACAAGTTCATGGATCAATAAGCTAGAAAAATGTAAAATGTGGTGGCAGAACTGAAAATGTTCAAAACAGGGTGAAAATAAAAGCCCATGTATTGTTTAAAAAGTCCAACTATTTTAAATCACCTGTACCCTGTGATGTCATGGGGTCTGTCTCAGGTTCATCATTTAAGATACTGGTATGTATAAGACTACAGAAGCTACAGACCATTTGCCATTTTGGCAAGGAGGTTGGCCTGCAAAAAGCAAATCACTGAGCAAAGGCTGACATTTTCTGACCACAAATTCACACTCTGCTAAATCACCTAGGAAAGAATATGTAATTGGAATTATAATCACATGTGAAGTGGTTTAATGCAGGGAACAGAGTGCTTTTCACTCTTGTAGTTTCTGTATTTGATTCTTCTTTTTCTTTCAAGAGGAGGCTATGAAGGCAGGATAGGATTTTCTTTTAGCATCCAGAAGATGTGTAGAAATAGAGCAAGACAATAATGTTTACTGAAAGATTGTTAAAATCTGCTTAGTACTTCAGTTTGCAATAATTCTGGTTACTTCACACACTATTAAAAAGAGCATCTTGTAGCGCTATTAAAACCATAAACATTTTACTTTGTCTTTATGTGTTCATACAGGAAAACAAATGAAATTTGGCATAGTCTGAAGAGAAACTGAAATTTGTGCTTAGTGGAATTCAGCCAACACAAAGTGGAAAACATTCCTTTACTTGAAATAAGACTAGCGATATTTTATATAAACCTTTCCTTCCAGTGAGGTTCTTTGCCATTTCATAAGCAATTAAAACCAATTATGTTAATGGCTTTGATAAGAATAATGAATGAGAGGTGAAAATGGCTACCTCAGATGCCCACAGGCTAATACAATGCTATAGATTATTTATAGAATAGAGACTCATTCCACTCACATTTTTACTTCATTGCTGTTGAACCCATCAGGTGTGCTGCCTTTTTAAACTATAGCACCTGACGTTGAGAAGTTGGAATCATCATAGACTCAAAACAATTGCTGTCACCTATGGAGGTCTTCAGTCCAATCCCATGCTCAGCGCAGGTCCAGCTAGATCAGGTTGCTCAGGGCCATGTTGAGTTTTAAAAGCTCCAAGGGTGTAAATTCCACCATCAACCTGAGCAACCTGGTTGAGTTTTTACCACCTTTACATTAAAAACATTTTCCTTATCTTGAGTCAGAAATTTCCCATGTTCTACCTTTTTGTCCATTGTCTGTTGTCCTTCTACTGTGCACCCCTGAGAGGTGTCTGTCTCCATATTCTCTGCACCCTCCCGTGACACAGCAGGAGCTAAGATTTTTTTCTCCTTTGCCAGTTGAGCAAACTGAGCTCTTTCAGCTTCTCCTGATATGTCCTTGTGCTTCGGCCCCATGTCTCTCTTGGTGGCCCTCCACTGGCCTTGCTCCAGTATGTCCATGTCTTCTGGGGAGCCCAGAACAGGATGCATACTCCAGATGTAGTCTCACAAGTACCAAATGGAGAGGAAGAACCCCTTGCCCTCTGGCTAAGCTCTTACTAACGCAGTCCTCGATGTAGCTGACTTTGCAGCAAGGGCATATTGCTGTCATTGAACAGGATCCTCAGGTCCTTTTTGGCAAAGCCCCTTTCCATACAGCCAGCTCCCAGCCCATTCCATTGCATGGGGCTGTTCCAACCAAAGTGCATGTCCTGAACTTCAAGGTTCCTGTCAGCCTGTTTCTCCATCCTTTCTGTTCCTCTCTGTAGCAGCCCTGCTCTTGAGACTGGACTGCTCCCAACAATTAGATATCATCTGCAAACTCACCTAAATTAGATATAATCTGCAAACTCACCTGAGAGTTAGCATCCAAAAAAATTATTTGGTCCTATAGTTTCAGTGATATTTCATGTGAGTTCAAACTCAGTGTTCCATTACAATGAACTGTTCTCACACATGGTACTTGACATCAGGTATTATATTTCAGCAGCAAAGCTCATATTCAGATTTGATCAAGCTCTTTGCCCTCCAAAGTTAAGCCTGTCTTGAAAAACCAACTGGCATCAGTTGAGCTTCTGTTAAAATTATACTTTATAGTGAATAAAATAGTCACATGCTAGAAATCAGATAAGGAAAAGGTCAACTAAGCCCGGCCCTCACCAGTCTGCCATTTTGCCTAGAGTGTATTTGTTTTGTTGTGGCCAATCCATTTTAAAGTGATGAAAGGCCAAGTCTTTCAAGACACTGAAAGTTTTGCCTGAGCAAAATCAGCAGTATACAAAAACTGACTTTGTGATACCAAAATCACTGAGAGGCCAGCAGTTGCATGAATGTAAGAATAAAAATTTGTCTCCTAGTTCCTGGATAGAAGATTAAGGACAAGCCCTGAAAAATGTAAAGACAGGGGGAAAAAATTAAATAAATAAAATCAGCCCCAGGAGCTTCCTGTTTTGTGGATTGTGATCATCTTCAGTAATAACAGGAAGTATCTGAGAAATAATTGGCGCACGGTAAGTAAGCTGACTGGGACTGTTGTGTAAAAATCTGATCAACAATACTCAAGAGAGATGTGTGGGCATGGGGGAAAAATTTTTTGCACAGAGCCTCCTATGTGCCTGGAGGCTTCAAGAGCCTGGATTAGTTATCTTAGTAAAATTAAGGTGTAAAGGGGATATTCTTCTGTGTAAATAATTACATAAAAAGAGCAAGCATTGTTGTTCTTCCAGCTAGAAGTACACATAAGATCAGACATAAACAAATGAAGAGAAAATAGCAGTATGTTCCTAATCATTAAGCCAGTTATTTCATAAACTGTAGTTAATAGCTCCCAAGAGGGCTAGCAAAGGGCTTAAGAGGGATTGTGAAAGATTGGATTTTTAAAATAGATTTTAATGCTATACTTACATTCAATACATTTTCAAAAGAAAATCCCCACAAAAATCCTCACATTACGCAGATTTACTGCTGGCAGCAGCTCGGTTCCTCCATGACAAAGGAGCAAAAAGTATCTGCAATTACCAGCTGTGGCAGCCAGTTGGTGGCTAATGACCTTTAGCCAAAACAGCCAAATGTGCAGCCAAGCTGATGCTGACAATATGAGGAGCTGCTTGTTTCTGGCTAGGTGGGTTGGACTCAGGGCAGGTCACACAGAGACAGGTGACCTCAAAAAACCAGTAACACTTACAAGGAGTTTGAGAAAACACTGCGTTAATGAAACCAGTTTCCTGAGAAGTCACTCCATTAGTAAGGGAGGAAACAGACATTAATTGCTTTTGAAATTAAGTTTGATAAATCTGAAGTTTGATAAATTATTGGGTCACGTGAGATGCTGGTCACAGTTATACAACAGCTTCCTTGGAAGATTCTGGTGATTTCTGTATGGCCAGTAATGCAGTATTCACTGACATACATAGACAAGTAGAATGCCCTGTTATTCAAATAAGCAGCTGAATGACAGAACTGGTTCACTATTTCAGATTTTATGTAGTAGTCGAGATAATGATGGAAAAGAGGCCATTTGTTTGGCTTTGCTATCCATCTATCATTGAGTGCACCCTCAGCAAGTTTGCCGACGACACCAAGCTGTGTGGGGTGGCTGACACGCTGGAGGGAAGGGATCCATCCAGAGGGACCTTGACTGGCTGGAGACGTGGGCCCAT
>WUAM01000431.1:35463691-35481304 GCA_024336885.1 Actenoides hombroni
CCATGGCAGGGGGGTTGGAACTAGATGATCTTTAAGGTCCCTTCCAACCCTGACAATTCTATGATTCTATGATTCTACCTGCATCCAGCAACATTTTGAATTAGCAATGAATGTGTAAGTAACATTAGTGTAATGAAATATTTTCACCCATGTGTGACGTGCTGGGCTCCATGGCAATTCTTCATCTATACAGTTTTTGCCTTTTCATTTCTTTCAAAGTCACGGTGTCGTTCTTTTCCATTCCTCTCTCCATGGAGCGCCTCTCTGGCAATGCAGCTCAGCACAGCCACCTCTACTGGCACTCCTGTGGTTCCACAGCGAGCCCATTCAAGGAGTTTGTCCGTGCAGTCATTTTTGGAAGGTGACTGGTTGCTTAGACACAAATTTTACTGATTTTAACTCCCATGAAACTAAGCTTAGGCTTATATTTACATAATGGGTTTTGTAGATGAGGAGTTGGTTCGACTACCAGAAATAAAAAGGTTGTTAGAGCTAGAAACATTGGGGAGCTAGAGACCATGGAAAGGGACAGAAGCATGACTCTGAGATGCCACATAACAAGAAAGAGTGAACAATGGAACAACAGGGTCAACTGCAGATGTGACACAGATTACTTCGGTCAGTAACATTTTGATCAAAAGCACAGGGTAGATGCTGCACTTCTATGGATGGGAGCCTGCCATGGAGTAACTCATTAACTTCACAGTCCCGATTTTCAGTTTAGACTCTTGGTTTTGCAGTGTTATCACAAGAGGAACTGCAGATTTCAATCCTCTTTATCTAACACCTATTCTCAGTTATTTCTGTGAAAATGTTGCTCCAGTCATAATCAGCTATCTTTTTTTTTCACGTAATGAATGTGTTATGCAAGACACGGGAGACCTACACCCTACTGAAGGAGAATATTTGTCATTTTTCACCTCAAATCCCTTTACAAACTCTCATTAATTTAAATTCCTTCCACACCCCTGCTGAATAACCTAACACAAATGGAATGTCACACTCGAGATCCCTGTGTGTATCACTCGGTGCTCTGAGCGTAGGAGCGAGCCAGATCCCACTGTGCATTAAAATTTCTGTGAAGGATTTCTGACAACCCCATGTGCAGAATCGTCATAGCACATTTATTCTTTACAGAAAGACATTGTCCACGCAGATACTGCAGAGAAGTGTCAGGAACAAAATGGGGCTCTCCCAGAGAAGATACAGAATTCTGACTATGGGAGCTTGGGGGCTGGAAATGGGGGGTTTTGGCATGTTATTTTCCCCTCTGAAAAATGAAGTGATGTTTATTTAATCCCCACTCTTCTGACTTCTAATGAGCCCTCCCTTTCAAGCTCCTTTCCACAGCAACTTTTGAATTGGTTCCCATTGAAGCTACTTTCCCTGTCTTGCTCTACCTCTAAGCCAGGGGAGAGTAAGAGGGAAACACAGTCTGCCATGGTGCAGTAAGGTTTCCAGAGCACATTAATGGGTGGAGCACCCACCTGGAACCTTCACAGGGTTTTAGATCTTCACATTAAATTGGCCGTTGCCACTCGTGTTCACCCCAGCCTTGAGGATGTGATGTTTCTGAAGCAGAACCAGATATGGTGTTTGCTCTACAGCCTAGGAAAAATGGCAATCTGGATCCTACAACTGCAGTTTGATCACGGCAGAGCAGTTCAGACTGGGTTTTCTGAGGAGATGAGGCAGGGCAGTAAGGGGAGCATCTGCCATCTGGAATGTAGAGCTGCAGGTCTCCCTCACATCTGCTTAGCTGCTAGCTCTGGTTTCCAAACGAGAACTTACCCCACAGCTTGTGAACCTTTATCTGCTGGAGACAGACATTGTTAAGAGATCCTTTTGTGAGCAACATACAAAGGCTCTGGAGTCTTTCAGTGCTCAGTAGGCCACAGTTCTGGGAAACCACGTATCAAACACTGGTAGGTAGGATGGACTGATGGACTTCTAGATCAGAAGTGGACAGCATGCCCAGGGAATGATTCAACGGGGACAAACTGAAACACAATTGTTTCTTTGAAATATGGAGGTAAAGAAGGATCCTGGCAATGTGCTAACCAACATACATTTAATGAATTGAAACATTACTGAAATTTGGAATAAACCTGTCACGCAATTTATTCAGGAAAAAAATGTAGCAAATCCCGAACGCCTTACTTGGCCCCAAATAAAGCAGAGTTCAATTAAGTTCACAGTTACTGCTCCCTTACAAATTACACTCACGTGCTTTATATGCAGACATGAGTTTCAACATGTGAAGTTTCTTCCCCATTGCCTCCTGCTCGATGTGGAGATTTGTCCTCTATGTAAATCACTGGCAAGAGTAAGCCGTTCAGCTCACTGAAAACACCTATCTTCCTTTATTCAATAATGCCTTTTAGGATTTGGCTTCCTGTCTTTTACTTTGCTTGATATACTCCCTGAAATCTGTCTATCTGTGGCCAATATGCTTCCCCCACTAAAAGCTGTTCCAGCTCGTAACTATCTTCACACTTGGAAAAGCTTCATGGTACCTAGACTGAATGCATGATAAATGATACAGATTTTCTCTGCATAGCTATCAAGTGCTGTAACCTCTAGATTTTTCATGGTGCAGAGCTGGCATACAGACACATTTTTCTAACCGTAATGCTTTACTCCAAGAGATTTTGTGTGGAGGCTGGGCCTTGTCTGTCATAACATGCCCTGCTGGCAAGCTTTGCAGGCAGAACCTGATAGCGTATTTAATCCTCCATATCCAGTCTTGTGATCAATACTTAACTTTAAAATTATGAGAGAAGGGGCTTAAGTTTTGCAAGACTACCTTAGAACAACTGTGAAGTTAGTCAGAGGATCAAGTATGTTTTTATATGCCGCTTTAAGTAATCATCCCTCCCCTAAATTAAATACCTGCTTCTTTCATTCTCAGCAACAATTCCCGCAACAGGGCAACTTCCTGCTGAGACAAGTTAGGAACTGTCCCTGCGTGTTACAGCTCAGGGGAGGGAGGGAGGGAGGGAGGCCCTCTTTGGACTCCCTCCCGCCTGCCACCAGCTTCCCAGGACGATCCGGGTGTGCTCCAGTACCGGCGGTGCACAAACACAGCGAGTCACGCCGGCAGCTCTGCGAGCTGCGGGCCGCTCCGCTTCCCTCTCGGGCACCGCGCAGCTGATGCGACCCGGGGCCCTGTGAAGGCTCCTCCGGTGACAATCCGTCCTTAACTTATCTTTGTGGGAACGTCTTGACACACAAATAGGAGATCACGGCATTGTAATTAAGTAAGAAACCCCGTCACACCAGTAAAAAGCCCCGAGCCTGAGCAGCCGTCGGTTTGGGCGATAGTGCCTCCCGGGATCTCCAGTCAGGCAGCGAGGACTGACAGAAGGCTAACCCTGTTTACATTTCGAACTTACATTTCGCTGTACTCCTTTAATGTCGTAAAAAAAACCAAACTTTCTTGTCTGCTTATATTTTACACTACCAACCATAGCTCCCTACAGACGGCGGGCTGGCTACTGCACCACAAGCTCACTCCTCAAGATCCCTGACAGACACAGGGCTGCTTTTCCCGCTTCCCTGCCACCCCCGCTGTCAAAACTCTTCTAGCCCCGTCTCACAGCACAGCCACAAGAAAAAAAAAAAGGAAAAAAAAAACCCAACGCATTTTCCTCTGCTCATCCACAGAGCCGACCTTCTGTCGGGCCACTTCCGCGCATGTCGGGCCGGAGCCTCGGGCGGGCACCTAACCCCGGACTTTCTCTCAGGCGCGGCGCGGGCAGCCTCCCGAAGGCCCCGCTGTTAAGGGCGGTCTCGGCACCGCCTCTTCCCTTTCGCCCCAAGCCGCCATTTTGTAGGCACACGCGGGAAGGTTCGCCGAGCTCCGCTCGCTGGCCTCAGGTGCTTCTGCGGTTCTCGGGGGCTCCGGGAAGGTGGCCGGGTGGGTCGCGGGGCTGTGTGGCTGCCGGCCGCTGATTTCGGCTGGAGGCGGCGCGGCCTTGCTGGGGCGGGGGGCCGAGGAAGCGAGGAGGCCGCAGCGTGCAGGCCGCGGTGCGGGGTGCCAGGCCGGGCTGGGCTGGGAGGCTGCTCAGAGATGGAGGGAGAAAAGAAGGAGACAAGGAGCTGGCCCAGGCCAGCGGCGGGTGCAGATGCGGAGAAATGAGTTTCCGCCGAGGCGGCGTCACGTGGCTGCGCGGCCCCTTAGCCCCGCGGCCGCCGGCGGCGTGTCGGGGACTGGGGAGTGGCCCAGCGCTGGCCGGGCGGCTGCGGCCGCTCCGCGGGATAGGCCCTGGAGTGAGAACCGTCGGGTGCAGGGGGTTAGGGCTTCGCTAAGGTGCCTGGTGGCTGGAGAAACCGTCGGCCTGCGGAGCGTGTGCGCCTTGTGTCCGATATAATTGCTGCTGATAAAGCTGGTAGTGGAGATCTTGCGTTTTGGATGGGCCTGAGGGAATTGGGCTTAGTCGACCTGGAGTGGAGGCGTCTTTGGGAGGCACCTAGCAGCGACATGATGAAGATGACGGATCCTGGTGCTTGGCAGGGGCACGTGGCAGGAACACAAGACAATTGTCATGTTTCATCATGAAAACAAGCCAGGCCTCCCAGCAGGCTGCTTTAAGACCTGACTGAACAAGCTCTGAGCAACCTGGTCTGATCTCATAGTAGACCTTGCTTTAAGCAGGAGGTTGAGCTAGGTGACTTACCAGCATCCATTCTAACTTGAGTTACCCTGTGGTTCTGTAAACTACTTCTGCTGCTATGATTGTCAAAGCCAATAATACTGCTTGAAGTGACCCAGCAGTTTGAAAGTGGTATCATTCTGAATAGGCTTAAAGACTTGATTTTTCTGGAATGTCTGAAAATGCCATTAGTCAAATTATTAGTGCATGAACTAGTAGTTCTTAATAATTTGCGTTCCATTTTTACAGTAATCAGCCAAAATGACAAACACAAAGGGAAAGAGGAGGGGGACACGTTACATGTTCTCCAGGCCATTTCGCAAGCATGGTGAGTATACTTTGTAGTAAGAACACAACATTAATTTACTGATCTGTTGGATGTCAGTAGTCTCTAAGTACCATTTGTAAAACAATGGCTTGCGTCAAAGTATTTCTGACAACTTGGTCTGAAAACTGTAGGACGATATACAAGTAAACTCTAAGCTCTTGCTGCTTGTGCACTGGTATTCCGGTTGCTTCATAGCAGTAACAATGCTAATTCTGTCAGTGCTTGAAAATTAACTTGAAGGTGAAGAAAATATTTCAACAGGTTTTTTCCTCTTACCAGTAAGCAGCGATAACAGATGTGTTCACAATGAAGTACTAAATAGTTCAGTGCCTTTTCAACTTCTGAATTAGGAATGAGATTAAAGCTACTTTTTACTGAGCTGGATTTTTTTTTTTTTTTTAAATTGGGAGCATGTGAAAAGGTTGTTACCGTGTTAAAAAAACGATTACGCAGTTTTACGCTTTTGAAATCAAATCCAAATTTGAGATAACTAAGAAAATTTTATCAAATGTGTATGATCTGTGTCCCAACCCTATTTTGTGTGTGCATGTATGAAGTTGTGGGCTTCATAAGTGTCCAAATTTGTATCTCTTCACAGGAGTTGTCCCTCTGGCTACCTACATGCGCATCTACAAGAAGGGCGATATAGTTGATATTAAGGTACTTTTGACAATGCTACCTATCTAAAATCTCAGGCAGTATAGTTCTTTTCAGCCTCTGTTTTTGGTTTGTTGTTTGTTGTTTTTTTTAAGGTAGTGGGGGTTTTTTTTGTGACTTGGATGGTGTGTGTCAACACCAAGTACCTGCTGCTCACTTTTGAAGCAATACTGGCATGACAGTCCTACTGAACCAATAGTAACACTTCAGTGTCACATGCTGTTTTATGTGGGGTTTTAGATACACGTATATTGGAAAAATAATATATTTGGCTGTGCTTTGTTACTGTGTGTTCAGTTAAAAAAGGTGACAGATACTGTATCCAATACCGGGCTTGCTCTGTGGTGCCTACTGGCACCACTCTGATGGGAACCCCAGCTGCATTTTAGTAGACGTTCTGTTTGGCCTGACGTGCACCTGCTATTCAGAAGAGCCATAGTTTCTGATGGTGTAGCTAACAGCCATGTCTTGTGTCCCTGCACCGTTCTAGGTCTATACTTAAAATGTACCCATGGCTTGGTATTTTCTAGAACTTGTCCTTTAAAAACAGTTTCATTTGAAGTGCAGAGTTTTCATAACAGTCACACAGAAGGTGGGGTAGACTTTGCCTGTTTGCTGTTTGACCCTTGGAGAACTGCACTGTTCAGAGTTAGCACTTCTTGACACACTGGAGCTTGATGATGATTGTTTCCTGTGATTGCTCGCTGAAAGCAAAGTGATCAGTCATTTCACCGACACTGAAAGCAACCAGAATTGTCAAAGCAAAATTTGTTACTCAGATACAAAATGCATGGTTAGAAATTCTAATGTACAAATAAAATACGAGCATTTTGAAATCTATTAGAAATGTGTACTTTAAATAATATTTGAAGAAAAGTCCTTGATGTTGTTTGGCTATGTATTTGTTGTTGTGTTTTTTTCAAGTTGAAGTTCACACCTTATTCTTGTTTTACCCCTTTAATAGGGTATGGGTACTGTTCAAAAAGGTATGCCCCACAAATGTTACCATGGCAAGACTGGAAGAGTATATAATGTTACTCAGCACGCTGTGGGCATTATTGTTAACAAGCAAGTTAAGTAAGTAATGAAATTCCATGTATTGAAACTTTGGGAAAGTTGATCTGTAATTGCACCCTCCTTCCACTTTGCCAGTTAGACAGTTGTTGTCTTGATTGGTCATTCAAGGTGGGTAAAGTGTATCTCCTTTTTAAAACCCAAGCAAATGGTGCTCATTTGACTTGGTTCCTGTCAGAGGAAACAGTTTTTATGAGCAGCACTTAAAGTTGTATTATCTAATGGGGATTTTCAGCCAACTTTCACACTGGTATTAAAGGCCTTTTTAAATATTAATTTGTAGGTGGATTTTGTACAGTTCAGTCAGAAAAGGACAAGGTGGGTTTTTTTCCAGGAACTGTACTGGTGCACAGTGGCAATACAATTCTTTGTATGCTACAAGGTTAAAATTACATGTTCTCCACAATCTTAATCCAAAATTGCCAGCACATTGTTATACATTAATAAGCTTTCAGTTCGGTAAGTTATATCTGATTTGCATTTATAGCAGTGCATTTTGAGTGTTTGCACTTAAAAGAAAAAAATACCTGTAATTGAGCTTACGGAGTTACTCACATAAGGGCCGTAAAACTTTGGAACAGCCTTTTCCAAGTGCAGTAGAATAAAACCTGATTTTCTTTCTTAGGGGCAAGATTCTTGCCAAGAGGATTAATGTGCGTATTGAGCATATTAAACATTCCAAGAGCAGAGACAGCTTTCTGCAGCGTGTGAAGGAGAACGAAAGGAAGAAAAAAGAAGCAAAGGAAAAAGGCATTTGGGTTCAGCTGAAACGTCAGGTAATGTTTTTATTGTAGTTGATACATTGTTGATTCCGTTCACTAAAAAGACCAGCCAGAACCAAACCGGTTGAGCAGAATGTTGTTTTCTTCCAAAACAACAGTGTTATTCTGTAAACTGAGCTCTTGCTGTCTCTCTTTGGAAAACAACCCCCCAAAACCCCACCCCACATGAATGAAGCTGTTGACAGCATTCTGAAAAACCCAGGTCTCTGGCAGATCGTGTTGGAGGTGTCTGTGACACCAACCTCACTTGGGTTCAGAATCCTTTTGCAGGAAGTTACTTTTTTTGTTCGTTTTTTAGAGTGGAGTGGTAGGATCAGGTGTTGCACCTGAGCTGTCTGATCTGTTTGGTGTCTGGATGGAACTGCACTGTTCCTGGATGGAACTGCACTGTTCCTGGATGGAAATTGTAACCTTGCCTGTGAACAAGGGAACGGATGCTTCCTGTTTTATTGCTGCTCTGCAGCAGAAGCTCTGGCTGATTTCTAGGATTAGTGTTGCTTTTTTGTTTAGTTGAATTTAGCTCCCACACTTTCCACTGTAACCCTTTAAGAAAAGAATTAGTAACTAGACTTTGGAGAAGAGATAATGGCTGTTGCTTCTGGCACCCTAGGGTACATCACTTCGTGATAATTTGGAGTAGTAAATTGCAGAGGGTAAAGTGTAGGTTTTTTCATTCAGCAATGAAAGTCAAACACTTTCTAGCAGATCATTTTCTTACTGCTATTCTTTGAATCAAATTTTAAAGAGACTAGGAATGGTGAAATTGATGTAATGATTATAAAATAAGATGTTAAATGGTTGTGAAAATGAATTTTCTGTGAGGTTGCTTTTGAGTTTTAGTACCGTGAGTTTTATTCTTCTTTTTCTGTTCTGTTTACAGCCTGCTCCACCAAGAGAAGCACACTTTGTGAGAACTAATGGCAAAGATCCAGAGCTGCTGGAGCCAATTCCCTACGAATTCATGGCGTAGTGCACATTAAAAGAAATAAATTAAAGATCTGTTTTTGGACAACTATATGTGATTGTGACCACTTCCTTTAGTTTTTTTTTTGGAACAGATGCTTTTTGAAGATGGTTCTTTTATTGAAGTTTATTTAACTTGCCTTACATGGTACTTGGTCATTTAAATTGTCTGCAGCTTATACTGATGGGTTTTGTCATTTGTATGGACCATAAATCCCGGAAACACTGCAATTTGCTCATGCTTAGTGATGATCATGAGGTAATAGGAGAGGACGTGGAATATTTCACCATCAAACTAAGAGCATATACCAAGAATTGTACAGTGTCACTGGAAGGTTTAATTTTCTTTGTGGGAAAAGGATAATGGGCTTTGGATTTCATTGATACAAGCTTTTGGCTGAAGGGCCCCAGATTAATACCAAGGAATAGTGGAAACAGTTTTTGAGAGCAACTTCTTGAGAAGTGTCTGTGGGCAGATGTTGGTGTTTCACCACTGTAACCTGCAAAAGCAGAATTTTTACAACACCCCCAGGCCAATACTTCCTATGAAATAGTAGAAACAAGGCTTTAATTCCCAAACTGCCAGCTTTTTGTAATCAGATTTTTATCATTTGAATTGGCTGGCATAGCTGAGCACTTAAATTTTGTATGTTTATTGCATGTCTGTTGAAGCTAAACATCTGCCTGGATGTTCTAATGCATTCCTCTCACAGTGGTGTGATACTTTGCAAAAACCCAGTGCTACCTGCCAACAGTTTCTTGAATGGAAGAACATATTTTTTGACCGACTACTCACTAACCAATGCTATTTTTGTGAGCTTCGTTTGAAACAACATGAAGCTTGCTGAAGAAGCTGCTGAAGGTAACCTGCTTGGTAGTTTTGAACATTCATAAAAACTCAAGCTTAACTGTTAACGGATAAAAAAAAAAATCTGCCTTTCTAAGTGTGATGTAAGGCATTGCTTAACTACTGCAAGTGATGTATAACTGATGTCTACATGTTGAGAGAGTAAGGCACTAGGGAAAATAGTGACCTCCAGCAGTTTGTAGGTTGACTGTTGAAAATTATTGAATGGTCGATAGTAGGACAGCTAGTTAAGTTTGGGAGTAAGAAATGGAGAGGTGATGTTTGCTCTCTCGCTTAATTCTGAAGTGCCTTAAGCAGAAGCGTCAAACTGTGTACAGAGTGATTATAAATTAAGGGATTAATGTCCATTTACATTTACCTAACGATCAATTGTGGGTGTTCCCATTCTCATGAACGTAGATTTTGGAAGTTGAAGTCACTCTCTGTCTTGGCTTGGTATCTAAGGGTGAGAGGCTTTAGGGGCTGGAGGTTCAAAGTCCCAGTGAGCAGGTAACTGCATTTGAAGTTTCTTCAAGCTCCCATCTCAGAAGATGGAGCAGGCTGTGTAGTTGGAATGAGTTTGGAAATGCCTTGAAGAAGATGGAGCAAAGCTTACCCATTAACGGACTGATCTATTAGTACTGTATTTTGATACTGTATGTATTGGTCACGGGGTGCACCACCATCTCCTGATGGTTGGTGAACCTTAACTTTTGGTGTTGCACTGTTTCACTTGCACCCTTGGCTTTTATGACCGAGTGGGATTGGAGCAACTCGATCTCTACAGTAAGCCTTAGACCTTCTGCAGCTTCTCTGGCTCGTCAGTTTCTGCCGGGATTCCAAATTGGTAGACTTATAGAATGGTAGGGGTTGGAAGGGACCTCTGGAGATCAAGTCCAACCCCCCTGCCAGTGCACTTGGCTCACAAGCATCATTTTCCATTAGGCTTTGTGCCTGAAGGAGTGGAGCAGGAAGCTTCAGCGGGTACAATCTTACCTATCAAGATTGCAGTGGATTAGCTGTAGCATCAGGATGAAATGGTTAACTCCAAGTGGTGGGTAGTTACAAACTTTTGAATTTCTTTTCAACAATTTGCAATATGAAGACTAGACGTCATACAGCAGTCTGATTTAAGAGCTGTGCTTCCAGAGACGCTGTGCATTGCAGCAGTTTTCAATTTATTTAGTCTTTGTGGTTTTAAGGTCACTATGCTGATAGCAGAAGCTCATAAATGCATATTTGGAAGCTGTGTGTGGGCTGGAAGGAGGAGGAAGGAATGCTTTTCTTGGTCAGGATTCCCAGAAATGACCGAAAATGAAACTGGGTTTGTACAGGAAGAGAATAAAAAACCCCAAAAAAAAGGCTAATTTTTGAAAACAGGACAAAATAACTAAGAATTAACCTGTCTTTGGTTTATAGACACTACCTGTTAGTTGCTGTCAGTGCAGTGGTGGTTTCCCTGGTAATCTCAGGTTTGCAGAAGCACAGTCCAGATACTTAAAGACCTCGGTGTCTGCTGTTGAAATTTGCTTCTCATGTGTTTAGCTGTCCTGGTTTTGCACTATTCTGACAAAAGAGGGAGACCTGTGAATTGAGAAAAGTTGTTGGAGAGCTGCCTGTCAGGACGTCTTCAGTCATGAGAGTAGTGTCTGAGTTGAAATGCACCCTTCCTCGATAGAAGAGTTTTAGAACTTGCAGAAGATTGGGGAGGGCAGGGGATTGATGTTGGCAGTTGAGCCTCTCTGCCCCTTTGGCTGGAGGAAGCCAGTTTCCTTACGGTGTTGGGAGTTGCGAAGTTGTAAGTTCCTTTCCTCTTGGACTTGCTGGGAAGGGGTTTCACCTGCTAGACCCATAAGCTGTAAGCAGTTCTTTGTGGTGGTGTTCTGAGGCTGTGCAGATAGAGCTGTGCAGCAGGCATGCCAGCCACCAGCTGGGTGTGTTCTCCACACACACCATGACACCTGAATCTTGCTTCATTCCACGGCACTTTAAATTGTGGAGAACTGCTGTGAAATCTGCAAAGCTAGAGCTTTGCCATACAACTGGAGATACCTTCAGCTAGTGGAATTCAGGAATCCCAGTTTTGCAGAAGCTTACCTGTCTTCCAGTCCCCTTCTAGTGCAGAAACCTCATTATCCCAGAGCTGGTGAACAGGCTGTCCCTACACAATGTGCGGAGAGCGAAGTGCTTATGGATTAGCACAAGCTGTTACACTTCAGCGTAGGGCTTTGTCTCTGTTCCTGCTGAGCCTGATTAGGAGGTCGGGGCTGAGTTGTTTTCTCCTTTCCAGGTTTTACTGCCTCTAGCCGACCCAGCTGGTTCCCTGCCAAAATCTCCTGTCATCTCTTGAAGAAAAGCAGCAAGGAAGCCTTCTCCTGAGCTGTCAGCCTTGTCTTATTTCACTGTATCGGTGACACTGAGGCCCGAGATTTCCTGAGAACTGTGTAGGCAGCATTAGTGCTAATACTGTATGTGGTCAAGAAGGGCGGTGAAAGGGTAGAAAGGGCTGGGGAGAAGGAACCATGCCTCTGAAAAGGGGCTGCAGGCTGAGGACTCCAGGAGGGAGCAGGTGAAGGGAGAGAGCAGGTGAAATGCGCATGCCTGAGGGGGGTTGAGGGATGTACAGGTGCCCCAAGTCCCATTCCTGGTGGGGAGGCAGATAGGCAGATGCCATGAGGATGTACAAACAAGTCATCTTTTGTCATCTTCCCATTGTATGTATCAGCTGGGGGATATGGTCTTGCTGTTGACTTTCATGTCCTTCTCGGTGTAGTCCTGCACTCAGCATGTACATGGCCCTCATGATCAAGCACACAGGCAACGGGCATGAATTAGAACACATGAAGTTCCACCTAAACGTGAGGGAAAATCTGTTTACTATGAGGGTGGCAGAGCACTGGAACAAGCTGCCCAGAGAGGTTGTGGAGTCTCCTTCTCTGGAGACTTTCAAAATCAGCCAGGTCACGTTCCTGTGCAACCTGCTCTAGGTGAACCTGCTTTAGGAGGGGGGGTTGGACTAAATGATCTCCAGAACTCCTTTCCAATCCCTACCATTCTGTTATTCTGTGCTGGGATGTCCTGACTGGTCCAGATGATACCAAGAGCTGTGCATGCACCTACCATAGAATGTGATTCTCTCTATCCCAGCACAGGCAGACAGGGTCCCCCCAAGGTGTGGTGGATTCTGTAATTCAGGGTGTATGTAAAAAGACATAGTTAAACCAGGCTCATCCTTGTCTGGATAGCACCCCATGACTCAGGGGTATGGGTAGTGTCTCCCACAGCAGAGGGGGTGCCCTACTGCTACAATAGTCTCCTTGCATGGGAAGAAGGTACCAGCAACCTCTATGATTCTGAGGGTGGTGGCGTGAAAGACAGGTTATAAGCGTTCCATGTCTGTGCTTCTACCTCACTGAGTGTAGTGTCGAAGTCTATTTAGTAATCAAGTTATAGCTGCTGGGGTTTACTTAATCATAAGCATCATGGTTCAAGCCAAGCATTGAGTAGAGGTGTGGCTCCCATCAGCAGGCCCTGTGCAGCTCAAGAACCCAGAAAATACAAAGCTCTTTTGAGGTTGCTGTTTTCAGTTTTCACTATGTGGAGGAAGAGGCTTTGGGTGATGGCCCCTGGGCACTCTGTCACCTTTTTGTCCATGCCCACTCCAAACTCTAGCCATTGACCAGCAGGAATTGGGGAGTGTAAGGAACAGCTGCAGTCTTGAACGTGGGCTTGTGCTCCTTAAAGTTTGTAGTAGAGTGGTGAAGCCATACCAGCTCATGGCAAAGGTTCTCACTAGCGTTCCTCCATGTGGAAAAACTTTGTGCCTGCTGCTCCTTATCTCATGTGGTCCCAGAACTTCTATCTGACTCCACAATGTCAGCAAAGACTCCCAGGAAAACACTGTGCCTTTTGTTTTTTAGAGAAGAAAGGACCTCCATAGGCCCTCAGGATGTTCCTGCCACAGCAGCAGATGTAAGCTGCCTAATCCCTCCCCAAGAAGTACCTGCTGTTGAATGTAACCAGAGCTTGGAATAGGGACGTGGGTCCGGCAGCACTATAGTGTCCCTGGGACTCCATGTGAGTGGGACTGAGTGCTGTTGCTGTCGGAAAGGAGATAGTGATAGACCATAAGTGTGGTGGTGTGGGCCATCTGCACGGGATGGTGCATCCACATAGGACCTCTAGCCAAGAAAGGAAGGGCTCCTTGGAGCAGCTTGGAGGCCCATACCTCCTAGGGATCACTTG
This sequence comes from Actenoides hombroni, assembly GCA_024336885.1. NCBI lineage: Eukaryota > Metazoa > Chordata > Aves > Coraciiformes > Alcedinidae > Actenoides > Actenoides hombroni. The sequence goes on from WUAM01000431.1 coordinate 35,477,243, forward strand.
TCCCACAGAACAGGAATGGCTAATCTGAGCCCCAACTGCTTCAACCTCCTGAACTGCTCCTGTTGCACCAGAGTTGGTGTTGATGGAGAGACAACCCATCACTCTCTGGAGGTAAATTCCTCCACGGGGTTTCCTACCTGGGTTTGCATGCTGTCATCTCTGTGCTTGGCCATCACTGTTTGCCCTTTGGGGGTGCTCTCAGCAGCAAGAATGAGCTCTACAGCTGCCCTGAAAGGGGGAGTTCCTCAAGTTTTGGGAACTCGGTGATTGTTTAATACTGCTGCTTTCACAGCTCAGCACCTGGGAATCATCTGCCTGGAATGGACTCATTGCAGCAGCATTCTTCCAAGGGCACGCTGAATGTATTCTGATAGTTCTTTTGTAAAGAAATGTATAAAAATAGCCTGTGTTGGCACTGTGAGCAAGGCCAGGGATGAGTGTTCCCGTGACAATGGGAGCAGATGACAATGGTATGAACCTCTGGAAGCCAAAAGCTTTTAAATAATCCACAGCACTTCTTCCACAGTGCTTTTCTGCAGGCACTCACTACTTTAACTGATGTTAATTAGCACAGTCTTAAATATGTGAAGTGTGTGTAACCCTTTAGCAAAGAGCAGTGCGGTATTGTCATCAGGTAGAACATTCCTGGGGCATTAGAGGAGAATCTTTAAATAGGGCAGAACATTGCTCTGGGGGGTGTTGGGGAGGTAGCTGGTGTTCTGGCTGCCGCAAGGTGCAGAGCCTGAGCTCCTTGCATGAACTCTGTGACCATGGGAAGTATTTCCTCCCCACCCTTGTTCCCACAGTGCCAAGGGCTGACTTTCCTCAGGAGCACCTTGGCTCTGCTGGAACAGAGCTAGCAATGTTATCCTGGTGCCCTTGTTCTGAGGTTTTGTGTCATTGGAGGGGCTGGGGCTGAGGTTCTCCAAAGAAGAGCATAGCAGATTGGGTACCTGGACTCTTGCATGGATGTAGGGCAAAAGTAAAGTAAGAGGGAGGACAAAAGGAAAGCGATGAAAAACAAGAACTCTTGTCACCATGTGCATCTTCTGAGAGCTGTGTTGCAGGGGAATACTGCTGTCGAGTACCAACCTGCTGTTCTCTTCCATGTTGTTTCCTGGTGGCTTGCGTTATCTTCCTGGTAAAAAATAAAGCAGCCCCTGAACAGATTATTTATCATGTAAACACTTAAATGCTTGCAAAGCAGCGCGCTGCAGAAGTGGTTTTGCAGGACTCAGGGCAACAGTTTGTAGACACTGAAGCATCCAGGCAGCTGTTTGCAGGTTTGAGGTTCATTGACCGGTGGCCCACAGCGGAGCACCTTTCCTCTCCGAAACTTTCTTCCGCTTAAATAACCCAAAGGGCCTACTCCAGGCCTCAGAGCCCCACGGACCGCTTTAGTTTCAGGGCTGGCTGTTGCTTGATTCACAAGCTAGGTGGGGAGGAAGGGGCAGGGATAAACCAGGGCGAGCAGCGGGGAGGGCTACAACTGAGGGGCAAGTGGGGCAGCCAGAGGGCAACGGGGGAGAGAGCTGGCGGGGGGCAGCCGGTGGTTGCCCGGCAGGGGGGCTGCTGGGCGGTGCTGCTGGGGGAGGTGGCCGGGGCCGGTACAGCCCACGGGGCGGCCCTGAGCGCAGCGCTGCCAGCGGAGCCTTTAAAAGCCGCCGGCGGCCGCCCGCCCTGGGCGCTGTCGGCTGAGCCGAGCGGAGCCGAGCCGAGCCACGCCACCCGACCCGGCCGCCGGCCACCCGTCCCATGCGCCTGCCGAGCATGTCCCAGCCTTTCCTGCTGGCTCCCATCGCGGAGTGCGCCCCGGGGCCGCCCGGCGACCAGGTTCGCCTGGCCGTGCTGGGCGCCCGCGGCGTCGGCAAGAGCGGTGAGTGCGGGGGAGAGGGGGCGGCGCCGGGCTGTCCGTCCCTTGTCCTCCATCCTCTGTCCGTGCCCTGTCCTCCGTCCTCTGTCTGTCCCTTGTCCTCTGTCCATCCCCTGTCCGTCCGTCCGCCTGTCCCGCCTAACGCGGCCGCTCTGTTTCAGCGATGATCGTGCGGTTCCTGACGAAGCGGTTCATCGGGGACTACGAGCCCAACACAGGTGAGGCGGTGGACCGCGGGGCGCGGCGCGGCAGGGACCCTGCGGGCGCGGCTGATGCCTGACGGCTCTCTGCTCCCCAGGCAACCTCTACTCCAGGCTGGTCCATCTGGAGGGGGACCGAGTTGCCGTGCAGATCCAAGACACGCCGGGCTGCATCCAGGTACGGAGATGCTTCGGGTCGGTCGGTTCTTCTCTGTCACTTAAAAGCTCAGCCTTCAGCCCCAGTTTCCTACAAGGCCAGACTTAGTCTTCTAAGACAGAGGCCAGGCTTCCCTTTGGACCTGTCCAACGGTGGTATCTGTGACACAGGCTTTATACTGTCATGACTCAATGCCAAATTTGTGCTCTCTGTTGTGCCGTAGGTGCAGGAAGATTGTGTGCAGGTGCTGGACTCCCTGTCCAGGTGTTTGAAGTGGGCAGAGGGCTTCCTCCTGGTCTACTCCATCACAGACTACAGCAGCTACCAGTCAGTCCAACCTCTCTACCAGCACATACGCAAAGTCCACCCAGATGCTAGGACTCCAGTCATTATTGTGGGGAACAAAGCAGACCTCCTTCATGCCAGGCAAGTACAGGCAAAAGAGGGACTGCAGCTGGCAAATGAACTGGGCAGCCTGTTCTTGGAAATCTCCACGAGTGATGACTCCCAAGGTGTCTGCGATGTTTTCCAGTATCTTTGCAAGGAGGTCAGCAAACTACAGCACGCTGGCAGCACGGACAGAAGGCGATCATCTATCATTCCTCGGCCCAAATCTCCCAACATGCAAGATCTAAAGAGACGTTTCAAACAAGCTTTATCTTCCAAAGTCAAATAAACCCCCCTCATGAGAACCCGTGTGGCTCAATAGACTTTATTTTTATAAATCATTAAATAAAAATCTTTATTTTTGTACTAATGCCAGCAGTGTGGAAGTGTGTTGAAGCTTGCAATTTCCTTGCCGTTCTCTCTTGTTTGAGTGGTTGGGTTATTTTTACAAAACAAATCTGCTGCATAGCAACTAAATAGATGTAGTTGGAGAAGGGGATTTTTGCTGGGAGGTTTTGATTCCATTTCTGTTTTGGGCTGGGAATTGCTGTTTTACTCTGCTCAAATTACTTTTTTGGGCCTCAGTTTCTGGTTTGTAAAATGGGAATGGTGATGATGTAACGCTTAGCTGCCTTTATAAAATGCTTGGAAAGCCTTGGCTGGAAAGATTTATATGGAGAGAGGGGGCAAAAAACCCAAGCTGTATTAAACATGAAAATATAAAACTGTCTGTGAACATTCTGATTATAATAGGATCTCTATTCTCCCTTGACAACTGCACTTTTCCTTGCACCTGTAATCGCCTGAATGATGATAAGCTGTTAGGAATGCATTCCAATTTCTGATGTGCTTTAGAGATCTATCCCACGGAATTAATCTTCTGAGCCCAAAGCATTTAACAGGAGGGTTGAGTTTCTCCTGCAGATTACCGTGGGACAAAGTGCTGAGCAATCCGCAGCAGAGGAGTGTGTGGGTTGCTTTCTCTGGAGTGGAGACGTGTGATAGGAAGGACTGATGCATAGGTTCCCTGAATAGAAAATAGCTACATTTAAAAGGAATCACATCTTTATCTTCCCCAGGGCAATGTTTTAGCCTTTGGAAACAGGTGAGACGTTTCACTCTTATTTCATGTAAACTTCACACCATACTGGAGTGGTTTTTATTAACTCTTTGCTGGACGTCTGAGCATGGAATGTGAGTTTTGCAATTCAAATACACCCCTGAAGTATGTGTATGATATTGGCAAAAAATAAAGCTTTGCTTTGCTCCATGCTGAGTAGAAAGTGTGGAGTAGTATGTGCAGGGGTAAACTTGCTGACCTCACTCAAGCACAACTCCAGTAAGACAAGACTTGACTTGACTTGACTTGACTTCTCTTCTCTTCTCTTCTCTTCTCTTCTCTTCTCTTCTCTTCTCTTCTCTTCTCTTCTCTTCTCTTCTCTTCT
>WUAM01000431.1:35481361-35515153 GCA_024336885.1 Actenoides hombroni
TCTTCTCTTCTCTTCTCTTCTCTTCTCTTCTCTTCTCTTCTCTTCTCTTCTCTTCTCTTCTCTTCTCTTCTCTCTCATAGATTAAGTCCAAATTACCTTTCTCTTTCTCCCTCTTTCTCTCTCTTTCCTTTGAAAAGGCAGATAGCCGCTGTGAAAGTCCCTGTGCTGCAGGGTTACAGCTGTGTAATGCAGGTTTAGGGCAGCCTCTGTTGTTTCTGACTTGTGGGACTTGAAGCTTTCGGTGACACCTTCACTTGAAGTCTGAAAGTGTTCTCAATGGTGGTAACTGACAGAAGGGTAATTGTACAAGTTAAAGATGATGGTTGATGAGAAAGCATCAGAGGTGTGTTTTAGGACTGGGTAGGGCTGTGGGGTGCTAGGAGCACTATTCTCCATCCAGGGCCATGTGGACAAAATCAGTGTAGGCTCCATACCTGTATATCTCCTCTCCGAAGGCCGTGTGCTGCCCTGCCAAAGGGAACAGGAGAGCCAAAAGGAGGCAGCTTCAGACCTGCAGGACCAGATTGAAACTTGAACTAGAAACTGGGTCCAAAACTCTTGAGTTTATTCATGGAAGTACAAAATCATGGTGACAGCCTGGACACATCAAAGTACTGTTTAAAATGTATTTTAAATATTTCTTTGCTGTGAGAGTTGCTCTGCCAGACCCAGGACTCTGGCTTGGGGGCTTGAGGGAAGCAGGGCAACAGGATTGAAGAGTATGAACACATCCCTGGCATGCTTGAACTCACCAAACAGGCCACACATTCATGGGCAGATTTGAAGTGGGGTTGAAAAATCACAAATGGGATATTTATGAAGCATTTCACAGTCCTGAAATTCAGGTTAACAAACTGTTTCCAAGAGAAATTACCACTGCAATACAGTTTTGGTTATTTTTTAAACTTAACTTTTGTCTTTGGAAATGCTGAAGCTTGACTTCCTACTCATGTACTCAGTACAGAGTTTCACCAAGCAAGTTCCTAAAGGTATCCGGCTCACACATGGGCACAAAATAGGCTAAAAGGGCAGGTGATATGTACTGAAACTGCCTGCATCTCACCGTGGTCCTCAAAGGCCAGGTGAAAAAGAGCATTAGGCACTGAGCTCTGGTGTCTTCCACTGCCCCTGGTGAAGCAAGAGCTCAGGGCTCTGCTGTGGTACAAGGGGAGAGTTTGGCCAGAGGTCAGTGGGCACACGAGGAAGAGGGATGGGCAGGAGAAGGAGGGTAAAAACATGACTGTTCTCCCCACTTCTGCTATGGGGAGAACCTAAAGAGATGCCCCTTGTTACATTGGTACCCATGTTCAGGTGAAGACACAAACCCTCCCATTCCTCCCCACGCTTCCCATGCTGTTGGGCTGGTTCAGCCGTGTCAGGAGCAGGATGAGGTCCTTCAGGGATGTAATGGGATATCTCACTGGCTAAAACATGCCCATAGCAGGGAGGGAGGGTTGCTCTGATCCGCCTCCAGTCGAAAGCATTAGCTGAGCTGTGGTATTCTGGATAATGTTTTTAGGTACAGGTATACAAATTAGGCATTTAAGCTGTTTGTCAGAATGCCCTCGCTGGCACAGATTTACCTTCACACAGGAGTTTTCAGCATGTATGACCCTGAGCTAACAGACAAAGTGCAGGAGGAGTCCACTGGCTCCCAGCTCATTTTGCTCCAGCATTTTCTTCAGTCCTGAGTGAGCAAAGATAGGCACATTTGAGCAGGGAGGGAAAAGCATCTCTTGGGCACTAGCAGAGGAGCTGCAAAACCTTGTTTCTCCTGGATCATAGCCACTTATGACCTCCCTACCTAATTCTTGCTATCACCAGTCTCTAAGCCCTTCACCTGGGGGCCAGGGTGGCTTCAGGAGGGTAAGCTTAGCCTTTCTCCTTGATCAGAGGAAAATGTGCCTCTGCCTTCCTTCTCCAACCACCTCTGCTATGAAACAGAATTACAGCAATTTCTTTTGACAAGATGGATGAGTGGGTTTTCAGAAGCAGGGATGTGTGCGGCATCACACACTATTATGGCTGCTACTACATCAGCATCTCTCCCCCCATTTGGGCTATTTTGTCTAGTTATTTCCCAGCACTGAAATCATCCAGTAGTGTTTTAAGACTTCATGAATTTTAAAATAGCTGCTGCCATCAACCTGTTTCGTGTGACACACATTCAAGAGCCGCAGATCCCTAGACAGACATAGGGAAGTTTTCTTCAGAAGACTTTGTGGATGTCCCCTCGCTTTCTGCTCTGCTCAATCAGCCTGAACCCAGGCTGCTTCCTCTCTGCATCTTGGCAGCGACTTGGCTATCAGCACATGCAATGGTCAGTGCCACAGATCCGTGCTGCATTTCTGTGGTTTGTTCCAGTGAAGGACTGTGGATAAGATGGACCATGAAGAAGTAGGATCATGTTCACATCATAGGCAAGAGATAGGTTCCATCTTCAGACTAGGAGCAAAATAGATCAAGTCTTAGATGGATGGACAACTAGAAACAAATCTATATCCCATGCCTGGGTTTCCTAATAAACAATTTTAGTTCTGGGAGACTTCAATAGCTTTTGGTGAAGTTGCTGTTTATTTAGGAAGGTCTGTATATGTTCAGAATAAAGTTCTTTAGGGAAAGTTGACCTCTTGTGGCATTTGTTGCACTTGGCATGTGACCACTGGTGATTCACACCAGTAAAATAGCTAGATCTCTCCAGTTGCTCCAAAAGCCAGGATCCTAAGCCAGTTGTCCTTCTAGGAGCAATATCCATGGGGGTGATGCTGTTGCTGTACCACTGCACCAAGATACATGCAACCCTAAAAAGAGCAGTCTTCCTGAGGTGCCTTCAGAGTGATGTCCCTGAAAAGCTTATTATGAGTTAGATCATGGCTCACAAAAAAACTCCAAACAACCAGCTCAGCCTGGATTTTGGCTAATTAGTGACAATTCAGACTTTCAGAAAACCTCATTGATTCTCAGACTTGCTCTTCCATCTCTCTCCTCTTTCTACCTATCTAAAAAGGAGAAAGCAATGCTGGTTTTATTAAAAATGATTTTGAGATAACGGGTTCATGAAGTTTTCTTACTACCTTCACTGCTTGATGCTCTTGACTGAAAGAATTATAAACACATATTGTGACTTGTTATGCTACTGTATATTGTGGAACATAACCCGTTATATACTATCTTCCCACATTACCAAAAGAAAAATTTGCATATATAGATTGGGCATCAATTTCACTGGTCTATGATACTTGATTTATAACCAAAAGGTTACGTAGTAAGGTTTGTGTAATGATTACAGAGCTCCATAGATGTTACAGCTACTGTTTTTTAAAATATACTTGGTTGTTTGCCATCCATGTTTTCCTTCCTTGACTGAAAATAACCACCCATAGGAGAAATCCTCACCCAGACACCCTTGAGGTGTGAGCTGCTGTGCACAGATGGCTGCTTTAGCTCCATGCCTCATCCTTTAGGCTTTGCTGGATGAGTACTTGGGCAAAGGCATCTGTCCATGTGCCTGGGCTTGTGGGGTTATGGTTCAGCAAACTGTATTTCACTCTTGATCTGTGCACCATATTGCCATTAAAATCTATCTGTCCAGGAAATTGCGCAAGTTTATTTGTCAACCTGCATTACTGGGAAGCAGTAATTAATTGTTAAAGCTGGAATATTTATTTTCTAAAGTATTTGGCTCTTTTCCCATTACTAAAAATGTCCTCTTCTCAGGTTTTAAATGGTCCTTGTAAACATTTCATAGTAATTTCCATCCTTAGAATGGTAAGCCAATATCAGCAAATATTGTTTCTGGGAGCAGCTATGAGAAGAGGGGCTAAACTCTCCCCTGGCTGGGGCAGCGAGGTGAATTACAAACTCCAGCACTGCAAATTCATTCACCTCCTGCAAACAAATCCCAGCACAGTCAAAGTGAAGTGCCAGTTGTCTGGGGCTCTCAGCCCTGAACCTTCCAGGAGACTTTAAGGATATGGTTTGATCTGAACTGCAGTCGGCAAGCAGACTTCCACTTCTTTTGATATTAGGAAGTCTGAAGGTCCCTTTAACCCTAGGAGACAGAACTGGCAGAAGCCCGAGGAGTGCAGAGATCATGGAGAAACCACAATGACAGCAGCAGCCCCTCAATATTGGTATTGGCAGCCCCTTAGGATCTGAAGCTGCTAAGGAGATGTTGCCTACTTGTAACACAACAGCAGGCAATAAATATGGATGTGATTAGACTGATTTGGGTGAAGATAGATGGGTTGCACTCAGCTGCTGGGAAGGAAAAGGCCTGTCTGTCAACACAATATGCCCAGAGCCAGTGTTAGGATGAGCTGTCCTCCCATCTCCTAGGTGTTAGCCCTGGGTCCTATCCAGCAGCTGGGGGGGGATTCCTCTCACCTGAACTGAGACATCTCAGCAGCTTCTGAGCAAAGCATCCTCTACAACCCGTGAAGAGAAGGAAGCACATCTGACTATTTTGCTCCTGCACAGGGAATAACCACCCTGTGTAAAACCACCATCTTGGTCACCCCCCCCACCCCCCTTGGTCTGTGCACTCCAGCAATGGGGAGACAAGTACATGGTCCAGATTTAAAATACTTTGTCATTCTTCACCATCTTTGAGTAGTCACCTTTCGTTCACCTGCCTCTGAACTGAGTTGGGAAAAAGCTGGCCTGGGCTTTAGACATGAAGTAACCACTCCATCAGCACAGGCAGGAGGGACGTTTGAGAATTTTCTATCAGAACTATGATTTTTCCCCTCTTTCTTTCAACCCTTCATGTCTCAGGCAGCCTTTAGAAGCTAAACCAGAGAGCTTTGTTCGCGTTCTTCAAGGTGCCCAGTATCCCATTCAAGTGGCAATGTTTCTGCAGATTAAGGGTGCTTAAACCACAATATTGGTCAAGAGGGAATTTTTCCATCTGTCGAAGTGCTGCTCACGTATGGCCTATTAAAAGACCTCTCAAGGACTGTTTTGTGGTTGTTGCACAACAAAGCTTTGGATGTTATTTATAATGGGCAGATGAGCTACAGCACCTGCTCTGTGCTAGGGACTCCCCATCCCTTGGCCACTAAACTGGGGGAGGATGGGGGGGGTGCAGGAAAGATGCCATATCATTTTAAAGAGGGCCTCAAGAAATCACTGGTGCTTCTGGAGTGAGCACAAGCAGGTCCAATTCTACAGGTGGGTAGACTCCATTTTCCTTTAAACAAGTACCAGGAAGTGATTTCCTATTAAAAAGATATATAAAATGTCAGATCTGAAGGTTTATGTAGATGTCCATCATGCAGCAAATGGGTGCAGATGGAACATGACTTCTGGAGTCCCTTTAGTATTTAAATAGGAAGATACTAACATAAGAGGTACTCTGAGTCTCATGTGCTTACCTCATGCCAATGATCTTGGTGTAGAAAAGCCTGGCTAGAATTCAGGACTCTTGATAGGAGGCAGAGGTCTGTGCTAATTCAGGCTCATACCTTGAAGATAAAATACATGTCTGATTGTTGAGGTGACTACTAATTTTAGCTCTGGTTTTGAATAATGGAATAGCGTTATTAGTCTGATGTAAAACTGCACATATTTCTTATGCAGAATTGCCATCTCACTAGTGAAACAGCCTACTTTGATTTTGCCTAGATACTAAGGAACATCGGACAATAAATATGCATGCAATTAGGCTAATTTGAGTGAACAAAGAGGTATTGGCTAATACAGCTAAAATTCCAAGAACCAATGCATCAGATGCAATGAATTGTTTTCCCTGGCTTTTGATTATTTCAAGGATTTCTGAGCGAGCTTGCTTAGAAGATGTTATAGTCCATTCACCTTTGTTAATGAGATGTTCAGATACGAAGCTGATAAAACGTAAGCAAGATCTGAAGCAGAACTGAGTTATTTTAATCTGGGCAATGAGCTGTCTTGCTGCCTGCATCGTCCTCTTACACAGTAAGAAAAAAACACAGGAGGAAACTGGCGCTTCCCTGGGTCCACTTCCACGTGGACACAGCAGAGAAGTAAGGAAAGGTCACTTCTGCTGCCCGCTGTGCTGCACAGACACATGCTTCCAAGCCATACAGAGGGAACTGGTAATGATAAAATCTTCTTTCTTGTGTGGAGGTAACACGATGGGCTCCACCTTTCACTGCTTGTGCCCTTCCTGGTCTTCAACATTCTCTCAGCAGGGAGCTGAGCTGGCAGATGTGACTTACAGGAAAGGTTTCCCCTGGCTATCGACTGTCAGTCTCCACGGTTGTGCATATGTATACTGCCAGTTGAAAGAGGGCTGCCTACTAAATCCCAGTCCCAAGGCCCAGTGGGCTGGTCCATACCCACTCTGTTTACAGACAATTGTCCCTAGATTAGCTATGTCCACACAGAATAACATTCATCCCTGGGTCTCCTCTGGGATGCTCAGGTCCCTAATGACAATTTTTTCCCTCTTTTTCTCCCCTGCAGTTCAAAATATCCAACATTACTTAAAAGCTGGTTTTGAGCCCATGAAAGTGGCATTTTTATAATGCAAAACAGGTTTTGTCTTGTCTTGCAGGAGGCTTGCAGAGGTGTTTTATGGTGCAATGCCTGAAAGGGCTTTATTAAACATCGTATGGGTGGAACCTAGCACCATGCTGTCTTTTGGGAATAATTTGTGGGAATGATCTGTTCCTAGATCAGTACCTGGGCACTGGCTTGGAGGGAGCTGTCTGGGGCCACCCAAGGCAGGGAGACAGTGAGCTGTCAGCCAGAGTGGATGGTCAGATGTCCACCACAGAAGTTCATTCTATAACCCTTCTTCAGTCTCTGTTCATTCCTGTAAAGATCAGAGTTTTTCTGTATAGCTCACCACTAACACAGAGAGTTTGGCTCCATTATCTGTGTCATTCCTCTTCATGCAGGTGCAGGATGGTTTTAGATCACTGCTAAGCCACCTCTTTTCCAGATTACCCAAACCCATGTCCCTCAGCATCTCCCTGCAGATCATATGCTCTAAGCCACTGACTATCTTGGCAGCACTCCAGTGGACTTTTTCCAGTTTCTCAATGACCACTTGAAATGGAGGTCCCAACGGGGGATAGCATTTCTGGGGCAGCCTCACTAACACTAAGTAGAAAGGGAAAAATAACTATCCTCCGACTGCAAGTCACATTGTTCCTACCATATCTCCGGTATATTGTTTGCCTGATTCGTATTAAATTCTCACTGACGTCTCATAGTAAAGCCCAGGTCCTTTTCTACATGGCTGTAATTAGTCATTAGGGTGCCATCCTACACCAAAGTGTAGGGTTTGCACTAATTCTATTGAACTCTGAGCGGTTTCTATTGATAGAGGTCCCAGGTTTCTCAAGGAGTCTATGGATTGAAGTTCTATTGGCTCTGCCAAATGGAGATGGATGTCATTGCTTCTAATCTATTACAATTTATAAATGTACTGAAAATGCCCTCTGTGTCATCAGCCTGGTGACTGATGAAAATATTGAACAATATCGGCTCTCATGTAATTCCCTGGGGTCCTCTGTTCATTGCTGGCTGCCAGGTGGCCCATCACAACATTGATTACTATTCTTTGACCTAATGGTCCAGCTAATTTTCAGTTCGTCTAACAGATTGTCCATCTAAATCATGTTTGCTCAAGTTTTGCATTAAAATGCTGCAGGAGACTTTCCACCTGTCAGAGCTGTCTCTGATCACTGTGAGTTTCTGATGATGGACAGAAGCCATGAAGTCACATCAGGACCCTGAGGTGAATCCCATCTGCTCACCTGGATCTGAATACTTACAGCTTCTCTAAGTAGACCTTCATTTGTTACTCCTCCTCTTGGTTGTTCCCCTCCTTCTCAAATCATGCTGGACATGTGAAAGTGTGGGTATAAGTTTTGCTGATGAAAATATATGCAAAAAAAGCTTTGGTCTTTCGCTTATCATCTATCACTGTGTTGTCTCCCATAGTCATCAGCGGAGCCACAATTTCTCCACATTTCCTTCTGCTGATAACATATGTGTAGCACTCCTTCATGTTTTTCTTTGTCCCTAGACAGTCCAAGCTCCAGATGGGCTTTGTCCTTTGTGATTTCATTCCAGAGTGAATGAACAATTGTTGCATGCTCCTCTTGGTTGCTTGCCCATGTTTCCAATTGTCATTATCTCTTATTTTGCATGTCAGTTAATTCAGAAGATAATTGCTTAGACAGACTCTTGGTCTTACTGCACAAGGGGATGGTGTGCTCCTGAGATGTTGCTTTTCATACCCCCTGAACCACAGTTACTCTGACCTCCCAGGACTTCAGCTGAGCTTAGGGTAGCAGGTCACAAGCATTCCTCCTTGGGATCCTGCCTCCATCTGATTGCACTTTGAGACCATTTCTGAGAACCATGGGCTTAGTCCTGAGGAGCCCTTCTGCCCTCAGGCATTTCCACAGCTCTCTGTGGCTCTCTGCTGGGCTTGTCTTTTCTCCACATCAGCTGTAGAGGACACAGCAAATAATGGATTTAAGCTACAGCACGGGGATTTAGGCCAGAAATGTGGATATAATTTCTAAGAGTCTGGACAATTAGGTCTGGAAAAGGAGCGTAGCAATCTCATAAAATCTTACCCTTCAGAATGTTTAAGAACAGTCTAGAGTTATATATAAAAAAGAAGAAAGAAGAGGGCAGTGGGGTTAGGTATTCTTTTTCTGGGGCTGGCAAAGCTGGGCAGGTTCCTGAGCCTTGCTCAGCCCCAGCCTTCTGTCATCTCTTCAGTGCACCACCTACTTTAGTCGGCTGTGAGTCTCTGCTCATATCATCTCCTTTCTCCACATGACCAGATCCTCAAGGGTCATGCATTTTCTGGGCTAGACAATGGGGGCTAGAGAAATGCATTTTCTAGCATGGGCTAGAGAATTTCTCTAGAATGATCTAGAGAAATGCATTTCATTCCTTCACTATCAGGAGCTCCGTCTCTTCATGGCTTGAAACACAACAGGGCCACACTAGTGGGTGCCTGTAAGAGTATGAGCTCCTTGGAGAAATGTCTTGTTATCCTTCCCTGGCAGGCTGAAGGCTGCCCACCAACCCATCAGCCAGCCTTCTAGAGCACCCAGCAAAGCACAGGGAGAGTGTCCTGCTGAGAGTGAAAGGGATCTGGAAAAATAAAACAGAACAAGTTGTTCCCTAGAATGGCTGCACTTCTGAGCACCCCCCCTCTGGCTACTGGAGCCGCTCCCATCTAGGGGGGAACCCCTGCCCTCACGCATGACCATCAGCAGTGGGTTGGATGCTGCCAAGGGACATTTTTAGATTACTTAATTCAGAGCATCACTCAGCAAATATCAGTAGGAATCTGGTATAATTGTCATAATTTCCACCCTCGATAGTTATTCTTTTTTGGTCTAACCATGTTGAAAAGCAACAGAGATGTGGTTTGTGGTCTTCTGGTCAGGACACTTTCTCCATCTTCAGTTCAGTAGAAGAAACTGTTTGTGCAAACATTGAACCACCTCATCAATCCTTATAAAATGCAGGATGTGGGGCTCTGTACTTGCTAGAGAGCAATGACCTGGGGCTCAGGGTGCAGCTTGGCACCCCAGGAGAGGCTCCAAGAGCTGCCACTCTCATAAGGGCAGGAGCTGCCCCCACCTGTGCTGCCCACCCTCCTCTTCCCCAAAAGCTTCAGCCAAGCCTGGGCTGTAGCTCTTCACTTCAGCATGTGCATCTCTGGGAAAAACAGTGGAATCTAATCACACTCACCCTTCCCCAGCCCTCCTGCAGGTCAGGTTCACCCCACTGAAGCCACAGTTAAGGATACTCGCTGCCATCTCAAGTCAAGAATGTGATAAAAACAAAACCAACCCCAAATCCACATTTCCTGATGAAATCAATCTGTTCCTTTGTGAGCTTGTGCAATCTGCAGCTTCACAGCTCTTCAAAAGTGGTTTATAAATATATTAACCCACGGATGTTCACTGCTTTGTTTTAGTTCCCAGTGAGCACTCAGCATTTGCTGCAAAACTGTAAGAGAGGTGGGATCTAGTTTTGTGATGGTATTTTGCACAAGGGTGAGGGAAAAGAAGATGATGATGATTTTGTGGGGCAAGTATTGTATATAAAACAGAGTGTACTCAAGCAAGGAAATTATGGACACTATAACATAACTGCTGTAATAGTTCATAGCATTTATACAACATTTAAATTGGGGAAATCTCAGGAGGCCTCCTGCAGTTCATCAATACCAATTTTTAATCTAAGGACACTTTAGAGCAGCAAACTCCTTCATGAAAGGTTTATCAAAGCAAGTGGAAACTTGGAAGACTTATTTTTCTTATATTTCTTATATTTCCTTTCCTCTCCTGACCATAAACTGTATAATCTATCCACAAGCAAGTAGGCTGAGAAAAGATTTTATTACTGACAAACACTGACAGTGTTTCTCCTGCCTGAAAAATAAAGGCAGATTTGCATAGCCCTGGCAGCTGCTCTCAAGAAAACGCAGCTTTCCTCACCAGAAGTCAAAGACAAGCCAGACTTCCTTTCTTATTCTTTTTTTTTTTTTTTTCTAAATTATTCCTAATATTATATATGTTTGCATTCACAGTACAAGTCTCAGGGTATGACTTTTACTTAAAACCTCTCAGCTCCTGAAGATGAATCTCTCCTGCCATTCAAGGCAAATTTCTAGCCTTTGCATGTGAAAAGAAAAGTGATGGGCTATGATATAATGTGACCCAGAGGCTCAGAAAATGAAAGGGCACCCTGAGCTCTAAAGCTTATTTTTCAAATTGTATGATTTTAAAGTCAATTTACTGATGTGGAGACAGAAGGAGGAAGGGGGGAGGATGACTTGTGGTGATTTTTCTGCCTTCTCCAGATTTTCTATACTTTAAGGCAATGGTTGTGCAACCCATAGGAATAAGATGGGGAAAGCAGTGTCAGCAGAAGTCATTGGCTCAGGGAAACCTGGTTGCTGTGGCTCTTGAGATGATCCTCTTGGGAGCTCCAGACAAGGGACAGCTGTGCTTTGGGAAAGGAAGCGCTGGCTACTGTACACCATCTGATTGCTTTCCTGTTGCCTTTTTCTTCCTCCGGGATTGTTGAGCCTCTTGATTCATCCCTTATGCTCCTAGAAAATGTTGTTCAGTGGGGACCCAACAGCTTTGTTTAATCTTCCTGGGGCTGTGCTCAGAGGCTTGAGCAAGTTGTTACTAGCAACAGCTCTAATTTGAACCAAGCCCTTGTTGCTATTGATCAAGACTGGGCAGAGGGTTGCAGTCATCCAGGAGAGCCAAAGCAGACGGCTGAGGAAGGAAACTTGCAGGAAGCAGAAACCTTATGGGCATGAGCCTTAGCTGCGGGTTGCTTCCTGGGGGAGGTTGTATGGAGAAGGACAGGAGCTACTGACACTGCCTTCACCCTGACTCAGAGAAATAAACCTTTAAAGGAGATGGGATGTGGGCATTAGTCCTACCTCCTAAAATGAGCTCAATAAGCACCATAGAGATTAATGATACATGAACAACCATGGGAGGCCCTTACCCCAGGGCTAGTAGGGTCAATTCCCACCAGAAATTTATAACGACTCTTTCTGAGTCTTATTTGCCTCCATGGACAGGCTAACAACCGAGCCCAGGAATCACAACGTACCTAAGCAAGGTGTATTGCCGCAGTAGGGAGTACCCTTAGCTGTGTGATGGCCCAACATGGGGATTTTGTTGGATGTCCCCCAACCTCACAGAGACCAGCAATGGCAGCTCAAGCTGAGCACAAACTAGGGAGCACAGAAGGAAGTTACAGAGCCTTCTGTAAAGCAGGTTTTTTCCTGTTTTCCAGCATATAATAAATAAATATTCTCATCTTGTTAGCATGACAGAACCTGGGTGTGTTGATTGACTGACAGCTAAATGCAAGGCAGCAGTGTGCCCAAGTGGCAAAAAAGGCCAACAGCATCCTGGCCTGTATCAGAAACAGTGTGGCCACAGGACTAGAGAAGTGATTGTCTCTGTGTACTTGGCACTTGTGAGGCCACACCTCAGATACTGTGTTCAGTTTTGGGCCCCTCACTACAAGAAAGACATTGAGGTGCTAGAGAGGGTCCAGAGAAGGACAACGAAGCTGGTCAAGAGTCTAGACCAGAAGTCCCATGAGGAGCAGCTGAGGGAACTGGAGTTGTTTAGCTTGGAGAAAAGGAGGCTCAGGGGAGATCTTATCACTCTCTACAACTACCTGAAAGGAGGTTGTAGTGAGGTGAGTCCTGGTCTCTTCTCCAGGTAACAAGCACTAGAACAAGAGGAAATGACCTGAAGTTGCACCAGGGGAGGTTTAGGTTGGCTATTAGGAAAGATTTCTACACAGAAAGGATTGTAAAGCACTGGAACAGGCTGCTCAGGGAAGTGGTGGACTCACCATGCCTGGAGGTATTTAAAAGATGTGTAGCTGTAGTGCTGAGGGGTCTGGTTTAGTGGTGACCTGGCAGTGCTAAGTTAATGGTTGCACTTGATGATCTTAAAGGTCTTTTCCATCCTAAATGATTCTATGATTCTATGATCTTGTTAATACATAACTATACTGGGTTTGTGTGTATAATATCATTGTGTTAAACATCTAATGAGTTCTATGTGTGCACAACATTTTCTGCTGAGCTCCTCACTCAGCAGAAACACTGGTTCCAGGCCTGCTGAGGACAACCTCCCAGTTCCCTGTGGTGGGGTGCAGGACAGTGCAGCCCAGCTGCACTCTGCCTGTCTCTGTCCCCATCCCTCCCTGTACCCCTTGCTGGGGTGCTGTCTCCCTTTCATGCCCTCTGTTTGTGTCTGGAGGTCAGACAGCACCCCTCCAGTCTGAGCAGAGGCCCTGTCCTTCCATCATTCCCAAGTGTGAGCTATTGTGGTGGTGGTAGTGGGGTTTGCTGCATAGATTGACGTGGGTTCCTTTTCCTTGAGAAGAAGATGAACAGAAGAGCTGATGGGCCAGCAGGTAATTGGATTTGTCTCTGCTGCAGTGGCTTAAATGGATGATGGATGGTCCAGCCAGGCAAGCAGGAAGTGCTGTCATGTCCTGCTAATACACCTCCTGTGCTCTTTCTGAGGGAAGGGGTCTTGAGAGGGCAGTCTCTGGAAGCCTTCTGGAAGGAAAAAGCATTTGCTCACATATGTGAGGACATTCTCCACACCTTCTCAGTTGGGACACCAAGGTTTGGAAAGTGCCAGGTTTGCTTGGACCTTGGTGCTCTGGCCCCACACACCTACCAGTGCAGTCTCAAAGTGTTGGATACAATTTTTTTTTAATTCAGAAGCACCAGCTGCAATCTCAACACCATGTTTCCAGCTCCTGTGTTCTTGACCAGAGCCATCTCTGATATGTAGGTGCTGCCTGGTTTTGCTAGGGCTAGGCTTAACACTTGTGGAGCCCAGACTTGCCTCCTTTGGTCAGTAGGACATGGTGGCTCATGTGCCTGGGCTGCTTCAGTTTACCCTCCAGAAATTTCCACTCGTCAGATGAGGAGAGAGAGAATGTAATTTGCTGGTTTAACATCCCAGGATTTACTCTGAAGACACCAGTCAAGTTGCAGCTCATTTGTGGCTTTTAAGAAAAGTGCTAGAAGATTTCTGCAGTGTGGCTGCTGATGCCCAATTAAGCCAGAGAAGCTGGGAGAAAGAGTGAGACAAACTGGAAAATCCTGCCATGGGCTATTTCACCATCACTTCCTTGCAGAGGCAAACACCACACATCCTTCGACCTCATTTCCTACCTCATCTGCCCCTGCAAGGACACCACATTTGATGAGTGGCATTGGGAGAAACATTTTCAGCTCATAAGCTCCTCTCTGCCATTCTCTGCTGACTAAGATGCTGCCAAGAGCAAGTGCTGATGATGGCACCAGTGACCATACATGTAGCAGGGGGGTGTGCATGCCTGTTCCTGGTGCTCTCCACCCCCTGTGCTGTGTCCTTACACAAGTGCTGGGGAAGATGCTTGACATAAACATTTTCCACTTAAAGCAGTGAAACAGAGCCCTGATGACAGTATTTACCAAGCAGCTGCAGATAAACACAGCTTTTTTTTTTTTTTCTGTGTTGGTTTTTTTTTTAATGGGGCTACACGTTGTTTCCCTCCTACCAGAACCAAGTGTACCTCATGCTGACACTGCTTTTGGTGCTGGAGGAGTCTAAGGTGCTTGGGGCATGGAGGGTGTGACCAGCATGGTAATGGATACGTTGTGGATCTTGCCCAGTTGGTAATGTCGGTAATAACACAGGTGGTACAGCAATACACCCACACACTGCAGGAGGATTTGGCTTCTTTCTTCCTTCTTGTAAGGAGTGTAAGCAACTGGTTGAACTGGACTGTCAAACCTGCTTCAGTCTGCTTCTGTTTGGAAAGAAAAACCTCCCCAAACTTCACAGCCCACAGGGAGAAGAGTTAAGCGAGAGGAATGGGTCAAGGGGCCCCAGGAAGTTACTTTTCACAGCTTTTACCTTCCATCTGTTGAAACTCTGATGCTTCTAAGTGGATGTTTGCATCATCCAGTCTACTTTGATATTCAAGCTGCTAACATCAGAGCCAAGTACTTTCCAAAATGGTAGTGAATTAGTGAATTGCTCTGGTTGCCCCAAGTTGCTCAGCTTCCCTGCCTGCTTTGCTGAGCAGTCATCCCGTGAGCTGTGACGACAAACCCTCCTGAGTGTAACGCCTTTAATCCCCCCCAAGGCCCCTGCTGTGCTTTGCAGAGAGATGTTCTGATGGTGTTGCATCATTCCTGAAAATTTTTCTCTGTAATAAGAGCAGAGGTATATCTTAGAGCATGAAATCTCACCACTTCTCAAGATGACTTGAGAGGTAAGGCATTATTTTACAGACTGTGGTATCTGACCTTTAGAAAGCACAGAAGGTTGGGCTGCAGGCAAGAGCCGCTGTGAAGACCTAAGTGCCAAAATGAAGGTTTTATCACAAATGTATTCCTACATCTTCTGTAAAGATTATTTTTGTGTAGACATAGATACATCTCAGTTTACGCTTAATGTGCTTTCTCCTTTTTTATTATTTTCAGGTTACTCCCACATGCGGTCAGATAGCTGTGCCCTATCTTCTTGCAATCACCGACTGACTGCATCATGAGCATCTCTGTTGTGTTCACAGCCATGCATAGAAACGAATTGAAAAGTCAGGGCTTAACGCAAAGAGAATGTCAGGGGACGGATACATAGGTCAACTCTTCAGGGCTTTTTTGTTGTTTGTTTGTGGCTTTTTTGTTGAAAATTTGTGAAAATTGCCTTCATTTTTCAGGAACAGCGAAGTGGCAGCATTTCTTCTATGAGAGTACAAGTAAAAACAATTTCACTGATTGTGGTTAAGAATGAGACTCAAGAAAAACAACCTTTATGTATAAACCTGGTTTTATGCTACTTTATTTCACAAAAGCTTGCTGAGTTGGGCACCCTTTCTGTTAACCTGAGGTGTAGAGGGATTACATATTCCACACCAAGATGACAGAAAATGCCTTAAATGTTAAGCTTGGGTTGGGTTTTTGGGGGTTTTTTTGAGAGCAAATAAATCTTTGTTTATTGATTTTTATGGAGATCAAAGCTGAACATATGTAACTGGAAAGAACAGCACCAGGGAGAGCAGAAAAAAGAAATGCATGACACTTTACATTGATTTAGCAATTATGTTCTACTGGACAAATGGAATACTGCAAGAGCCATTAAACATAGTTGTTCCCAAAGGTGGCCTTGATATTTGCAAGCACTTACACACAATTACAGCTTTAAGTACATCAGCAAGTAGTAGAGCTTTGCCCTTCCTTCTTTATCTTTGAAGTCATAAAATTACACACAGTACTTCTTAGTCATCCAAAGGATGCCACAGAGGTGGGCAAAGCATCACTATGTTCCCTAAGTAGGTACAAAGAAGAAAGAGGAACATGCTTCTCTGGGTCTTACTTGCTGACAGCAGCTGAACCAAAAATCCTGTAACTCCCTGTTCTTGGGGAATACAATCAAGGTACTGCCTGAGGCACCAAACAAGAAGTCAGGGCTTGAATTGGGGTTTGCCATTTCCAGCTTCACATTTTGGCCAGTGGAGTATTACTGAATCATCCAGCTGCTGAAAAATCTTTCCTGATGTCCTGGTTTGAGTGAGAACAGAACTAATTCTGTTCAGTGATTTTACTTTTTAGCTCAGTTCTTCTAACTGCACTGTCTGAAGTTAGCAGCCTGTTCTCACAGACAGTGTCTGCTTCTAGCAGTGACAACACCCCATGTTTAGAGCTCGTACCGAGAACTGGTGTGCAGATTAAGGCCACTGCTGGATCTTGTGTATCAGACTGGGGGGTGCAGAGAGTGCAAGGCTGCACCTGCAGGGAGGAGTGGCCAGGACAGGTGACCCTACACTGACCAACGAGGTATCCAGACCATATATGGCATATTTAGTATAAAGCTGAGGGATCAGGAGGGTCAAGTACTGCCCGGCTCAGGTCTTTTTCTGGCTTCTTTCTCCCTTCTTCAATGGCTGGTATCCGAGGAGGACTCTGTCCATTCTGCCTTCAATCCTGATCTGTGTGTTCAAGATTCATCTGAACAAGGTGTTGGGCCATCTTGTCTAGCCCGTGCTTTTGCCAAGAAAGGTTGAAACAGATGATCCTTGAGGTTCCTTCCAACCTGGTATTCTATGATTGTGTGAATCTATCTGATCATTCACCTGAGGAGGGAGTGAGGAAGGGACAATCTGTTTGATGTGTTAATTGCCTGCATATCTTTGTTCCCTGGGTTGCTTTCCACCCCTCAAATATTGAGCCTCAAATATTGAGAACAGAGTAGAATGAAAATTGAGCTAGAGCTGTCAGAAACATGGCAGAAAATGGGGAGGGCTAAGATAAAGTTAAGTCATGGTCACACTGGTCACAGCTGCCTTTGAGGCTGAAAGGGATACTACCAAATACACGGTATGAGTACAGTAATGTTCTACTCTCTAGGGCTTTCTGTCTTGTGAGCGAGTCCCACTGAATTCCATTTGACTCAACAAAATCAATAGCTGCTGTCTATCTCAGTATCTCATGAGTCTACTGTGTGGTTACCAGTAATTCCACAAATATTTCCCTGCAATACACCTGCATTGCACACTTAGCCCTCTCTCTTTTCCAGACACCCCCTCCCCATAAGCAAGGCATGAGGACTGTACCTTTGCACTTCGTACAGCATCTGCCTCATTCTGGGGACATTTGTGTGGTGAGCATCAGAACCTTGGATATCACATCACCTTTTCTCAAGGATTGTGTTTAAGCTCAAGCCCTTGCCTGTGGTCCCTGCTCAAGCTCCGTTGCAGACATGCCTGTGCCTGGCCATGTGTCCCAGTAAGCCCTTCCTTGCTCTTGCCACTCCCTGACAATGAGCGCACACACTCAGGGCACAAAACCAGGAAGAGACCAAGATCTTTTGACCTGTTTGCTGATGTGGCATATTTGCACCCTATGTCTTGTCCCCTTCAGTTAACCACACTGGATCCTGTGACATCTTAGCTTATGCATTTGCCTGAAGGTATAGCTGTAGGGCTGCACGCTACCAAGCTGCTGCTCCGACTGCCACAGTCATGGAATCCTGTTTTTGTTGGACCACTGTGTGATAAAGGCTTCATTCACTCTGTAGTGCTGTTGTTCCCTTCCAAGTGGCTCTTATGTTTCCTCTCCCTTATTGCACTGCTGCAAGATCTTTATTAGGGGGAGCTAAAATAGAACTAATTCATTGTTTGCTAACAACACCAGCATTTGTGAGGCAGCTGCATACTTACTCTCCATAAAATAAAGAATACCCATTATTGTGGGTCTGGCTTGTCTCCCTCTGGAGCCCATAGGACTTTGTTTTCATATGAATTAAGCCACAGACACTGAGGCTGATATCAGTAAAAAGAACAAGCACAGCTTTCAGAAGCATTGTATAGGAAAGACAGAAGCACAGTGGCTTCAGAGCTGGGTATTGGGCATTCTGGTCAGTGGGGCTGATCCTGATGTTCACAGACATGGGCTGCCCTCCCAGAAATGATGTTGTTAATTAGCACCTATTTTGCCTGCTGGAAGCCAGTCTCTGCTGTAGAATAGCCACAAGGCGGTTTGTGAGCAAACAATTGTCCCTGATGTTTTATGAAACTGTGGTAAATTTAACATCACAACTCTGCTGAAAGGATTATTGGGCAGGCAATGGCAAAACCAGAGGAAATACCTGGTCTAATTCTGCAACCTGAAGTGCATGGCATAACTTTAATGGCAACTGTTGGTTTTAGGGTTGGTTCCCTCTCCTGACAGTGTCACCATCTGTAATGTGTTAATGTGTAATGCTAAGCTATGAATCCCTGTTAATTCAGATGGCTGGCCACTGCTTTGGCCAGGATGGCTTTGAAGCTCCTCAATGTCCATAAATTTCAGATGAATGGTCTTTGTGGTTATACAGTTGATCTGCTGCTTCCCTGACTCTGGACAGCAATTTTGCCAATTGTTGGTATATTGAACGGTCTGAGAGTAGACCCTGGTAACCTTGTCTGCAATTGTCTTGAATAATCTAGTAAAGCTGACCAAGTTTTGTGAAGGACATCTAGATTTCCATGAAGTTTTCAATTATTTAATCAGACTTAAGTCTATTTTACTGCTTGCAAAGCAAGACTGTTCATTGTTTTGACTGATTTGATCTGGTTCACAAACAGCATGTGGTTTTGGAGGGGCCTCTAGTTTTTAGGGAATGCTCTGTGTTTCATAGCATCTCCTCCTGGGCTGCATCCTTCAGCCACTAGACTAGACTTGCACCAGTTCACATGCAGCACCTAAGGAAATGACCCAGTGACTCTTGGACAAGGAATCTAGCAAGGTTTTGCTCTCATCTTCCCTTGTGTATCTCTGCCCACATGTAGGTTTTTTTGCTGTAACTAAGAGTAATCACAAATAAATATCTGCTCAGGTATAAAACAATCACCTACCTCATAAAAGGTCTCCAGTTAAATTGCCCCTGTTTGTGTGGGAGTGTTTTCTGTTGGCAAAGAGTCCTTATAAGGAGTAATAACACTGAAGAATTTGTTAAAAAAAAATGTTTATCAAAGGTTTACTATTTCACAGGTTTTACCGTAGAATCATTTACGCAAAGCTGTGAGTCACAAGCTGAAGTTCAGTGTCTGAAATTGCTGTCAGAGTGAATGAATTTTGTGCATGACAAACAGATCAGTAGTCTGCATGCATTACAGTCAATTCATAGTTGCTTTAAAATCACATGGAAGATAATTATAATTAGGACAGAAGCTGTTAAAATCAAGAACAAAAGAAGACCGGATTCTGAAGCTATTTACTGTTCTGTTTCTACTCCTTGAAGGTTTATGAAAGATGTCCTAGCTCCTAACCAGAAAGTACAATAAAAATCACCAGTGCTCCTTCCAACTGCTGCAATTTCAGAACGTCTGGCAGAACTGTCTGTGAAGTGCAACATTTACTCGTGGTACATGTCAGAGGGACCTAGGCATAAAGACCCAAAATAGACAGGTCTTGACAGCAGTAACTTCATTGTTCTGTCTGGATGGTCAAGCCTACGTAGCAAATTGACATGTCCTCTAAGACTCTTCTGTCTTCTCTGCATCTGCGGTATGCAATATCTACTCATACAGACCTTCTTCTAAGGGGTTCTCTCTCTAGAAGCAAGGAGGAGAGTTGTCTACATGTAAAGAGATTATCTCCAAAGGTGAAAGATGCCTCGGGAAAGTATATGCCACTTTTGACAGAGGTGACTATCCATCAGGTCCGCTGACTGGAGAGGGACTGAGACTGAAGCTATATGACTAGAAGAAACAGAACAGAATGAAATCCTAAGAAAAGATTTGAACCCGTGAGAGCAAAGGCAGGTGTGTTAAGGGGGACTTCACTGCAAGCTATGGCTGTTGCCTCTGGGTATTTGTGCTTTATCCATTAATGATGGCCAGGGTGGGAGGCAGTGTGCACACGAAGAGTGGGCTGTGGGGCAGCACGGCCCCCACGACTGCCAGCAGGCAAGCTTCCCCAGCCCCATGGGAGTGAGAAACTTTCTGAAGATAGCTTTGCACAGGAGAAGGATGCTGACTCCCAAGTGCGTAGGCATAACTGAAACAAAGGAGTGAACTCACCCCGTTTACAGCAGCTGGTACAGATCATTACTGAACTGAATCAGAGTAGAGCAAATGCTTCCTACCCCATAAATCCAGATGAACCTGATTAATTCCTGGGAGATTTTATAATCAAGAGATTATATTTACTCTTCATTTGAGGATTTGTTTGAGGGTCTTTTTCAGCAAGGTCAGATGTTGTGCTGAGCCTGCTTTCTCACCTGTTTAGTTATGGCCAACACTATGTGCACTTTGTCATGGACGTGTACCATGCAGTTGCTGTTGTAGTGATATCAGTCCAGGGAGTAAGGCCATGGGCTAAGCCCTGCCCAGGAAGGGCACCATTGCCCACCCCACTTCTGGTGTATGCAGCAGTGGAAGACCCACTTTTTTTGAGATTTTTTTTTTTGAGAGATGTCAAGACTCTGGCATCCCAGCTTCACTTCGGTTCTTAATGATGACTTCCATCACAACCATATGCCCAAGAGAGGGCTAGGATTTTCTCTTCACAGATGAGACAGAAGTGATCTCAGTAGGCAGTTTCAGCTGTTAGTAACACAAAAGTCTCCTAGCTGGGAGGCTGCAAAAGTCCTTCAAACAAAGGAATTTTCTGTCTTGTAACGACTCCTGGATGGATGACACAGCAACCCCTCTTACCTGCTAGCCTGCAGTTTATATGAGAATTACTTTAGGGCCCCTCTGAAGTGTGCTAAAACAATATTAATATGAGGAAGGACCCTTGCTTCTCTTTCTGAAGCTCTGACAAGGAGAACTTTCTCTAGGTGACATATTCTGGATGATACCTTTTTTCTTTTCTCCCAGCAAGCCAAGGCAGGCAATGCTCCTGCCAGGTTTCTCTTTCCTTCTGCCATGCCCTCTGTGGTAAGGGGACAAGAATGGTTAATTCTTGCCTGCATGAGGCTGACTCCCTTCTTTTCTTAGAATTAAGAATATTCCTTAGTTGTTTTGGTGGAGACCTTAATAACCTTCCTGAATAGCACAAGGAGCTCCAGGGCCTGGAAACATCATATTTAATGCTAACAGTCAAGCATGCTGTCATGCCAGGCTTTAGCCTCTCTGTCAGCCACATGGGAACTCGAGAAAAATTCCAGCAGGATCAGTGCATTTTCATTAATAACAAATCCAGACAATGCTGGTTCCAGACTGATGCTCTTTCAAGAGGCTTGTGCAAGTAGCTGCAGCTGTTTCCAGGATATGAAGTATTTGGAGTGATGCCCAGAGGTCAACGTGCCTGTGCTCTGACACAGCTCAGCAGCAGTGAGGCCGTGCAATGTGTACCATCTTGGCAGATACAGCTGATACGATGACTATGGAGACAATGTTAGTTAGGAAGAAATATATGTGCTGTTAATCACCAGCATAAAACCAGATGTTGTGACCTTACATTTGTGGCTTTGAGCTTACATCAAGTGACAAACCCTTCACCTACAGGAATAAGAGTTTGGCATATAGCTGTTTCTTTTGAGATGGCAAGGGTGAATCATAGAATGTTTTGGGTTGGAATAGACCTTTAAAGAAGTCTGATGTGTTTCAATTAATTGGTTAGGTGCAGGATAAGGCCAAGGGAGCAATGAACCTGAGATCAAAACCACTAAGCACAAAGAGACAGTTTAGACTCCAGGTGCTTCGAATTTGTGCATTTGTAAATAATTAAGATGATCCTTAAAGGCTTGTGATAGCCTTTTTTTTATTTCCCCAGCTAAATATAAAAGTAAGTTCCGCCATGAAGATGATCTGTGGGCTCTGAAGGTAAAGTCATGTGTCCTAAAGAATTGCTGTTGAGGGTGTTGTTCATTGCTGGGATCACACGGTTACCATTTAAAGCCAGAAAAGCTTTTTCCATTGTGGTCTTATCAAAGTCTTTATGTGTGTTTCTCAAGCCTTTCTTGCAAGCTGGACTTGATGCATCACATCACCTTATTTACATTACAGCTCTCATGGTTTTTTCTTCTTTTCTTTTTTTCCCAGATCTAGAACAAGATTAGTCTCCAATGAAGCATGGTAGTTCTGTTAGGGTGAATTAGTAATCTAGGGCAGTTTTAATCCAAACCTCACATAGTTATATGGTCCTTATTCATCTATTGGAGAGACCAAGAATCATCAAAACAGACATAGGCAATTAGTTTTATCATGCTATCTATAACAGACAGATACTTGTGAAGCCTAGTCATGCTCCCAGCATGTGCTTGGAGCCACTGGACTTTTGTTTCCTTCTAGAAAAGAATGGTAATAGTCACTATAAATGAATGGGATATCTACATCCCTTGCAACAGCAGCTTAGCAAAGGTTCTTACAATCGTGGCTGCATCCTTCAAGTCAGTTCAGTGTGGCTTGAGCAAACTGAGGCAGGGTATGCCATTATTTAGAGGGACATCAAGGCTGTGATGTGCTGAGGAACAGAGAAGGGAGGAAGAAGCAAAAAATGCTCTGGAGCACCCTTCAGCAGCTGAACCTTGAATACTGACTCTGACTTTATTCTTTGACTTCCTTTCAAGATTCCACAAGGAAATAAATTATTAACCATCTAATGGTTACAGACACTTTAAAGGAGATTCCCACCCAGAGCATCTTCAGTTGTGGAAGAAGATTTGAGTCCAGTTGTTTATTCAATAGGTACAACGTTAGAAAAAAAACATACTGCTGAAATAGCTGGGTTGCTTTATGCAGCATCATGCATTATTAGCCTGAGTTATACAGCCTTACAGTCAACTTACTCTGCCTCCTACAAGAAAGCTTTCCAGTCTCACATACCAATACAGTTCATGTGGAGGGTAGATTTATTGAATTTCTCTCAGCTAGCAACTACCCAGCCTCATTTGGTTTATTCTTATGTTTTCTTCGGGTGGTAAAGGCACAGCTTTCTACATTTTTGCACAATGTTTAAGTGATTTCCAGGAAATAGATGTATATCTGGACGTGCTCTAGCATTACCTAAATGGTCCTTAAGAAGTAGGCAGCAGATGTTTTAAGATAGAAAATCCCAGCATTTCACAAAGTCTCAAGTCCTGTTTATTTTAAAAACGTACTTAATAAGACCATTGTGAGCATAATCATAAATAAAGTAAACTGGAAGCATTTGCTATGACACTTTTCGCTGGAACTCTTCCAGAATTTGTTTTCTTTGGAGTTCAGCAAGAGCTGAAGACCCAAAAGGTGACCTTCATAATTCATTAATCATCACAAAACACTTCCTTGCGGCAAAGAAATATGAAAGGTATGTGCAGTGCTGAAAGAGGGCGGTTTACTTCGCAGCAGATTTGAGAGTCTGGGCTCCTAGCACGAGGATGATTTCTCTTAAAGAAATGGTCCATCCAGACTGGTGTGAGTGGTTGTTCCCTCTCTGCCCTGCCTGCTCCTTCCACTCTGATACATATTGCTCACTCTGCAAGGGTTAGGGCTCACCTGTTGGCAGCTCAGCTGGTATGGATGGGATGATGGCTAGGCTTGTTGCTCCAGCTATGGCCTAGCTCTAATGCTGTCACCTTTGGCAGAGATTGTCCTTGCCCTGATCTTCATCAGCCAGTTTCCAGCAGAGCCTGTCTTCTCCTAGGCCTTCCTTTGCTCTCTGGCTACACCTATGCAAGTAAACTAGAAAGGGACAGGACTTTGACCACTGGCCTGCAGTTGCTCTGGTGGGATAGTTAGCAGCACACTCCCCGGCATGGTTTTGGGCCCTGGCAGCTACACCTCTGTGCAGCTAATGCCTGGGCACAGTTCAGCTTCCAGTAGATCCAATGTACATATAGAATTAATGGACTGTATGGATCTACACCTTAGCTGTAGATGAAGGCTGGAGAAGAGGCCATGGACATGTTCACTTCACATGCAGTCAATGGGGCTCATCCTTGTGTGTTCTGCCCACATGTGGTTGCTCTTAAGACAGAGACAATCTGTTCTGGTAGAGAAGAGTCAAAAGGTGCAATCATGGATCCTAGAAGAAAACTTCTTTGGCCTATTTGTCTTAATAACACAAGACCTTAACTGAGATATTAACTGAGATGAAAAAATAAACCTGAGAGACACAAAACCCCTGATCTACCATCAACTTGGAGGTGAGGCAGCCCTTGTGCTGTGTATGGGTGTTTCAGAGATCCCAGTAAATTCCTCCACCAGTGTATCCAGCAGTAAAGCTTGGTCTCCTTCACATGAGTAGCGCTATGACTACTCTGGTGTGGTGAGCCCATGGGACATCTGCAACTGGGGCAGGATGGCAGCTCCATGGGCACACACCATATTTTGCCATGGGACCACTGAGTGACCTTCAGTCTTCCCCCAGACATCTTCCTGCTCTCTGAGCTGTGCTTGTGGCCACTTCACTGACTAGTGCAGAAGAAGCCTCTGGTGAATGTTGCAACTATTCGTGTGGTCTCCCTTCTGGAGTTCAAACATACTGATACCGGGTTTCCCTCACACCACAGATGTTGTATCTTCAAACCTGTGCTATTTGTACAGTCACCAACATCTGTCTGCCTTACCAGTACTGTAAACTAGACATAAAGAGCCTCAGACCTTTGTTATAGGCCATGTTTCAGCAGAAAACATGGCCCAAGATGCAGATCTGTAGAAATAGCATTACACTCTTCAGTCCATACTTGGACATATAATTAAAGTAGATCGGTCTTTAAAGGCACTCAGCATCACAGATGCTTAAAAGGAATGACAATGTGATCATCACAGTAAAACTCTTCTTAACTCGTAACTGGGATAACTCCTAGTTTCAAACTAGTCTCCCTTTAGCCTAGTTTGCTACAGAAGCAAAGCTCTCTCGATACCATGGTTTAGGCAGAATAGCATGTGTGCATGTGTTTTCCCTTGTTATCACACTATCAAACTGTGATTGACATGAGCCAGTGCGTCCCCAGGCTCAGTTTTTACAAGTTTCATAAAAATCAATGGCTAAGCACAGAAGAAAAAGAGACCCTGTGGATGTCTCCATGAGGAAGCAGGAGAGAAGGACCAATATCTTCGCAGACACGAGGGGAGCTCTGTGGGAGAGGTACGTTAGGGCTACCTCAGCCACTGGAAAAAGTCTTGGAGTTGGCACAGTAACCCAGCAGAAACCCTGTAGGAAGTCAGTCCCACACTGCCTTCAAGCCACTTCACCTACATTCCCACCATACGTTCCTGTATTTTCTTAGAGAAAACCCATCACCAAAGCTATCTTCATTCCCTGGCTTGTCCAAGTGCTCTTTTTAAACCAAACTGAAGACAACAAGAATGTGTCTTGCCTTGGAGCAACATGAGCTTGTTCTGGAAAGTTACATAAGCCCCAAATGTTTGTAGGGAGAAGAAGAGCAGATATGGGAGCACACCTAAAGACACTGAAGTGATAGTGAGCAGCAAATCAGACAAATACTTGCAAGAAAACACACCCTGAACTTTATTCACACAATATTCATTTTGTCATGGAAAAGTGAGTGAAAAGTCATTTTTCCAATGGGCTTGATGAAGAATAGATGGAACCCTCTGGTCCCACTCCAGCACAGCAGCTGAGCAAGGTTTTATTTTAAGGGCATGTGTAATCTCAGCAAAGCAAGTAGGATTATTCATGTGCTTAAAGTTAAGCACAGGTTGAAAACTGCTTCTCTGGCTGTGGGCCAGGGTGTTTACCACGCAGGTCATCCTTGCTGCCTTCACAGCTTCTGGAAGAATACACGGGGCCCTGAGACCACTGTCTTGGTGGGGTGACAGAGTCCAAAGTAAAGCCACAATGTCAGGAGAAGATCAGATTGATCAGCTTCTAAGGGGAAATCATAAAGCTAAATAGGTTTTGTATGAAGTGTAACAGTGTGTGGGCAGATGTGAAAATAATCTGCAGATATCTGAGGAGAGTAAACACCATTGATAGAGAAAAACTGCTTAGGCAAACACACTAACAGCGTGATTAGGGTAAACAAGAGGAAATTAAGAAAAGTAAAATTCAAATTTGACACTACGAACATATTATTGATGAGAGGTTTTATACTGTGAATCTGATGTCTATAGTTTTGCTAACTTCTGCTGTTCTGCTTCTCATAAGGTCATCAGGATGGAACTGAACAAATTAACATTAATGCTGTGGATTTCTCATTTGTTTTAGTTGTAAATGAAACGTCCTTGCATGGTTCAACGTATTCCTGTTACACATCAGATCATTCAATGCCACCTCTAAAAGAAGAGAGGTAATGAGACAAATGATGCTCTGAATGATACCAGTATCATTCTTCTTCACCTTCATTGTTTTTGGGCAAGTGATGTTAGAGCAATGGAGATCAGATGTTGTTCCAGGATGTTCAGGTTCAGGTGATGTAAGACATTTTGGATGTCTACTTTTCTTTATTTTTAAAATCTTTCAGTGTTGAAGAGATTGTTATATCTTCACATAATTGCTTCTATCATCTAAAAATAGTTGACATTTTATAAAATTATTCACACAGCTCTTTCATATGGTGAAGCAAACCACACAATGGGATTTTAATATGAGCTGTCTGTCTAAATCTTGTGTATCATCAAAGGAGAACCAAAGACTGGTCCGGATGCCACAGCCTGCAGTGAAGGCAGGCCTGCCATTACACATGGCTTTGTGTTTCAGACAGCTGATGGCTTTGCTTTCACAGAGGACATGTTTCTGATTGATAGGCCCCTGGATCCAGACGCATGGGACAATTTGGCCCCCAGTGGGAGGCCCTCAAATGCCTGTGTTGATCTAGACAATGGTGTCTAGAAGAGTTTGTGATGAAGCTGTCAACCCTTGGCAGTGTTGTGTCCTAGCTTTAGACAGGGCACTTCCTGCTTCTGCTTCTCTCCTTGTCTTTCAATTCTGATTTTGCTTCTGCACAGAAGTAGTCTGTGCTGTAGGATCATGGCGAGCCCAAATAAACATCATCCAGAGCCCAGATCCATGGGCTCACGTGGCAGGTGGAGCAAGCTCCCACAGTGGCTGCAGAGGAACCGTTCTCACTGGCATCATCAGCTCCTGTTTGCCTATATACCCTTCCTGGATGTCTTGGAGATGTTGCATCAGAATTGGGTGAGAGGGACTGTTGCAAGGACATAGTGCCCAGTCTGGCAGCAGGTCCCTGCTCTGCCAGCATGGGTGCAGAGCAGTGTGGTCATCCCAGAGCTCTGCAGATGCTCTTCCTCCCCCAGTGGGAGTTAAAACATTAAAAGCACAAAGTGCATTTTATGGCTTGATTCATTGCTGTGAGTAACATTCTCTGCTATTTGCCTCCTTGGGGTTGCTAGAAGAAGCTGCCATGAGAGCAAGGTTTGAGGCTTTGTTTTTCTTCCATGGTAATCCTTTTCTTGGCAAAAGCACCTCTCGTCTACATAAGCAGCTG
This sequence comes from Actenoides hombroni, assembly GCA_024336885.1. Taxonomy (NCBI): domain Eukaryota; kingdom Metazoa; phylum Chordata; class Aves; order Coraciiformes; family Alcedinidae; genus Actenoides; species Actenoides hombroni. Next base: position 35,508,763 of record WUAM01000431.1, read on the forward strand.
GTGGCTGTGCAAATAATTTCAGGGGAGCTCAGTTTCTGAGGAAGCTTTGCATGTGCCCCTTACTGTAACACTCCATAAACACTGGTGTCACTGTGAGATTGGACGGCAGTTATCGCTGCATTTCATGATAAACACAGATGGTGTTTATGTTTAAATATGCCAAATGTGGTAATGAGAGCAAACTTTGAAAGGATTTATTTTTATGTTTTTTCCATTCTGGCCTCTGATAATTGAGGCTGCTGTGACCTGCCTTTTGGAGGAGGAAAATGTATTTATGCAGAGCTATTCAGTTTTCTAAAATAGCTCAGGGAGGTTTTGTTCGGGGGTTTTTTTTTGTGGGTTGGTTTGGGTTTTTTTGTGTGTGTGTGGTTTTTTTTTTCCTGAAGGACACTGAGCTCCTCTTTCCCAGGAGGTTTTATTGCCCTGTATTGAAAACTGTAGACCAAGGTTTACAGAGATAATCTGGCCATTCATTTATGCACATCTTAACTGCTTCTAAAGCATCCTTTTTAATTTCTTTTTTTTTTTTTTCCCTCCACAAAAATTAGGTTAATGTAAGGGTTGGAAAAGGTTTACTCTATTTTGTGTTTGTTCTTACACCATTATCATGCAGTAGCATGAGGAGTGTGTGCAGCTGTGTAGCTGTCTTCTGCAGCATGTATCTTTTCTCATCTCCTCTGGAGGTGAGTGTGTTGGAAACCGTGTTTCAGGTAACCACTGACACAAGCAAGTAGGCAAACAAGTGTTTATGCTTGAGGCAAGATCTAAGAAACAAGTCCTACACTCTGTGAAGCAGCTGATGGTATTTCCCAAAGCTCCTTCCACATCTATGAGCATTCCTGCTCTCCTTGTCCTTAAGGAAAAGAGCTCCTTGCTTCACACAGACATTGCTACCAGCCCTCTTGGAGAAGATACTGCTTCTCTGAAACACAAGCACAAAGCTTCCCCCGGATCATGGTGTTGAAAACCTAGACTAAATTCATGGGAGGCTGCTCTGAAAGGGCAATATGACTACCTGAGTTGGAACAGAAAGCACCCCTATTTGTCTTCTGCCTTCAGGCCAATGCATCAGAAATCTTTCAGTGTTAATGTAACCTTGTGCCACAAACATTGGCACTGGGTGCTTGGACTGAAAGAAATGGGCTGTGACATTTCAGTGGGGTCAGCATGGAAGAGATACTAATGTCAAGCAAGCTATGACAGACAGCTCCAAAGATGCCTTTCCTCCGAGGGCCCAGCACCAGACATGCTGGTTGTGGGTCCACAGGATTTAAATTTTGATCCTTGTTATCCCACTGTTTTATTTCACTAAAGGTCACAGACTCCCAGGCACCTCTTCTGTTATCAAATATCACCTGTAGCAGAGCCTCATACACTGAGTTCTCAAATAGCTGTGCCTAAATGTCACTGCTCTAGGAGGAGATGGCATGCTTGGAGATTGCATGCTCTGCTGGCACAGAGCTGCTGCAGGGACAGCAAACTAAGTAGAATAAAAGCAAAAAAGCATGATTTCTTTATATTATTTTAAAAATTTTAAATTCATCTTCTATAATGCAAACAGCTTTTTAGACATGTGAACTTCCAAGAATGACTACTTAATTGAAAGCAAAAGTCATACTGCATATTTTGTGTGTTTGAGATAAAAAGAATATTTTAAAGATTTATTCTCTCTTTCTGTGTCTTGTAGATACAGCGAAGAAGATGCTAGTGTGGTTACTTTCTTCTACAGATGTTACCATTTAAATCATGGCTGATAAGGGCTGTGTGTAATGGCACTTTCAGGAGTCTATAAGACAGCAGCTATATCAGAAGAGCTCTGCCTGTTTTCTTCTCTACTTCAGCCTGGCATCTATAGCTGTATTTATAGACTTGCACAAGAGGCCTTATTTCCTGCACTGCCAAACTTCGTCAGCTTCCACCTTTGAAAACAAGCACGGATTAGAGGCTGAACACTGGAAGTAGGAAATACTGACTTCTGAGGCTACCTCAGCACCACAGCATCAATTGGCAAGACACCCAGATGCAAATCAACAGACCAAGAACCGCTGACCACAGACATTTATTTTTCAGTGCTACACAGAAGTCTATAGGATGCTACTGATCTATGGAGTCTGTTTCCGATAAAAGCTGATCCAACTGAGGACATTGACTTATTCTTCAAACCTCAATGCAAAAGTTACTGTTGAAATGATGTCTGGATCACTTGAAAGAAGTGATTGATGCATTGAGTGGGTAGCCTATGGTGAATGCTTGGGTAAAGGTTAACTTTTACCTGTGTGGAAACCATTGAAAAAGGCCTGGCAAACTGATCTCTCACAGAGGCAAGCTTAAAAGCAATTCCAAGTTAGTTGTTAGAGTAGCTGCTAAACACTCAAGAAACTTGGGCTTCCTCTTTTGGTTGTCCTGATACTCCTATGAACTCCAGTGATTCACCTCATAGTAGATTCGTATCACCTAACTTTAGGTATTTAGGTTCCCTCTGCAATCAATGTAGAGAGAAAGGCACTTCAGAGATAATTCATCTGACTTACACCCAGGAATACAGCTGCAATGGTACATCTCCACTTTGCATGAACCTCCAGGCTTCCCTACAAAAGTGCTTTAATGTTTAATTTTAAGCAGGACTTAATTTTACATCCTGTCTCAAAGACAGGAAATATCTGGAGGGCAATTTACTAGGATGTGAGCAATACCCACTCAGCAGAAAGATTCTGGTCCACTTTGTCATCAAGGTGCTAACACCTTCCCTTGAGAAACCCATCATGATAATGCAGAGCTTAGAATAACTGATTTCTTGAAAGGAACACTGGAATTTAGTTTGATTTTGCAGTGACTAAGTAACAAAAATAGTCACATTCAAATATTAATCCAAAATAAATGCGACATGAAGGATTAAGACACAGAGATCACTAGATTTTCCATGTCACTTGATTTTAAACAGTTGTTAGGAACTAGGGAAACAACTGAAGCCCTTGTCTTTTTATAAAAATGAAATTTTTGAGGAAATGCCAACTGCTCTACAGCACACTGAGCTGAATCCTAAAATAGGCTATTGAAATGAGATGCAGAAACATGAAAAATATTTTAAGAGCAGTTGGAAGAGGTTGGAACTGAAGTCCACTACCAGAAACAGAAACAAGAGGTCCTGGGAGCCGGTCTTTAACTAACCCTGACAATCTCAACTCAGGCTGTTTTTCCTGGATCGGTTCAGCCCTGGTTTCCCCTGACTGCTGGCACCATCTTGTGGCATTCAGAATAATCCTAGGTATTGAGAAGCAGTGAGCGCTGCTGGCGAACTTGGACGAGCAGAGGGCTGCCAGTGCAGCCAGCGCCCAGTTTATTTCTTTCTCTGAAGGAATGGAAAATGCTTCATGGGAACGGATAAAAGAAAACCAGAGCAAACCCTATTCCGGCGCTCACAGCAGGATTATTAGGAACTATCAATGAAATCAACTTGCCCTAATGTCTTATTCAAAGCGGTCATGTTGCACTTGCATCCAGTTCCTGGAAATGTCAGAGCTGGGTAGGTTTCCAAGATTTTTCATGTAACTGGTATTTTATAGAATACCACTGACATTTATACAGCTGTAAAATTCCCAGGGACTTTAAAAGCAGTAATTAAAAGGCACCATTACATTGTTTCTGGACTGGAAGATGTATGCTGCGGGTAGGTGAGCAGAACATCTAATGGGAAAAGTGAGAATTTTGGAAAAAGACAGCTGAGATAAATCACATCGGGGAAAAAAAATAAAGAAAAAAATAAAGAAGAGTACAGGACCTTCAAATACAGGACCTTTCCTTATAGGATCTTATCTGAAAGAGCACCACAAAATAAGCAGCATTAAATTTCAGCCAGTCGAGCATTTGAGATCAGACATTAAAGCCTCTAAACCTTCTTCTTCCACGTGGCTGACAATCTGGACAAGTAATTTTCTGCATGATTTCCATTCCAGTATCTCCAGAAGGAGTTTATTTTATAAGTCACAAGATGAAGCATAACATTATTCAGTTGTATCACATGTAATACATACTGTGGTTGCTTATGGTGTTCCAATTTTTAACACCAACTGTTAACTATAGGGAAGTAGCGATTAATAGGTGAACTAACACTCTGCTTTGGAGCACGGGGAAGCTTTCTTGGAGATCAGATAGAAGTAAACTGGGGAGATTTAAATTAGAAAAAAATATAAAGGAAGTAATAAAGGCAATTTCACTGGACTTAGCAGCAGCAACTGAGACCTGTAAGGCTGCAGAAGATTATATAATCAAGGAGGATTGAGATGAGGATACTCAGAAGGAGTATGGGAGACTGGAGAAACTATGGGCCCATTAGGTTGTACTTGCCACCATGCAAAACCACAGAAGAAATTACAAAGGGGTGAATAATAAAAGCCAAGGAAGTGGCTCTTGGTGGTGGTCACAAGAATAGAAAAGAACACAGATCTACAAAACATAGGCCACACTAGATCAATCTGCCATCTTTTTTGGTAGGGGAAAAGCGGTATTTAATCCCTGTGGGTATCTGAAAAATGTTTCATCCAATGCTGTAGGAGAAATTATTATGTAGCTTGCAGAAAATGGGATCCAGCATGGCACATATGTAAGACCAGACTTTGGGGCGGCAGCAGACAACTTGCAACATTCTTCAAGTACTGGTTTGGACAGAATTTCCTTGGTGGTCAAGGCAGATAACAAGACCCTGGGATGGTATCTGGAGATTCTCAGTCAGTGCATAGGAGGATCAAGGCATTGTAGGGGAAGAATCAGTGGCCTTGGAGACTGGAGCAGCAGTGGCACAGCAGTCAACTGTATCAAATGGAAAGTCACACTCTTGGGAAGAGATGCTAAGAAATTCAGAGTAATTGATGAATGCTCATCTTTTGAGAATGGACAACAATGAAAAAGACATAGCATCGCAGAATCTGTCTACATCCATGTTTAGGGCTGCTCTTGAAGATGCCTTGCCCCAGCCTGAATCATCGCTCCCATCCCCAGATCACTTTTTAACCCATATCACAGCTTGACACATTATTCTTTCTGGTCCTCCAGCAGGACTCCTACTGTCCCAGTCTTGTGCTTTAGGAGCTGACTATAGGTGTGAAGAGATATAATAGGATCAGGGGACAAGCTGGATTAATATTTATGGCATTGCAGATGTTGCAGCGGCTGCAAGTGGTGTTACACTGTGTGAATGCCAAAGTACTGCTCGTACAGTCTCTACAGCATCCTCATCTTGCCTAAACACTCACAAATTACATGCCAGGTACCAAAATAAAATGCTTTAACAATTGCAATATTTGAAAGCACGAGTGTTTTGGTTTTTTTTCTTTCTAGTCCCTATTTGAATTTGAGTACTATAAGCACTATAAGCCTTCAAGTACTATATTTACAACTGTTGTCTCTGTGTCTGCATGGGTTAAGAACGTGCAAGGAAGCAAAGCAAGCTACAGTCTCATGGAAAAACCAAGACAGGAAGCAATACTGCTCCAGCTACAGCCCTCTGGCGGGTCTATGCCTGCGGCACAGCACTGGGTGAGTTGTATCCAGCCAAGGCAATTTGTTGAGGATGGATCCAAGTGTTATTACCTGAAGCATAACTATAGTATTGCATCACCCCAAAAGGCACCAGCTTGAAACGACTTTTTTTAAAAAAGGACCCAAATATTTTCTTTTTGCAAATATTTGTTGGTTTAATTATTTATTTTTTTTTTTGGAGGTGGTTGCTTTTTGTTACTATTACCTTCTACTCTTAAAAAAAAACCCCAAAAAACCTTAAAGAAGTGATCATTAGTTTGCCATTTAAAAATAAATCCTCGGATCAGTGACAGCATTTTTATGTCAAGAAAACTTCACTGTTTTTAGTTCACATTTTTGGTGTTGCTCTGTACTTGTTGTGACTCTTCAACCACAGAAGCAGATCCAAATTCTAATCTTAATTACAGGGGAATAAATCTCAGGGGAATCAATGACAGAGGAATAACCTCCATTCCCGTTTAAAGATTTCCCACAGCTTTGCACTGCTCTGCTTGAAATCCAAGCCTTGGCCTTTTGTCAGAACCTAGAGAAGGGCCCTGACGTGGGGCACGCAGCCTTCATGTACTTATAAAAATAATTTATGGGCTTTTACCCTGGGACAGGTAAACGAGCAGTTAAAACAGCACACAATCTCAAGTATCACTTTATCGGCGTGGTTTTATTTACGGTCGTAAAAGCATAAAATGAAACTGAAGACACGGTCGATAGGTGTCACCCATGCACCAGGCACCAGGCGAGCAACCCTCAGGCCATAACCGCCCAACACACCTTCCCGCTGCCACACTCCTACCACATAGTAGATCCAAGCCCCTGACCAATCTTCGGAGCAGCTGCCGCTCTACTCACCACTTCAGGT
>WUAM01000431.1:35515253-35531097 GCA_024336885.1 Actenoides hombroni
GGGGCGGGGCCGGGCGGGGGAGGGGGGTTTGGGAGGAAGGTTTGCTTCAAAGCCAGCCGATGGGAGGTGGGGTGATGTTCAGAGGGTGGGCACCGGTATGGCGGCCCTGGCAGCCCCTGTTCATCATCTGAGTGGGGGCTAGGACAAGCCGGGGGTGTCCTGTGTGAGGAAAAATACTGTTGCCCCAGGCTGGACATGGGGAAAGGGCCCAAACTTCTGGCTCCAGTGCTGGCACCTGCACAAGGGGTGAGCTCGAAATGGAGAAGGTGTTGCTGTCAGCTCCACCAGGCACAGGGAGAGCAGCAAACGTGAGCAGGGTGTCGGTGGCCAGAGGGGCTGGTCTCCATCATTACTGGCTGGGGATGTCCCAGCAGAGTGTGACCCTCTGCAGCCCTGTGCACTGAAGGACTCAGGTTTCTCAGCGTGACGACTTGAGACTGCTGGCCCTTGTTTTTTCTTGATTTTTTCCCCTCTAAAAATCAATTGAAAGCAGCTTGCTGCTCTCCAGCTTAATTATTAATAAGCACTGAACTGACTAATGGTGTTTGTTCAGGCTTGCCATAAAACATTTAAAACCGAAGACCTGCAATCCCCCCCTGAACCCCACTCCTAAGAGTCTCATTAATCCCAGACACACACATGCTGCCCAGCCCCTGCATTTTTACTGCAAGAAGTTTAGACAAGCTTATGCCCTGCTCTGTTTATCATAAGGTCATTTGGGCTTGGCCCAGGGTTTTGCTGCTGCTGTGGTCTGGCAGAAGGCAACCACTTTGGCCGAGAACCTCTTACCTCACACCAGCGTCTGGTGCTAGAGGTGAACTTTGCCATCTAACCAACCCTCACATTTTACAGTCTAATGGTGATTCCTGAGAAAAAACGTTGGGTACTTCCAGCCTAAAGAAACTGGATGGATATACCAGTAGCTTTGGCTGTCACTTTGAGTTTCCTACTGAGAGCTCTTGAGTGCTGAGTAGGAGCTAGGGAGCAAAAAGCTCTATAGAATCTCTGTGCTCTGGTGTGCAAAATCACAGACTTTTGGTGCCACATCTGTTGCTTACAGGAATTTAGGCATTGAAATACAAAAAAAAATCTGAATTTGAAAAAAACAAATTCGTCAAATAGTGTGCGATGTGATCATCCCTGATAATATCAAATGGATCAAAGTACATCACTGGTGTTTCTAGGGTTTTGGTTTTTTTTGTATCAACCACATGGAAAAAAGATTCTGTATTGCACTGACTTTAGCTAAATAACCCCTCCAGGATCCCTAAGCACACATATTGAGGGTAACAGCCACAGTTACATGGTGGCAGCAACAGATTATTTTTTTTTTCTAGACAGAATAACAGGGCTGTGAAAAAATGAAGTATTGCTTTTCTGACCCATACAGCAGACCTAGGCTTCACTTCCCAAATGAGAAGCTTTGAAAGGAGATGAGTTCACTTTGTTTTCCTGACAGATACAAGAAACTGTCGACAGAAATCAAATGAACAGAACAGAGCAGAGTCAGTCCTGCATCTCCTTGCACAGGTGCAGGAGCTTCTGACTGGTGGTGCTTTCTATGGGAGCCACTGGATAATGATTTCAAAGCTGCTTACTCTTCTTCACAGGTGTTGCCTGGCTTGATTTGGTGCCAAGCTGTGCCACAGAACCTTCCTGGGGGGTTTCCAGGAAGGGAAGGAGAATGGTCTGTTGTTACAGTCCTGCTTTATGTTTGAACAAAGTGGGTAGAAACCACCCTCCCTGAGTACAGCTGGGAAAAGGAGTAGAGGGTCATTTCTATATACAGAAACTCAGCAAATACCTGCATTCAAAGAGCTGCTGACTTGCAGCCTTTCCTGGGCCCTGTGCCTCTTGCTTGCTGAGCAGCACCACGCAGCCAGTGCTCCCGTGATAGCTGACCCAGGTCTGTTCTACCTGATGCCTTCCTACTGCTGCCCGGTTTGATCACATAAAAGGCCATTTAATTGTTCTTTGCTTCAATTAAAGGTGCTTGGCCTGGCCTTCACCCAGCTCTCCGTAAATCAGAAACCTGCTGTATCAAATAAAACTTTTTTTTTCTTTTCAATAGTAACACAAATATTACTACGGCTCACATGTGCTGTACAGATTATCTTGAGCTATGCCAGAGGAAGACCCAGACACCACACCATGCCTGCACTGAGCGCTTGTGGGGATGACGTCCTGTGACTGACACTGAGATAAAAAATTTTATTAGACTAATCGGTGTGACATCAGGTCCAGTGTGGGGCACAAGGTCATGCTGGGACTGACAAGCCATCCCAAAGCCATCACAAAGGCCTCTGGTGAGCAAGATTTGAGGTCGCTTCCACGAGGTGGGGCTCTGTCCCTAAGTTCTGCAGCTTTTCCTGCTCTCCTGAAGGCATCTCCACCTTTCCATTTTGAGGGCAATGGCAGTGGTCCTGGAGGTGGGAAGGTAGAAACACGGGATAAAATTTTGACTGGCCTGTGATTCAGGATGCTCAGCATGAGGATGCTCAGTGTCAGCCTCCTGAAAGGTGCTGATTCCCTGCAAGTGCTCAGCACCCCCCACCTCTGCAGTGCAGCCCCTCAAATCGGCACCCAAAGTCCAAAGCAATTTTAAAAAAAATTCCAAAAAATCTGAAAAAAAAAAGCAGAAAAGCACTTAATTGGTGCATGGAGCAGGCTTATGCAGGTCAAGTCTTGCCACCTACTAAGCACCATTCCACCCCAGGTATCAAAGATGTTTAGTCAAGGCAAGTTGCTTCTGTCAAAAAGGTTTCCTTAGCAGGAATGATTGCCTTTGGGCGTCAGTCTTGCAGACATGGGCATTTTCCCCATTTCCCTGCACTTGATACGAGTCATGTTAACATCCCAGCAAACGTGTTTTCTTTTCAGCTACACTGCTTGTAACAGTATTTGCCTGAATTAGAGTGAGTTTGCTCTGCAAACTGCATTTACCTTTCCCAGATACAGAGCAGCTGTTCCCTGTATGTTCTCGCAAGGTCCTTGTTTGCACAGACTTTTGTCAGCAAATACACCCCCCTGAACAAGCCACTCACTTCGACTTTCCAACACTGATAGGGGAGTTGTAAGCCCTGCAAGACACCTTCATCCTTGTCTTTTTGTTTCATAAATAGGCACCTGCCTTTGAGATGGCGCCAACAAGGCTTTGCTCAAGCCATCAATCATGACGCTGGGGTTGACTGAGTCTTGCAAAAGTGTAAAAGAAAGAAGCAGATGTTATTAATTCTTCCTTTGGTGAAAGCTCTTCAATCAAACGGTGCTGACATTTTCTACATATCCCTACCAGCAGAAACATGAAGGTTGTCAGATCCCAAGTAACTACTCAGAAAACATCTCCCCCATGCCTCCCCACATCTCCCTCCCCTGCCCCATACATCTACTGCAACTCAGGTGGAAATCATGGTCTGTGGAAAATGCCAAAGCAGAGGTGCCTGCTGTGATGGTGCAGTCAAAGGGAGCCATGCAGGGGGGCTGCCCTGATCCTCAGTGAGGGCACAGCGAGGGCCAGCTGCAAGCCCTGCAATGACAAACGTTTCTAGGCCTGAACATCAATCTGCAGGAGTCAGAACATTCTGTAAAACACATTCATTTCAATGATGCATGGACACATGTCCATCAGGTGTGACTGTGAGATGCTGCCAGCTTGTCTTACAGGCAATGAGGCAGCCCAGACTCTTGGGGTCTGCTGAGTCAGGGCTGTCTGTGACACAATGGGGACTTGGTGGCTTCCAGGGCTTGTGGATGTCTGTTGCTGAGCTGGAAGATCGAGACCAGGCTCTGGGAGAGTCCTGTTGCACACTTTCACTGAGAGCTGAGGAATCCAGGTGCCTGAGGTGCATGCTTCAAGACTGATTTGCTGAGTAGCGTGATACATGGTTTAACTGAAGGCCCTATCACAGCATGCTGCTCATGAAGGACCCTCATACAGCGGGATCAAGTGAAACTACTGACTGCGGGTAGCCTACCCCAGCTGGCCACAGCTGGGAATCCAATTCTCATCTTCCTAGTCCTGAGAAGGTCCACACTTACTGCTTCTTCTGCTCTCAGGGACAGGTACACGTGCAAACATACACACCTATGCTCTTCTGAGCCAAATCAGAGCTGCCAGATGCTCAGGCAAGATTGCAATGTTTCTTCGAAATGTATTTAAAAATGTAGTCTTCATCAAGGTCAAGTTGCTGCCTAAAATAAGAATGCCCTTTATTACAGTATCCATGGTTTCATGACTGTTGAAACTAATCCAGCTGGCTCCAGGTTTCTTAAAGGCAAAAGCAGATGACCTGGAAGATGAGTGCTTGGGGAAATCTTCATGGGTGGGTCCAGTACAGTATCCAGTGAATCTTCCCAAAACACATTATTTCCCTCACTCTGAGTTTCCTGTCGAAGGAGATCTTCACTGCCTTTTAGCTGGAGAGGGCTGACCATAGCTGCCTTTAAACTTCAGAGGGGATGAAGGTAAGACATGGTTCTCTTCTCGGAAAGGGCCTGCAGCAACCCCACCCTGTGAGCTCGCTTGATACTATCTGAAGACATTTAAGCAGACATTGCATGAGTAAAGAATGTAATACATCGTCCACACACTAAAAGGCAGCGCAGTAATGGTATTTGACTTCATCTCCAATGGACTGAGCTGTTGTTCCTGGTTTATCCTGATCAGGGGACACATCCCCATCTTCTTGATAGCAGTGAGGTGCAAAGCTGTTACATTAATGAATCATGCCCTCAGCTAACTCCACAGCCATATCCAGGTTCAAAAGTGTTAATTCAGACTGCTTTGAACTGGTCAAGATTATCTCCTCTGACCATTGAGAGATGAGGATATGGTGTTTATTAAAGACCTGGATGCAGGCAGTTCCCAGGTAGGGGCTGTGGTCTGTGGTACTGTGTTAAGAGTCTGGCTGAGCGCAAGAGTGAGTGCTGAGGGTAGAATGATAAAGGCTTTTTTCTGCACTGATCATCTAATGCCAGGAAGAAACCATGGCCTCTATTAAATGGAGTGGCTCAGCTAGGTAGGTCGGATGGAGCTGAAGTTGTAATCCAGAGCCATTTCTCACTGGACTCTCACGGTTCAAAGCAACTGGGGTCCATAGAGAAGGATCATTTTTGCTATCTAATAAAAACTGAGTAGCTTCAATCCAGTTCCCTTTGGGTAAGTGTCTCCTGCCACAGCTAACATCTGCAGGTGTTCCAGCTGGCTCTCAACACACATCGAGTACTTGTAGAGGCTTGCAGCTTGTAACTCAAACTTACCTGGGATTCCCTCAGGGCTGTAGCATTTCAACAAAGACTTACTCTGGTTCACATATCTAAACCTGTCAACAAAGGATGCTTTAGAAGCACCACAGTAAGATTGCATAAGGGTCATGTGGCATCTCTTGCTCTACTGAAAGGTTATCTCAGCTGGAAGGCTCTGACTTGGTGCATTTCCAATTAATATACTTCTGTGCAGTAGATATAACATTCCACTAGATGTTGTCTCATTTTCAACAGATGTTGGCGTCTTCTCAAGGAAGTTTGAGTTTGACATTAGGAGAGATTGCTATTTGTCTTTATTATCACCTCCTTCTGTCTATGCAAGCCTGTGAAGTTGACAGAGCACCAGAGAGACATTATACCCAAATGAGCATACCAGGGAAACGGAGCCAATCATAATTTAAGGCTATATCAGATGAATCAAGCAATCTACAAAAGAGGCACAAAACCCGCTTACCATGTTATTGCTTCTTATCAGACTGGGATTTACTTTGATGCAACAACTCAAGTCATCACAATTGCCAATGGTGAAGAAAGGTGGGGAATGTGGGGATGGTCACATTAACCTAGAAAATGTTAAAGCAAGCCAATGAATCCAGAAAAGGAGAATGAAGAAATAGGGAAGTACAACATGAAACATGAAGTGTTTGCATAGTCTTTAAGAGAATTCTATTTGCTGAGTAATCTTGGTTAGCTAATGCACATGGGCAGGGCACGTCTCTTATTATGTGTCTGAGCAGCAGTTGGCTAACTGACGTGCATATATAAATGACAGTAATTTTATGTTAATAACCACAAGCATAAAAGCGATGGAGGATGATGTCTTCATGCAAGAAACCCTTCATAACAGAAAGTGCCAACGTTCTAAGCATGTTCACAGGGATGTAGGCAGCATTCAAAAGAATATATAGAATCTGTACAACATTGGTGTTATCTTACAGTGCAACTGGAGAGAAATGAAAACGTGTACCCCAAGCTTTCAGTTTAAAAAATAATAGGACCCACCTCTATAATGGAAAGGAGAGGAATCTTTTTCACTGATTTTTGAAAAAGAAAGACTTACTTTCTAATAAATGGAAGTTTGGTAGTTCTGGATTGTGAATGTTAACATAGAATAATCTAAGCCTAGTAAAGCACTGTGATGACTACAGAAATTTTTCTAGTTCATTTTTATCACTTTAATGTAAAGACAGAAAGTATCAGAAATATTAGTAGGTTTGATTTTTTTCTGCGTTTTGTACAATTTATGTCATTTAAAGACAATGGCTATCAAAGGATGTTTCAGAAATATCACAATGACAATACTTTAGCTCATCTGGTGAGCTGTGCAGTGAACACATGTGGGTACATTTTTCTTATGTAGCTTTCTGAAACTGGGAAAAGCTTACCTGGGTTTTCAGTAGGTGAAGGATTGTAGTTGCTGTGCATAGATTTATTGTTTATGATTGAGTTTTAAAGCATCTTTATTTACGGTTGGTACAAAAAAGAGTGAAAGACATAACTGAGGGCTTTGAGTCCTCAGGAACAAGGTTAGAAATCAAGAAACTTAACATTTATCATCCCGCTCCTTCCAAAATCTGACGTATCCACATAACAAACAGCATCATTCTCAGATCTGCTGCTTTAAAGAGAAAAACACCAAGCTGAATGCAAGGAGAGGCATAAAAGCCCTTCTAAGTACAGGGCTGAGGCTATTCATTTTCCTGTGCAACAGAAGAAATAAAGTAGTGCTTGGGTGATCCTCTGAAGACAGTCTAGGAAGACACTTCATGAAAGAGAGAGTTAGATGATGGAACACCAGGCTTTTTCTGTACAGTTGCTACCAACCAGATATAGAAGTGACATTCATGGCTCAGAAGAGCCTGCTTTCTCTGTTTTATACAAGAGCTTAAAAAATGTAGGCACGGAATATTGCCATCTGGATGGTGAATGAGATGGTGGCAGCCTGAAGTGATTGATTGGTGCTGAGAGGCAGTGAAAAAAACAGGGCAGTGCTTCTGTATTAATAGCATTGATTTCCCTCCACGAGGATCCATTAGACACATGGGAATTAAACACAGTGCCTCCCTGTACCATTTAAAACTCCAGCTCAGATGATACGCTAGGCATTTAGCAATGTCTGTGTACCTATTCCCAGGAACACGGCAATCTGTTTGCTCAAGGGAGCTGTAGGAAAAGCCCTCTCTCTGACTTTGTGTTCCCCAAAGAGCAGAGGAGGGTTCCTTTGGTGGCACAAGCAGAGCTGCTTCACTCAGGCTGTGAGCTGTGAATAGGCCTGAGCAGGTCACATTGCAGGGTACAGCCACTGATGCACAGCGTGACTTCCCTCCCTACTTGCACGCCTAGGTTTCCTTTGAGAATGAGTCAGAGTGTGCTGAGGATCCACCTCTGGTCCTGACGGCTGGGACATCTCCCATATAAAACCAACCCCACAACATGGGAAAGAGGGCTTTGACACATGGTGGGTGGCAGTCAAAGCCTGGCCCAAAGTATGAAGGTCGTACACTGTGTGATTTTCACAGGAGACACCCCCAGCTTCAGGCCAAGGAGTAATCCCCAAACTCACAAAGGAAGAACCTTGAGTGACTGGGGTGGGAGGCAGGAGGAGGGAAGGGAGGAGTCTTGTCATTCAAACACATATAGTGCTTTATCTGCGGGGATGATAAAGGCAGGCTGTCATTCTGGGAAGATGTGACACTAGAAGGGCTTGCAGAGGTATCCTTCTCCAGGGGAAATCGCTGCATGCACAAGGTGTGAGAGGAGAACAGGGCAAAGCAGATCACAGTGCCAAGGACTGACAGTGAACATTACAGCATGCGCTTCTCATCTGAGCTCCTTTGACAGTTCACAGGTGACACAGAGAGAATGGAGCACTCAAAAAGGGCCTCCAGTCTCAGGTTCATGGATGAAAGGGGATTCAGATGCTTCTTCCACCACCCACAGAAAGCATAGGAGTAGGTGTCCAGGCAGCTGATGTCTCAGGTACGGCACTCTTCCACACATCCATGCCATAGTCACCACAAACAGTTCAACAGCTGATGGCTTTTCCCTGGTACAGGTAAAGATGACAACCAGGGGCAATGCAGAGAAAGGACTATGCTGCACAAGAGGTGCTGGAGAGAGTAACACTCTTCTTCACTGAGGACTGTTACGGTTGAATTTGCCTGTTGTATGATGACACACAGAGGTCACTGAGTTAACTGGAGCTGAAAAGATAGAAAAGATTCATTTTTCTACATCATGCCTTTGCTTGTGATTCAAAACACTTCAGATATCTCTTTACTTTTCTTATGTTTTTATTATTCTAGTTTTTCTCCTTTTCACTTGAGCCTTGGAAGTGGTGTGCTCAGGTTTTTCCAATCTTTCCCAGCTAGTTAAGTACATGTCAGCCCATGGATTTACACTTAGGTTCAAAATTAGGATTTTACTTTCTACAGCAGAAATGAGACCTCCTGACATGGCTTGAGTGTTGTTCACAGAACATCAAACATCTTTTCTGTGAAGTGAAGACATGTGGCAGCCCAAGGAGCTGGGTCGATGGCGAGCTTTGCCTCTGAAATGTCATGATTCATTCCCTGTTCACTGTGTTAGATGCTTGATCCACTGGGGGATCATAAAAGAGCTAAGTCACTTGCCCAAGACATATTAGTGTCTGAAAGGTAGCACACCTTTCATGCAATTACTTTTGTTTCAAACAAATAATAAACATTGGTGAATATTGGCTCAAAGAGAGCAATAAACAAAACATAATGAATTAGAATGTTCAACTGCTGTAAGACTGCAAGAAGATCACCATCTAAACTGTTCACCAGCTAATGTGCCATGGACAGTTTGGGAAGTGCCATGTGATTCAGTGTGGAACGGTTTCTTGAAATGTACTGATCTTTCCTTTTTCTTCCTCTCAAATGCATTGATGTAACAACTCCAAGAGCAGCTCATCACATATCATGCAAAGAAGAAAAGAAGCACAGCCTGCTCCTTTTCTCTGCAGTATCGCTGGCATCACTCTGGGGTAATAATGCAGTGAGTGAATCAAACCCATGGGGATAATACAGATACTCGTCATTGGAAGACTGCAGTGGTAAGTTACACGAGCTCTGCTCTTTTCTGTGTGATGAGTCTCCTGGCTGAAAGTAGTACAGCAAACAGCTTTGTGGGTTGCTCTGTCCCTCCTGCACACCCAGATCCTGGCTGCAAGCAGAGGCTCTACCACTGCAGGAATCTGGGTCCCATCCTGCAGCCCTGGAAGCTAGTTCCCAAAAGTTTTCTGGGTTGCAGCAAGACAGAGCGAAGCCTTTATATTGCCAGGTAATTTTGCTGACAGGCCTGGAGGTTAGAGACCTTTACTACACCCCATCTTCTCCCACTGACTGCAACAGATGAAGAGTCAAGCCTGTTATCTATCCTGGGATAAGGCTGAGCATCTCTGATGTCTCATGGTGTCCAACCCACCAGCCCCTTTGACTCAGCCAAACTGCCCTAGCTCTTGCTGTTCTTGGCTCTAAGGACTGTAAACATAAAGCTATTTTCTTGCAGTACAGTAACTGAAACAATCTAGCAGTAAATGCAGCAAATTTCTACAATGTCAGACTTTTAGAAACAGGAGCAGAACCCGGGAGAGCTCTTACTGAATCCAGCACACTGCAGGCCAATGCCACCACACTCTCTAGCCATGGAGTGGACCATGAAGACACACATCATCCTAGAACAGGTTACACAGGCTTAAATACAGTTGCCTCAAAGAAATACTCAGCCCTTCTCAATTTGTTTTCTTATTTGTCCCAAACCTTGCAGGAACTGTTAAAATCAAAAGGCCAGTAGCAGTGCTTCAGACCAGAATGGGACGCTTGACGTTTATTGTGGGATGCTTGGAGTACGTTGATATGCCAAGTAAGGCAGGATAAAATGGAGACTTGTTGAAGCTGACAGTATGAGCACCAGCTGCTTCGGCCAGAAGAGGCAGACTGTTTCAGATTGCATTTGATGTGCTCACCTGGGAGGTAACAAGTGGGTAAAGTTGTACGTTCATGGACAGCACATCATTAAGAAACAGGAAGCTTTTGAGCCAACATATGATACAGCGTACTTTGGTTTGATATGTTGATTAAATAATACCCAGTCGCTTATATCTCCACTCATACTGATCTGGATGGGTCCACATAACAGCCAGAGCAGCATCCTTGCTGCTGTCCACTCCCCCCAGGAATGATGCTCCTGTACTTTCCAGTATCAGGGCTCCAAAAATACTCAAGAGCTGGAGGTTGCTGTAGGGAATACCAAGTCAACTTGGCCTCACCAAGCCACTTATTAAGCTGCTCTGACCTTTCCTTGGGAGAACCACAACCACCTTTCACAGACTTTCCCAACCTTAGAAAACAGATCACTACAGAAAACAAAATTATTAATGTACATAAAAAAGAGACATATATAAACCACACAGAAGTAGTATGAAGGAAAGACTCCTATACATCTGACTTCTTTAGATGAATTTTATTCTTTGCAGAAGAGAAAGTCAGTTGGATGAGCTTTCCCAGGGCAAGCAGCAAGCAAACAGCCCTTAAGTTGTTCCAGCAGACCTCCTCATGGTCAGCAGCTTCGTTGGCAGCCCTGCCAGCCTACCTGCTGCAGCTGCGCGCTGCTTGAGTGCCTGTGCTGATTAAGACCTGGAGAGTAAACAGTTGTCCGTGGCTGCTGGAAAAGGAGTCCTTACTTAATGATGCTTGAAGCTACGTCACTTAGAGCGGCCAAAACATGAGTTTTGGAGGGGCTTTTTCTGGACTTAGTGTTTGCCAGTTCACAGGTTCATACCATTCCGGCAGGCTCAGCTGTTTGCAAGGGGATTGAGGGCATTGTCTGTGATCTGTGGGCTGCACTCTGTGTCTTTCCCCTTCCTATGCTCCCAATGCCACCTCAGAGCACAGCGTGGCTGGAATTATAATCCCACACACCTTGGGGAAGGGCAGGCAAAGGAATCATGCCAGGAGTTGGGCACTGCCACGCTAAGCACAGCAATACTTGAAGGTTAAATGTTCTTCTTTGCAGAGAGAAATAATCCACCACCACCTCACCCTTCTGGTTGAGTTTAGGCCACTCTGCAGAAAAAATTGCGACATTTCAGGAGGTCACACAGGGCACCTGGGTAGGAGCCTGATATTTTAGCCTAGGGGTGAAGTCATTTTCCAAACAGAAGTGGAGGGTTTCTGGTACGACTTATGAGGGTCTGCAATACTCTGAAAATGGTCTGCAGGACCAGGCAACAAGGAAGAGGGACTGGTCCTGCAAGCATTTAATTTAATATAAACTTTGTGTACCCTACCTGTGATTAAAAATTGAGAGGATACAGCATGTCCCCAGGAAGAGGTCATTTGTTCTGAGTAGACCTTGCAAAGCTAGAGGCAGCCTTGATGGACAAACACTAAGAGGACTCCTGTTACACTTTCAGACACTTGAGCACTTGCCCAAAACCATGGGACTGAAGTTGAACTTAAGGTTAAGAAGCTCTGGGCTGTACCATGCAGGTCAGGCTGGGTAGTCTGCATCATTTGTCTGGCTGTCAAACCCTCTGAGTGTATCTAAGGAGAAAGGTGGAATTAGGGCTTGTCCAATTCATTTGCACTAAAGCAATGTTGATTATAATTGTAGTAACACCACAGTTTGCACTTAGTGAGTGATGCTCAGAGCTTCTCAGCATCGCACTTTATGAGAATTTGCCTCGGGAGTCAGTTAATGCCAAACTGACCCTCAGCCAGCTTATGTGATGGCAGAGAGACTGTGAACGGCCTTGTGCCCCAAGTTTCTTCATGACATCTTTCCTTGTATCCACTGGATCAATTTTATCTGAACTGTTTGCTGCCCGAGCAGTGGTGAGGAGGCAGGAATGCTAAAGATAACTCTGTAAACAGAGAAGGCATGGAGGGGTCAGAGCCCAGGGGAGGGATCGATGTGTTGTCTTAGCTGAGGAGATGAACAAATTGTATCTAAGGGCCACATAGACATCCTCAAGAGAAAAAGTATGGTGTTTTCTGTCTTTAAGAGAAACCACAGATGATCCTTTCTGCTTGTATAAGAGAAAGGTCCAGATTCCTAGGAAAATCAGGAAATAATCATAATAGTAATGATACTAATAGCCGTACTACTACAACAAATAGTAATAATGTTAATAATAACAACAATGGCAATAATAGTAATCCAGACTGTGCACCTACAGGAGAGGCAAGCAAAACGAGGACTGGGGCTGCCTGTTGCCTTTGGAGCTGAAACACAGCGTGCATATGGGCCCCACACAATGGGGATGTCACCTACAGCCTGACAAGGGCTTGCACAGGCATAAATGCTGGCTTTCTGCAGCATCCAAATTCCTCATTCCTTCATCCGTTACCTTCTCATCAGACGTATCATCAGTGAGGAAACGGGCTTCCCTGTCAGCTGTTTATGGCTTTTCTTTTCTTCTCCCTTCAGGCACCTGCTTTACCCTGTTCACTGGCATCTGTAGCATCCTCCCTTTATCACCTTCGCTGCCTTTCCTTCCCTTCTCATCTCCCAGCTCCCTGCCCTGGGTGGGTCTCAGACCCTTCCTCAACAGCCACTAAAATCATCCATGATTAAACAGTCAATGTCAGTATTGTTTGAGGTGGGAGAGGCTGTAGGGACCAGGAAGAGTACCCCTGACACTGCCCAGTTTGGGGTGCAGGGTTGTCCCTGAATGGAGGGAAGGGGGCAGAGTTGGAAGGTCTTGGTCTCACTGATCAAATTGCGGGGTTGGGAAACAAACTATCCATTGTCTGGGGGAGCAACACATGAATTTCAGGGTTCCCTCTTGGTTAGCCTGCTGCCAAGTGGCTCTGCTTTCCAGTGCTGAGAAATGTCAGGTCTACCTGGGCTACTCTTCATTGCAGGGGGTCACTGACTTGCACAGGATCTGCTTCCCAGAGCATTGTCCTCAGTCCAATTGCTTTTCCTAAATGTCACTGAAATAATCTCTAGAGCTTTTCCTTCTTAGACTCTCCTCTTCCTGCAGCCAGTCCCTCTGATCCCCAGGGGCTCCCCTCCTGCCTAGTGCTGCCACCCCTCCTGGAAAGCCCCAGCCCTGACGGCAAGGGAAGCACAAGTGCCCCTGTCTGCTGACAACAGCCATGTCCCAGCTCATTTAGCCACCACCAATCCATACTGAAATCACCGTTGCAATGCCAAGAGGGTCTGATGTTTGCACTTTGTGTAAACAAGTGGCTGATCTCCTCCCCATCTGGTTGGCTGCAGACTCTCACGACAACAAGTGAGATTTTCCGTCAGGGATTTCTCCTGCCCGTCTGTCAGGTCTTCCCTTCCCTGCCCGGTTTGATTAATCGATGAGGCACACAGTGGCAGGCATCCCAGCTACTGACGCAAGCACTTTGTTTTTCCATCCTTGGCACTGTAGTATGATACTGATTAAACAGTCGTGGGTATAAAAATGAGTTAAGGCTCCTTTCAGATAACAAGATGCTGTTTTCCCTTCCAACATTAAACCCTGTGGAAGGGGACCCACTAACGCAGCTCTGAGAGGTTCGCAGCAGTGGGTGGTGGGAGAAGGGACTGTCTTGTTCTCAAGGAGCTGCAGAAGCACTCAGAAAGGCTGTGTCCATCATCTCTCCAGCACTGGCTAGGAGAGGCACCCTGGGCATGTGGCTCTGGTAGCCAAAAGGGGAAAGTTTTTCCCAAACGCACATCTTGCCTAGTTGAACGGGAAGCTCACTGGTTTGGGTACTGTCTGCCCTGGGCTTCAAGCTGGCTGGAGAGCCTCAGCACCGTGTCACAGCATCCTGTATGCAGAGCTGTGGTTGTAGGTTAGTGAACATGTTAGTGTCTATGCTTCGGTGAGTGTCTTCAGTGAGCTTCTGCACCTGCTTCATCTGCCCCATCTCCACCAAATACGGGAGGAGGAAGGGGGCAGAGGAGACCTCAGCCCTGGGGCAACACCTCTGCATCATGGCTCTTAGCATGGTGAGATTGTATGCCCTGACTAGAGGATGAAGCCCTACCGTGGGGACTGTCAGAGGCTGCATAGCAACTCCTTGGCTATTCCTTAGCTCCCAGGTTGGGGGTGCTTTGGGAGTTCCCGAGTAAGAAAAACACACTGCAGCTACACGGCTGGGGATCCACGCATTGTCCTCTCTCAGTCGGAGAGTGAAATACTTCATTCAGGGAGCAGGTGCCTTCAAACATCTGACATTGCTTCCCCAGGGGAGAATTATGAAACACAGGGATATTTCAGATCAGGCACTTGTTTCATCTGTTAAAAATTGTGAGTCTTCCTCTCTCGGAAAAGGGTCACGTGCAGGTTATTAAAAATGATCCTACTGCTTTTAAAGTTATCTGGAGGCAAGCAAACCTCTACTTCAGGAAGGATGTGAGGTTGCCTGTGCAGAATCAAGAGAACATGGATGCCGAAGAGACATAAGGAAACCAGCCCTCAGTAAACACAAGTGAGATGTGGGCTGTTTGCTTCCACAACAGCAGTGGCCGCGCTGCTCAGAGAGCATCCAGGTGATTCCAGCCCTGGGAAAATGGGGACGTTATAAGCTTCTGTGTAAAAGTAGCGTCTATCTTTGCTTCCCTTTTAACAAGATTAGTCTTGCTTTTCTCTCTCTCTTTCTTCTGCTGTCTGCCGGCCACCTCCGTGCTCTCCCACTAATGTGATTAGCGGTGCATGGGGACCATGCTGGCAGCAACTGTCACAAAGATCTCTGCTTACTTGAGTGCACCTCTTTCCTCAATGGAACATCTTGTGTTTATGGTCACAGGGGGTATTGTTAACTCCTGGATTCGAATAGAAAGGGATTTTTACGACCCTCCCATAAAAGTTGATTCTGGGAGACATTTAGGAAAGAAAGGGACAGAAGACAGATGTGTTTCCTACCACAGATGCTGAGGAGGTTCAATTGTTCTGCATATGTAATGACTTTTTATGGTTCCTTACAAATACTTTCCACACTGCTAGAAAGGTGCCAAAGTCAAATACGCACAGTTGCTTACAGAAGACAATTTAGTGACCATACAGGACGCTACAACTTTATATCTAGTTAAATATGTGGGAGATGGACATTGCTGCATGTGCAACACGAATCTCTGCCTGCACAGAGTCGTGGCCGCCTTGCTGCCTTCCCCACCACTTTTCTGCTTTCATTTAACATTTCCTGAGGCTTTCAGAGCATGTTTACTGTCATGCCCGTATGGTTAATATTTAAAGCACCTATGGATTTTTTTCCAAGAGAGGCACATTATTGGTGTTACGTTGCCAGCTAAATTGCCTGCAGTTTGTGTCTTCCCAAAAGAGCAGAAAAAGATGTTTAAGTCATCCTAAGTGTGCAAACAAATAAGTACATGTAGGTGACAGGACTGGAAAGGTTGCTGGATTATAGGTCTAAAAAGACCAGATGACCAGTGACTAAAGCATAAATACAGGCAAGAGAAGAGAGGGAAGGTGGCAAATTGCTATGTTATCCTAACAGCAGCCAGAGGATAGAATCATAGAATCATAGAATTGTCAGGGTTGGAAGGGACCTTAAAGATCATCTAGTTCCAACCCCTCTGCCTTGGGCAGGGA
>WUAM01000431.1:35531197-35552439 GCA_024336885.1 Actenoides hombroni
GGAAGGAAGGAAGGAAGGAAGGAAGGAAGGAAGGAAGGAAGGAAGGAAGGAAGGAAGGAAGGAAGGAAGGAAAACAGTGTATGTTGACTGTCACTGACTCTTGTATCAGAGGGGCAGGGAGCTAGATCAGAATCATGCTGTTTTGTCTCAGGTAGCATATCCTCTAGAGAGGGAACGCATATGGCATAGTGTAAAAGCTGCAAAATCAGGAAGTGAACAGTGTTTAACACTGTCAGCAGACAGTGACAAGACACTAAAGAAGTGTTTTTTCTATGAAGTATCCAGGTTCTTAAAAATGAAGTAATATTTAATGGTCATTCACAGTGTCACTGTTTTGTGCAGAGATAATGTTCAGCTTTCTGAAAGTGCACCTTTGAAGTTATTTTAGAGCTACTGATTCTACCTATTTATTTACCTACTTT
The DNA here is from genome assembly GCA_024336885.1 of Actenoides hombroni. NCBI lineage: Eukaryota > Metazoa > Chordata > Aves > Coraciiformes > Alcedinidae > Actenoides > Actenoides hombroni. Next base: position 35,531,620 of record WUAM01000431.1, read on the forward strand.
TAGGTATTTCTTAGCAATTTGCTCTGTAGCATCTGCCACACAGAAGGGCATCGTGATTTATCTGCAGCTCTGAATATATTACTTGTTAACCTTTACAAACACCTAGTGTGACTCATTCCATCTTATTACAGCAGACGTCAGTGGGAGTAAGCATCACTCAACAGGACAAGCAGTTTGTACAAGGTATAGGCACATGTACCAAATGTACCCAGATAAAAGAGTCAGTAAATTTTTATAGTTTTAAAAAGGAACAGGAATACAACAATGCAGTCTGAGATGGGATTTGAGGCATGTGCATTAACAAGTCATACTAAGGGAATCAAGAACCTAATAGCCTAAACAATGAACAAAACAAAGATCCATTGTAATTGTCACCTCTGAACATCTCTCCTATAAAAAACCAGATAGATTTAGCCCTTTATGATTCTTCCCCCTTTTTTCAGTAACTCCAGCATTGTTAAACCAGTCACTTCAGTTCACCTGAGCAACATTTTGCTACATTTCTCAGCCTAATGCTGACTTCTGCAGCCTTGGGAAGCGCTACACTTAAACAGTTTAATATTCAAGGAGTTTGGCCCTGCTACAATTACTAAACTTGTCATGATCATAGAGTGGAAATTTCCTAAAACACATAACTAGCTGTGAGAAATGTCCTTTTGATTCATTTTTATTGTTGGATTCGTACTTGTCTTCAGACTTCCAATGCTCTAACAAAACCAAATTTATGAAAACATACTAAAATGGGCCAAATAAGGAATAAAAAATAAATAATCCAAATGATCATCTGAATTAACTTAACCAAAACAGGGAAGCAAGCAAAGTTTGGGAAGAATATTTTCTCACTTTCTCTCTTAAGTCAAGGTTACTCCATTAGGACATCTTCAAATTTCACTTCATAAAAGAGTCTTTGGGAAGGATTCCCAGGATTTTTCTTTCTGAAATGGCTAGAATTGTAAAAATTGTCTCAATCAAGTATTTAAACCATAGAATTGTAGAATTGTCAGGGTTGGAAGGGACCTTAAAGATCATCTAGTTCCAACCCCTCTGCCTTGGGCAGGGACATCTCCCACTAGAGCAGGTTGCTCAGAGCCCCATCCAGACTGGTCTTAAAAACTTCCAAGGATGCTTGGCTACATGATGCTTCTGCCTGGGGATGGCTGCTTTTACTCTCTGATTTGATCTCCCACAGTGTGGCAAGAGGTTTAAGGTGAGTGTACAGGAGGAAATTGGTATCTCAGGTGAAATGAGCCTGTGACTATTCACAGAAGTGGGACATCTGGCTGAAGCCACCAACTGTGGTCCCCCTGTGCCCCTGTGACAGAAGTGAAGACATTTCCCAGGAGTTCTTACGCCAGAAATGTTGTGCAGATAGTGGCTGTGTGCCGAGATGCCTGCAAAGAAATGCAGCTTGTCCAAGCTGCACCCTCCCACTGTCATTCAAGGGATCAAAACTAACACTGATCGACAACAAAGTCCTCCTGTCTTGATGCACACAGAAAAAAATGAGAAAGATGGGTAGCATGAGATCATCAAGGAGCTTGTGCACCTCCTTTTCTGCTCAAACACAAATATTTCCAGCTGGCCTGGGGTTTTGAAGGGTAACAGAACTAAGGAGAGTTTCATCAGGACTGACTCAGGCTTTTACCGAGTTATCTATGAACTCAAAACCCAGGCAGGGCAGTCTTAAGTTGAGAGAGGATGGATAGTGTTCAAATGTTCAGAATGAGTCAAGCCTGTTATAACCAAGAGCTAAACTGCCATTACTTGGGAATTGCCATCAGGGTGGCTGTAGCTAACCACCTGCATTCTCATGTCATGAGTGACCATTCATTACCATATCATCTCCTGTCCACAAAGAAAACATAATGTTCCCATATGGGGAAGTTTTCTTTCTCTGGTAAACAATTAATAATGAAACTACAAGCTGCTGTTTGTCTTATACATTCATACAAAAGGTACTTTCTTTGCCTGTGAATGAGCAAGGTAAAAACCTCATGAGATAGACAGCATGTCTACAAGAGCCAAATCTCACTTGCTAGAAAAAAAAGGGGCTAAAATTACTGGGGCACAGCCAAGTGCAGTAAAAGCTGGAGTCAAAAAAAGTGCTAGGACTCACAGAAATCCCTGATCAGAGGAAGCCAAGTTCAGCCACGGCAATCTCTTCTCTCAGGAGAGCTCAGATGTGCTCTGTCTAGATTTCTTCTGTCATGGACCATGGGCATGCACACTGGCCTGGGATTTAGCTAATCATCCCAAGTAGTGAGGGCAAGACCAGAGGTTTGCAGCCCACATGTCACATCAAGCTGAAGTGAGAGAGCAGTGAAGCCTGGAAAAAGGGCAAGGCCCATTACAGTGAGCGTCAGACCCCTCCTGCCAGCGACACAGCACTGCCACTAACGTAGGCTTTGTTAATGTTCAACAGCCTCGGGAGAAAATAAGGTCTGATTCATGTTTCTGGTTTCTGAGATTCTCGTATTATTTCCAGAACCACGGAGTCTTACCTCATCCCCCAAAATGCTGCACTTTCATTACTAATTGCTCTCACTGCATGCTTTGCAGGACAGGTCCTGCCACTAGGTCCTGTACCAATCTCACTGACTTTTTAGGAACAAAATCTTTTCCTTGATAATGTATTTATCTATTTCCTTCCTTTTGAAGTGAGCAGGTGTGCTACATTATAAAGTATCTGCTGACAAGGAAAAGCCTTAACTACCAGCCCAGGAAGCTTGACGTGAGTAACATCAGTGACAGCACCTTTTCATGCATCTGCAGATTGTGACTTTTGCAGTGGCCTCAAGGAGAAGACCACATGGGGTAGTGATAATCAAGCTGGTTCCAATCATATTAGGTCAGGCACTGGAAGCTGTAAGACTGTGGTGTTTCCCTGTGTTTGTCCACGGTCCCAGCCCTGCACTGATGGGGCCCTTCCCACCACTCATTCAAAGTCAATGGTGCCCTACTCAGGCAATGGGGATGTGCCTCAGTGATGCTGGCTGTAAGAACAAGTTAGCATTTGTTACCTAGACCAACAGATCCTTGTTTTAACTTATGTAGGGTTTCAAATTTCATCTCTCCACTGCCCCAGTCATTTGCTTCACCATGTCTGAGCCCACAATGCTGTCCTGCTAATTGGGAGGGGGGGCACAGCCCTGCCATAAAAGGAGACAGCTGTGAGTACTGAGGAAATGAAGCCAGGAACACTGCGAGCTCTTGGCCATAAAAAACATGCTGCAGGCTGTGTCTTGCTGGGTAATGTTAGTTTCCAAAGTTGTTTTCCCTAGTTGTTGTCATAAAACTTCAGTGAAACCACCTACATACAAGCTTCACAAGTTGCATGGGGAAGGGGGGTTGTATGGGGAGTTCATTGTTAGAGCCTATAGAGCTGCCTCTGCTTAAACTGGCTTGTACTGGTATGGCTTTGCTGGGCTCAGTGGGACGATCAGATCCCAGGAATCAATTAACCATCATTTTCTTCCTTGAAAACAGATGACTTTGCTAACAGAATTGTTGGATAAAGGAGTTTGTGCTGGGCTCCGAAACCTTGCTCTTTCTTGTTTCTAATTAAGGACGAGGCATCTACTGAAGCAGGACTGTTTCAAGTGCGAGGCAGCGCTGCAAACTGCTGACCAGCCAACGGACCAAAATACAGAAAACAAAGAAATGCATTCACGTAACAGGTAGTTTTAGGAGGGCACTTGCAAACAGTTGCAACACATCTCCATGCACATGGGGAATGGCACCTTCAGGGTATGGCAAATAAGTAAAGGTGCCTCTAAATTAATTCTTCATTGAATGATTCATAAAGAAATGGGGAGTGAGCACACCCCAATGGATCCCCCTTCATATCATTAGCTAATTGATGCAATCTCTCATTCTGCCTGCAGACTATCACCAAGCTGATCACAGCTCCCCGTGCTAACATCCCTGTCTGGATGCCATCTCTCCTTGTCCCTCCTCAGCAGTGGCTCATTGGGTGTTTGACAATTCAGGCTGGAGCTGCAGATAGTGTTCCTCTGTTCTGCTGGCACCCAAGTGGCACAGAGATGTGCATTTTCAGATAGCACAAGCAATGGCAGTAAGCAGGACTGAAGGGCAGCATGGTGAAGTGAGAGATGCCAGAAAGAAAGGATGTGTTCCAGATGACCTAATTGCAATTAAAAGCTATAGAAGAAAATTAGTTCTCTTAAAGGAGAAAGGAGATTCCTCCCAAGAGCTCAAAGTTGAATGACTCAGCTCTATACCACTCAAATCTGTTACAGCAGGGAACAGCAGTGTCCTGCTGAGGCAGGCAGGGTGTATTTAACAGCAAGTTGGCACAACACCCATCAGAGGGGTGGCAGCTGCTCCCTGTGGGGAAGAGAAGCATCTTGCAGGTGGCCAGGGAAGGTGGAGCAGAGAGGAGAGAGCCTAATGAGTAAATCTGGTTGATGACTTTTCATCCAAGTCAGTTGTAGTCATAGACGTCTTAATTGATACAAGGTAGAATTGTGCAAAACAGTTGCTTTTGTTGGCTGGATTCAGAGTGGAGGAAGGGCTTCATTTTTTCTCTACTGTGCTGGAGAGATGGAAACTTTTCAAATAAAACAGAAAGCTGTTTAGCTTGATGTCCTTTACAGAAATCACAGCGTATGTTTGTCTAGCTTCCAGCACTTGGAGGGTCTGGTGGAATAGTTCTTCACAGAGAGCCTTCTGTTTAAATACACTCAGAATTAGGCCTTTAAATTAAAGGTTGACCCTGGCCAATGCTGTGAGACAGCTACAGACTTCAGACCTGACTCTAAAGCAATTAAAGTGACTAGAGTGAACTAACTTGTCACTCTCAGGTTCATACTTGATTAACCGTGACCAGAGTAGCACCTTCAGACGAGAGTGTAAGGGAGAACCATGTTCCATTACAGCACTTGCACTGGATTTATAACAGCCCAGTGAAAGACTGGAAATCCTATTGTGCCAAATGTTGGACAAGCATGTAGCACAGCCTCTTCTCCCATATTTTAGTATGTAGATTTATGAATAGGCACAAAATGGGGGTGAATTTTTCACCCACAATGGCCAAAGGGAGCTGAGAGGATCTGGGGAGAGGAATGCATAACAAAATAAACACAGCTAAGTGTGGTAGAGATTGACCATAATCAGCTAATAGTTGCAGGGAAATCTTGGTTTAAATTATAAGCCTCCACAAAAGCATTTATGTTCCTTTGATGACTACATTGTTCTTGTTCTCCTTCCATGTCCTTCATTCTGGTAGCTCATTATATCCACTCATTTCACCTTGGCTTAATTAGGGATGTGTGAATCAACCAGGATGACTTCCTGGCTGGGACTGCAGGTATGAACAAATCATTGAGTAGAAAATGTTCAAAGAACTATGTCATCTGACAGAAAGAAAGCCTTTCTGCAAGGACAATGAAGGGAAAAATTTGGCCTTTATTTTCCAAAGAAAAGCAGAAGTCAAAGGCTAATCCAAACATGTAGGTTGACCCCAAAAAGGGTGTTTAGCTTTGGGGTATTTTGTGGCGCAGAGAGTGTTTGGTTTGTTTCCATTGTGATTGAAACCAAACTTTGCAGCTGGAACTTCTCCACAAAACTGGAGTTCAAGTCCTTCTGCCTCCCAGGACAGCTTGCTATGGTTTAGTTTGTCTCTGCTTGCCCTGAGCTAGGGTGATGCTGGCACCAATCAGCTTGCTCACTGCAGACCTGAGCTGGTGCTCACAGCCCAGCATCTTCAGACAGCCTCATGCCACAGTCCTGCAGGTATCTAGGCTATGAAAGCACCACTCTGATGGGCTACCATGCAGCCTGCACCCATTTCAAGTGCTTTGAAGTGGTTTCTGCTCTGGGCACAAGGCGACAATCCTGTCTCTTGGCCATGGGGAAACCTCAGGATAAGGAGAAGATCTAGACTTGAGGGCTCTGTGGTTGGGACACAACTCACTTGCCCTGGGGGTCCATCACTGAGCTGTGTGGATACTGCCTAAGGCACCCAAATGGTCTATGTCTTGGCTTTGCCTGCAGCACAGATAGGGCCAGAGATGGCTTTGGTCTCTCCCAAACTTGAGGCAAATGATCTCACCTCTGGGCCTCCAGCAGAAAAATCTTCTTCCCAGAAGTGCTAGGAGACTTGGATGATGCTTGGGAAGGCTAACACAAAAACTATGGTGGCTACCTTATCTCCCACTTTGTAAACTAAGAACTGTATGGAAATTACCCGAGGAACAAAACCTGCTAAGTAACCTCATTATCCCTTTCTTTGGCGAGTTTACTGTAAAATGGCAAGCTTTGGATCCTAATTTGCTGGGAAGGCAGGTAACATAATTAGCCAGACTGATAACAAGCTGATTTGTGTGAATTCTTCAGAAAAGAGGAGGAATGTGCTAGCCAAAGAGAAGGAAAAGGAAGAATTAAAAACAATGTTTTTTCAATATGTTACTTAAAAAGGACACAATTTCTAGAATAATTTGTTTATTTACTTATTCAATAACATTAACGCAAATTTTGAAACAAAGTCTTTTTATTATTTTTTTTTTTTCCTCTTCTAAGAAGCATCTCTCCTGTCCTGAATTTTTCCTCATCTGGCTAAAGCAGCTCAAAACCATCTTGGGTAAACACCTTCTCCCAACAAACCTGAGCATCATCTGTCCACTGTGCAGCTGGGACCAAGCTCTGCCTGCGCCTCACTACCCTGTGTTGCCTGTGAGGCACCATAGATTCTTCCCAAAACTTGCTGATGACTCAAGCAGCCTTTTTGCTTAGTGTTGCCATCCCTGATCCCAAAACCTTTGCTGAGGGCCATGTGAAGCTCTGGAGGTGTGAATCTCGTAAGGCTCAGCCATGCACACCCCTGGGAGAGGGACTGCTCATGCCTTGCGGGCCCAGCTGTCCTGGTGGCCAAGACAGAATTTTGGGGGCTTGTGAAGGTCTTTCACATCATGAAATGAAGAATGAGTTTCTCTTGTCACTAGATGGCTCTATCTCCTTTCATTAAACACACACTGTTTTCTTTTTACAGCCCCAAATGAGCAGCAGCCCTACAGTTTTGTGCTTGTAGGGTCACCAGCCACAGCCAGGAAGGTAATTCTCCAAAAGGTGGAAAAATTTGCCTGGATTTGGATGATGGTTTTCATTATGTTCTTGCTAACTTCCCTGAGTGAAAAGAACTATCGTGAGAAACCTCAGTGTTTGAGATATGTACAAAACAGTCCCCTAGGGGAGAAGTTCTGTTTTTTTCTCATCTCAGACTCCTCCAGTAGCCATTGCACTCCAGCTTCTGTGCAGATTTGAACCAGAAAGGCAGGAATTTTGGTGACTGCTGGGCATTTCACTCATGTGCAGGCTAGTGGTGAGCCAGGATCTTCCTTTATTTTGTTCTTTATTAGTTGGGAGGCAAAGAGGGGCTGGCATCCAGGACAGCCCTGAGGCAACTCAAATTGGTGGGATGATGCTTTCCAGGCTCCTTGTGCACTACCAGCCACCCTTAGGACCACCTGGCTCCTGCCCAAGGGACACTGCACTCATGCTAGCAGCTGCCATCCTGTCCCACGCTCATCCCATGGGACATGCTTTTGTGCTACATCTTTCTGGGGGCTGCAGCTTCGAGGTACAATTTTACCTTCTGAAGATGCTCTTCCTTAGGGGTGGGGAGCTCACTGCCACAGCTCACGCACAGCAGCCCAGGGGAAGGTTTAGAATGATGGGCGCAGCAGAGGACAGGGGTTTGCAGGGCCATCCCATTGTCTGGCCCATGATGGCAGGGGGGACAGTCTCCTGGGATTTTGGCTTGTGTGAGGTGGAGCAAGCAGGCTCCGGCTGGAGCAGAGTCTGGGGCTCTGCGAGAGCTGGTGTTTAAAGGAGGGGATGCAGGTAGACAGGCAGGTGCAGGGGAGGTGGACAGGAGGGCAAACCCTGGCTGTGCAGTGGGCAGAGGTCATGCATGCACTGAAACCCTTTGGATGTCTGCAGACTCAAGGCCTTAAACTGAAAGCCAAATTTTCAGGCTCAGGATCTCTCTAAGTAACTAAAAAGATACTACAGTTCTGACTCTGGACAAGAAAGTGTATTGGATTGTTGCTTTCCCCAGGAGAAAAACTGTATGTTGAAAAAAAATACAGTCTGTTCAGGGGCTGTGCTGTCTGTATTTCCTTAAGGCTGAGTATTTTATCAGCTGCCAGATCTCACATGTGTATTCAAGAGACATTTGAAGAGAAATTCCTGCCTGGAAAAAGTTATCTGAGGATATAATCCAAAGCCGTGAAAGACTGGGAGCACTTCTCTACTGATTTCAAAAGGATTTGAATCAAGCCCTGGGAAACTAGTCTGTCATCTCTTCCTCACATTGACAGCCTCTGCATTTTGAGGAGACAACCCTTGTAATGACAAGGACTTGCAGGGGTATTTGCAAGATTACAGCTTTTGGCCGCCCAAATGATAAAAGACACTAGTGAGCACAGTGGGAAAGGAAGCAAATTTGCTTATTTAGGTAATTAACAGGTATTTGAGACAAGTGTTTCTGTCTAATGCATTGCTGACAGACTAGTAACTCTGTCTGATGAAGCAGCAATTATTACAATAACATTATGGACCTACTAAAATAACCATCCCTCCTAGCCACTGCTGCCAGGAGAGGATGGTTGAAATTGTTTCTCCTTCTTCCAAATGAATAGACTACGTGCCAGAAGAAGCACCCTGAGGGGCTCGGCCAGGAGATGAAGGACTTGTACAGCTACTGTGTGGCAGCTTCTGTTGCAACCCATCTTCAGAGGATGGCTTGTCTTTATGGCCCCAGAGAGCTGCAGGCATAATTCTGCACCTGCAGTTTTGGTCAGATAGATAACTGTCATCCTTATTGACCCCTGTAACGTGATGCCTGTGAGCACAAATAGTTGTGGCTGATTAGGAAAGGCACCATTTGCAGGACAGGCAGTGCTGGGTGTTATGTCTTTTTTGAGAACTGGCTGTGCCGTGAGCCAGAGAGGACCGACAACCAAATCAATGTCCTTCGGACAGGCAGCTCCTTCCTGGAGTTATGCTGGGGGACCAAGGAGCAACTTTGCTCACTTCAGGGGACTACAATGGTGAAATGGAGAACTGGGGTCGTTTTGTTTTAACCTGGTCTTGTCTGATCCTGTCACAGCTGGGTGAGCTGAATGCTTAAGTCGGTAAATCCCTCAGGGCAAACACAGCAAGGCAGGGGCAGGAATCCCTCCATTACCCCACAGGCCATGGAGGAGGTGCATTCAAGGCCTCCTTTCCCCTATCCCATCTAGACAAGGCTCACAGGGAGACAGCTTACATGGGCACTCATATAGTCAGGTTTCCCTTCTTGTCATGCAAGCCATGGGAGACAGGTAATGATAGTAGACTCAGGCAGCGATATAAACTGGCCTCAAACTGTGTAAGGAGCACCTGAGGCCTGGGTCTAATTTGGTTTGTATGATATGCAGGAGATTTTATTCAAGGCCTGACTCCTCACCATAAAATAGGCAGGTCAGGATAGCTGATGAGAGGGTTGATGGGAAGCAGAGGGCTCTGGGCACTGCTCCACACAGCTTTGCTGTGCAGCTTCATCATCGCTTACAGCCTATGCTTCCTGCAGGCAGGAGAGAAAATCAGGTAATGTAAATTTTCTCTACTTGTTTTCCTGGGGACCAGACTATTGAGAGATTCATTAAAATCCACCATGCCTGAGACAGAAAAACATCACCTGACAAGAAAATGATCTTATGGAAAACAAGTCTTTGATAGCTTTACATGCTTCTTGAACACAGAGAAAGCCAGTCAGTAAAGTTCCTTGTGGCCTAAAAGCAGAAACATCTGTCGGAGGCAGCTTGCTAGGCTGAATATAGCAGCAGGAAAGCCCAACTGATTAACTCCATCCTCTTCCTAATATGTTTTTGTGAGTCCCAGAAATCCCTAGAAAGGGCTCCTGAGGACATTGGCACCATTACAAGACAGATATAATTCTGTAAACAGAGAGATCAAGGAATCATTATCCTAGCTGCAGTTCACCTCCGGCATCCAGCTTGCATAAGTCACACATGCTTCATCTGCTCTCCCTTAGCCATGGGACGAGCTTGTGATTTAGGAAGAGGAAAAGCTCAAGCTCTGATAAAGAGGAGAATAAAGCTGCTGTTGGTAGAGGAAAAAAAGACTGAGGAGGTTGGTGTCCATGTAACCTTGCAAGTAGGCTGGCGCTGGGGAAAATGGCAGAGAAGATTAGAGCAGTAATACAGTAGATGCAGGAAATACTTCCAGTGTGGCTGGGCTGATCCTCCTTGAAGTCAACAACCACCAGGGCCCTTCTCTCACCCTTGGCTCTTCTTGTCCACATTTGTTCTAACAAGAAAAGCAGCCAGCTTTCTGGGGCTTCCTCTTGATTGCTTTTCACATTTTGGTCTTCTTGGATTTCTGTTTATAGTAATCTCGTGGGATGAAAATGCTTAAGATGAACAGGTTTTTTTCTATCCCCTTCTTTGCATCAACATTTTTCAAGACACAACTGGACAGTGGTAGATAGTCTCATCTAGGCTTTCTTTTCCACAAAAGGTTGGACTAGATGATCTTCTGAGGTCACTTCCAATCTGAGTTGGTTTATATTCTAGGACTTCAAGTCTAGTATCAAGGGACAACTTTGTCTCTGACATGACGGATAGCATGAGGGAGACTGCCTTCTTGGTGGGAATAAGGGATGACTACTTGGCAAACAAATGCAACATGTCATTTTAAGAATTGCATGACGGAAATATCCATTTCCCATCATACAGCATGCTTTTTTTTCCCCGCCTCACTGATACATTTCTCCAGTACACAAAAATTTAACTAAGAATAATTTAAAATTTACTATTTTAAAAGGTACTAAGCAACCTGGATGCCTTTCAATGCGTTTTAAGAAAATATTTTTCACCTATGCACTTTGGACTGATATCAGTAGTTAATTCCACAATTTTTAAGACAATTCAAGAACTAGAATCTAAATTGTGATGTAGATAATTTCCTAATGCCAGGATCCTGAAGCATTAGCTTTACTGACCACTTACCATAACAGTATTCCTCCTTCTAATTATCCATATGCTGCCTTTCGTCAAGTCTGAAACCTTCAAGAACTAGTACATTTACTGTAAGCTGCCTTTCAATTAAGGCATTGTCAGCAAATTGAGGAGATGCAAAATCAGACTGCTCTGCTGTTCAGATGTTGTCAGCAGGCTGAAAGAAATAAGATTTCCTTCCTTGGAAGTGTCTCTGTTATCTCCCCTTTGTCAGCCTTGAAGGACATAGCAGTTCCAAGAAGGCATTTGCACTAAATGTCTTCCAGGGGTTCCAACACCTGGACAATATTTTGACATCCTTTCAAGTGAAAACTATGGAAATTATCATCCCATTGGGAGTGCCTCAACATTCCTACATATTCATTATTGCCAAAATGTTGCTGATGACAAAATATGATTGAGGACTTCTTTTTGCAGCCTTTACAGCCAAATAATGCATTATTTGCAACTCCTTTTTCTGAAGCACGCTGTATGTGGGCTGAGCAAACACGTAGGAGGAACACTTGCTCTGAATTCCCCACGAACTCTAGACAGACTGATGTCTCAATTTAATGTTAGGCATCACCCACTGCAAATATTGGTACACTGTCAAAGTCAGACCTTTTGATTGTGGTACATTATTTGCCTCCTTACAGTCTTGGAAATAATCAAATATACACTGGTCTATTCCCTTTTCAACAGTGGAAAAATGAACAACTACCAAAAAAAACCTTTGTTGTTTTCAATCTTTGAGGTATCTATTACCCAGAGAGGTAAAAAAAAAAAAAAAAGCTCTTTCCAGCAAAGTGTTTGCTTTCTCTGTGATAAAGGATCTAATGTATTGCTGGCACACACAAAGCTCTCTTCCTAGAAAGATGAACTGTCTTACCTGTAACTGGAAAAATACACTACTACTTTCACAATCAAGTGATCCAGAGAAGTGATTATGGATCATACTACCATAGGTTTCCAGCATGTCTGCCACAGTGTATTTTCACATTTTTACTAACAAAAAGCTCAAAGTTTCACCTTAATAAGTAATGCTAGAATTACTTCTTTGCTTTATTCCACTTCCATCCTACCTGATGTAACAGTTCACCATGCACAACCAAGGAACTTCTCCACAAACTGCAGGAAGGTTCCTGACAACTATTGCCAGCTCTATTGAGCTATTCAACACCATTTCTTCACTTACTCTGGAAAGCAGAAAGCCCTTTTTTTTAGACATGTGTCTGGACTTGTTGCACCATTGTTGACACTGCAATTGCAGTCATGGTCACAAAACTTGTAGGGGCCAGTTAAAAAAGTACAAATAGTAGTTACCATAATTCTTAATTCACAGTCACTTTGCATCCCATCTCCACTGGACCAGGCCAAGGCACCTGAGATATGGTGCCTCAAACAGCCAATATTTAGCTTGCAACAAGTCTATAGGAAAAAGTAACCTTTCATTTTGCAAACTTTCTCATCCAGGGGAATATTTTCTGCAATTTCACAGCTACTCTGTAAGTACATTTATACTTATTTATCTGCATTTTAGTACACACTGAAATAATTTCTGTGTGATGTTCATAAACTCAAGATCTTTGAACTTCAATTGTGCTGCATAAAGAGAAACTACTTTTCTTGGAGACAAAGTAAATACAACTTTGCCTACAGCAAAACGAGGGATGGGAAAATGAAACAGCCTTTGATAGACAAAGTTACATGGTCCATTCACTCAGCAGTTCTTCAGAGGGCGAGTATTCATCAGACAATTTGCAGTCTTTCCTGGATTGGTACTTAATTCTGGGTAGATCCTGCCATCTTAAAGAAACACTTTTCAGTCAGAGTCTGAGGGATTTGCTACCCTGTGGGATTTTTATGTCTCTGTGAGAGAGTTGTGTGGTGTTGTTTTTTTGAGGGAATGAACTATCTCAGTTTTCTGGGTGCTTTTGCTCTCATCTTACAGATTAATGAAATTTATCAGTGGAAGTGTGGACCTTGTGTTGGATAAGTACTACATCTTCAGAATTATTTTTTCTCCTTTGCGTATGTTTAACTCTTAGAAGGTTAAGCTGCCACCTCCCACAGCAGAAAATAAGAAGATCAAATCTGAAAGGGGAACCCACTGCTCTTTCCAGATCTACTACTCTTTGAAATCCTCCCTCTGTAGTCACCTCAGAAGACATCACAATACAATGAGAATGTTCCAGGCCTGGAGTCATCCTCTATTTATACATTTCCAAAATTGGACTAGAATTCCCAGAGGACTCTGCTGAAATCTCTAACTGGCACTGCATAGAGCAAAACCCTATGTGATGAATATCAGTTTTCTGCGTGGCCAGTAGTGACAAGTTTTCTCCCTTGCATGCTATTTCCTCACCTTTGTTAGAGAGGCCTGAGGCAATATCATGTTTTCACAGGCTCAAAGTCTCAAAAAAGTCTCAAAAAGGAAGATTTTTACCTTCTTTTTAAAATTTTTTTTAAATTTCAGGTTTGTTGTTTTTTTGTTTGGTTGGTTGTTTTTATTACAGGTCTGAGACAAAAAAAAAATAATATATAGTAACTTTTTCTCCTAAGCGTTTAGCTTAGTATTTGTTAAAAGCTGAGGTTTTTTTTCAGACTGACTTCCCTTCTGAAAACAGGGTGATTCCTTGCCTTTTGCTTTGTGAGGGTCTGACTGATGGATTCAGACCTTCCCTTAATCCTGCTGCAGATGAGGGAGATAAGAGACGTGCCCCAGGGTCACGGGGATCTGCTTCTGGCCTGACATGAACTCCTCCTCTGCCCAGCAGCTTCCCTCCCCACAGTGTGCTGTGCACAGCTGTCAGTGACTCCATCCTTCAGTGCTCCTGCCATCTCTCTTCACGTGTCCCTTCTTCTATCCAGTTCCCACTCACTTGGTGCCTTCTCCTTATCCCCCCATTTTTTTCTCTCCCATTTCCTTAGCCTGCTCCAAGCACCACCATCTGCACAGGCTTTTCCAGCTCTCAGGACACATACAGAGAAGGAGGAATGGGAGTTTTTCTCACTGGGATGTTGCCCTTGTCACTGTCCTATTCCAGCTTTCTCCCTCTGTCCCTCACACTCACTCTGTGGGGAGAATTGCAGCAGATGGGGAACATCTAAAATAAAGATCAGGTGACAACTCAAATAGTGCAAAGCAGAGCAGATGATGTGATCACATGATGATCAATGATCTGGATGAGGGAATCGATTGCACCAGCTAACACCAAGCTGGGCAGGATTGTTGACCTGCTTCTGGGTAGGAAGGCCTTGTAGAGGGATCTGGACAGGTTGAGTCAATGGGCTGAGGCCAATTGTATGAAACTCAACAAGGCCAAGTTCCGGGTCCTGTGCTTGGATCACAACCCCAAGCAATGCTACAGGCTTGGGGAAGAGTGGCTGGAAAGCTGCCTGGCAGAAAAGGACCTGGGGTATTGACAACTGGCTAAATACAAGCCATCAGTATGCCCAGACGGCCAAGAAGGCCAACAGCATCCTGACTTGTATTAGAAATAGTGTGGCCAGCAGGACGAGGGAATGTACTCAGCATTGGTGAGGCTGCACCTCAGATACTGTGTTCAGCTTTGGGGCCCTCACTACAAAACGGTGAGATGCTGGAACGTGTCCAAAGAAGGGCAACAAAGCTGGTGAGGAGGGGTCTAGAGAACACATCTTATGAGGAGGTGCTGAAGGAACGGAAGTTGTTTAGCCTGGAGAAAAGGAGGCTCTGGGAAGACCTTATCACTCTCTACAACTACCTGAAAGGAGGTTGTAGTAAGGTGGGTGCTGGTCTCTTCTCCAAGTACCAAGCAATAGAACAAGAGGAAATGGCCTCAAGTTGCACCAGGGGAGGTTTAGGTTGGCTATTAGGAAAGATTTCTTCACAGAAAGGATTGTAAAGCACTGGAACAGGCTGCCTGGGGACTTAGCGGACCCACCATCCCTGGAGGCATTTAAAAGATGTGTAGATGTGGTGCTTAGTGGTGGACTTGGCAGCGTTAGGTTAATGGTTGGTCTTAATTATCTCAAAGGTCTTTTCCAATCTAAATGATTCTATGATTCTTTGATATCTCAGCAAGCAGGTCAGGTAACTAGGAAGGCATTAGTCAAGGTACTAGAGTCCCTCAACAAAGCACAGCCCCATGTCCTCTTCCTGTAGCTGAGACCTCAGGCAGGTTGGGGACACTGCATGACCACAGACCAGGGTGACAGACCCCCTCAGCCATGGGAACCCACACAGCTGAGGCTCCTCCATTGGGGTTGCAAATGCCTGAATCTTGAGGCAGGTGGTAGGGATTGTGCAGCAGGAGCCGATGTCTGGGTCTAACCAGCCTCACGTAGCTCTACAACCTTCTTTGGGAAGGCAAGAGACTCAAACCAAAACTGCTTGGAAAGACCTTGTCCCAGGACGTGACCCTGGCGCCTGCAGAAGCCACGCAGTGCTTCCTGGGGAGGCATCAAAGCTTGTAGGTCCCTAAAACCACGGAAGGGCTGTTCCGTGGACGGACTCAAAAGGAAGCCTTCTTGACCTCTCCATAACCGGCTCTCCCCTGGTGTCCGAGACGGCTCCACACCAGGCAGCCGCACACGAGGCTGTGTCTGACCCACGGGGCAACGCAGAAGGGACAGCGGACCGTAGCTGCTTAGGGGATCAAGATCCGGGGTAAGGAGCAGCCGGGGCCCGGGATAAGGAAGGGGTGGGCTCCGGATCCACACTGCGCATGCGCCCGCTCGGCGACCCGCCCCTGACCCTGCCGCCCAGACGGGAGGCGGGAAGCAGCGTGCTCCTTCCGCACCGCGCCCTCCACGCATGGCCGGGCAGCGGGAGGAGGGGAGCGCGCGGGAGGGCGGCGGGGCCGCGCGCGCATCCTCGTCCGGGAGCGGCGGGAGCGCGCAGGAGGACGGCGGGGCCGCGCGCGCGTCCTCGTCCGGGAAGGCGCTTCCCGCCCGCCCTTTCATCTGCTCCTTTCCCGACTGCGACGCCACCTTCAACAAGGCCTGGAAGTTGGACGCGCACCTCTGCCGGCACACGGGAGAGGTGAGCCGGGCGGAGCTGGGCCGTGAGCTCAGGGAGCAGCGCCGCGGGGCTTCCGCTGGGGCTTCCCCGCCGGCGGGGATGGGAGGTTTAGTGTGGCTGAGGTGAGCGGCCTGCGCGGCTCGGGGCCGGGGCTGCCCCGGGCCCCTGCCGGCCTTGGCCCCCCCCGGGTCGGTGCCTGCTTGCGGTACCAGAACAGCTCGGGGGGCTGCGTGGGTTGTGGCGGAATTACCGGCGTCGGGGCAGGAAACAGCCGGGCCCCCTGAGGCGTGCGCGGGCTATGGCCTCCGAACAAGCCCCTCTCTTTCAGAGGCCGTACGTTTGCGATTACGAAGGCTGCGGCAAAGGTTTCACGAGAGATTTCCACCGCGTTCGACATCTTCTGACCCACACTGGGGAGAAGCCCTTCGAGTAAGGCCAAACTTGGTTACCTGTGTCCTTAATGGGAACGGAGGGGAGTTAAACTGGTGCGCGGGTGGTAGAGAGCATGCATGCCTCGCTTTGTTACAGTCAGCGCTTCCCCAGCGGTGCGTGTGCACACAGGGTGAGATGGGGGGGTGCCTCCTTAGCCTAAAACCTCCACTCTGGTAGGGACCCCTAACAGGCCCTCAAAGGAATGGGCACATCTCTCCCTAGAATACAAAATTAAAAGAAGGAAGGAGAGTTGTCTCCTGTGACTAAGCCCTTCATAGCTGCATGTCATGGACTAGGAGCTGGGAATTCCTACATGCTTTACTGAAAATCTCTTCTGATATGCTTTCCTATGGCTTTTGATTGTAACTTAGCCTCTGGTTTTTAATGTCTTGGAGCAAATTTTTATATTTGGGTTGTGAGTTACGGTTGTTCTTTGTGCTCTTGTCCAATGATTCCTGTATCTGCCTAGGAAACAAATCCCTGAGAGTGATAATAAAAAATGCAGTTCATTTGCAGGTGCATAGCTGACGGATGCAATCAGAAATTTGGAACAAAATCCAACTTAAAGAAGCACATTGAGCGCAAGCATCAAAATCAGCAAAAACAGTATGTGGTGAGTAATTGCTTTTTAATAGTGTAAAGTGGAGGCTAAACAGGCTCCTTTTTGTGTATTTTGTGAAATACTTCAGCTTGTTAATTACGTGGTGCTTGTAGATTGGGATTTCAGCAAACGCATGTGGACTGGACTGTCACTATTTGGGCTCTAATGATAACTTAATTTCCGACATAGTGCGACTTTGAAGGCTGCAGCAAGTCTTTCAGGAAACATCAACAACTTAAAGTTCATCAGTGTCACCACACCAATGAACCTCCCTTCAAGTAGGTGGACAATTTTACTAATGAACTTTAACAATTCCATTTAACCACTGTAGATGACAACAGGTGCCTTTTCTCAAGCTTTTCATTGATGTGGCATTTAAAAAACCCCAAACAAAAGTGGAATGAATTTGTAGTTATGGCTACCAAGTACATTTCTTATACTAGTCTTCTGCCCAGTAGTCTGTTTTGAGTAAGTGTGCTCTGTAACTTCAGCATTCCAGGCATTTCCTTAGGGTTTGTTACAGGTTCACAGGAAAAATAAACAAAAAAAACCCCCAAACCCACCCACACAGTTTTTAGTTTGCAGAATTTGGAATGCAAGCATAAAACCTTGTGTGGTAATTAAAAACATATCTGTCTGTTTTCCAGTAAAAAGCAGCGACTTGGCTAACATTCACGTAAGCAGTAGTTTAAAAAAGGTGAGAGGCTTGGACAGTAATCTGAGAAGCTGTGCACTGTGACTCTGTTATTTACAGACCACATCAGTATAGATTGGATGAAAGCAAAGTTTAGTCTTGTATTTCTTACAGGTGGAACACACGTTACAGTGTCCCACTTAAGTGAAGTGCACTAGTATGTCTGGGTGATGGGCACAAAAACACTGTCAGTGCTCTGCTGCTGCTCTGACTGCTTGGTCTGCACAAGCCACTTAAACCCTCCACTTTCTATCTCTTTTATGTTTGGAGAACCTACTGTGTAGGGATGATATGAGGCTTGATTCTTTAGCTGAAGCTTAACTTGCTGTGTATGTGGAAATCATAGTATAGGTTTAACTCTTGATGGAATCAGAGTCCTCTACTAGAAACATGGAATGTTTCTGGAATTTACTTTTACAAGGCGAGGAGGGGACAGAACAGAACTCTAGGCAAAAGAAAACTTGGGATTATTTTGTTCACTTTTGCTCTTCAAGTCAAGGAGAATCAAAAATATGCACATGCTGTGAAGAAAAAAAAAAAATAATCCAGTGTATTTTATACCTAGATGTAATAATGAAGGATGTGGAAAGTACTTTTCTACTCCAAGTCGACTAAAGCGTCATGAGAAGATACATGAAGGTAATACAGTTTTTCTTACTGCCTCAGGTATGTTTTATCAAAGGAAAAAATTACATCCCTGCATACTCTGCACTGGAAGAAGTATGATGGACAAGAAGGTATTCTGGGCCTAGTGATCCGGACAGATGGGACGAGAACACCTCTTTTGAACAGTCAAATACTTACAGTTGCAAGGCATTGCAGTGTTCACTTAAGGTGTACTTGTAGCAGGCTGAACAGAGCTCAGGATTCTTTCAGTCGTGTCTTCTCCTAATGTGCTTCCTTGCCAATAATTTCTCTCTGGAGATGGGCTAAGGGTTAAGGCATTAGCCTAGACCTCCAGAGGTTAGGATCAGTTGCCAGTGCTGTCACAAATTTCCTATGGAGCCTTGGCAAAAATGTGTAGACTTGCATTTTAGTTATTAATGTATCCATGGGAAAGGTATTTAAATGGAATCATCAGGAGGTGGCCGTGTATGTTTGAACTAATCCTGCTACCATCCTGTCTGTTCTTTCAGTACTACTGACAGTGGACCCTGTGCTTAGGAGAAAAAAGGAAAACGAACAAAAACCAACAAACCCAAGTGACTAGGAAGGGTATCCAAAAAGCTGCAATTCATACTGCATTTCTTTCTTAAGACAGGGACTTGTTTGTAGTTGTTTGACCTTTCCAGTCCTGGATTTAAATAGTGTTGACTTTCTGTGGCTCATTTAAAAACTATCCTGTCTGCCTGATAGAATGGTAGAGTCTCTTTAGACTCTGGCAAGAGCTTATTTTAGAAATATATCATACAAATATTTATATGGAAATAATGATTTTTATTACAGTTCTTTTCATCTATTTGAGTGAAAGTGTACAGCTGCTGATGAAGTAGTTTTACTGAAGTAAGGAGAGAGAGAGTTTCATAAAATTGTTCAGGTTGGAAAGGACCTCTGGAGGTCATCTGGTCCAACTCCCTACTCAAGGCAAGGTTAGTTAGACCAAGTGTCTGAGGACTACCTGCAGTCAAGTTTTTAATGTTTCCAGGGGTAGGGATTCCACAGCCTCCCTGGACAACTTGTGTCAGTGATACAAGGTTTCTTCCCTTAAACATTTTAGGCTTGTGTTCTCAAATATTTGTTTCCCTTGCCTCTGGTCCTATCACTGTGTGGTATGGGAGGAGAGGGGGAATGCTGGCCTTTAATTTTCAAAGGCAAAAGGTGGAGTTCCCCCTTGTAAAATTGGACTGTGCTTGCCAGAACCTCTATGATGTCAACATCTGTCCTGTCCAACAGGCTATGCATGCAAGAAAGAAAACTGCTCATATATTGGAAAAACTTGGACAGAGCTTCTGAAGCATAATAAAGAAAGTCATACAGGTAAACTCCAAATACTTTAGTAAAGAAAGTTTAACTTTTGATACGGATAGGAAACAAACTGCTAATCTGAAGTGGAGTCTTTGCTGAACTCATTTCACCAACTTGTCACTGTGCCTAGACAAACTTGGTTACTGCCACTTTATGGGCAAAATGGTTGTCACTCTGGCTAAACCTTTAACTGATGGAAATGCTGCCCAGTATACTAACTTTGCTTTGTGATCCACTTAACAAGAAGTTGTATAATGTAGGATTTCACAGCTGGATAATTCATGCTGCATTATTCTCTTCCAGTCTGTGTTCCTTGCATTCCATATGAATTTTAGCATTGTTCTAGAGGACTACTAGGGCTTGATTCTGAGCTCCTGCAAGAAGCTGTTAATTTATACTCTGCCTGTTTCTCTCCCGCTCAGACCTTGTTTGCAGCGAGTGTTACAAAACTTTTAAACGGAAAGATAACCTCAAGCAGCATCAAAAAACACACGCTGTGGAGAGGGAATTCTTCCGATGCCCAAAAGAAGGATGCGGGAGAACTTACACAACTGTATTTAACCTTCAAAGCCATATCCTCTCTTTCCATGAGGAGAAAAAACCATTCTCTTGTGATTATCCGGGCTGTGGAAGAGTGTTTGCAATGAAGGTATATATATTATATTTGGTTTGTTGGTTTGATTTGTTTATTTTTTCACACTGTTCTAATGTGAATCACATAATCTAAAATTATAAACCTATTTTTTTCTCTCCCCTCCCCCCCTTTGTAACTGTAGCAGAGCCTAACAAGGCACACAGTTGTGCATGATCCTAAAAAGAGAAAGCCGAACTTGAAAGTAAGTTGAACTCTTGAAAAAATCCTCTCAACCATACCCTATCACTTCAGAGAAGAGTAAACATTATGTGTTTTACAATGTGACTTCAAGCAGGAAACTAGGTCAATTATCTGCTTAATTTGGGAGATTCTTAACTTCTGAAGCTCCTTTAAATTGCTGGCCTATTCATTGATTTCTTCTCCCCCCCTGCCTACCACCCTGCATAGCGCCGCCGATCGGCCCGCCACGTTTCTACGTCGCGTATCTCAGCCACCAACACCGGCTCA
>WUAM01000431.1:35564720-35590830 GCA_024336885.1 Actenoides hombroni
CCATGACCTTATTAAAGTGGAAGTTAAAGCTCTCCTTTTTTTTTTTTTTTTCTTTTTTTTTTTTTGCAACAGTAAATCTACTAATTTTACAGTCAGTTGAACAGCAATAGATTAATTTGTTTAAAGTCTGCATTCACAAAGAAAACGTGAACTTCGCTGCCTTGAATACCCGAAACTACAGTGAGATATTTAAAGGGTAGAAACTATTACAACTTGCCCTAGAATGGTCCAAGCAGTTCCCTGTCACCTGCTTCTCAGCACAGGTGCTGACCTCCCCGTCTATTCTATCCCTCCTGACAGACTAGCAGCCAGGCTGGGGCTTTGTGTGCAACAGAGAGCTCTTTTCCAATGACTGGGCCAGTTTTCTTCAGCAACCACAGGAAGCAGAATAAAGAAAAGGTTAAGGGCCACCGCAAGGGTCAGAATGGGTTAAATTTAGTTAACATCAGAGGTTATAGCTTTTAACAAGAGCATGAAGGAAACTTATTCGAAGATGCAATTTGTTTCTTCTTTGTCAACCATTATTTTTTTTACTCTATTGATAGTGACAGCTTAACAAAGTTTTTATATGCCAGGGTTTTCATCCTTTAGAGGATAAAGAACTGTGATGCAAAAAAGAGATGCAGGTGGAAGACTTTATAAAGCCTCCATGATTTTCAAATTGAGGGTTGAAAGTAGGCTCCCTGCGTGGCTAAGTCAAAAATAATTTGTAAATGTTAAAAAAAATACACATTATGAACACAGGAGCTGCTTCCCTCCCCCACCCCAGTGTAACTTGCCAAGAGTAGTGTTTTATCAGAGGCTTTACAATCTGACTGGTTTTGTATGTATTTTTTCCCAAGGTAATCCTATTTTCTTTTTTTTTTTTTATCTTCCTCTAAAGATGATCAAAGTCAAATGTCCTTAATAACAGTCTTCATCATTTCTCTTCAAGATTTTTTAGCATATAACACATGATGCTACTTTTTAGAGGTTTTTTTTTTTTTCCTCTCAGTTTAGAGAAGAAGCAAGAATTACAAACCACGCTCAGTGGGTAGCTCCACTGTGAAGTTCTCATTCAGATTCCTTGAATGCAAAGACGAGGAAAGTTTAAATCTTTCTGAAAATTATTGAAGAAAAATAATTAAAACAAAAAAGTTCAGTAGAATTGTTCATGTTTATACACAACAGCTCATCTTCTGCCAATCAATGTTTTCTTCAAAATTAATTCATAAAGGTTTTTTTATTGTTTTGTTTTGTTTTTTGTTGTTGTTTCCTTTTTTGTTTTATCCTGGTACACAATAAAGAACTGAAAGTCTGGTAAGAATTCATAAGTACAAGCTATGCATTTTGGTAGTTTGTTGGGGTTTTTTTCTTTGTAATATGTTTTCCTGAATTAAAAAAAAAAAAGCTATTGTGATCATCCTTTCTTCTTATCCATCTATCTTCCTGCAAGTTTTCTCAGCACAGGTTTAATCTCTTGGACACTTCAACCCAGTCTGGCACAGAGATAGGGGCCTCAAAGGTATTGTACATATATAATAACTATAAATATTTATATATTTCTAACAAAAAAAAACCAGTGAAAAACACTGTTTAAACAGTGGAGATGCCCTAAAATTAATGTTCTCTTCTGTCAAAAGAGTTTGTCTAGTTGACAAGACAGTGCTTGTGTTTGGGCTACCCAGTTAACACACAGGTATTATCAGATCAGCTTCAGTCTGTGGTGTCTTTTGTCTCACCAGCTGTGCAGGTGTTTGTGTAGGTGATGTGGAAGGCTGAGAAAGTACCGTGGTGGGGGATTTAGAGATGGGAGAAGGAGATAGGATATTTTGAAGGCAATGGAGAGGTGTAAGGGACATGCTGGGGGAATACGGTATCTTTAATTTTGCTATTTGATATAGTAGGTATGTTGTAGGAAGAACAACTGTTGTTTGCCTACAGGAGAAATTTAATCCGATCTGTGGTGTCATCGCAGTCTGCATGACCAAGGCTTGAAACTTTGAATTCACTTGCTGTTATAACTCAAACTAGCTCTGGGTTCCTGACTACACAACTGAGAGCTGATTTTGCTCTGCAGGGGGCTATGTTAGTCCTTTGAGATGCACATTATCACTTTGACACTTCTGGGTGGGGTTCTATTTGAAATCAGTTAGTACAAACTTATTTGTCAGTGTAGAATAGATTCTTCCCTAAGGGACAGCTACCAGATCTAGAGAAAGCTTGTTCAGCTCAGAGATACAAGTATTTTTACTGGCATAGTGTATAGACACATATATAAACACTTGACTGGCAAAGTACTAGAGAAAGGGAGTAGGGAGCTGGAGAAATAGGAGGCCTTCTCTGTCCCCAAAGATGGAGAAAATGGCGCGATGCAGCTCAAATAGGTGAGGGCTGCATACCCTCTTTCTTTGCTTCACACACCCACAAGGGCAGCTTCTGCTGAGGAGGTGACTTCCTATGGCCTAACTGCAGCGAAAAGCAACCGAGAAAAGGTATGGCTTGCCACAGCCCAGACAAGCTGCCTTGGAAACACCCAACAAAAACTCCCACTTACTCTTCTGCTTATGAGCTACCAACTCATCTGTGAGAAGAATGAGAGCATCTTTTTTAAAATGTGAAATTGACTTCTTTTTTTTTTTTTCTTTCCCCTTCTGAGCTGCTCTTACAGGCTTTAAAGCATTAATTTCAAAAGCTTCACAAAGACAGAGGGCATCAAACGGTCCAGGCTGAGTGGAAGCTTGGGGAGGAGAATTGCAAAGCAATATGTGTGGGTGATGGCTGCAGACACACCAAAGCAAGGTTATTTGTTACAAGTCCATGATCATGGCTTGCTTTTAATGGTGGAGCAGCAGAGAAGAAGAGTTAGAGCACCCCAAGGAGTCCCAGATTAATACAGCCTAAATTTCAGCTGTATCTTTTGCCTCATGCTTGTGTTGTCTGGGTGAGTCTTGGCTCGGGAGTCAGGAGATGTGAGTTTTGACTGCGGTGCTGCCAGTGATGTGCCCTGTGACCTTCGATAAGTCACTTCATGTCAGTGATTCTCCTCTCATCTTCTTGCCCACTTAGAATCTCTCTCCTTTTTTCCTTGCAGTGTCTTTCTCTAATTATACATCTGGACCATGCCTAGGACAACAGAGCTGCTTTCTCAGGTTAGGCACTGCTGTTATCTGAAAGAACAATAAAGAAGTACTGCACTGATAACTTCACTAAGACTCTCCTGTTACCTCAGGGCTTCACTGATAATAAGATAAAAGTCCTTCAAAAGACTGAGCATTCTTGCCCACTGCCCAATTTCTTGCTTTTTGTGTAGAATCTTGAACATGAAAAAAACCATCAATTACAATCCCTGAGTTGTCAGAAAATAATAATTTATAGCATTTCATACTTCCCGAGTTATTGGAAATATATTTTTTCTTTCTGAAATCTCAGTGGTAGCTTCAGTACTTCACTATGCCTAATATTTGTCAAACTGAATTATAAACCAGCATACCACTATATATCATATTCATTTTTATAGGTTTTCCTTAACTTTACTCTTTTGGGTAGGTGCAGTTTGTGTGTCTGAACTAGAGAGAAAGCCTCCTTCATAATTAATTACACAGTACCTCTGAAATCTCTGTTTTATCCCTGTAAGGATGGGGACCACTATCAGGATTAGCAGGTTTACAGCACAATCTCAGCAAAATTGGGTATGTTCTCTAAGATCAGCTTTCCATGCTCCTCTACCTGGTCCAAGATGTCAACATCCTAAAACAAAAAAAGACTATACCCTCAGAAAAAAAAAAATCTACAGCCTTCAGCAACAAGGCACTCACATCAACCCATACCTGCCCTTGCATGTCCTTCTGCTCCAACCAGAAATTAGATTGGATTCTTCCAGGAGATACACATGGAAAATACATCATACAGAGTTTTGCACTTCACTCTTTCTTACAACACTCCGTGTTTTGTCTTTAGATCAGATATACTTTCAGAGAGCATCTACAACAAACCTCTCACAGCTAGGCCAGCTTTCGGTGGCCCGTGTAAATTTTCTGATCCCAGACTTTGTGCACGACCCCACAGTGTGTTGTCTACCTCATATGTAATTCCAATAGTCTCCCTCCCCTTTCCCTTCTGCCCTCCCTCCACTTGCTATGCAGTTACAGGAACAAGTTTTTGGCTCCAGAAGGAACAGCTGTCAAAGACAATTTACAACTTTGTGATAAAAGTGTAGAATCGTAGAATGCTTCAGGTTGGAAGGGACCTCAGGAGGGTCATCTACCCCAATGGCATACCAAGAATTTGGTGTTATGACCTCAACACGGGTGGAAAAAAAAAATTAATTATTTATTTGTGAATCATTTCAGGAATCAGCAGGACCCAAGTGATTTTCAGGTTCTGCCCTTTAACATTCTAATGAAGGATTGAGATCCTTGTGTATACATTTTCTTAGAAGCAATTACAGTCATACAGGCTCAGTCCATTTGAAATATTAGGAACTAATCTGTATTTGAGTAGAAGGTTAAAAATTTATTAATAATTTTAAAGCACTTTAATTGTGCTGAGACAGCTTTACATTCCAAGCAATTTATGTATTTACTTGGATTCCTATGCCAGTGATACTTACGCAGTATCAGACCCTAAGTTATTTACATAAATTAAACATGGATGATGGAACCACAAGAACTGGGTCATACTTTTTTCTATAAAGAGCAGCAGGAGGTAATTGTTTCGATAAGAAATTCAGAAACTAGCTCTGCATTAACACATAGAATTGTACTCAGAAATCAAATTAATTATTCCTACAGTCAGCTAACTCACAAACATAGGTGGTGTTAGAAGGGCTGAGCAGAATTTATTCACGCTGTAAAGGCTCACGTGCATTCATCCTATTTAAATTTGTCAATGGAAAATCATTCTGCAAAATGTACTAGTGAGAAGTTCTGTATTATTGGCCATAAAGGTGGTGGGGTTTTTTTAAATCCAATTTACTAATCTGCTGCTTTATAGTGTTTCCCTGTGTTCAAGGTAGTATAAAATTTGTGCCTGGTCCTAACAAATAAGGAAATTAGCATACGCAGAGCAGCTGAAGTTTCTTGTTTGTCTGCTCGTTTACAAGGAAATAAAGCAACAGAGCTGGAATTCTTTCTTTTTTATCACCCAATCTCATACTTATTCACCTTAACCAACCTGTTTCAACACGCCACTGAAAAAGATAAGAGTTTTTATTAGCTATTTCATGTCTGGGTAAAAATAAAGTGGGGGAAATCACAGTATCTTTTCTTAAATGGCCAAAAAAGGGAAGAAGTTTAAAGCAAGCCTGGAAAAAGGGCCAGTTGGTGCTTTATTTAGTGGTTCTTTTTCCATTAGCTCACCCTGCTTTTGTAAACTTTGGAGAGGGATGCCATGTTATAACAGTAACACTTGCTTTGCTTTTACAGTTACATATGTGGGTAATGAAAAACAACTGTACTTTGTGAGCTTCAAATACAATTAACTGATGCTCTAAAACATAAATGGGTTTTTTTAATTATGTCACAAGCCAAGCCAAGTGATTTACATACAATAACCATAACAAATGCCTGAGTAAATATTTAGGGGCTATCCTACTGTTTCCTTCTGTTATTTTAAAAGCATTAATCAGAGATCCTTTGTAATATTGCAATAAATAAATAGTAAGCCAAAGGCTTTTCTCTGGGATCCTGGCTCAAGAGGAGGGAAAGGCAGGTTCCAGTTTTCACAGCATGAACTTCATATCAAAATTTGTCATCTCGCATCACTCCAGGCTAGATCTGTGAACCTAGTTTTCCACATTCCCATGCAGTCATTCCCAGCCATTTGCAAACTGACTGCAGGACAAACAGGAAAACCATACAAATTTTTTTCCAAATTTCATTATTTTCAATGAAATCAAATCATTAGCTTTTGGTTGGCAATCAAGATAATTTTGCACAGTGAACAGAGGTGCTGATCTTTTCCTTGCATTTTAAAAAAACTATTGTCAAATTATAGACCCAAATGCTTTGATGTGGAAATGCCCTGAGGTGGTTCATACCTTCATTGCCCTCTCCAGGCTGTGTTTTCTAGCTGGATTTAATTTTACAAAGTACACCAATTATTAATTTTAGTAAATTGTGTCTCGGCAGTTAAGCTGAGTCCTGAAAAGAATGGAACAGAATAGAAAGGAATAGACTAGACAAAGAATAGAACAGAATAGAATAATTTCAGTTGGAAGGGACCTACAACCATCTAATCCACTGCCTGACCACTTCAAGACTGATCAAAAGTTAAAGCTTGTTATTAAGGGCATTTTCCAAATGCTTCTGAAATACTGACAGGCTTAGGGCATTGACCACCTCTTTAGGAAGCCTGTTCCAGTGTTTGACCATGTTATGGTGAGTTAACCTACCCAATCCAAAGGATCCTCACTTTGAGTTCCTGAGTGTTCAGAATGGCACGTCCCCATTGAAATGTGCTTTGTTTGGGACACGGCTTACTGGGAAAAAAGGGGCAGAATATTCCAGAGAGAAGACCTTCTTTCGCTACAAATGAAAAGCCGTTCAGCTTTTCATAAAAAACAGTTTCAGTTGAAAATTTTTGGACAAGTCTAAAATAATAACTACTCCCAGAGTTTGCCAGGAAAAAGGGCAGAACAACATTGTTAGTTGACCCTATAAGCACTTACCTTTGTTGAAGTCCATAGGGTCTGGAAACGTCTACTGTAGTCTGAACAAATGTAGAGTATTAGGGTGGTGTTAGTTCAGTCACTAGAATTGCATAATGTCATTTGCATAATCACTCTTGTACCAGTAACTACTCGATACCTCTGCAGTTAGGGTGGTAGTTTTGTTGAATGCATAAAAGAGGAATTACAGAACCTGCATCTCCTCCTCTCTCGGCTCCCTGTTGTTAGGGAAAGGGCCCATTATCTGGGGCAGGCACACAGGGATGTGCACTTCAACAAAGGGTTATGGTCTGTGTTCATTATATGCAAATTTGCTAGAGCATTAATCTGCCAGGCATTAACATAATATCAATTGGTGCATCAGGGTAATTCTCATCTGATCCAAAACATTCCTCGTGTAAGCAAAACAGTTTAGCTACATCGAGAAATGATGAACTAATTCATTTTGGATCTAACCACATCAAAATTGGCAAATATGAACTGGAGTTGAACATGACCTGATTATATGTGAAAAAACCCACTGCCTTACAGGCAGTTTATTTATTTAAATAATCGAATTAAACAAGATAGTCCTAAATGCATCTTGCTTAATTTGATTACTTAAATAAGCAACCATCTGGCATGAATGACACAAATGAAGTTCTGTCTTAAAGTTTTCTTCTTTTCATTTTCCAGCACCAGAACTGTTTTGCACCTTGTGCTTATTTCTTGTTACTTCTCTGGTAGAGTACCTTTACATAGAGATCGGGGGCAGAAGTTAACAAAAATTATAGTACAAGCTGAACTCACTGTCTCTACAACTTGATACTAATCAGCTGAAGGGAGTACATTAGCATGCCTATTTATACAATTATTTTAGCCACAGAAGAATCCATTAATTGCTAGAGGAATACAGCTGAAATGTATCAGGATTTAGAAGGTAAGGAAAGATATCATAAAAAGGCTGAGTAAGAACCCTAGCAAAGTGAAAGAGTCCAGTTCTCTGTTTGAGGTCAGAGTCCTAATTTCATTAAAAATATTTGTTTTTTTGAAAAAGAAACACTTTCTTTTTTTTTTTCCTATTCTTTATTAAATAGAAAATGCTTTTGGGGTTACAAAGTGTTACTTACAGTCTGATTCTGAAGGTAGGTGTCTGTAAGAGCTGCTTTACACATAGGGCCTGTCCTACTGACTGAAGGGTTAAAAGACTTGAGGAAAGTTATGTATGCAGGAGAGTGCTCAGGAACCAGGGCTGCTGATGGGTTCATTGGTAAGTACCTACGTGTATCTTTGCTTAGAACTTTAGATAATTATAGTTACAAGAACTGTACTACACTAAAATTAGTAAAAGCAAATCATGTTTAATTGGGGTGAAATGTTTTATGTAGGATCTCTTGCTTACCATTTTTTTCTGTGCTCTTCAGTATCTTGAGAAGAGAGGACCGTCAATTTTGATACTTTTGTAATATCTGTAGGAGCAGTGGTTGATTCCTCTCCCTTGAGGCTGTAGGTCTGTGCAGCTTGGCCTAGTTTTCAGCACACACATCACTCCTGTGAGTTGGGTCTCTAAGACATTCCCCATATACACTTTCACCATATGCTTGCAGCTCCCACTCTCTTTCCTATGTGACTCTGGAAAGCCCATGTGTGTGAGCAGTTCTGTGGTATTCACACCATGTGTGTCCTGGTGTTGTCGGCTGGATAATCTGCCAGCTGTGTTTTGCTGTCTGTGATCTGACCATTGCAATTCCTTTCCCTGACTGCTCCCACTTTGCAGGTACAGGACAGCCCACGTGGAAAAGTTGTGGGCCATATTGGCAGTGACAGCTGTATTTGCATTTATGCTGCAAGTGTGTGATGAAAGAGGAGAGTTATTAAAATAATACTTTTTGTAAGATGCTTACTGTGGGCAGCTGTATATCACTAGCAAGGTGACTCAGTGAGGAGATAAGATTCCTGGATTTAGTATTTACCTCCTTCTGCCCTAAGACCTTTAAAAGACATTTTGTTTCTCTGTGCTGCCATTTTCCCTCCCACCTTTTATCTTGTCAGGTTACCCAGCAGGCTTCTCAAGGAGTTTTCACTGCATTTCACTTGACATTTATACAGTGACGTTCATCATGGGGATACAGCTACCACAGCATAAAAAAGAAATGTCCATCAACTGTCCCTGACTGCACAGCTACTCCTAACCTGTGGAGTACGTGAGGAAAACCTTTTAATATAAACCTCAATGAAAAAGGTTCAAATTAATGTAGTGGATTGGTTTTGGCACACCAAGAGCTTACAACATTTGTTTTGGCTCACTTCACTGAAGAAACTGGGCAGGTCAAGATAACCCTTGGTTATCTTGACCTGCTTGGTGGTGCATTTGAGTCTGTCTGTTCAGACAGCATCTCTAAGTGCTGCTGTCATACATGCAAGTAGGAAAGTATCCTGAACAGGGAGAGCTGTAGAAAAGGAACTACACAAATGCAATTTCTTTTTCCTAGATCAGAATACACTTAATATCACAGAATTATGTAGGAATGGGTAAGTAAAATAATGTCTCATTCCTTCTGGCTTATCTGCTTTAGAAGACTTCTGTCATGTTTTGAATATGTTTTGCCTCCTGCAGCAAAGATCTCAATATAGAAGGAAAATAAAATGGCAGATTTATCTTATTCCAAAGTTATTCTTACTTTGTGAATTTGATTTTAACGTAAATATAAGAATGAGATATCCTTTCCATTATTAAGTAAGAATAACCTTCCCTCCTCCCCACCCTGCACAGACGCCAACCCCAGTGCTGCTAGCTGTAGTAGTTAGCTCAATGTGATAATGAGAATTTCCAGGGAAAACGCTGACAGAATTAATTAATGGGTGAATTGCACTTTAATAAATGTATAGGCAATTTTCTAAATGCAGATGGCACTGTCCACCTTGATAGGGGCTCAGCCTAGAGCTACTTAATACAGTAAGTGCCTGGGAAAAGTGGTTAATTTGTAATATGCTCCATGATACTGTATTTGGTTTGTGTGGTAAGCTTTTGGTAGCAGGGGGCTACAGGGGTGGCTTCTGTGAGAAGCTGGTGGAAGCTTCCCCTATGGCTGATGGAGCCAGTGCCAGCCAGCTCTAAGATGGACCTGGTACTGGCCAAGGTCAGCTACTCTCAGTGAGGATGGTAGCACCCCTGTGATAACATATTTAAGAAAGGGGAAAAACTGATGCACAAAGGCAGCTGGAGAGAGGAGTGAGTATATATGACAGAAACAACTCCGCAGACACCCAGGTCAGTGAAGAAGGAAGGGGAGAAGGTGAGCTAGGCGCCAGAGCAGAGATTCCCCTGCAGCCTATGGTGAAGACCATGGTGAGGCAGGCTGTCCCCCTGCAGCCCATGGAGGTCAATGGTGGAGCAGATATCCACCTGCAGTCTGTGGAAGACCCCAGACCAGGGCAGGTGGATTCCTGAAGGACACTATGACCCCATGGGAAGCTTGTGCTGGCGCAGGCTCCTGGCAGGACCTGTGCTCCCATGGGGAGAGGAGCCCATGCTGGAGCAGGTTTGCTGGCAGGGCTTGTGACCCTGTGGGGGACCCACACTGGAGCAGTCTGTTCCTGAAGGACTGCACCCCATGGAAGGAACCAGCGCTGGAGCAGTTAATGAAGAACAGTAGCCTGTGGGAAGGAGTCCTGTTGGAGAGGTTTGTGAAGGACTGTCTCCTAGAACACTAGAACAAAGGAAGAGTGTGAGGAGTTGTCCCCTGAGGAGGAAGGAGCAGCAGAAACAATGTGTGATCAACTGACTGCAATTCCCATTCCCTGTCCCCCTACAACAGTAATGGGGAGGAGGTAGAGAAAATTGGGAGTCAAGTTAACCCAGAGAAGCAGGGAGGGGTGGGCAGAAGGTGTTTTTTAAGATTTGGTTTTATTTCTCATTATCCTACTCTGATTTGATTAGTAAGAAGTTTAATTAATTTTTCCTCGAGTCTGTTTTGCCCCTGATGGTAACTGCTGAATGATCTCTCCCTGTCTTTATCTTGATCCATGAGCCTTTCATTGTATTTCCTCTCTCCTGACAGGCTGAAGAGGGGAGTGATAGAGCAGCTTTGGTGAGTACCTGGCATCCAGCCAGGGTCAACCCACCATAAACACTGATTAGAAGAGAGGCAATGCTTATGTTTGCTTCCCAATGCATTATTCATTTCTCAACAATTTGGAAATGTGGAGTCCTTTTATATATTCACCTTTTCCAGACCTGTCCACTGAATCACAAGAATGGAATGAATGTGCAGTGTCATTAGAGCAGAGTCTCACGTGTTGTTCCTGCCAGCCTGTGCCTCCCTTCAGTCACAAGGTTTATTTTATATCCTAGAAGGAAAAGCTAGCAACAGGACCCTCACTTTGGTCACAACACAGGCCGAGTGTGACACACATTAAACCGTTTGATTGCAAGCACTCATCCTGCCCTTGCAGGTCCAAGGAACCTTGGACCTGATATCTGCCAGTACTTATGGTCCAAGCTCCTCCATAAACATGGTATTGATTACCTTAACTTTGTCATAAAACATTCTCAGTCTTAATACAAGGACAGAAAAACAATATTCTTGCCTGTCGGATTCCAGTGAATTTCAGGACATTGCACTTTAGAGTCATAGAATCATAGAATTGTTTTGGTTGGAAAAGAGCTTTAATATCATCGAGTCCAGCCATTAATCCAGCACTGCCAAGCTCAGCACTAAACCATGTTCCTCAGCACCTCATCTACACATCTATTAAATACCTCCAGGAATGGTGACTCCACCACTGTGCTGCTTTCCTTCTGGCAGAGTAATCAGCAATGTAAACTGTGGATTACTTTTTTTTACTGTGCCTTTCTTACTCAGGCACAGATGCTGTTCTTTGAACAGAGATGGTCACATACAAATGCACCTTCTCTTTCTGAATGCTCAAGCCAGCTGTCAGTGTCCCAGTGCCAGGTACCAGTTGTATGTGAAGAATCAACCATAGTGAGAGACCCGAGGGCAGAGAACAGTGCTTGACATCTGTGACAGTAATCCTAAAAGGAAGGGAGGGACATGTGAACGGGTCTTGGGAGAGACTGGCTCCTGACAGTGACTAGTGATGGATGGTTACAGAAGGATGTACAGATAAAGCAGAGATTTTTCTTTGATGTACCCTTCTGGTTTAGGAATAGGTGTGTTTGTCTGCATTCATATACATATTTATACTTGTATATAAGCATGAATGGATATATATGTGGAAACATCTGTTTCCATTTTCTCTAGCTAGAGGTTGCTTTTCCATCTTTGTAACAGCAATTGATTTTTTTCTTTTTTCTTATGCTATTTGCATCTAATCCCTTTTATAATTCATCCATGCCTTTATGTATCTCACATCTTGTGACAACAATTTCCAAAATTTACAGAAAACGTATAGAAACTTTTGTGTTTCTTTTTAAAATTGTTATTCTTTGAGAAACAGCCAATACCATTACCTTTTGTTTCCTCAATGTCATTCCCTGTTTTCATTCTGTTTGTAAACTTCAATGTCTTCATATTTGTGGTCACTTCCCATAAAAGTCATTCCATCTCGTTAATAGCCTTACGTCATTGATTGTCAGTTCTAGCACATGCTTTTAAGGACCAGAACTGTATACAGTATTCAAGGTCTGAGTACATCCATACTATGGCATAATGGTGTTTTCTATTTTCCTCTCTCTTCTTTTCCTAATAACTCCTGACATCATACTTGCCTTCTTGACCACCACTGAGTAATGAGCTGGTATTTCAGAGAGCTATTTGAAGATGTCTCTCTGGTGCTAATAGCTAATTTAGAGCCCATCACTGAACATGCATAGTTAGGATTGTTTTCCCCCATGCACATTACTTAGCATTTATCAGTGTTGGATTTCATCTTCCATTTTATCCTCAAAGTCATTCCACGGAATAAAATCCATCTGCAGCTCTTCACAGCCAGTTGTCATTGTTACTCCCTGACAATTTTGCAACATCAGCAAGCTTTGTCACCTCACTATTCGCCCCTTGTCTGAATTGCTTATGAAAATGTTGGCCAGCACAGCTCCCCAGTGGTTATCTTCTTCATTGTGAAAAACTGCCTCGTCTTTTCCACCTTTTGTTTCACATCTTTTAACCATTTTAGAGTAGTTATTAATCCTCATAGGAGGATTTTTTCATGACAGCTCCATTTTTGTAAGAGCCTTCGTGAGAGACTTGAGTAAGAGCTTTTTGGGAAAGGGGAAAAAAAAAGGGGGGGGGACGACGGAGGAGTAGTAGAACCTTGTGCACAGAGGAAAAAGTACTTAGGATGGTGAGTGCCTTATTGAGACCACATCTGGAGTACTGTGTCCTGTTATGGGCTCCCCAGTTCAAGAGGGACAGGGAAATACTAGAGAGAGTCCAACGGAGGCTAAGAGCATGATGAAGGGACTGGAACATCTCTCTTATGAGGAAAGGCTGAGAGACCTGGGGCTGTTTAGCCTGAAGAATGGAAGACTAAGAGGGGATCTTGTCAATGTTTATAAATATCTGAAGGATGAGTGTCAAGTAGAAGGGGCCAGTCTCTTTTCAGTGGTGCCCTGTGATAGGATGAGGGGCAACAGACAACACGGTATTCCACCTCAACATGAGGAAAAGCTTCTTTACAGTGAGGGTGGTGGAGCCTGGATCAGGCTGCCCAGAGAGACTGTGGAATCTCTGGAGACTTTCAAAACCTACCTGGACACGTTCCTGTGTGGCCTGCCCTAGGTGACCTTGCTCTGGAAGAGGGGTTGGTCTTGATGATCTCCAGAGGTCCCTTCCAACCCCTACGATTCTATGGTTCTAAGGTGGGTGAAACAAAGCTCCTACCGCCCTCATCATACCTAGAAGTAAGATACAGGCAAGTGGGAAATGGAATATCTGAGACAAGTCTTTGGATGAAAAGATGCTTAATGTTCTCCCAGGTAGACAGGGATTTTCTGTCCCTGCAGAGCTTCAGACCCTGACTGGAGAAGGCTCTAAGAAACTCGACCCAGCTTTTATACCATGCTTTCCAGCAGTCACTGCAGAGTTGCAAACTTCCATCTACAGCAGTTGCAACTCTGGATATTTTGTCAAATTCTCCCGTAACTGTCCTGGTCAAAGAGTGTTGGTCTAACCTTCTGTGGTGGTTACCATGTGCAACTCAAATCATGTCTTTGAGCAGCACCTGTGTATGAAATTACTTGGTGTCCCTCATTTCATACAGCAAAGTATCTTTCTCCTAGACAGATCTGATACTAATTGTCATTTATTACCACAATTATCATAATTAGAGGTGGTTTTCTATTAATGGGCTGTAAAAAAGTGAATAACTATTTAACTCAAGCCGCCTTCTTGTGATTTAGGCATGACTTGCCTGTGTTTTTCAGGCTGGTGGCAAAGGTGATGTATGAACTGCTCTGTTGGGACAGTGCAGTGAGCTCCCCAGGTGGAACTGGGGCTCTGGGATGCAGTTCATCACTCTGGTGCACCTGGTAATGGAGAAAGTGATGTATTTCTCAACTAAAAAGGCATAGGAGTGTGAGCAGAAAAGCCCACTGAGGAAATAGCATCAGCTCTTCTCTGATTCTCTCACTGCTCCCTATACACCCACCTTGGCAATAACTCTCCTGGACTCAGTGAAAGCAAGAGCCAAACTTGAGCAGCAGTACACTGTGTTCACCCCCAACTTATTCCTCCCTGGGGGCCCAGCACTTTCCTTCAAACTCAAAGGTTTGCTCAGGTTTCAAAGACCTGTAGTTTGGGGTTAAATATATGTATGCATTCCTTATGGTCTTCAAACTAAAGTGATCATTTTCAGAATTTCATTTACAGCACTTGTTCTATTATTTACTCATAAAGCTTAATTTTGGAGATAAAGGTCATGGACCGCAACATCACAAAACAGTTTATATTCCATGTGTATCTCTTCAGCCTTCATCAGAGGAATGTACATTGCATACTTTCTTTATCACACCAACCTTAAAAGAAACCCAAACTCCTTTAAGAAGTCTTGCATCATTAGCATTTCAACAGATTGCACGAGCTAAGCTTAAAGAGGGGGCTGAAAAATGTTGTAGTTATTGTTGTGAAGTGATTTATTTATTTTTTTTGTGGACACACACATCCCGCTTTGGTCCTGCCTTACACTGCTCGATGGTGTTACAGTATGAAGCAGTCTCAGCAGCTGCTGTGGATTGCATTTCTCATGTTCCAGCCCATGCAATGTCGTACCACCCGTTGAATTGTGCAGGAACTACATATGTGCTGTGAGTTGTGACTGAAAAACTGATCTGGTTTAAAAAGAAATATTTTGCAGGTGTTTTTTTAGAGGTGAGGTCAAAAATCCCGGCTCAGTTCACAATATAGCTGCCAAACGGTTGCTCTAGAGCCAAGGTGTAACAAGGTATCAGGTGGGCAAAGAATGTGCTGCAGGAGTAAGGGGGCAGGAATACACTGCTGCTCACCACAAAGCCATGGCCTCATGTGGAGACAGTTCTCCATCAGCCACTGCTCTCATCTCCTTTCCCTGTCCTTTCATTCCCACCCACCATTCTGCCACCTGTGCTGTACTGGCACCAGCAGTTTTGTGGTTGCTGAGCCAAACAGTTGAAAAATGACTTCGCAAAAAGGTGGGTTATTTTTCATCCAAGTAAATATGGTGGTCCTGGTCACCCTATGTTACACAGACCTCTGTCTTTGTAAGGTGACTGTCTCCTGTGTGTGTGCCACTGAAGCTTTGCAGGGGTAGGGACTGGCAGGTCCTTCCTCTACCCCTGGAGCAGGCAGGTTGGGGTCCTCCCTGGCATGGCAGGAGATGTTTGTCTCCTTTCACGCAGGTGAATCAGAAGTCTAGATATCTAGCAGCAGGTAATGCATTGGGGTGGGCAGGGACAACTGTGTCCGCTCGTTATTTTTAGTAGCTGCTGTGGAAAGGAACAAAGTTTTGTCCATATTCAGAAGGGAATGGTGGTGGATTTCCCCTACGGGAAGGAGAAATGCTTGGAGAGAATTAAGGAGGCTACAGCTCTTCCATTAGTACAACCTGGCACACCCTGTGCTGTGGATCATTTTCCTGGGAAAGAGGCTGTCTCTCTGCATCCGGTCTGGAGAAAGATGTAATAAGCAGCTATTAGCATCATGTCTGCAGGTTGCTGAGCATTGCAGCGATCTGAGTGTCAGCTCTGCTCCAGGTTCCTGCCATCTGCACTCTTTGAGTGGGGAAGTCCTTGAAAATCCATTCATTCCTTAAAATTGAGAGATCTGATGAAATTCATCCAACAATAACTATGTAATAGGATCAGTTTGGGGTTGTTTGATTTGCCACTACACTGATGTGTTGTCTCTGTGCTCACAAACTTCCATTTTCAGTAAGCTGCGCACTGATTACTTTGAGTTTTGGTTTGTTGCTGCTTAAATTACTGCACTAGCCCACGCCTTGGAGTGGCTTGTGCTGGGCTACTTGCAGGCTTTGAAGACAGTCTCATTGCCATGATCTTAGCGTGCTTATGTCAGGGCTTAACCCTTTCTCTATAAGCAGGGAGAAAGGAAAAATACTCATGGGGGTGGGACGAGGAGATTTCTTCATCGCTACCCAGGTTGTGTTTCTCTGGAGGAAAACTTAAACCCAAACTCTGAAAACTCCGGAACAACCTACACCAGTGACCACATGTTTTTCTGAGTTATTCACGCTGGGATCTGTTGCAAAGCAGTAGCTTGATTGATAAGAAATCTGTTCATGGCAGAGGGACCCACCAGGTGAACTGGGACTTTTTGTGGGTTACAGGCAGGCAAAGGCAGGGGCAGGAGGAAGGAGCCAGCCATGGCGATGTTGCTTCCCTGCATCTCCTGCTAAGGCATGAAGAAAGGGGAAAAGGCTCTGTTCTATCTTTCTCCACACCCTCACTAGCATGCCTGCAGGTCTTCCACCTGTCTGTCTGTCTGTGTCCTTCTCCTTAACGTGCGTACACAAATGAAAGAAGTTTTGGCAAAGAGGCAGGATGAAGAACTTAAAAAGCACATTCTTTTCCCTACTTGGGTCTCTTTGTGCAAAAAAAAAAGTATTGATTTTAATGACTATTACATAACATAAATGCTAAACAGCATCCACTGAGGAAACGCCAGAAGCCAGGCCGGTGGCACAACAGCTGAGGTGCCAGACATGGGGCTGGTAGCCTGGCGAGCAGCTGACGCTTTCTGGCTTGTTCTGCTGTTCTGCACCGAGGGTGGGCACAGTGTCTGTCACTGCCAAAGCTGGAGCTGACCTCGAGCTGTCTTTACCAGAGACAAAGATGAGTATGGATATCTGTGAGGTTTCAGCTGTTTATAGTGGAAAGAGAACAGTTGGTATTTAAGAAATGCAGCTGACTCCCATGAAAAATCTCTCCCTTTCCGACTCCACCACGCTCCTATACATGCAGAGAACCTCACAAAAAAAACCCCAAACATTTTCCCGGGAATTTCCCAGAGTATATTTTACTTACAGAGCTAAAAGGCTGGAAAAAATCAGCAAATTCACTATAGCTGTGCTATTTAAGAGTTTCCTCCATCGCAGTTCTTTTTTGCACGTATCTTAGGTATGCACCCAGGTGAGCTCCCTGCTGACCTAGCTCTTCAGCCCACAGTTCCTTCTCATAAATTTGCAGTATTTAAAGGCAGAAGGGAATCTCAAATCGCCTGGGCAGACTGACTGTCTATCACAGGCTATCGCATTTCATTTGCTTACCTCTGTCTGGAGCCCAATTACTTGTGTGGGAATACAGGCATCTGGCCTTGAGCTGGTGACAGCTATTGCCTTTGGCACCAAGACTTAATGGTTAAGCACTCTGGCTGGTGGAGGGCTGTGCTCCACTTCCAAGCTAAATTTGTGCGGCTGCAGCTTCATTCCTTAGTTCTTGCTATGACTTTCTCCTCTATATCATACAGTCACTTTGCAACCCCTGTTTTCTCTCTCAACGAGTTCATACAGACTGTAGCAAGGTCAGCTTGCTCTATCTTTTATAAGCTCTTCAGTTTTTTCACAGCAGTGTTTTCTGCAAGTCCTGACATGGCTTGGGGTTTTTTGGGGTAACTTCTTCAGTACTTGAACACCTTCCCAAATTGAAAAGCCCAGAAGTGGATCCAGTGTTACGGACATCAGTGTACATGGTTAAAATACCCATTTCAGCCCTGGCTGGACATGCAGGAACCACAAGAGCCCTTTAGGTACACAAGGGACATGTTTTGCTATTTTTCCCCTGAATTCCTCGTCACTCCTTGGACACAGCCCCACTATCCTGCTCCCTTCCCTACTGCTTCATTTCTGGCTCTGGGATTCAAAAGCATTTTCTTCGTAGGACTCAG
The DNA here is from genome assembly GCA_024336885.1 of Actenoides hombroni. Lineage (NCBI taxonomy): Eukaryota > Metazoa > Chordata > Aves > Coraciiformes > Alcedinidae > Actenoides > Actenoides hombroni. The sequence continues at coordinate 35,582,691 of WUAM01000431.1, forward strand.
CAGACTGAGAAGTCAGGTTGCAGTGCACAGCTGTCCTGTGCCTTCCACGAGTCCCTGGGCCACCTGGAAATGTGCTGCTCCCCTGGCCATCAAGGACGCCGCCAGATCCTGCTGACTCCCAGCCAACCCACCCCATCCTTCGTGCAGTTGCTGAGTGCACTGGTGCTGCTGACAGCTGCTTGCTGAGGGGTCAGCAGCTGGTTTGTCACTCCTTCCAGATGTGAAATTTTAAAAAAATAATTCTAAGAAATTCCTTTTAGCATATTTTAGAGATGGAGCAATGAAAGCATCTGGCCAGTTACTGGAAAATGCAGGACAAAGCACAAGGGCCAAAGGTGGTAATGAGGCAAAACCAAAAGTAAATATCTCAAGGGCTTGGGCATATATCCTAGTGACCGAGCTCACCAAGCCTGTCTGATCTCACTGCTGGACTCCAGCTGCTCCTGTGTGAGCTTTTAGGCAATGCCAAGGTGAGGCAATGGGCATCGTCAGGGACAGAGGCCCATCCCAACAATGATGTCTTGCCTTCCATGAGTGGTGGGAGAACAGGGTCAGAAAACTGCTGCAGCCCAGATGGAACCGTGTAACCTGGTCCAGCACACTCACCTGGCTGGGGTTTGCATCTGTCTCAGGGGCCTAAATAGTTGCCCTCAGTATCTGCTCCGGCTTTTCATACATTGGGCCCCTGCTCTGAGTGCTGAAGCACACACTTAGGAGATTGCTGTAAAAACCCATTAAAAATCATCCTGGTGCAAGAGCTCATGGGAACTTTGCTCTTGCCCATCCATCCCCATGCAGCCTGAGCATCTCCAGCCTTTGGAAGCAGCTGTGAGCAGAGTGGATGGTTCAGTCTTCCCTAAATTGATGGATGCATAGTCCATTGCCAGGACATGGAGCCAAATTTGCACTGGTGCAAATAGATGCAGCTCCTGTTAAATTCAGTGCAAAACCAGGTGTATAAACTAAAGCTGAATTTCAGCTGGAGTATCTTTGTTCTGTAATAAATTCCTAAATGGATTGTCAAATTTGATATTCTCTCATAAATGTCTAATTAAGGAAAAAGCAAACCTCTGCTTCATAAAATCCCTGACTGATAGTACTAATAAAATGTCATAAATGCAATGAATGTTGTGATAATGCTTTTAGAGACTAATTGTCTTTCATTATCATTAGCACAGAACGGATCAGGACCCAGAGTAAGATACTGCTGTGCTGTGGTGGCATTGTCAGATACAGGACAGGGGCTGGCCAGGAGGAAGAGGGGAAAGGAGAGGGCTTTGTGTCAGCATCTGTGTTTTGTACCTTCCTTATCTGTGTTTAGTACCTTCCTTACCTGTGCCTTAGCTGGAGGCCATGGTATGGCCCTGAGAGACGAGGATCCTGTCCCCAGGCCCTGGGGAATTCAAAGACGGGTTGTCCCCATGCATGGTCAGCCCTTCGCCCTGCAGAGCTTTACCCTTGTGGCAGGGAGCTGAGAGTGAGGATTGTGGTTTCCACCTTGGCTATTTGGGGAGCCCCTATCTCAACCCCTCAGCTGTGTTTGGGGCAAGGAGGAGGCCTGACTTGCATGTCCCTGCCAGGGATGCAGGCAGAGCTTTGCTTTGCTGTTCCCCCAGCATAACACCAGTGAGCTCTCCCTGCATCCCACGCTGGCCCCAACAGCCCAGCCATACAGGGTCTTTAAAGTTGGAGATGGTTGAATGGAAATGATGTGCAAATATGCAAATTATTTCATTATGTCTCTGGCATGAAATGGCACATGCACAAAACAGATAAAAGCTTGGCAGCCTCAGAAATGAGGAAAGAGAAAAGGAGTTCAAAGAGGGATGATAAGCTCCCCCATCCTCCCCTTGCTCTCCACATGAGTGAGTTGCAGGGGGAAAAAGCCTCCAAGCTGGCCTGGGAAAGTGTGACATCTCCACCTAGCTTTCCATGGTGACCTCCATGGTGCTTGGTTAATGCAGCTGACCATCAATGCTTTGGCTGGAATGTATTCATATATCAAGCTACATCCATGATGCTTTTTCAGTATGTATTCTTCCCAGCCTTGTCTAGTAAATCATGAGTAATAGAGAGAGGGAGGGACCAGGAGCTTCTTTTTTCTTTATCCTCCAAAAAAAAAAGTCAGGACTGGCAATAAGAAAAGATTTATTTATTTATTTTTTGCATAATTTGTTGTCTAACGCAGCAGTGCTGCAGATCAGGAAGGGATGGAACAGTACATATGAAACACCTGGAGTTCCAATGCTGGGGATGTTTTGAAAGAATACGCATAAATCTTTCCAGCACACAGGTTTTCTCACCCCTGGCTGGTGTCACACTGTCTGTTGGTTAGATGGCTGCACTGATCCAAGGCTGGAGGCTGTCAACACTGACCCAGCATCACTCTCACCTGGAGCACCACATCTGACCCAGGAGCCTGCTCCGAAATCCTAACCCCAGCTGGCTTCTGTTGGCCATGTCCAGCCTCACGCTTGGAGCCTCAGCAATTAGATCATTTAATAAACCATCTCATTTCGGACTGTTTTTGTGTAAAGCATTTTACCTGGCTTTATTTCTTGCATTGCTTTGTATTCCTTCAAACTCCAACCCGGCAAATCGATGCGGTGCCACTATTGTTGCCTCTAAAATGTTTACTCCTGGCTCTTTTTAGGACCTAAAAGGCTGAAAACTGCATCGTAATTGCCCAATTAGTCCTAATGCTGCGTAGTGTTGACTGTTTAGTTACCATATATTGTGTACAGAACTAATTGTGGTGAAAGTAAATGAATGTGAAGGAAACAAACAAGCTACTAGAAAATAATTACTTGGAGTGTTTCTTTTTAGTACCTGTACAGCAGATTTCATTATAGTCAACAGCTTCTAAAGCTGCTTGAAATAGCGGTATTTGTCATTTTCATAGAAACTTGATAATGACATTAATTTATCTTAATGGTCTGTTCTATTGTTATAAATAGTAAAATTAGCTTAAATTGTCTTGCTTTTGCTGGTTTTGGATGGCTCCAAAGGGCCCCACAACAGCAGATGAGTAGATAATTTGGTGTGCTTGACAGATTTCCAATAATTTGTTATGTGGAACATGAGGTAATGCTAGTACCATTAATGTTCATTTTCCTCTAAATTCATTACTGCCCTTTTCCCTTTTATCTTTTTTAATGTCTGGGCCATTTTTCTATATTTCAAGTGGAGCTACAAAGCCTATTCATATTCAGCTATAGTAGCTATTAACATTCTGCACATAGAGAACATCATGTAGAAAAACAACTCTTTATGAAATGATGAGGCTGGTGGCTATTTATGCTGCAAAGTAGGCAAAATGGGTTGTTTGCTGGTATTAGGGATTGGCAGTAATTAAGTCAAATGTAATTTTAAAGAAATTTAAATGTTTTCATTTTTATAGCCAAGGTAAAACACAATTCAGGGAAATTCTAAGAAGGTGTAAATGCATTAATAAAAACTATTTTCTCTGTTTTCTACCACTCCTGTTTAAACTTCACCGAGGATTTCATGCCTGGCTAGTTATTTGCACAATATTTTCTACCCAATTTAAACCTAATTAGTCTTGGGAAAGTATTAACATTAACGGTACTTTTATGTGGGCTTGCTGATATGGTAATGATCTGAACAAACAGGAGAGCTTCCCATCAGGGAAGAATTATTTTGCCACCTTCTGCTTTTCTTTCTTTTTATTTTTGTATCTAAGCAATATTGACATCCCCTTCCCCTCCAGGTGCAGAGATGCAGAGCAAGGGAAGGGGAGGAATGGGATGAGGTTTTGCTGCCCGTATCTCACCAATGTGTATGTAGCATATATGAAAACCCAAGCAGCAGCAGCAGTGAGATACAAGGCTGCCTGCCATGGGGCAACTATGGAGGGATGTTTGGCACCATGGTCACATTCTCATCATGTGGCAGGGGAGCAGGGGCAGGCCAGGATGGGAGAAGGGCTTTGCTCTGGGAGAGGATGCTCTAGTGGTGCCTCGTTGGTGAATGGTAGTGGTGAGCCTTTGTGCAGCCAGGTAGGAGGGAGATGACCCTGCAGGCAACCCCTTTCTGATGGAAAGCGCTTGGTGACCTGTAGATCTTGGCAGGCCAACATGAATACTTCCACCGAAGTGTGTTGTTTTGATGAAACTTCAAAGAGAAAATGCTCCTGAGTCATGAAAATATTTTTGAAAATTGCCATTTCATAAAGTCTCAGCGCTGTCTTTCAGGAAAAGCTTCATTGAGAACATTCTTAATTTCTGTACAATTTTTACATTATTTTTAGATTTCAGAGAATCACGGAGGGGTTGAGGTATGAAGGGACCTCTGAAGGTCATTCCTTCCAACGCCCTGAGCAAGCAGGGCCATGTCAAGTCAGTTGCCCAGGACCATGTCCAGACCACTTCTGGCTATCTCCAAAGTGGGAGCTGATATTTCTTCAATTTAGATGTGTCAGTCAACAGGCACCTCTGAGAGACGATGAATTTTCATGATAGTCAAAACCATGCATTATTTTAACCTTACATTTTAAATCAGCTGCTGCCTTTGCCTGATGTAAATGTCCACCCTCTAAGCCACGTCCCAGCGCTGCTGCTTGGTTGTGATGTCATGATGATGGGACCTTCTCACGCAGGTTTAGCCACGCAGGGGGGTCCTCTGCTAACCCCCTTGTCTGTCAGGGAGCAGGAAAGCTCTAGGGCTGACCCAGACCTTCCTCAGGTAAACATGTAAGTATGTGAGGGGATCACCTTCCAGATGACCCCGTTGCTCATGTAGACATGATTACAGGAGATGCTCAACCCGCAGGTGGGTGAAGTTGGCTGAAATGGGCCCTCGCCACAGCTGCCACCCAAAGCTGGGTGGGTATTTTCTCTCTGTGAAACTGGGGACCACAAAGGTGGGTGCCCTAACACCAGCTGGCATCACTGCCCAGCTCCTTGCAGCTAACAGCAGCAGCCAGCAAGGATACAGATGCTTGTGGGAGGTGGCTTGTTCCTGAGTTATCTGATGTTACTCCTAAAGAGGTTCCTCACAGCCACCAGACCACAAACTTTGAGCTGGGTTTTGTCTGACAAGCATCATTTCCAACCCAGGAGCACCTTACAGGAAGTGGCTTGAGGCCAGCATGGATGTCCCTGAGTACTTCCTTGGGACCCCCTTGGGTGCCCATTGTTATGTTTTACCATGTGTGTACTTAATGTTGTCCGATGCCACCGGCATCCCGGGAGGGGAGCTGAAATCTTCATTGCTTAAATTTTCTTGACTGCTCTCAAATCCAGCATCTCTCAGGGGCTTTCTATCTGACTTATTTGGAAACCTCCTCCTCCTCCTGTCTACGGTAGGATTCATCTCACCTCCCTTTAGAAACTATTGTGTGAAAGTAGGTACTGCATCTGCTTATCCTGTCAAGCCAGAAGAAAAAAAAATCTATGCCCACGGTGTGAGTCATTTGATTTATTTTAGACAACTACATTAGGATGAGATGAACAGCACCTAAAAGTGCCAATTTCTCTCCATTAAGGAGAAATGGAGCCCAAGCTCCCTGGTATAAACATTAGGTATCAACATGATAGATAGCTGTGCCTGAACAGAGCATTTCTATCCTCACGCTTCACATGCAGACTGTGGGCAGGAGAGACACCCATCCGATGAAATTCTCCTCCATCGCAAAGGTTCCATGCAGCTCAAAGATGGCACAGCTACAGCCTTGTTCTGCTGCAAGGTATGAAAGTGAAACCTCATTACACACTGCTGAGTCTTTCCAGACTTCCAGAGCTTATGTTTCTTTCCAAGTTTGGGCTGAAGCTTACCTGCAGACTCCCCAAAGATCTATTTTGCTATTCCTGTTTGGTATATATAATCTTTAAATCTCTTTTTTATTTTTTTTTTAAAAGATGAGCTTGCTTTATTTTTAGGCTCGGGGGATGTTGCTGTGCACACCGAGTTTTAAGAAAATCCTTTTCATCTGTCACTGCTCCTGTACTGAAAAATATATTGACTTGACTGAGCATTTATAATGAAAATATCTGATATTCAGAACTTCCAAAGACTGACTGAGTGACAGTCAGACACACCTGGCTGAAGTTGGAAACAACACGGTTTTATCTGTTGTTTGCAAGAGTCTGTCACAACATGCCAGGTTTGCTCCCTACTCCCTGGTTAGCTTTTATCTGTTTGACAATGAAAAATCATGCTAAACAAAGGGGAAATTTGCATCGCAAAGATTTGGCTCTGCTCAGCCTCCCTTCTCCACGATAAAGTCAAGAGGTTTTTCATTTCAGCATCTCGACCCATACAATTAGTTAAAAAAAAAAAAACAACAAACAACAAAACCACTCTCAGGCCCAGGTGAGCGGCTTCTTATTCTTTGCTGTGAATGGGAGATGGTGGGAGATCAACACAGTGTCTGAAGGATACAGCTGATAAAATACCATAAACCAAGGAAGATGTCTATCTGGCTGTTGATTTGTAAAATAATAACTGAAGAATGAGCTACAAGCCTCAAATTTATCCACTACGGTTGACTTTACCTAGAGTCCCTGAGTGGAGGCTGCGGCCAGTGCCTGGGTATAAACACCCTGCCTGCCCGTGGCAGGCAGTGACCCCTGTGAGGCCATCTGAAAACCTCCTCTTTCAGGATTTTCACACACGTGTATAAAGGATGATTTGCTCTGGGGCTCTGCACAGAGGAGTTTGTGTAGGGAGCAAGTTTTTGGTTTACTTATCTTTCAAAGGACAGGCACTTGAATGCCCAGCCATGGGAAATGGCAATAGCTGAGGAGCAATGGCTTCTTGTGCTAACAGAGCATGGATTAAGAGAAAGTCAAGCCATAACAGGGACCTCTTGTTGATAATTCATGTGCAGCACAGTTGTGTAGCCCATGAGACTGTAATACATGCAAAGACGTGGACATAGTTGATCTCTTAGCTAGTAGAATTAAGCAACTCTAGCAATAAACAAAATTTTTATTCTAAATGCAGACAAATGCATTAGACTTCATTAGACTGGGGCAATTTTTTCCTCTGCCTCATGCAGAATGGGAGAGCAGGAGCAGCTATTTACTGAAAGATGTTTCTGTGGTGTCTCCTGATGAAAAACTCCACTCCTGATGAAAACTCCCTCCCCTTATCCTCTTGCCAACAAAAATAATGAGACACAGAAATAAAATGAACTAAGTGTAGACAGAAGCATAGCTGCCGGATGCCTTCAAAGTCTGCCCTGGGGTGGCACCACCTGTCCCAGCTGTAGCTAGCAGCAGCAGTTCTGGTCCACAGTGGCCAGGTCAGTCCTTCCTGGCTCTGGTAGACAATATAAATAGTGAGGGGAAGGTGAATTTGAAGAGAAGGAGGCAAAGGAGAAATAAGTGTGGGTTGTTTTGTTTTAACCTAGCTAAGACACAGCTTACACTTCCTTACACACCTGTGTAAGGAAGCAGAGCTGTGCCTTGAGGAGATGCAAGTCTGGAAGAATAACAAGTGAAATTCATTCTTGCCCATGCTGGGCCACTCCAAAGGTTGTGAACTTTTAGGCAGTTACCTATAATTTGTTACCTATAACATGTAGTTATAGTTAATTATACGGGTACTTATAATATATGGGCAATACATAATATAGAGGTCATAAAATTATATATTATCTGTTATCTGTAACTTATGCTAATTACATACAATTTCTCTGTCCTGAGGTTTTGATTGATTATGCACACTCTTTCCTGACCACATCCAATCTGTCCGGGAAGCAGGATGCTACCAAAACCTGTCCCTGTGCAAGCATTGCTGTTGCAAGTGGCTCTGGGCACAGGCCAGGGGTTTCAGAGCATGTTGCTGGAAACAGGGGACAACCATCATTGCAGAGTATACCTGAGGAGGCCACTGCAGTACAAGTTGGATGAAGGCAAGGCTGTGGATATTGTCTATCTTGACTTAGCAAGGCATTTGACACAGTTTCCCACAGCGTTCTATTAGAGAAATTGACTTCTCTTGGCTTGGATGGGCATACACTTTCCTGGGTGAAAAACTGGTTAGATAGACGAGTCCAAAGAGTTGTGGTCAATGGAGTTAAATCCAGTTGGCTGCTGGTCACGAGTGGTGTCCCCCAGGGCTCAGTACTGGGGCCACTCCTGTTTAACATCTTCATCAATGATTTGGATGAGGG
>WUAM01000431.1:35591662-35640940 GCA_024336885.1 Actenoides hombroni
GAGTCACCATCCCTGGAAGTGTTTAAGAGGCAGTTGGATGTTGTGCTTAGGGACATGGTTTAGTGTTTTTTGATAGGGCTAGGAGTAAGGTTGGACTTGATGATCTTGAAGGTCTCTTCCAGCCAAAACTCTTCTATGATTCTACTATTCTATGATTCTAAGTTTGTATACATTCCCATTGATCGAGGGAATACTTTCCTGTGAGTGTGCGAGTGCCAGAAGACTCTGTTGATGAAGAATACTTTTCTGTGGTTGATGTCCCACTAGATTTCTGGCAGGTGCTTTTGGAGAGAAAAACAGGGAGCAAGTGCTTCATTCAAGACATTCTTGTGAAATGTGGTTTCTTTAGATTGCAGTTCAAGTTGCTCCAGAGAGCTGAGAGTTATGTTGTGAAAATACAACTATTTTTGATGTCAAATAAAGCACTGAAACTCACAGAGATGATGTTGTCATCCAGGGGAAAGGCAGTAAAACACTGACACGTGAGCAGCCCCTGGCAGGACACAGCATGTTGGAGCGAGGATTGACCCTGCACCCCAGGGGGACAGCCTGAGAAGAGGACTTCCTGGGCAGGGGGTGGGCGTGCTCAAGGCTCTTTCTACCTTGTTAAATGAACCAGGACAGGGGAGACAGCCCCAGTGCTGGTCCTGGGGAGCTACTGGAGTCACTCAGCCTGCTCTGCTTTAATTTCACTGCGCAAAGGTGTTCACTGGATGGGAGATAAAATGAGGACACTGAAACAGGGTCCATGGAGGAATAAGGCACAGGGCCACAGGTTTCTGAAAACACTGTGGCTGCTGCTAGAAAGCAGCAGCTGCAGGACAATGTAATGGGGATGACCCAATTTGGCATCTGCCTGTGCAAAGGCCTGTGTCAGGAAAAGCTTCACAGTTATGGGAGATGAACGCTGACAGAAAGGGCTGAGGACCTCCTTATGGCTGCTGCGAGACTGGACTTGCTGACTGGGGGCAAAGGTGTTGAAACACTTCTCAGGTGAGCAGTGGCACTGAAGGAGTGGGCAGGGCTGGTGGCATGCGTGTGCTGACAGTGGAGGGAGGGAGGATGGCCCTGTGGTACACCTGCTCCACAGGGAAAAAGACCTGTGGTTGCTCCCAGTGGTTATTTCCACTGGTCTGGACCTCTGGTATCCCCAGTGTAGAGGAGCAGTGGGACTTGTTTCGCCGTGGGAGGTGCAGAGTTGGATCCTGGTCCATCCTGAGCCCAGTTCATCTGCAAAAGGCACCAGGGAAAGAGGGACCATTCACTTTTCTGCTCACCCAGAGAGTGATGCCCTAGATGTACATCTGCTCGGTAGGCAAGGAGTAAAGAGGAGGATGCACCAGAAGACAGATGAGCTATTTGTGCCCCTGCCTACGGGGCAGGCTAACTGGGATGTAGGAAAGGGGCTGGCTGCTCTCTCCCTGAGATCAGTTGCAACCCACCAGCAGCACTCCAACATTTGCCGACTAGCATATTTTAACTGAGCCGGGTTGGAGATGGCTAACCAAAATTCAGCACGTCTTGGAATATTTGCTGTTCTGCCCCAGCATGAACTCACAGAAATCTATTTTTCAAGGTTTATGGTAAAACACAGTCGTGCAGCTCAGGCCAGGCTGGAGCTCTTCTCTGCATCATTAATTCCTTGGGTTGTTTTTCTTTTTCCAAAGTTCTCTGCAGGTCATTCCCCCCCAAGTGCAGCGAGGGATGGAAAAGCACACTGAAATCATTACCAATAAACAGTTACTTCTCAGAACTACACAGAGTTGTTATTTCACAAAGACACAAACAAAATGGTTTCGCATTGTGTGAATTATTTTCCTATTTGCAACACAGAATCTCTCTCAAATAGCTTTAAAACCTATATTGTAGTGAAGCATCCAGTTTGTTCCATTAACTACTCACTGAGTCAACTGCAAAACCACTGTTATTAATTTCAATGGAAAGCTAAAATGCAGTTCATTTTCTGTAATTGCAGGCCCATCACCTAAAGACCCAGGAAAAGCTTTTAATCCATGGCATTTTTAGAAGGGTACGATTACATCGCATTTCTTCATAAGGTGTATAATTACCAGGGTGTCAGTCACAAAGAAACACAAAGAGCCAAACTTCCCGGGCTGTTAGAGAGTCATCCCCTCACGCTGTCCTCAGGCCACCACTGTGTGGGGTGCCGGGGTGGGTGCTGGAGATGGGGAACCTCTCTGGGCCCCAGCCATGATGCTTCCCCTGCAGTGGAGAGCAACAAACTCAGCAGCTGTCCCAAAGCCAGGCTGTACCCCCAGAGCTAACGGTGCCGGCAGTGATGGAAAACCCAAAATACTTATCAGAGGATGACGCAGAGAGACCCTAAGCCTGGAGGAAGCATTAGTGGGCTAGAAGATGCCTTGGGAAAAGCAGCACTTAAAGGGTTGTAGGGGAGTGGCTGAGAATCATGGCAGTGGGATGGGGGCAGGTAACAGGCAGAAAGGTCGGAAAAAACAGCAGAAAGCTTAGGAAGAAAAATAAGGGGGTAAATGCTATTTAGTTTAAGGATGAGAAATTCTGTGAGGTGAGGAACATTCAGCAAAACAAAATTTCACTCCAAGGGCACAGGAGAACCCACCACAGCTGGATGGCTGACCTGGGGCTCCTGGCTGAGGGCAGCAGTGGTGTGGTAGCTCCCATCCCAATGGCTCTCATGGACATCCCCCTGTGCCAAGCTGCCAGCCGCACTCACACCGCAGCCAGAAGGGACCCCGCCGTTTAAATCAGTCTTTGCTACCTTGACTCTATTCAATCAAAACAGATCATGTAGCTCCTCCAGCCTGCCTGTGGGAAGAGAAAACTCCAGCTGGAGGGAAGAAGAGAGGAAAACCTTTGGGTTTTAATTATTGCTTGGCCTCCTTCACTCAAGGAAGGACAGTCATGATCACCTGCTGCGATCCAAGGCCACTGCAGCCCGGAGGTGAAGTGGCAGGACTTGTGGCTGTGGGCAGAGCTTCAGTGCAAGGCCCTTTGTATTGATAAAGCTAAATCACCGAGGAAACTCAGATTGTTAGAAACACACAGATGGCAGAAGATGGACTCACTTAAATTTTTCTCCAACATTGCACACTTTTAAGATTCAGCTGGACAGGGGGCCGGGCAATCTTGTCTAGATTGTGTTTGTGCCAAGAAATGTTGGGCCAGATGATCCTTGAGGTCCCTTCCAACCTGGTATTCTATGATTCTACAGCGTACATCAAATCAGGCATTTGATGTACATTAACAGCCCCTTCCCTTCAGCTCTTGGCTCCAGTCCTCTCCTGCTTTAAGCACAGATGGATGCTGAGCGGTGGCTGCAACAGCAGAGGTGTGACACAGCTGAAGCTGTTCCTTTCCAGGGCTGCTTCACCGGTAAAGAGGAGCCACCTCTTGCTGCATCCCACAAAGAGGGACTCTTTAATTGATTGCCAAAAGAGCTAAGAGTACTTAGCACCGTGGTGGATGAGGACTAAGGTGGGTAATAGTAGCTGTTTGGGAAGCAATTTAATTAATTAAAAAGTAAGAAACAAAAAAGGTCAAGCTCTGCCTCTGCTGTGCTGCATTTAATCTGCACATGTACGCAGGACTTCAGGCTGCCAGGTTTGTTGTTCAGTTTGGTTTTTTTAAGCTGGCACATTTCCCCAAACACGATAACATTTTTTAACTTTAGTGGATAACATTCTGTAATATGTTTAAGGATCTGTAATATTTTATGCTTGTAGCTTTTTGCGATTGTTGTTCCAATATGGCACTGATGCCAGTATTAAAGTTTAATATGATTAGAAAGCTCAATTGTATAACCACGGGGTTATACTCTTTATCTATTCTAATCTGATTAAAATGCTTCTCTTCAGTAGCTTTCCGCAATCGCTTTATAGCTAAACCTGGGAGCAAAGCCACTGGCACTTTGATTTGTCCCAGATCAAAAGAAATACCAAATAGATTCCTTAATCGCACGGTTCATTTGTTAACATACAAAGCTGGGTCCAAATGGCAACTCGGCTCCATTTGGCTTTAGTGGAGCTGCTGGCCAAGAAGAGGCTTGTGGAACAGGTGGGATGCCTGGGCTTGCCCTGAGGCTGGGTAAGATTCAATACCTGCCTGCTTTAGGGGAAGAAAAAAGGCGGTTTAGGTCTTGCTGCCTGGTGCAGCGGCTGCTAAGCAATGAAGTCACTACAAGCAGCTAATGTCACGGCAACATCTAAATCCCATCACAGCATTAAATCCATCCTTGTAATTAAATTCTCTCACTGCCTATGCTACCATCTCCCTTACATGATGTATTTTGTCCAGCCTAGTGGTAAACTGGTTAATGCAAAAGAACACATCCACCTCTAATTTCCATTGCCATTTAGCGCTCTCATGCCACAATTTATCATCAACCTGAAGGCACGGTACAGAAAATGTGCTGCAGAGAATGTGATAATCCATTAATAGGTAAAAGCATGAAGAGAGAGCTCTGTTTTAATAAAACCTATCTCTTCTCCTTCAACTGTTCCTCTAATGATTATCAACACCGGTATGGCAGAAGAGCTGTAGAAGACCAAACATAGCGGCTGCAATAGTGGTGGTTTCAGACCACCAGATGCTATGCTTTGGAGGTAAAGCAGAGCTGCTAGATAAACCCCCCCGCACACAGCAGAGGTTATTCATGGTGTTATTGATCTGTACTGTCAGTCAAGCCTAATTGGGAGAGTGCTCCTGGTGGGTTTACATGAACCCTACAGCCACATCATAGGTGGAGAGAGTTGTTCTGCAGACCTCCCTGCAAGACACCCCCTACTGAGTCACCAAGACCATGACCACTGACTCCAGCATAACTGAAGCTGGTATTAACCACCATGGCAGGCTGCTATGGGATGCAAAGCGGCCTCAATGCCACTGCCTTTTCTCTCTAAACCTGAGCCATGTTTTCCACAGCTTGTTGCTGCAGCTAAGGCAGGATAGGAAAGGTCCAGGAGGAGAGCTGAGGTGTTTAAGATAGCTACTACTAATTGGGAAGCAAGGTGAAGAGAAGCAGCCCCTCCTAGATGTGATATTTACCCCTAAGAGTTACAGAAGATGCTCTCCGCTTCCATCTCTTGGCCAAATTTCCTTCCTGTGATGGAAATGGTTTGCACTCATTCCTCCTTTGGCAAAACAAACTTGGCTTTCCCAGCTTCTGTTCCTGCATGGCTGGGCTTGCAACCCACAGATTCCTCCAGCCAGCCTTTACCAGCATAGTTCAATGACAGAAACAACCTCCAAACCCAAACACATTCTTTCTCCTTCAAAAACATCTTCAGGCACAGTGAATGCCATGGCTGATGCAAAGCAGGCTCTGCACTTTTGACTGGACCCTCAGGCCTCTTGATTTTTGAGTTGTCTGAAGTTTCCTGTGTCACTCTACAGAAGGGAGTTTATCACCATCAGATCAATTGCAATGCATCATTGACGTGAGTATTGCCTCCATATTGCAACGCTAATATTTAGGGGAAGCCATCCATGTGATAACGGCAACTTAAAGTACATCAACATCTAGCAAGAATTAAGCTTTCTTACCTGTGTAACATTATTTGAATTATCCCAGAAGCATAAATTCTTAAGGTTTTCTCCATCTGCTAGGCAATGAGTAATCTAAGATTTGTTTTGCACTAGCTGGACAGATTTACGTCAGGTGTGATGAGGCCATTGCAAATAATTCTCTGTCTCCTTTTTCTATGTGTTGAGGAAGATCCACTTTTTAGGTAAGTAAGCCTGTGTAGAATTTGCCTGAGTCAACTGGGATGAGGGTGGTCACTGACCTTCCTTGGTGTTACAACATCTTCTTGGGCCCTGCGGCATCAGACATGTGTGGCCTTAACTCTGTTTGCCATCATTGCTGCCCTGTGTGGCATATTCATGCTTGTAACTCATCAGGATCTCCTGCCTTACTTCATTAATGAATTTTTACGATCCATTAAAATTGCCTCAGAAGTAAATGGTCAAGTATCTGAAGTAAAAGAAACTTACCTAGCTTCTGATATTGTCTGTGTCTCACTATAGCTGAGAACCAGGCTCAAGATTTTCATTATACTCACCCCAGATTTATATGGGAATTTGCAAATAAATGAATTCATAATTCTTTTGTGATGTTAAATTTTCCTCTCAACTGTTTCTGACTCTAAATAGAAAGTTTAGAGCAGCAAATGAAGTATCTTCAGATTTCGCTTCACTGGCTTGCTGTGAAGCAGAACAAACTGGTTTATATTCTTCGCTGGAAATCCCTAAGGGTTGTTTGGGGAAGGTGTCCCTCCCATGAGGCTCTAGCACACAGATGCCTAGGTCCATCTCCTCACACAACAGCTCTGTGCACCTTCAGCTGCAACAATGAATTCATTAATCCGTCCGTAAATCACAACTCAAATAGTCTGGCTCTTACCTTACAGGAAATACAAGAGCTAATAACCTCCTGGCAGATGTGTCTGGTTTCTTCTGTGTTTCTGTACATAGGCATGGTTTTGTTTTAAAGGAACTCATCTATTCATAACCCACTAATTACTGCAAGGAAAAAGAAGCCAGGTTCTGGGCAACTTTACTGCATATCATTAGGAAATTGCTTTTAGGCTCATTGCAGCCTCGCAGACGTCTAAAGATAGAGCATACTCGCCTGCAGGAGATGGAGATGGGAATTGATTACCAGGAGGCTCAAGTTTCAGTTGTAAAACCGTTGTTTCCAGCAAGACTGTCTCCTTGCATCAAATCTATGTTGTGAAAACATCCTCCAGCTGATCGGTACCAGCTGGCGTTGAGGGGAAAGAGGAAATGCTGCTTGCGGCAAAGTACCATAAGGCACAGATCTTACCTCTGCTTTAGAAACACTTCTCAGTGCTGGAATTACTGGTTAAACAGCTGGTACATTATTCTGGCAGGATGGGCGTGCCCTCAGACTCTTCTGGTACATTCACTAACTAGAATTTATTATAAACCACAACAGAAAAGAAGTATCTTAAAACTGAGGCTGCACTGAGTTACCCGTATCTTTTGCAAAGAGGGAGACAATACTTTTGAGTTACTACAATGAGTAGAATGAACTTTTATTTTCAGTCATCCTTCATTAATACCATACAATTAGATAGCAGTATCTGGAAAAAAAAAATAAAAAAAAATCTTGAAATAATTTAAAACAGAAGGCACAGAAAACCAAACCCAACTATGCAGCTACAAGAGAAAGGGGAAAAATGATTCAGAGAGGGAATTAATTCAGAAATGTTTTATCGCCAGACATCCTGATCAAAAGCTACAGCACACAGAAACAAAACCACACAGTTTAAGCTAACCCTTGCTTTTGTTACATATACATATAAAAGAAAAAAAAAAGAAAAAAGTCTAAAACTCTGATTTTTGCAGGGTTTTGAATGAAAAGTGTAATTTTTAAAATAAACCCCATTAAGTCTAATACACCTTCCCTACAGTCTACGCTAAGATGTACTTTACCAAAAAAAATCTGCATTAGGAGCAAAGCATACAGTTAAATAGCATCTGGGGATGGGAGGAAATTTGTTCTCAAATCAGAGTGTCAAGTAAGTTTGGTGTTCGCTTCAGAAACAAAGATTCTCAGTACAGTAACATACTGCAGAAGACATTCTTTTGTATTTTAATATAATGAAATTAAACCAACAGCATACATTACAGAAAGGAATAAAACCGCTTTGTTCAGATGAGATTTTTACAGTTTGGTGGGGGTTTTTTTGCAAAAGAGTAACTTTATTTCTTTTGAAAACAAAGCTACTGGAATTAATGACATGCGATAATACGCCCTGATATTATACCAAGCTAAGTTTGAAAATAAAGTTCATGCTTCACAATTGAAATATGCTGTGATTCTCAAATACATTCTCTGGTAATTAATAATACAATACAGAGGTCATTCATAAAATCGTGTCGGGAATCTGGTTTATAAATTAAGCTCTTTTTCAAATATGCAGAACACTGACAAAACACAGGGTTAGCTCCAGGTCAGCACATTGCTTTCTGCGCTCCACTCCTCTTTTCTTAAACAAATAGGTGCTTAGCCTGCAAATATCATGGAAAGGCAAAGTGTAGAAGTTACAGGTTGGTTTGTAAAATTGCTAAATACAATCCAAGAGAAACAGTATTACTGTTACTGACAACTTAATAGCAGGTGCTCTCTAAAGGGAAAAAGAAAGAAGAAAAAATCCTGAAATGCAAGAGAGATCGTTTCAGCATTTGATATCAAGGCATTTGCACGTTTGTCAGGAGGTGACAGAGTAAGAGTGAACCTTGAAGCTTACTTTGCAGTTGGACTTGAATTCAAAGAGCCTTCCTTCCAGCCTGCCCACCTGTAAACCATAATGTATAGTTTCTGAATAGCTTGCTTTTTTTCCCTGGAAATAATTTTCTCATTTAGAAAGTACGAGTCAAAGTATTGTTTCCACACACGAATAAAGAGAGCTGACAACTACAATAGAAACGGTAAAAATGATCTTTGTAAAAATGTTCATCAAAAGTCTCTGACATAGCAAAACATTCACTTGTAAAGTCAAGTCTAATACTGCAAGCCATTCACTTGAAGGCGACCTTGGGCACGTGTTCTCTTGCCAGCGTTTCGACAGTAATTACTTCCATATTTTTTTGTCATTATAGGATACAAACTCTGTAAGATATTAAAGTTTCCTAACAAAGAGTCCAATTATTGCACTTTATAAAAATTCCAGTAATATCAGGCTTTATTCCTACTTTTCTATGAACTCTGATGCCCTGCAAGAAAAATTTAGGGGACCAAGTAATTTCTGACGAGCAAGATGGATTACTTGAATTAGTCTGAAATACTGAATCACAAATGTAAAGGCTTACGAAATGAAGAGACATACCTTTGGAAACAGATTTTCATTCACAGCAGCAGACAGATGTGTCATTGTGGTACTGACACACATTCTCTTCGCAAGGAAGAGCGGGCACGTGGCTACTACGTTTATATATATCACATATAACTTGAGGACTGTGCAGAGAAACTCAAAGAACCACTAAGTTCTTCTGCTGACTCGATAAGCCTGATGGGGAAAGCTCAATGACAGCCATATCAGAGTGGGAGTTTCTCTGTGAGCTCGTGTATATTTGCATCAGCAGTGGATATAGCAAACAGAGATGGCTATTTCAGGATGGAAAGATATATAGAGTAAGTCTGAGAGGCCCGTAAAAGAAAGAAAATACAGCAGTTTTGGCCCTGCTTATAACCAGCTGTATCAATATGGAAAATAATAATAATAAAAAAAAAAAAGATAGAGGAGATTTTTGTGCCTGCTATCTAGAAAAAGACACCGCTCAAACTGAAGTGATTCACAAATTCATATGAGGCTTCCAGGCCAGCAAATCACGGTTAAAGTTACTTTGTTCCTCTGCTCCTTCAGCATGGGAATGAGAGCAGAATGGCTCATTCCAACCGTGGATAGTCCATTTACAGCAACAATCATGTCACCACACCTGAAAAACACAAGAAGAACAACAAGAAAACAAGATGACTACTGCTCTGCAGGAACTAGTACGCACCAACAAACAGCACTTCTTTGCTGTCTGCATCAGTTTGAAAGTGTAGCTGAAAAACCCAGAAGGGTTCAATTTTAAGTCTGTTTTACTACTGAAACTCCTCTGGGAAATGCCCAAATCACTAGATTTCAATTCTAATACAAAGATAGTTTTGCATTAAGAGTTGATTTGTAAGGAAACGTGAAAAGAGAAAGTTGGAAAGATCTAATGGAGTCAAGAGAAAATAATGAGATAGCATGTGCATGACAGAAGCAGTTCTGTTTGTTTGTGTGGATTATAACACATTTACACCAAACACGCCTTTACCGTAGGAGGTGTAAGTAAAGATACTGATGGTTACCAACCAAAAACCTTGTTTTCAGTGGCTTACAATTTTGTCAACTGTAACCATTTGGCTTGAAATCTTCCTCAGCAGATGGTTCAACTAAGAAGCTGTGTTTTGAAGCAAGGAACAAGGATTTGGGAGGTTGCTGTTCCCTGGCCCTGAGAAAACTGACCTCAAATGGTTAAAAGCTTTGGTTCTTAGAAGCTTAAGAGAAACTTCAAAAAAGCACCTAAGTTCTTCCCACACTGAGCATGCTCTGTCTCCAGGCATCTTTTCTCTGAGACTTGAGAGTGTGTTTGGCATCCCCCAGAACAGCCGAGTATTACTCTGGAGATCAAATAGGACTTTTCCTGAAACTGATCCTCTCAACTATTGGAGGCATGAAAATGGATGGCAAAAAGATGCTCTCCTGGTGCCCTCCACGAGGTCAGAGCAGAGGAAGAAGAAGTGATGTGACCAACGCTGTCAAATGTGCATTCAAAAGAACTTCTCTGCCTGAACCAAGGTACCTCATCACCCAAACCACAATGCTACAGTTCAATGAACGGGGTCTCACACACTCAATCTTTCTATTGAAGTAATTTCTATAAAATCTCACCAGACAGATAATGTAGGCATAAAACTGTCTTAACTATTGAACTGTGAAGTTATTTGCTCTCTTCTTCTCCAGCCAAACAAAACATTTAGATAATTTAAACAAAACAGAAAAGGTTCAAAAAGCCCTGCCCCAGAATAACTCCTGGTGCGGGTTCTAAGGAGCTCTCCCTTGTTGATGGCCCATTTTTATGCCTACAGTATCAGTGAGACAGTACATTTGAACAGAGGGTACTAGATCTGAACATCACACAATAGCACCTTTTCCATTCCTTAACAAGGGGGTAAGTGTTACCACAACCACTCTTCCCCTCTTCTTAGGAATGATGTTTGAATTTCCATTTGTGTGAAGACTTCTAGTTTTTAATTCTCCAATCTGAAATTATTTACTTTGGGCTGAACTGAAATCTCTCATTTAATCCAAACTGTTTCATAGCTGGCCAAAAAAATCTAATTTTGTGTTCAGCCAAGCTATTTTTTCATTTATTTATTTAGCCATTGAACTGAAAAATCAATTACTGGCAAGGCTTTAGGCATAAGTACAGTTTTTCTTAAGTTACTTTCTAAGTAAATCCACACGTAAAAATCATGCCATAAAACTACAAGTTGCACATTCTTTACTGCCACCTTCACAAAAGATCAGTTTATGAACAAGAGTGCCTTTAATAGGAACTCCAAGTCCCAGTTCTGAACTAATCCTACACAAGGCTACATATACACATACTAGACCTCAGGTCTGTATCCAAACATAACATGTAAGTAGAATCCTATAATCTTTAAGGTCAGAGGGATCCTCAGAAGGTCTCTAGTCCTACCTCCTGCTCAAAGCAAGGTCATCTGTGAGATCTGACCAGGTTGCTCAGGGCTTTATCCAGTCAGGTCTCAGAAACCTCCAAGGACAGAGACTGAGCACCCTGTGCCACTGCCTAACAGTTTCTCCTTATAACCAGCCTCAACCTCTTTTCTTCAACTTGTGCCCGTTATCTCTCTTCCTCTTGCTCTGCACCACTGTGAAGAGCCTGGGCTTCATCTCCACAATAATGTCTTTGTAGGTACTGAAAGAGGCTGTTAGGGGCCTCTGAAGACATCTCTGCTCCAGGCTGAGCAAGCCCAGCTCCTCCCATCTCAGATGCCTCCCCTAAAATCACCTCATTTATCAGTGTTTTTCCTGCTAACTAATGACTCTCAGGGTACTGACCTGGGGACCTGGTTCCTTAATGCTCTTTTCAGAGGCACTGACTTTTCAAGCTACTTTCTTGCCTTTCCATTAGAGCAGCAGCACCCATGTTCAGTACCAGAGTCTCCAGCGGTGGTTTCTGAAGCTGATACGAAAGGGTGAAGTACCCTCCTGGCCTAAAGAAGTGCTCAATGGGGAGATGGTGACAGCAGGTGACATCAGCACTGCAGCTGGGCAGGAGGATGGGCAATGGCAGAGGTGCCACTACAAGCACCGCCTCTAACAAACAGCTTTTCCCCAGCAGCAACAGCCTGTCCTTCCCTGCATCACACTCATCAGGGAGGCAAAGCACTATTGGGCTGCAAAAGATGCTACACTGTATTTCCTTAAGCAACTAGTTGCACCAGCACCTTAACTATTTAAAAGTGATGATGGTTGCTATTATTATGACTACTATTACTTCAGCTTACTTTAATCTTCCATCAAAGTATGCAGGAGTTCCAAGAACAATCGTTTTAATGAAGAAAGGCTGGTTGGTGTGGTTCTCCTCATAGCCACCGACGATGCTGAAACCCCAGCTCCCTAAATTGCTCCTCCGCAGTACTACGTCATGGCAGCTATGGAGACAGCTGTGGAATGGAAGCACAGGATAGCAAGAGAAATAAGCTGTGTATACCACATATAGATATTTTTATAGTAGGCATAACACCTGCTGTCGCATTGTTATCGCTGTGCTAAGCGTGGAAGAGAAGGGAAGGGACGGTGATTAGACTTCTGTTCCCAGAGTAGTTTTGCGATATTCAAACCAATTACCACAAAAAAACCCAACCCCAATCTTGAGGCAGAAAAGTGTTTTAAAAGAAATAATGCAGTGCTAGAATAATTTCTTAAACACAATCAACTCTGTAAACTGACAGCAACAGAATGGCATTTTAGGGATTTCACAGGTGGCAAGAATGTGGGTGGAAAATGGATACCTGATGGGTTTACTTCGCAAGTAAAAAACACAGTGTGTTTTTCTTCCACTTCCCATCAGTTCAGGCTTTTTCTACTTTAAGTAAAGATCTAAAAGTCCATGCATCATCTCCGCTACCTCTGAACTGATGGATCACCAGCAATGAAAATATAAATGATTAACCATTTTATTACACAGAACGTAAATAATTCAGATCATTCTTCACTAACTGTGGTGGTATATGTTATCTTCCCCAGTGAAAATTAATTCTTGCCTGTGAATTTGGCAATGACTGTAATTTATAGAAAACAACTTTTGTGTAGAGAAGATGCCAAGTGCTTTGCTGATGTACAACACTTATTTAATGAATAGCAGCACAATGTATAGCCTAACTTTAGGAGCCGTGCATGGGCATCTGCAGTACATAAGCAATAAACCACTGCTGAAGCATGGAAAGGAACAACATTTACCAAAACTGAGAGCTGTTTACTGAGATTAGGTAACTCATCAGAACGTGAATGGAAGAGAAATTGATAGGAAAACTCAGAAAAGGTGTGAAATTTTTGGAGGGCCAGTGCATAGTTCTGTTATCTTCAACTACCAATATGCCTGGTTCCTGTTGTGGTTTTATGCTTTAACTACAGACCCGAGCCCATTAATTCTATCGGAGGGAGAGGAATTAACTTCAGTCAGGGTGTGCAGGTTAACAACACTATTTGCTGTAGTGGGAGCTCTTCTTGATAGCCATCAATACTGGAATGAGCTTAGAGCTGTAGCCACAAGAGTGAAAAACAGGAGAGTAAAAATGAAACACGGTGATGTCCAGCAGACTGCAGATTAGTTGAAGGGAGGGAGCTTGCTGAAAATCTTGAGGAGATTTTGTGTTCAGCAGAGATGGTAGCGGCTTCTTGAAAAAAAAAAACAACCAACCATGGGGATTTCTAACTACAGGCTCACACCTGAGCAAGAGACTGTCAGGACTGGCAAGTCTGATCCAATGTTCTAAAGCTGTATATTTGGCCTCAAATTTAGGTAGCAGGTTAGCAAAGAGACATGTGGGTATATATTTTGTGTTTTTGTTAATGATCTCTCTGGTTTTAGATATTCTACAGGGAGTTATGATGTGGATAAACTACAGAGAAGATGACTTGTGTTCAATGAGAAGAATCTACATCAGTAGTTACTATGGTTTGTGAAGGGATAAACCAAGTCTATTCATCTTCCAGTTTCCAAAGGAAACACACTGCTCCTGTTCACTGTCCACTTTGTAAGTGCACTGCCAACTGAATGTAGCTGAGATGATCAGTCAGACAGAAATAAGGACGTATGTCCTGCAACTAATAAGGTCTCTGCTTCTGTATTTCTCCTGGATTCAGATTGAAACAGATAACTAATGACTGTATCAATTAATTCCATACCTTGGAAGCCCCAGCCACATGACCCACGATGGTGACCAGCTGGCATCATATTCATTTTCACTGATGGTACTCAATTGTTCCTCATTAGCCTGGGGCTGTTCTTCTACAATTTGGACTTCCAGGGCTTTCAGGGCAACTACTGATGAGGCAGCACTAGCTTTCAACATGGCCACTGCCTCACTGTGACTTAGGTTTGTCAAATCGATGCCGTTGATGTTCAGCAGCACGTCACCTGTTGAAAGGCACAAGCGAGAACACATCAATCTGTCAGAGCTGTTCCTACTGACAGCACCTCCCGTGCCAGGGTTTCATTTAATACTGTATTTTTTGGAGCTCAGACAGTCTGAACTGACAGTCTGGGAATGTGAATAGCTCTGAATCCTTACACTGCCAGTTTGAAACATTAATGTACTGAACTGTTGAGCTGGATCAGTATCATTTATTTCCACATAACGTACCAAACGCTATGGCTTCTGCAGTATACTGCCCTGGAAATTTGAGACAAATTACCCAAGCACCTCATCATCTTGCTTGCAATTGCTATTGTAGATGCCACTTCATAACAATTTCTAGTGGTGGATCTCAGTTCCATCCTGACTTTGAAAGAGCAGGAAGAATGATGGAAGGAACAATAGAGACACCATAAAGTAACCAGCTCTTGTAGGTAAGTGAGGCTCTGTGGAGCGATTTAGGTCTGCTTTTTCTAACTTGTTACTTGGGACAACTAAATGGAATTCAAAATCTACTGGAAAAGTTGCTACAAAAAACCAGTCCATTAGAAGACAAAGAAAGAAAGACCGAGCATCTCTACAAAGACAATCTGGAAAGGGTCGAAGCCACTACAAAAAACTGCTACAATTTTTATTTGATTTCAGAATATATTTTAAAAGCCTTAGGATGAAGAAAAGAATGTTATTTACTGTCCGAGCAGTGACAGACTCCTCTTTCACACAGTGTCTTCCTCACTGATGAAAGCCAGAAAAAACAAAGCAAAGATGTGAACACCTAGGTCACGTTTGGAAAGAGACTAATTTTTTAAAAGCTTTTTCCTGACAGGGAAAGCTGAAGTTGAGGTGCAGCTTAACTTGAAATTACTTCTGTTGCTGCTGCAGCCACTTTAATGTTACACAATGAAAGAGCAATTGTGATTCTTCTATCAAGTGTGGTTTTCATAGTAGTACAGAAAAAGAAAGCATACCCATTGGTATGTGGGTGTAAATCTCCCTCTCTCAGAAGCATAAGAGGATGCTCCCACACTGTTCTTTTTAAATTTTACCATCTGTGAAATATTTTTCCTAAATTTCATTCCTAAAACAATCTGTAATTCTGTGAACTCTGATTCACAGAGATCCATCCCATAAGCAGTCTTTGTTTCACATATGGCACAACAGTCAGGACTGTCTTTACCCACAGCGAGTCTAACCTCCACCTCCTGCTTCCCTCCTGCGCATCTGAGGAACATGGATGGGTGCTGCAGCACCCTTGAAGACCAGCAAAGCCAAGCTGTCCCAAAGCCTAAGAAAGCATTCAGGAAACAGGATCAACCCTGATGTAGCTTCGGAGGTAAAGTTGGTGTGGGTGAGCTGTGGCCTATCATCAGAGCATCTCTGCTGTTCAGATATTCCACTGAGGAGCAGAGGTTCCTTCAACAGAGATGGGGCTCAGCCCACCACATTAAACATAAAAACAGGATGCGTGCACTACAGTACAAAGCACTGCACCAGATCCTCAGCTCAGGGGATTACTGTCAGCTTTAAAGAATTTAACCAAACATTTCCTGGTCTTACCCACTTCCCCTGCTATCATTCTCTAAACATCCCATTCCTAGAAAAGGTGGAAGCGTGGTACATAAATACTCTATTTCCATTACTGAAACATGAAGGAAAGCATCCATCAGCACTTCCCTACATCTGTGAAAAGATGTTTTGACACCACCCTACTCCAGAGCACGTAACTCATCAAACAACAACCAGAGACCACCCATCCCACCCGGAAAGGCCAGCCCCACCTCGTTTAATCCTGCCGTCTCTTGCCAAACACCCGTGAGGCTGTACGCTTGTCACAAAGATGGGCAGCTCGCCACTTTTGCTGCCTCTGCCTCCTGCCACTGTCATTCCCAGAGATTCATGTGGCTCTTTTTTCACAGTAATGTGCTTTTCTTGGCATGTAACACACTGGGAGAGATCCTGTTTGACAAGAATAAATAGCGTTGTTAAAACTTAAAAAAAACCAAACCAAAAAAAACCTCCCAGAACAAACCACAACTAAACCGTCGTGGAGTGGAGGACTTAAGGTTGCTTAAAGAATCACCATCAAAGGTATTAGGAGAAGAAGTGATTTTAATATAAACTTGCAAAAGCACAACTTAACAGAGTTCAGTTGCAAGGTTTGCTCTATCACTATGTGGAAGGCACATGAAAGGGTTGGAATCGAGTTGGAGTGACTGCAACATGAACTGGGAGAAATGATTTATACACAGATAGAGGAGATCGAGTCAGGATGGGGTCGGAGTGAGTCTTGTGTAACTTTGGAATAGTAGCAATTTGAGGTTCATTAACATTATTATAACAAATCACAAAATTAGTTTACATGATTCCCTAGCAACACTTAATTAGTCAATAATCAACAGTTTGCTGTAATCGCAGTGATTTAGTTACAGATTCAACAAAGTTTCTAAATAAAATTGCATACACACACACATAGATACAGAGGTTAACCTGTGATTAAGATGTTTGTTCTCGACAAAGTAAATTTTGGTACCAAATAATCTTCGAATGTCATGAGATTCTGGTGAATTATTCACCCTTCTGATTGAATGTCATGAGATCGAATTATAGTGAATAACTCACTCTTTTGATCCTTTTGTTGTGAAATTGAATTATAGTGAATTATTTACTACAATTTCCTTGGTGGTGGACATCTTCCATCGCAAGATATGGGGTAGCAGCCTGCTACGATCCTGGAAAGCTCCAAAGGGCCTCACTTTAGGATCGATATACTTGTAGGGTCACAAGATGATTGACGTTGGTCAGTGTTTTTCCACTGCCACTGCAATTCTTGTCAGGTGATCTTGGTGACTTTCAGAGTGGGCTTGTGATCGGGACAGGAGGGGTCTTGGGTATGTTTCCCATGCAGCAGGAGTTCCAGGTGAGATTAGGGAGTCCCTAATTGTCCCATCTCACTGTACTTTCCCCAGGACAAGAAGGCACCAGATCATTTCAGCTCTTGCTGCACCAGTAGGTGAGGTCAAAAAGTGCCAGGTTGTCCCAGCCACTGCACTTGCAGTTGAAACAAGAGCAATGTTGGGCCCACTGCCCTTGTAACTAAAGCAAGAACAACGTTGGATGGTGTCAACATCTCAATGTGGCCTGGGACGGGGTGGGAGGGTCTGCACCACCACATTCCTACATCCCAAACCTACATTTTGGCACTTCAACAGAATAGTTTAAAAAGACTAAGTAGTGTAAATTGGCTTTGGCTGGATTTCCTCCAGCTCAGAAAAAAACCACACAATCCAAAACCCCCCTACTCATGTAGATACTTAAATATAGACAGAAAGTTTATGAAGGCCTATCTTGAAAAATCTCACCCCAGTTTGTCTTAGCATCCTACACTGGAATAGGCTAAATTTTAGGACTGCACTACAAAATCATATTGTCAAAAGACTGGACATGAAACAGAAACAAATTCTTTGTGAATATCAGCATTACCTCATTTCTCAGTAGAACATGGCCCAGAACAACAAATAAGCTCCTAAGAAATCAAAACACGTGTGTTTTCATGATGACAAAGAGAGATTGTTTAAAACCCTTCGACGTCATGTTTTCCTTCACAGCTCATATGTAGAATCTGCCAGAGCACAAAGTAACTATGGCCAGTCAATACTACAGGCTGCTAATGGGTGCCTTGTGCAGACTCCCTAATGATTACAACGAAGATCCAAACTTGAAACAAGAAGAGATCCTGTATTTCATTTTCTAACGCCTGAATTACAAAGATTAGCCCATATTTAGTTTTGCCCAATCAAAAGGAACTAAAACTGGATCAAGGTATATTTTCTTTGCTGAAGCCCTTCCTCTTCAGGTTATTTAGTGATACATTCAAACCACTGCAGATAGACCTCTAGCATCTTAAAGAGAATATTTGCAAGGAGTCCAAAACAACAGAAGAAATAACCTGGGAGATTCTTCCAAGTATAAATACTTATTTATTCCCCTGCCTTCTCTTGGGAAATGACAACACTGCTTTCTTTTAACTTCTAATGCCACATACTCCTGACTCACTCTGCTCCTCACATATATATGTTACCACATACGTAGCTATACGTATACATGCCATAGCTTGTATATGACAGCTCCTTCTTAAGTCTTAGTCTTCTGGCTTTAATGAGAGGCAAAGATAAATGGTATGAAACATGGGACATGTCCACTTACAGTTACATGGGACTTCCCACTTTGAAAGAGTCCATGGGTGGTAATTTGATACATGAGGGAAATCAACTCAGCCAACAGATCAACATTGGAAATGCAATATGAACACAACCTGTGCTGGAAGATGGAAAGTAGGTTCAAGCTTTGACATAGATGAACTGTAATCATTGTGTTGATATGGTCTAACATTGTGGCAAGTACTGATGGCCACTGACCCTATTCAGGAGCCTCAGCTTTGTTCCTCAAGAGGAAACAGAGCTTCCTAGAGCCTCACTTGTTCTTTTCTGAAATTACCCAAACTTTTAGAAAAAAATACTATCAACAACATGTAAATCCTCCCAACAGCAGTATGACATTAAACACTGACAACAACAGAGTGGACAGGAGAAAAGGTGGCTTGGTTGACATGGTCAACATGACAATTATTTCACAAAATCAAATTCTCAACAGTGAGAAGTCATCATAATTTTCTAACTACAAGAACATCTCAAGCAGAGGCTTTACTTTTAGCACTAGCTTCATGAAAAGACTCTTCACTCTGCCTTTCTCTCCCTGCTTGACTCTGCAGAACTCAGCAGTCTTGCAGCCACTACTGCTGGATCATGCAGGAGATGACACATCCCTCCAACATGCTCTTTACATGCTGGCTGGTGTGCACCACACCTCCAATCCTTGCTGGTTGCATCCAGCATAGCAGCAACAAAAAAATAACATTCTTGAATGACAGTTCTCCCATGCAGCAGTAACACATCACTGTCTCAGACAAGGTCTAACAACTACAGCTTTGCTTCTTTTACTGCAGTCAGCAAATCCAAGAAAATACTGAAAAGATGTTGCACATCTTTTGTTCCCACTCCAGACATGATGAGAGACTTAAGTACTTGAAAGTCAACTTGTGAAAAAAAAAAAAAAAAGTAAGTATACAAGAAGATATAACACCTTTTTGCAATCTTGCCTTATTACAAACTCAGGTCATCACAAGACTGAAAACTGCATTTATATTCTTAGAAAGCGAAACACTAACCTTGTGTGAATTGGCTCTGCTGTGAAACAACTGCTGGGACTGGTGTTGGTGTGAGTTGCTGTTGTGAGTCCCCGTGTCTCGGATAATACTGACTGTCTGTGACTTCAGGGGTCGAGAGATGATCAAATTCACTCTTTCCCCACTAGCCTGTCAAATATATAAAACAAAGTAATGAAGTTGACAGGATATAGAATATTAGCAGAGATGGAGGAAAATGTATGATGAAATATGATACAACACAACAGCAGAACTTGTTTTCTATTTCCTGGGGGTGCTACAGGCTGCTTAGACTGCACAGTGCCTTACTTGCTTCTTGATGAAATTTCCCCCAGAATGGGGTGGTGGTGGAATATAACACTCCTCCTTTGCCTCTGATGTTACATTTACATCAGCTGGAAATCCTTTGCCAAAAGGACCATTTCTCACTTTGTGTTATGAAGTTTCAGACATGAAAAATCACCCAATTTCATTTGCAGCCTCTGCAAATTTCTGCAACACGTAGCAATAAAAGAAATAAATGCCCATGTGATGGCTCCAGGGTCTGCAGATTGTAGTCAAAGACTCTGAACACCTCTGGTACTTCCCAAAGAGACCTTCAAGGAAGATGTTATATATGAGTAGACCATCAAATTCTGGAGTTTGAAGAGTATCAGGAGACTCAGTTACCAGATGTTAAGTAAAATATCAACTCTTTCTATCGCCACAAAACCACATTTCAATAGATGAAAGTTACCCAGTGTGAAATTCTGACCATTTCACTGTATTGAAAAACTGGGAAACTGAAATTACAATTCTCAAGATTGTTCTTGTTTTCATTTAATTGCAAGGGAAGCTTTTGAAATGATTCCTGAAACAAATCTTTACTACTCATTTGTACTGGAGTTCTCTATGTGGTGCTGGGTTAAGCAAAGATGACTGCACTAGACTGCAAGAACCTACTACTGGACTATTCCAATTTTCCTAAAAACAGAGCAATTTTTCACTGCCATCCCATCATCAGGAAGGAGGAATGTGCTGCACCTGTTTCCTTGCAGACTGGGAGAAGGCATGGAGTAAAGGTTTTCCTGTGTGAACAAGGAAGGGTCATATGTCAGATTGCATCAAGCTTTGGGCAATATTTGTTTCCAGAACAGAGCCAGACAGAGGGAACAGCACTTCCTTGAACATGCAGAAAATTAGTTTTACTGCATGGGACTCATGGAAGACCTGTTTTTTATTTCCCAGTTGCTACCTGTTGCATCTATGAAGTCTGACAAATCACCTTCCTGTTTTAACCCCTATTCCATGCACAAAGCCCATTTTTATAGAGCTTACTGAGAGATTAAAACTACACACATACTACATATGTACATACAGAAATATAATAATTTTTTTCTTTTTTTTTTTTTTTCTTTATTTTCTGCTAAGCAATAGGCTACGTGGTACTCTGCTTGCTCACATGAGCAGCCTTCTAACCTTCAGGCTGTATGCCAGGGGAGAGTAAGGCACTTTTCACTTCTGAGGAGGTGAAGTTCCTCTGCTAGGCGCCAAAGCAGACCGTGTTTTGCACTATTATTTCTAGAACATAAATCACAGCAAATTGCATTGCTGCGGGCTTTTAGGTGTTACACAAGCCCTTCTCTCCAGAACAGACTCTACCCTAAGCTTTACCTAAGAAATAAAGCTGAGCTAAGGACTCAGGCAGGGAACGCAAATTACCTGTATAACCTGAGCAGCAAGCTCAGGCGTCCCGTGCTTCAAGTCATGTCCATTAATTGCAAGTACGCGGTCGTTGCTGCAGAGCCTCCCGTCTTGAGCAGCCAACCCCCCTTCCAAAAGGTCGAGAATGAAAACTCCCGGCTCATCTGTTCTGCGTACAAGTTTAATGCCAAGCTGCTCGCTGGAGTCGCGCTTATGCAGCGTCACTTGAAAGCTGTCTTCCCGCAAGGAGCTGGTGCCGTCGGCGTGGTTGTGCGTGCGGCTGCCGAACCGCCTCTCTCTCAGCACCGTGAGGTGCAGCACCGAGCAAGGCTGGGAAAGCACAGCTCGAGCGTGGTTGTGAGACACGTTGCTTATGTCAAAGCTATTGACCTGCCAAACAACAACGACGACCAAAATCAGAATGGTATTTGCACGCGGTTAATCGGTCCCGGTTGTGGAAATAAAAGTCCTTTCCAAAATCAACTCGGAACTCAATGCAAAACTAACCTTGAAGCAACCTATGAACTGTCCTTACCAGGCTTCCTCTCTTGTCCTTTCATCCTTTCCTGCAAACCCACTTTGGCTGCTCAATCAACAAACCTCTTTTTAGGTTGGAGAAGACAAGTTCATTGAGTCCAACCATTAAGCTAACACTGCCAAGTCCACCGCTAAACCACGTTCCTAAGCACCACATCTACACATCTTTTGAATACCTCTGGAATGGTGACTCAATCACTTCCACAGGCTGCCTGTTTCAGCACTTGATAACCCTTTTGGTGAAGAAATTTTCCCTAATATCTAACCTAGAACTCCCCTGGTGCAACTTGAGGCCTTTTCCCAGAAAAGTGACAACATCTCTCTTAACAGTGAACATTCCCTGTCATCATACTCAGGGTTTTTGTTCTTCCAGTCTCCTGCAGTTGTCTTCCTTAGATCTTTACATTGTTTTTTCTCCAGGATAAGAACTTTGTAGGTGCTTTCAGTGTCAAGTAGAGCATCACTTAAAACTATAAAATAATAGCTCTACAAAGAACACATTCAAATCTCTGAAGAAAGCTTATGCCTAACAATATGCAGTACTTCCATGATGTGAAAAATTAAGGAAAAAACTTGAAATCCAGAATAATGAATTTTTTTCATTAATACAGTAGAAGAAGGTGGTTGCACTAGTTCTCAAATCTTAGCATGAACTTGGGAGATTTTCCACCAACTTTTCCACCAAACTAGGTCAGAGTTGCAGACTCATAACCTCTATCACTCAAAGTTCACTTGTAAATAAAAAACAGATTAAACTTTCCCTCCCTATAAACAGAAATTGTGTTTGTTATGTCAGCCACTGATAAAAAGATCAGCAATCTTCAGTCTCTTTCTTGCACTATAAAGTTAAGATAAAAATCGACAGTGCTGTGAGATTTGGCAGAAAACAGGAGCACAACAAAAAAAAAGCACAAAAGTTGTATTTGTCTTGTTCTGTAAGGAAGGGTTCAAAGTTAACACTCAAACTTCATCCTTAGTACATACTGTTGTGCCTTGATGGAGAAACCTCTGCACAATAATTTCAGCAGATAGAAGCTAACACCAAATGGACTATACTGACCTGCCTTACCTAAGCCTTTTAAAATTCCCAATTACAACCTACATACATAAAAATACAAACTTGCAGCTTCCCACCATCTAACAGCAATATTAACACTTAAACAAAAATTTTAAAAAAAAGGAAGAGAAAGGACACAGAAATCTCTGTACAACAGCTGCCACGCTTACATCATGCATCTGAGCTGAGGGGTTCCGAAAGGTCAATCCCAAACCACTTGGCCATTGTGGTTTCAGCTTGGCGAAGGGGCAGCCGTACCCACCAGTTCCCTACCCCTGCAAGAAGTTGCTGTTCCAGCAGCAAAACAGGTGGTAGCCCTCCATCAGCCACCTCCATCAGCCACCTCCATCCTCCAACCCTATGACCAGTACAAAGCTGCTGCTCCCGGCAGCACCGTGAGCTCAGATACTGAATCATGGCCGTGTCCTGGTCTGCCACTGCTCCCAGACAGGCCGTAACCTTGGGCAGAGCAAAAGGAGGCATAGCTAGGAGAAATAACATTTAGAGCCACCACCAGCAAAACCCACTGGGGCTCATTCGTCAGAGCCCTTATATTAAATCTAGTTTTATTTTTAGTTGTTGCTAGCTAAAGTAAATACATAAAATATGGAAGCATTCAAAGGGCACAGAAGAATATATGCAATAACATGTGATTCTTTCTACAAGACAGCTCACAATTTCAGAATAAAACAGCCCTAGAATTTCTTGGGGAAAGAGATTCTCATAAGGACATGTTTTACATGAATTCCACAGTTCAGCACAAAAAAGGGACAATCTGTAGAGCACTTTAAAAATGCTAGGCACCTACCTACCTTGCAGACAACATATGCTTTTACGTAGCTGTTACTAAAAGCTGTTCCCTCAAATCTTAAAAAGGTAATACAAAGTGGGAAGTTTGGGCAAGAAAATGCTGCGTTTCACCTCACAGTCCTTTCTGGCTTTCTTTTAGTCTTTTAATGCTCATAAAAGCATTGGAAGACATTTTCAGAAATATCTGCCTGAAGAGCGCACACTGAGCTGCACCTAACTCTGCACTTAGGTCACAGTCAGCTGAGACCAAGCCTGGCCATTGTAATACAACAGCTCAGCACTTGCACAGGTAAATTCAAAGCAAACAAGATTTTGTACCTTCCAAACAGTATAGCTTTTACCTCCTATACCTCTTGCTCGGTGTGAAAGCAGGGCTCTGATGGACACCTCCCTTGATGGACACCTCCCTAGCATCTAACAGCCCCACTGCCAGTGTATTGATAGGGCGGGGTCACTGCATCTTATAAATCCTCTTTATAGTAAATTTATTGCCACTTACTTTGGAAACTATAACTGACACCTGCCCAAACAGCAAGGATTTTCAAAGCTTCAGTGGAGCTCCAGCTCCCTATTCTGACAACCAAGGAGAGCCCTTGAGTATCAAAATAAATTAGGTAGCACTCAATCAGTGTCTGCCACTGCTTGTTAAAAAAACAACATTTTGGAAACCTCTCATGTTGCTTTCTTGGCCAGCCACTATGCTAACACTCAAAGAGAGCAAAAAGGCATGTTTCTGAAAAGGGACTTTATTTTCTGAAGTGCAAACTAATTTCATTCCAAGGCTAACTACAGTATTTAAGCTACTTCTATCAGCTTGATTTCAAAAAAAAAGCAAAATGAAAAGGGCCGATACTCATTTTGGATTGATCTTAGACTATCAGATCAAAAGCAAACATTGTTACCAAAGTCATTTTGAAATGATGGTCATCTATTTTTAATCATTCCACCTGAAACAAATATAAAAAAAACAGAGGACTGTCTTTCGTACGTAGAACTCAGTGCCATTTTAAGAGTCCTACAAACAACCCCTTCCCCTAATGGAGAATTCAAACTTCAAAATGAATAGAATTTGAAGTTTTTACACTGTCTGTGGTTAATGACATAAAACTGCAACAAAAATACACAATTGATCATAATGAACTTAAATTTTGCTTGTTTAATTTAAAAAAAATAATATTTAGAGCATCTTGCTTTGAATCATACCAGTGAGGAGGATCACGGATGCTTTTACACATCCTGAAAGATGCAGGTCAACTGCCTAAGCTACTGGAAGGTAACAATGAAGTCAGATTAAAATAACAGTTGAGATGAAGTCAGCCTTACAAACCAAAAATTGCTTTTTACATAGGACAAATTATACCAACTTGTTAAGCAGAAGTAACCTTGGATTTGGAAAGAGTGCATAAAGTGGAATTAAAGACCAAGTCTCACAGCATTTAAAAACAGAAAAATAAACTCGTATTTTAAACATTGGTAAGAGATGATGCTAAGGAGGAAAAATCATTCCAGGGACTGGTCCGACAAATAACACAAAGCATCACAGCCAAAAGTGCTAGAACAACAGGCTCTGCTCTGAATATTAATTTGCCTTCCAACCGATAATTGCAAAGCTAACATTTACACAACATGGTCTGACAAGGAAAATGTCCCATCTCATTTAACAGGCAGTTCTGCAAGGAGTGAATGGAAAGCTAGCAGACAGAATACATAATTAGGTTCCATACTTGAAGTATTTGGTCTCCAGCAAGAAGTCTTCCATCTCTGGCAATGATCCCATCTCGATAAACCTCCTGAATGACAATGTTGATCAAAGGCGTTTCATTGCCACCCACTATGCTAATTCCTAGTTCAATATAAGGATTGGACCGATGAATTTCAATTGTAGTGATCTCTCCTTCAGGCAAGGTAGGTGGCTGTTGATTTGCTGCCAATTATTTTATAAAAAGAAAGATGATTAACATCTTTTATACCTCATTCAATAAAGCATATCACCAAAGGACAATGTAGACAGGTCACACGACAATGGTTTAAACAACAAACAAAACACAACCAATTGGATTAGTTCCACTACTTGTTGGAACACCTAGCTTGTTAGAGACAGCTCTCTAACAACTTGGTAGCATCCATGCTTCTTGAAATGGGATGTAGTATTGGAAAAGGATATTCTGAACCCTTTGGGTCCTGTCCTTTTGAATAAATTTCATACACTTCATTTCCAATTTGATCACTTGTGTATTCACATTTGATGATGATAATAAAAAATGTGGTTTGGGGCTTAGCCCACGGAGCACGACTTGGTCATGCTTCTTTGTTACCTGGTCTCACAATTGCACTAGGAGCTGCCATCACGTTACTGAGTCAAGAGAAGGAGCCCATTTCTGAAGCAAACATGGAGACAACTGAAGCGGAAAAAGGAGTAAGATAAAAGATGGCAAATACAAAGAAGGAAGGGGACAAGACCCCCTTCCTCTAAGGTAAGGCTCAGTGTTTCCTCTCTAAAATCCCAGATGCTAGAGCTGTTATTGCTTGTTCGGTGCAGATGGACGTAGGAGTTGCTCAGCTGCTTTTTCATTCGAGCAGGACAGCACTCCCATGTGTGGGAAGGCCACTGATCCGGGTGAGGGGGAAGAAGGGAAAAGAAATCTCATCTCAGAAAATAACTTGTGTTAATTTTGCAGAAAATACACTCCGACTGACTTGCTGCAAGGCCTGTGCTACTAGTAGATTAACATGAACTATGGCACTATGAAATGATACATGATGATACCCCACCATGATATATCTAGCACACACTGGGAGAGACTTCTTTCCTTCCTAACTGTGACCTTATTCCAGTTGTATATTTGCATGTAACCAAAACCCACTAATATTTCTCCAGGAACCACAAGAGAAAAAGAGCAGAAAATGAAAGCATGTATTCACATTTGGCAAGAGACAAGCTCTGACACCACAAATGTTTGCACATCTGATAAAAGAGACTTGATAAGTGATGACATACTGTCTGCTACCGTGCTCTCCTCAAAAGGCGGATTGTCGATGCTGGGCTCATCTGTCCATGCAGGAAGGGCGGGTGAGGTGAAGCTCTGCTCGGATGGCACTATTCCCTGATCAGCATCTGATGATAAACTGCTAGGCTGCTCTGTCCCACCAGGACCGCTCTCACCCTCCGCTTCTGCTTGCAGTTTGCTTGTTTTCCTTCTCTCCAGAGCAACCCTTCGATGAGAAGCCCCAGGACACCTGTGAAGACAATGTTTATACCATGCTTCAAGCCTGCAGCAATGTTTGTAGCACAAAATGCCCAAGTACTCCATGAAATGAAACCAGCTTTCTTCAAAGCCACAGCTTTAAACTAACCATAAAAAATACTGAACGTAGCAGTTTCTCTGGCTATTAACTAAATGTGCCGTTACACCTTCTGAATGTGGACTTACTCTGTTATGTACATTCCAGTTTCTGGAAGATAACCTTTCTGAAAAGATTAAACAGGACTGGCATTAAATTCCCCCAAGAGAATCCCCATTCAAAGACACATTTGGAGGCTCAACTGAAGCAATACCCTTTCACCTTAGTAAGCCAAGAGAATGAAGTATCACATTTTCCTGGAGTTATTCAGAGGAGGAAACAGATGAAAATTTTACCTATACTGCAACCTAAGTGTTAAAATACCGAAAAAAAAATATGCTCATCTAGGAGTTCATATCAAAAGTTTAGCAAAACAGCTCTGCTCATCATCTCCTCTTGAATCAGCAGAAGGTGTTTCATCCTCCTCCTGCCTCCCTTTTTCTCTTTGTGACTTTACATAGGAGGTGTAATTTTGTGCTTTCATGTAACAATGCTCCATCAGTATTTGGCACTTTTCACAATAAATTCACTTTTGTGAGGCCCCGCTATTCTTAATGCAATCATTTTTTTTATTTTGTTTAAAAACCTACAATAGTTCATTGCAAAGAAGGGCTGCAATGTTGAAAATTCATGGAAAGCCCTCATTTATCGACTGGTCTTACATTTATGTGTAGATCATTGGATGTGGACATCAATCTTACATCTGACCGTGTGACAGTTTTGCCAGTGTCTTGATATGTCACTTTTTACAGTATTTAATGTTCCTAAGGTTCCTGCTTCTAGAGCTGCTGACCACATAAAGATGCTCATACTGTAGCAGCATCACAGAAAGGGAACCATGTTCTTGAAAGGACTATCTGCTTAGGTACTCGACAGATTGTTGTAACAAAAGAAGAAATTATTTATTTTTTGCAACAGGAGAAGAAATGTGTTAACAGAGTAAAAGACAACAGAAATCTAATGACATCCTAACTTGTTAAACCAGAACATTTTGAGAATCACAACTCTGTTCTGACATTCTGTGAAAGAGGTTTGATAATTACATGGTTAGACTGTTTCAGTATCAAGGATTCTGAAGAAACATTAACAAAGGTATTCAGCTCTGAAGAATGCTGACCCCCAGCAGTGTTATACATACATAAAGTGATTAACATATATAGAATGATTGATATGTCACGATATACATGTTTGGAAGAATAGTATAAGGTAACCCAAATGTGTTGTGAAATATGCATAAATACATAAATTAGAGACAATTCACATTATGAAAATCTTCAGAAGGGATAGACAAGGAAGAAGAGGGACTGTTACGAACATTTAGAACTCAATTATAGTGACGATGCAGTTCAGTGTCTATGGCTCAGAATCAGGGAGAAGGCCAACAAGGCTGATACTGTTGTAGAAGTCTGTTATAGACTACCCAATCAGGATGCAGAGGCAGATGAAACATTCTATAAGCAGCTGGGAGAGGTCTCGTGATCGCTTGCCCTTGTTCTTGTGGGGGACTTCAACCTCCCGGATGTCTGCTGGACATACAAGCAGAGAGGGGACAGTCCCAGAGATTCCTAGAGTGTGTCGAAGACAACTTCCTCATGCGGCTGGCAAGTCAACCTACCAGGGAAGGTGGAAGGTTGGAGGTCCTGATGAACCTGCTCTTTGTGAACAGGGAAGGACTGGTGGGTGATGTGACTGTTGGAGGCTATCTAGGGCACAGCAGTCATGAGATGATTGAGTTCTCTATTCTTAGAGATGGGAGGGAGGAGGGCAGCAGAACTGCCACCTCGGACTTCTGAAGGGCAGACTTTGACATGTTTAGGAAACTGCCTGAGAGTCCCTTGGGAGGCCTGAAGGGCGCAAGAGCCCAGAAAGGCTGGGCACTAAGAAGGAAGCCTTAAAGGCACAGGAGCAGCTGTCCCCATGAGCTGTAAGACGTGCTAGCGGCAAAGACTGTCCTGGCTGAATAGGAAGCTCTGGCTGCCTCCCCGGGACACCAGGAAAGTTTATGGCCTTTAGAAGAAGAGGCAGGCCATGCACAATGACTACAGAGATGTTGTGAGGCTATGCAGGGAGAAAATTAGAAAGTCCAAAGCCCAGTTAGAAGTTAATCTGGCTTCTGCTGTAAAGCACAACAGGCCCAAAAGCTGGGCCTAAAGAGTGGTGGTGAATGGAGTTAAACCCTGTTGATGGCTGGTCACAAGCAGTGTTCCCTAGGGCTCAGTATCGGCCAGTCCTGTTTAACATCTTTATCAATGATCTGGATGAGGGGATAGAGTGCACCCTCAGTAAGTTTGCAGATGACACCATGTTGGGCAGGAGTGTTGATCTGCTTAATGGTAGGGAGGCTCTGCAGAGGGACCTGGAGCAGCTGGATCCATGGGCCAAGGCCACCTGTATGAGCTTCAACAAGGCCAAGTGCTGAGTCCTGCACCTGGGCCACAACAACCCCAGACAGTGCTAGAGGCTTGGAAAGGAGCGTCTGGAAAGGGACCTGGGGGTGTTGGTTGATAGCTGGCTGAACATGAGTCAGCAGTGTGCCCAGGTGGCCAAGAAAGCCAATGGCAACCTGGCCTGTATCAGGAACAGTGAGGCCAGTAGGATCAGGGAAGTGATTGTTCCCTCTACTCAGCATTGGTGAAGCCACAATCTTGAGTACTGTGTTCAGTTTTGGGCCCCTCACTACAGGAAGGACGGTGTGGTACTAAAGCGTGTCCAAAGAAGGGGTTGTTTTGCCTGGAGAAAAGGAGGCTCAGGGGAGACCTTATCACTCTCTACAGCTACCTGAAAGGAATGTGTAGATGTTGAGGGTCAGTTTGTTCAACTAAGTTGAGCCAAGGGAAGTTTAGATTAGATAATAGGAGGAATTTCTTTACTGAAAGGTACTAGGCATTGGAATGGCTTGCCCAGAGGAGTGGTTAAGTCTCCATCCCTGGAGGTATTTAATAGTTGTGTAGATGTAGTGCTGAGGAATATGGTTTAGTCAAGGACTTGTCAGTGTTACGTTAATGATCTTAAAGGTCTTTTTCCAAGACAACTGCTGGTAACCTTGTTCTTCAAAGTTAAGAAAGTATAAGCACAGAAGATGAAAATTACTTGAAGGGTTTTGCTTTATGAAGAAGTTTTTCTGATTTGAATGATGGGACAGAACCCTACTTGGTTTTGCCCAGGTAATATTTACAACATAAAATCACTGGCATAGGGGAGCAGATCAGCTAAGAAATCTGTCCAGTCTCAATTTATTCTGGTGGCCAGAGACACACAGTTAGAGATGAAACTCAGCAGCAAGTTTTATCGTTGACCATTTCACAATGCAAACCTCAAACCAGGAATCCCCAAAAGGCCGAGAAAGGAAAGATGCAATGTCTTTCCTCAAAATTTCTAAAATACTTTAACTTGGTAGGCTAGCCTCACACTCACTGAAATCTTAGCACTGGAAAAAAAAGAAGGACCAATCTCCAACATCACTCCTGCAGCAACACAGCAAAAGGTCAGTGATCTCGCAGAAGAAATTGTCTACTGGGAGGTCTAACAGATGTGCTCTCCCACACCAATATGCAAGAGTTTAGGACAAAGCCATTCCAAGCTGTATGTCCTTGCTGTCCCTGAACTGCTCTGCTATAGAAGAGGTGATTTTTCAGCAAAGAGGCGAATTAATAGCTCAAACTGAGTTAGAGGACCATGCTTCAATCCCACCGAACTTGAAGGGAAGGGTCCAGCCTTACTGGACTACTTCTGTGGACCAGATACTTCCTTAGGTATCTTCTGCCAAGACACTGTGCTGTTGATTCTTATTCAGCAAGCTCATAAGGCCTATGGATCCCAAAGGACCTGGTATAGATGGCAAAGCATATCTTGGAATTGATTCTAAATATTTTTTTTAAAATATATCAAACCAGGACTGAACGAAATCTACCCCTGGAAGCGTCCTCTTTCTGTCAAAGCCTTCCAAACAACAGCCAGGTCCTCCTCCACCCCCCCATCAGAGCACATTCCCCCATTGTTAACCTGGCAGCTGATGAAAGTCGTCATGCAAAATATAAATAGATTTGAGGTTTATTTTTGCCAATGATATTTAATTATCATTTCAAAGGCTAATATAAAGAAATGTAAACAGCCTTCCGAGCAGACAGTCAGCTCAGTGGAATCCCTTTTGTGCAGCACTCCACAAGGCAAAAAAAGAAAATAAACCAAAACAGATTCTTTCCCATGTTAACCAGTAACAGTCTACAACTTTCAGTCTGGTTTAGTGCAACTGCATTACCAGAAAAGTAGCTGTCTGATGGAGACATTAATTAATGGGATGCCAATTCCTAGTGCTTTGAACATGGTGTGTCACCTACCAAGCAGCAAAGCCCAGTGTTGGTATTCAAGCACATTTATAGAGAGTTTTTTCATTTCCACTTGTAACATAAAAGATTTTTATTTGCAGTAGGAATGTATTATTCACAAACAGCAAAACCATACAGCAGTTGTAACAGTTAACAAGCAACAATAAATCTCTAAAGGTGCGTGCCTTTGCTAATAACATTTTTGCCAAATATCTGGGATGAAAAGCATTTTGGACTAAATCCTGTAACGAGTTATGTACACAGATGGGCATCAAAGTGAGCATTTTTATGGGTACAGGATTCCATTCTCATACAACAAATTGCATAAACAAGAGCTGAAATGAGACTGAAATGTGCTTTATTGGAGCAACATTTCATATCTACCTGCAATGCCAGAATATCTCGGCTAGGAGCAAGAAGGCAGGAAAAATTTTTATAATTTCCAGAAAATAACTAGTTTCTTTCATGAATCGAGATACTCAAATCTAGAGGTACTAAAACAACCAGCTAAAGCAACTGAGTGATGTTATTTACTGGGAAACTCGAAGGGCAGTTGCTCTTTGGATGTAAAGTGAGCTTCTGCTTATAGTCATCAACACCCTCCTCTCCTTCTTTCAGCATCAGCTTTTACTCAGTGTTGAATGTTAATAAAGCATAGCTTTTGCCTTCAACTTCTCTTAATCCATATCAGAGAAGAAAAGAGGTTTTTTGCTGGTGTTTGTTTGGGTTTTTTGGTGGTTTTTTTTTTTTACAGCCAAGTCTGCTGGGTTTCTCATTTAAAAGCTGACTTCTTGGAACACTAGCAGCAATATGTCTCTGTAGATAAAAAGACCTTTCATACAAAATTAAGATGTAGATTACAGTGTATTCCATGGAATAACAGAAAGGGCTGGAAAAACACATTTGCTCACTGACTACTGAAAAAGAAAGATTTCATTGTAACTTCTGCCATCAGCTTCTGCCCAGTCTAGAGGTTCGATAAAAGCAAACACATCAAATAGCCTCAAACCAGTTGTACTAAATTGTTTTCCAAGCCGGGGCTGAATTTAAGTGAAGACTGCTGAGAGGCAACCCAAATGCCTTTGCTATTGCTCATAAAACTTTGCCAGCAAAGTGACCTTAAACAGTAATTCTGACAAGATTTACAGCTGCAATTCAGAGTAAAACATGGTGCTGGTTTGGAAAGTTAAATGTTTGGCTCTTGGTTTTAACTTTAACAGGAAAAAAAAAAAAGGAGAAAAAAAAACCCCAAACATGAAAGAAAAGGATGCACTATTTGTTATCTAGGTTTGGGAATTAGAGAAGGAAAAACAAAAAAAGACTTTTTGTTGCACACTTCTCTCTCACACTGAATGATCTGAGGAGCCTATGAGAAGCCAGGTGGCTTCAGAGCAGAGAACAACCACAGGAAGACCGTTCATCTTTCCAGCAATGGAAAGAGACCATAGGGCATGGAGAAACTGGGTCTGTGGCATATCCACTTACTCAGGTGTAAGTAAAAGACCTGCCAAAAGAGAGTTAAATCCTACAGATCTTCTTCACTTCTCCTGGTGCTACAAAGATCAGGGTAGGGACGGTGCTTGCAGCTAACACAGGACCAGGTAGGAAGAACAGCAGCACTATGATAAACATCAAAATAACTGGGCTTGCTAAGATTTGAGTGATAAAATTCTGCATCTACGCAACTAATTTTCCCATGGATCTTCTTACTCTAAATCATATATTAAGCCTGCTGACTGGCATACAATGAATAGCTCAATAATTTTTATCATTCTAGAAAATATGATTCTATATAAAGTTCTAACTTAAATTGACATAAAATTGGCTTTGAGTGTTGGCCTTAGCATTACAGTGTTTGGAAAAATGTCTCCATCCAACATGAAAACTTCAACTACCATAGGAGGGGAAAAATGAAGCCCAACTCAACAAAACCAGATAAACACAATACCTAACCTTGTCATTAAAAAGTTGTATGAATTTCAGAGTATTTTTATGCACAATAGAGTTGCTTCATGTCTGAATAATCTGTAAGAATCAACTGAATTAAAATCATACACAGAAAAGCTCCCTAACTTTTTTCTGGCCAGATTTCCTTCCAACAAATTCACCTTTGATATTTAGAACTGGAATTGGCACTTGCTTTACTAAACATTAAGAAATTTTCCACACCTACCAAGTGACGGGGAAAACAGTACAACTCAGCATTATATTTTTTCCTCTAAATCAGATTATGTGCATTGTGTTTACCTTTGAAAACCACAATTCCCGAGTGAACGTAATGGAACTGCAAGACTGATAAATCAAAAATATTTTCTTTATGCAATGAAGTATCATGGAGTGCAATTAGTGACCATGAAGTAATCAAGTTTGTGTCTCATGCCTCTCACCTCCTTGCCGGAGCAGCTTCCAGTAACCTTACACTGCAAGGTGCCTGGTGGATATGAAGCCATTTTCTTCCAACTTTTATGCTTAAACGGAGTTGATTAAAACAACCCTGGAAAACCTGAGTGTGCATGTTTTTAAGACAGTGAAAACTAACCAACCATACTGCATTTCTTAGAAATACAAACTAGCTTATGTAAGGGCTTGTTGAGACTGGTATATTAACCTATGCTGAAGACTGTAATTATACTGAAATTTTTCTTCTTTCCTACATTTAATGATAAGTAGTAGAATTTTACTACATTCACTAATCCATATAGGATCAAATTCAAACTACACAGCTGCCGCCATCGTATATGTTGGCAATGATAATTTACAGGTGTTCAGATGTTTGCAAAGAAACTTAATTGAAAACTGTAAATCACCACATACTCAAAATGCGTATCAGCATCCCAAGACAACAGAAGGCATAGAAAATGAGCAGCCTTCTACAGCTGAAAGCTTTTTTTCCAGCTGACAAACAGGAAAAGCTAGTGACTCAGCTCACTCAGATTTCATAATATCCTAAGTAAATGAATATTTCATATATAACTAAAGAGAGCATACCTAGTGTTCCATGTACAAAGAAATTACATGGCCCTTTTGTAAACAGCCCTAATATCATTCAAAGAGCTGCCAATCAAGGAAAATGGACTGAAGAGGTAGGGGATATGACAGTGGGGAACCAGAAGATGAACCAAATATGTAGCAAGAGTCCTGCTAGTATTTTGCCTTTTATTAAAAATCCA
Organism: Actenoides hombroni; assembly: GCA_024336885.1. Classification (NCBI taxonomy): domain Eukaryota; kingdom Metazoa; phylum Chordata; class Aves; order Coraciiformes; family Alcedinidae; genus Actenoides; species Actenoides hombroni. The sequence goes on from WUAM01000431.1 coordinate 35,626,032, forward strand.
ATCAGTTTATTATTAAGATTATATATCAAACAAACAGTTAGGTTTCCTCAACATCCCTAAGTCATCATATAGATCAGATTTTACATGCCTGGAGAAAGCATGCAAAAGCCTAAACTAACATGGAAACTGTGAGGAGAAATTAAAAAAGCAAAAACAACTATAGAAAAAGGCTCCTCATGAGTCCCCATACCTCCCTGACATGGATACTTCATATGTGTATATCCATGCTGTGGGTACAACAACCAACAAAATCCAGGCAACTTCAGGCTCATCGTAGTAGCTGCATGCCCGAGGTCCTCCCAGGCTCTGAATCCCCAGAAGCCTTCAGGAAGTGTGGAGGAAAGAAGGAGGGCACACTAGAAAACCTGTGAACAAACTGTTTTCAAGCCAGGTAGTGGCTGCTCTCTTCCACTTCTCTGTGGAGCACTTGCTTGCACACACGCCCACACCATGCCTGACTCCCAAACTCCTCTGCAATGTCACTGAAGATGGTCTCCAAGAGCCTCCAAACAGACAAAGACTGAGACCTGGAGAGAATCACAGAATCTCTTTGGTTGGAAGAGACCTTCCAGACCATTTAGTCCAACCTTTGACCCAACACTACAAGCTCACCACTAAACCATGCCATTTAAATGCCTCCAGGGATGGTGACTCCACCACTGCCCTGGGCAGATCATTCCAATGCTGGATAACCCTTTCAGTGAAGAAGTGTTTCCTAACATCCAGCCTAAACGTCCCCTGGCACAGCCTGCATCCATTCCCTCTGGTCCTGTCACATGTCACCAGGGAGAAGAGGCTGTCTCCCTCATCCCTCCAATCTCCTTTCAGGTAGTTGTAGAGAGCGAGAAGGTCTCCGCTCAGCCTCCTGTTCTCCAGACTAAACAACCCCAGCTCCCTCAGCTGCTCCTCAAAAGATTTGTGCTCTAGGCCCTTCACCAGACTCGCTGCCCTTTCCTGGACACGCTCCAGCAATTCTATGTCCTTCTTATAGTGAGGGGCCCAGAACTGAATGCAATATTCAAGGTGTGGCCTCACCCGTGCAGGGGTGAGTACAGGAGGACAATCACTCCCTATTCCTGCTAGCCACAGTGTTTCTAATACAAGCCAGGATGCCATTGGCCTTCTTGGCCACCCCTGCACGCACTGCTGATTCATGTTTAGTCGACTATTGATCTATACCCCCACGTCCTTTTCCAACCTGCAGCTTTCCAACCACACATCCCCAAGTCTGTAGCTTGCCATGGGGTTGTTATCACCCAAGTGCAGGGCCTGGCACTTGGCCTTGCTGAACCCCATGCAGTTAACCTCGGCCCACTGATCTAACCTGTCTAGGTCCCACTGTAAAGCTTCCCTATCCTCTAGCAGATCGACACACACCCCTAGCTTGGTGTCATCTGCAGATTTACTGAGGGTACACTCAATTCCCTCATCCAGATCACTAATAAAGATATTGAAGAGAACAGGCCCCAGTAGTGACCCTAGGGAACACCACTTGTGACCTGACACCAGCCAGATTTAGCTCCATTCACTACCACTCTTTCAGCCCAGACATCCAGACAGATTTTTTTATTCAGTGCAGAGTGCATTTATCCAAGCCTTGCGCCGTAAGTTTCTGAAGGAGAGTGCTGTGGGAGACAGTATCAAAGGCTTTACTGAAGTCCAGGCAGACAATATCCATAGCTCTTCCCTCCTCCATTAGGCAGGTCACCTTGTTGTAGAAGGAGATCAGGTTACTCAGGCAGGACCTGCCTCTCATAAACCCATGCTGACTGGGCCTGATCACCTGGTTGTCTTGTATGTCTTGCTCCATAACCTTCTCTGGCACCGAGGTCAGACTGACAGGTCTGTAGTTCCCAGTATCATCCTTTCGGCCCTTCTAGATGGGCACCACATTTGCTAGCTTCCAGTCAACTGGGACCTCCCTGGTTAGCCACTACTGTTGATAAATAATGGAGAGTGGCTTGGTGAGCACTTCTGCCAGCTCCTTTAGTACCCTTGGGCAGATCCCATTCAGTCTCATAGACTTGTGCATATCATATCTATGGGGCACAATAGGTCACTGATCATTTCCTCCCAGATTATGGGGGCTGTATACTGATCCCCATACCCATCTTCCAGTTCAGGGAGCTGGACCTTCAGGTAGCAACTGGCATTGCTGACAAAAACGAAGGCCAAGTGGGCATTCAGCAGCTCAGCCTTTTCCTTGTCCTTGGTCAGAAGGTTCATAGGGTAGATCCACGCACCTCTCAAATGAACCTTTCAATCCAGGTGGCCAGCAATGTGACTGGACCAAACTGAGGGCAGGTGGAGGAGGCACACAGCTAACACCATGCTCCCTTTGGGGAGGGCAACAGGAAAGGAAACCTCTCCCCATCCCACTGCAACCACCACTGTCCCTCCATCTGGGCCCAGTGTTTTCAATCCCAATGTGAAGGGCTCTTTGCCCAAAGAGCCAGCACAGGTAAGGCTACCATGAAACACCCTCATGAAACAGGCAGTCGCTCAAGTTTATGCAGCCTGGTTTAAAAAATAAATTAAAAAGAAAAAAAAAAAAGAAAAAGAAAAAAAAAGAGTATCACATTGAAAGAAAGCAAAGCAGGTAAGAACAAAACCCATGATGAAGTCATGGAAATGAAACGATCTCATCTCAGCTGATGACCAAGGAGACCAGAAGAGTTAGGGCTTGTACAACCCATTTCTGTGAAGAGTCGCCAAACAAGATGCTTGTTTTTATGAACCCTCCTGACAGAAACACTCCCGTGCTGAACTGCATTTCCCTAGTGCCTTTCCTCTATGTCCAACAAATATGTGGAATGCTTATTCTTCTGGGTTTTATGCTTTTTTTCCAGGGACAGTTACCTACATTCCTGAAACTTTTCTTTGCAAAATGAACACAGGTGTTCAAATAGCATCGAGTTGTAGACAGGGTATATTTTTTGGTAGCAGATGCAATTCACCTGAATGGGATCCTTTGAAGTCAGATGCATTTCCTTTGAATAAATAATTTCCTTCTCTATGTAGTTTTTCACTAGACTTGTCTTAGAATTTCCTAAAACTCTAAACAGTTTAAAGTTAGTTGGCATAGATATGCATAGTATTTTTTTAGCCCTGACCCATTAATTCCACTGTATTTTAGCTTTAACTTAAATTGTATGTCCAAGATTCTGTCCATGACTCATGTAATGAAATAGCTAATGGTTAAAAAAACCCTCTGTTTAATATTCTCCAACCAATAGAGGAAACAAAAGAAGTCACAAAATTACCCCTCACAACAATTTTAACATTTTTCCATTAGAAAAATGGCATTGCCTTACAGAGAGGAATGAAATGTCTTCACATTGCAAGGTACTGCACACACAGTACAGAGGCAATTCCTTTGCTGGAAAAACAAAGCGCACTAGTCTGCACAATACGAACTATCATTCTATCTGCACTTGATAATTGAATCATTGAGTAGCACGTTGGAAAGGACCACAGGGATCAGCTGGTCCAACCACATCATAATCTTATTTCCCTTTCCATCACTGCTGCCTTTCAATATTTAAATATTTAGGGGAGAATGGCATAAAGCTGAAGCACTATAAAACTATTAACAGTTGAAAATAAGGTCCTTAACATTTAGGTGCAAGTAATACTGGAATGTATCTCTCTGACACAAAAATCACTCATCAAAGCTGCACTAGAACTTCCCACTGGTGTGAAGTCATGACTGTGTACCAAATTAACAGGGTGCTGGAGGTCTTCTATAAGCAATCAAAACAAACACCAAAAAAATGCTAGAAACTACATCATGCTCACATGACATACCACCAACCCATTCAGTAAACTGATATTTTTTTGAAAGAGAAAAATAGGTCTTGCAGGAGTCTCAAGAGATACCTTGTCCATCTGCCTACCTCAAAGCAGAATCAATTCTACCATTTTAACATGTTCATAAATGCTTCTGGAAGAGGGAAAGAAACAGCCACCACTTAAGCAATCTATGCCAGTGCTGGACCATTAAAAAGTATTTTTTCCTAAAACCTGAACTAAGTCTCCTTTGTTCCCATTGCACTATTTCCTTCCTCTCTGAAGACAGAGAGGTCATTTTTCCCCTCTCTTAGCCTTTTTCCCCTACATAAACAACCCATGTTTTCTTTAACTGTTCCTGCTAAATCATGTTTTTGAAACCTCTAATGAATCATGTCATTCTCCTCATGACTCTCTCCAAGTGTTCTTCACTATTCCAGGAAGACCTTATATTGGCCTTTTGGTACCTAAGGGGGCCTACAAGAAAGCTGGGGAGGAGCTGTTTACAAGGGCATGTAGTGGTAGGACAAGGGGCTATTGTTTTAAACTAGAGAAGAGTATGATTAGATTGGACATTAGGAAAAAATTCTTTACTGTGAGGATGGTGGAACACTGGAACTGGTTGCCCAGGGAGGTGGTGGAGGCCCCATCCTTGAAGACATTCATGGTCAGGCTTGATGGAGGCTCTGAGCAACCTGATCTAGTTGAGGATGTCCCTGCTCACTGCAGGGGGGTTTGACTAGATGACCTGTAGAGGTCCCTTCCAACCCAAAGTATGCTATGATTCTGACTACTGGTGTGATGCCCAGAACAGGATCCAGTGCTCTAGCTGTGCAGAGTTTACAGACTGACCATTTCATAAGGTCTTCACCTGTGAATTTAAAAACCACCACCAATCCTTTTTCCACTCCCGCCCATAATTTTTACTGCTGCACAGGCTGGCCTACCAAGTGTGTAAGGAACACGCAATGCAAGCATCTGCACCACTCACCTGTTTTTGAGATGTGCTGCCAGGTCACATCGCTGCATGACTTCCTGACACACGGAAGAGAAGGGGCACAAAACAAATAGCTTGTCTAACAGTTTATGAACAAGAATGCTGGATTTTTTGCAGAGTTTAAAATGGAGTCTTTTTCGATCCAGCGGGCAGAAATCCTTCTCCTGCAGAAAGTTCCTTAGGCACTTGTAGCAGAAAGTGTGCCCACAGGGAGTGTCCAATGGCTGCAACAAGGGCTGAAGGCAAATGTGGCAGACCAAGTCATCATCCACTTCGTTCTGGTAGTTGTAGAGGTGGTTCTCCCTTGTCCAGTGTTGCTGGCCACACTCAAAGCACAGAGGGTTCAAGGAGGCATTCTGCTCCACTGAAGCCATGTCGTCACCTGTAGTCCCCATTGTACAGCTAAGAAGGCTACTGGTTCATCTTCCTTCTCCTCCTCCTCATAGGATGGAGCTGCTCACATAAAGCTCAGAGGGAAGCAACTTCTTCCAGGGTGACTTACGTTCTTCAGTCAGGTGTCATTTTCTGCAACAAATAAATAAATAAAAATGATTTGTTTTGCACGAATTATGAAAGATCTTGTCAGAACTTTTGACTTCTGAGTTTACCGAAACACAACAGCCAGGTAAATTAAGAGAATATTCCTATTTTCTGTAAAATTGTCATAGAAGAGAGCAACAAAACTATCTGTTAAGTACGATTCCTTTTTGTTGTGGTTTAACTAAGCATTACGTGGCTGCTCGTTCATTCCTCTCCTCACCCTGCTGGGGGGATGGGGCAGGAAGGAGAATCGGGAGAAAAAGATAAAAAATTGCATGGGTTGAGATGAAGACAGTTTAATAGAACAATACAAAGAAAGAAGAAACAATAGTAATAACAATAATACTAATGAAATTATATATAGAGTGATGTACGGGGCAACTGCTCCCCACTTGGAACACACCACTTGGCCTGGAACCCACCTGAGCTGCAGGCCCTTCCTGAGCAGGACATCAGTTGGGTATTGAATATATCCTTGGCTGGTTCAGTTGGGCTACTCTAGCTGTGCCCCCTCCCAGCTTCCAGTGAAAATTAACCCTACCCTAGCCAAGCCCAGGACATTATCCACCCCTTATTCTATACCATCTACATCATGCCCACAGCCTACACTTTGCAGCTATTTTCCACTACTCTTCCTGTCGTGCATATATATATATGTACATATACACACACATACACACAAATTCCTTCATCTATGGGACATCCCTCTAACACGTCCGTTGAGTTAATTTAATCCACGATTTTGGGGCTCCATCTGTTGCAACAATCTTTCAGGGCAGGAGAGACAGTGTTGGATTATTGCATGCTGTACCCAGAGCTCGAGGCTGGTGTATCTGGCATGGTCCGTGCTCATGGTCTGCAAGTTGAAGATGTTGATCTTGAGGAAGCTGCTAGGTGTCAGTTGCTGAAGACAGTTCAAGTTCCATCACCAGATGGGTTTGCCTTTGCCTGAAGCAGGACTAACCTGGACCACCTTCCCTAACATAATCTTCATATACACTACCGGGACTTTATTTATCCCCTTCTACAGCACGTAGGAGTTTTGATTGGGCAGGGCCAGCTTGATTGGTGTTAATTAACCAGGCTTCCAGTACAGTCAGCTGTAGGGATCCTCCAGTCTCCCCAGAAATACGGATAGGTTTGACCCCTCTATAGCTTGATGGCATTAGGGTACACTGTACACTTGTGTCCACTAGAGCCTTATTTATACTCCTGTGGGTCTGACGTGCCAGGCCATCAGATCCACCCAGTCCAGTAAACTCAACTGTCCCTTTCCTCCATCTGGCTGCAGGCAGGGTCCCTCTAATCCTTATCAGAGTCCCTCACTTCTTGGGAAAATTAGTTAGAAATCCCTTCCAGAGGATCAGAAGTAAGATCAGCCCTTCTACTCCATCTGGGGAATTTCACACTGGAAACTGCAGTGGCATTTTTCTTGGAAGAATGCCCTTTTGTGACTGTTTTCCCTCACAACTCATGTACCTGTGCATCCAGGATTTAAGTGGTTGTTCCATCCTACTTCCTCATTTTCTTTCCATGGCCATGTAGGTAAAAACACAGAGTACCCTATGGTGTCTACTTTCCATATTCTCTCTCTCTTGAGCAGAAGAGTACCCACTCCTAACAGCTGAGATATGGATCTGTACAGGTGGGGATTAGGACATGTCGTCTTTGAATTTCTGGAACTCCTGGGACAATTCCTCCAATATGCAGGCCTGTAAGGAGGAAGAGAGCCTTCCTTCATATTGCCAGAGTTAGCCAGACAATTCAGCCATCGTTTGTCCCTTGCCTTCTTCCCAGGGCATTACTGCCAATGAGTTGGCATGTGATGATGATGCACTTTATAGAAACTTCTGCCACATGGGTGATGTGCACTGGACTTCACCTAGGTCTGTAGGTAACTGCTTGTTATAAATCATCTCCAGCAGAGTTAATTCCCTCAGGCACTGGATACCACTATCCATGGTGGTCCACTTGCCTGGGTGACATGCAACATCTTCCTTGAAGGGGTATCTTTCCTTCATGCCTGACAGCAGTCAGGGATCCCAGCTGCTTGGCCTCCTTCCCCTCCAATTCCAAGCTACAGGACCCATAATCCCAGCATTGAAGCAGACAGGTATTAACCTGCTCACCTGGATGGCAGCCGAAATCCTTCTATGTATCTTGCAGCTCACTCAGGGATAGGGGATGGGGTTATTATCTCCGGTTCTGTCTCCTCTTCTCAGGATGACCCTGGTTCACCTTTACCCCTCACTAAGGGAACTCATTTTTTTGTGTATTTCTTTTTCTGCACAGGAGCAACTGATGCCGGCACAGGCTGGTTCTCTGGTTCAGCTGCAGCATGTGTCAGCCTGTTTTTTAGGTCCAGAGACCTTCTCTTCACCTTGAGGGCACTGAATAGTGCTGAAAAATGCTCAGTAGATACGGGCCAGCTCCGAGCACATTGCAGTGACTCGTGTCTCTCTGGAACTGCCAGGCTGACAACATAATTTTTCCAAATATTTTACTAGTTTGTCAGGATTCTGCACTGGTTCAGGGGCGAAATTCCAAAACATTGGAGGTGACCACTGGCCTAGGCACTTGCCCATACTCTCCCCAACACACACTGCCACTCATAATGATGCAGCCTCAGGGCAGATCTCTCGGTGGTATTCTTGAAGAAACTTTGTGTAACCCTAAGCAAGACCTGGGACGCATTCAGGAGACACAGCAAGAAGAGCACGCTGGCTTGGACAACTCAAGAATATTCCAAATTCTCAAAAGCTGTTATAATTAGCCTGAAGGAGAAAGTGGCAGTGTGAAACAGTGGGAGAAAGTATCCTCCCCCGTCCCCCCCCTAGACTGGGTGAGCATACGTCGCATACAAATACCAGCTTAACCTCATGACCAGTGATGTAATCATATCATAATTTGACATTACCCAATACAGCAACATGATAGTCCTGATCCGTTTCCCTGAGATGATAAACATCATCACTGGGAATACACAGTGCACGTAAGGACTTAGCGTAACACCACCACACAAACCAATGGACAAACATTGTGACCACAGACTATAACTAATAGAACAAAATCGTTTTAATACGCTTTGGTCAGATCTGTCGTTATCTCAAACCTTCGAGCCCCATATTGGGCATCAAAAAGGACTCTCGGGGTTTAGGCCCAGCTGGCCACTAAGCACCATGCAGCCACTCACTCAACTCCTCCTCCCCACCATGGGGTGGGAAGGAGAATTGGGAGAAAAAGGTAAAAGCCTGGGGGTTGAGATAAGGACAGTTCAATAGAACAACATGAAGAGAGAAAAAACAACAGTAATAATACTAATGAAATAATACATAAAATGAGCAATGTACAGGGCAACTGCTCCCCACCCAGAACCTGCCACCCACCTGAGTTGTGCACCCTTCCCCTGGCCAGCTCCCTCCCCCCTTATAAACTGGGCATGGCATCAGTATGGTATCGAATATCCCTTTGGCTGGGTCCAGTTTGGTTATCCTGGCTGTGCCCCCTCCTAGCTCCTTCTGAAAATTAACCCTATCCTAGCCAAACCCGGGACACTTTTACAACATCAACATTTCATGGCTACATAGCAGCTGCTTCACTGCACAGTTTTCACCAGCAAGATGACCAGTTTGTGACATCAAGGACATTGCATTATGAAATGTCACGCTAGAAGCGTGCAACTTAGCATCGAGCACAAAAATACCCTAATGTGGAATAATGGTTATGTGATCGAGTAATTTAAAGTGTTCTTTAATGTGAGATTATGATTTTAATCTGGTCCTACTCTCTCTTCTTTTTTTTTTAATTTTGACTATTAATGTAGAGTGTTACACTTTGAAGATCTAAATACATTGCATTAAAAATAACAGCAACAAAGCGCTTACCCTATTCTTTTCATTAATAATATTGTATATATGTTACCACTTACCTTCAGGTTTTCTCTGTGGGGTGCTACACAGTTAGAGGGCCTAATTCTATCCAGTATGCCCCATTTGATTTAGTACAGAGCCCAGTAATAAAATATGGAATAAATTAATCATCTGAAGCTACTGGTTCCAAACAACTAACCTGTTCTGCTTTTTAGCTAATAAAATTACAGTATACTCCATGTGACAATAATCACATCAGTCAAAGGCCTGTCACTGTGGGATTTATTTTTTAAATTTTACAAATTATTAAACTTTGCCTCTTTTAAAATAGCTGCCTGGTTGGGAAGCTGTGAAGCCATCAGTCTGCAATTTCAAACACTTAAATCCTTACCCCTCCCAACCTTATTTGCACTCCTCTCCCTTACAAAAATCACATTGCTTGACACTCATAACAAGATGATTTAGAAAATAAAACAAACTTTCTTGCATTCTTAAGAGATGTCCTCATTCATCAGTTTTGGTAAATGTTCTCATTGGTGGGGAAAAAAAAACAACAAAAAACCACCAAATTTGACCAATGCTTACTTTGTGCCTAAATTCTTCACTGCAATTCAGCAAGCAACGCTCATGACAGACACTGTATTCTAGCAGAGTAGTAGCAAGCATACGGAGAAATGAAAACTGCTATTCTAGGTACCAGCCCATCATCTTTTATTTTTAGCTGCTGAAATGTAGTCATAAATATATTCTGAAATTCATGTGGAACACCTACATTTCACCATGTCTTGCTTGTTGAGAATCCCTGTTTTGGTTTTTCTCCCCTTAACCTCACTCGGCCAAACGCAAGACTTAGAGCACATTTTACAAGGATTATTATATCCTTTGACGCAAAAAGGATTAAATAGTAATTTGTAATCCAGGCTTCTATTCTGCTGTGGAAAATTGATGCTCGTCATGGCCCTGCCTCATAGTAGATAATGTGCACCTTCTGGAAAGGATTTCACAAGGGAAGACCGTAGCAGTTCTTTGTTAGTGGAGACTAAGAATGCAAAATGAGACCCCAAAAGAGCTTATACAAAAAACCAGTCTTAAACACGTTATGTAAGAGTTCAAAGATTGAAGAGCAGATAAGGAGAGCAGTGCACGGGGCCCTTGTGCTCAAACCGCAGCTCTCGCTCTACATTCATGCCACTGGATTAACACAGAGGGATGAGACCTGTCTAATGGCTGGGTTTTATGTAATGCAAAATAAACCAGATAAATGCTCTGGAAAAAACACTGCATTGATTTTTTTACTTTATCAAATTATTTTGCCACTTAGGGCACCAAGAGAGGAACATGTGGCGTGTGTCATATTGTACTTTGGAGTACCTGCAACACGAACAGGCAGGGAAGAGGAAAGGGACATGCAGAATGGGAAGAAACTGCCATTTTAAGAGTGTGTTGCCCAAATGCTAGACCTACTCCTACTATTGACTACAGCCAGAATTCTTCATCTTTCTCCAAGCATCCAAGGACTAAGTACCACATCAGCAAGGCTACAGTAAAACCCAGGGACCATTCTGTGCACTGCAGTTACGGAGCTCTGACTATGGACCCCTAACAGTGAGCATCCTAAATTCACCTTCTTGGAGGCTTGTAGCATTTCTCTCCTTTGACGTCTACATGACTCACATGGCATTCTGTTACAGAGCACCAGGCAGTAGTATACACTACATATACCTAGTAGATACTTTGACCATATGGTTGCTATGGTCAAAGATATCTGCACCCCTCTGTGAAAGGGTTGTAATTAAATCCTTTTGTGTGTTAAAAATTTTTTTAAATAGCTTACTATAAATTTTGAATGAAAAAATGAAATAAAAGTTATTGAGTGATCAGGCTTTCATTGTGATGTTTTAAATTAGCATGACAGGCTCTAGTTCTCAGGAAAGATATATCCAGAGACAAGCTCCAGTTACTGAAACCACAAGAGTTTGTCCTCAGTGAAACACAGGCAGTCACTCTCTATTGGCTCATCACTGAAGGAGGTGAGCAGACAGACCCATTCCTATAACTGCACCACCCCAGTGTCTTAATGCTGCTTGATGTGGGGACAAGTGCCCTTGGCAGTGCTTGCTGCAGAGGTGCCACATCAGCCCAGAGGCAGGCTGTTTCTGATGGCAGCTGACACTGCCTCTAGCTGCTTCTTGGCACTGACAGTGCCCTGTTAGTTTAATACATCAATAAATACCACAAACTAGACCCACCACCTTTCCTGCAGCTGACGTGACCACCCTTCCACCATCTCCCTTCTAGCAGAGCTGCAACAGAAATTGTGGATTACAACATGAAGATTAACAAAAAACCCCAAACAAACAAAAACCAGAACAGCAAAAAAACCCCAAACCAACAACAACCCACTACCACCACCCAAAACCCCCCAACTAAAATAAAACCCATCAAGATTTCTTCACTTGCACACTGTTGTTTTCTTCTTTCACTGCTGTGCTGCATTTGAGGCAAGACCGTTCCATGACTGAGGAATCAGTCACCAGGATTTGTATTCATTATATACTGAGGCTGCCTAATTATCAATTCCAATACTTTTTACAGGCTATTCCCAGTGTAAAATATCAACCCATTTACAAAGTCCACAAACACAGTATTTGTGGCCTGAGAAACAACTGGGATAGCAGACAGGGTCTAAATTTCACTGATGTAAAGCACTGTATTCCTGAAGTCCACAATACCCGAGCACTGCCATTTATTAATACCTTTCTTCAACCTTCTTTATGCATCCCTTATATTATTTGCTGAATCTTTTATCACAGTAGATCACTAGCTTCACAGGCTAGCTTCACAGGACGGTACCAGCTCAGGAAAGCTGCAAGCCAGAAAAATAGTTGGAATTATAAAAAAATATAAAGAAAGTAAAAAAAAAAAAAAAAAAAAAAAAGAGCCTTTTATTCAAGTCATGTAATTCCCCAGGAAATAATTTTTCCAGGACTTCACTACAACAGTCCAACAATGCAGGTGGTGCCCTGCTTTCACTTTTAAATCACAATCCACTTGGGAAATGGGCAAGACTGGACATCCAACTGCAAATTTTTATTTTACTTTTTTAAGTGGAGTGTGCATGAGAGCTATTTTAGACTGAAAAAAAAGACAGCCTTATCCTTAGGCCTCCTCTAGTTCTGACTTACTGATTCAACTAACGTTCTTTGGAGAAGCTTGACACGTTTTTACAAAAGCATAAGATGTCAGGCTTTATACCTACATCAGATTTCATGATGTTTATTCCTTCTGTCTGAATGGGCACTATAAAAACCAAAACAAACCACCCAAATCACAAGCAAACAGGAATTGTAGCAATAACTTCGCTGTTTTACTAGGGTTGTCTTTTCTTTATGTAAGTCACAAATAAGTAACACTAGTTTCAGTTTGAAGTTGATGGAAATAAGTATTCTGCAATGAATGCTCTCAGAGATTTAAGTAATTTATTTCTAAACTCTCTCACAAAAAATCCTGGAGATTTAGAGCTCATTAACCAACTTGAAAATTTTACCAAAAAATCTGACTATGCTCTAAATGCAAACAACTAAGGAAAGTACCTGTCTTACTAACTAATCTCTCTAAAAATTAACTTTAATATACAACAATTTCCTCTTTGGTTTACTACCGTACACAAGCTCCTCAACCAAAATCAAAGGACAAAAGAACACTCTTTGATGCATGACACCCCTGTTCCTTTGCTGGAATCCAGTGTCCCTGTATTCCAAAACAGCTGGGATGAAGACCTCTTAGTTCTGTGGCTAACAACTCTACACCAGAACAGACATCTTTTCACTGAGATGTATCTAACCACTGAACCAACATTTAATTTCTACTGTGTAGCTTAAATCAACTTCAGGTGAGACAATGTTCACCTGTATTTCCTCTAAATTCAAGGCCACTGGGTGCTGGCTGCTGCTTCTCATCCCAGAGGGCTCAAAATTTGGCTGTCTGCTTGCAGCACATGAATGCCTCAGCATATCCCTTTCTATATCCCTCTGCAGTGGAGAGAGTATGGAAAGAAGTTAAAACAGCTACAGTGAAGTTTTCCTATGACCCTAAACTTCAGGCAGTCCTTTCTTGGTCAGTCAGATCTGTACTTGCCAGGCGACACATAACACATATCGATCAGTAACTCTGAACAACTCTATGGTTGTTGGATTTCAGGAAAGGTAGGCTTAATTTTAAAATATCTCAGGATTTCTGAAGTCTGTTTTCCATGGCCATGGCACCTGAACACCCAAGCTAGCTAGGAAGGATCTCTTCCCCTGCCTTGTTCAAATGCCAACGCTGGGAACAAGATGTCTCAGCAGCCAGTAGTGGATCAACACACGAGCCCCAGAAGAGGGAAACTAGACAGTGGTTACATCCATTGCTTAAAACCACATCATAACCAATTAAATGCTAGTTCTTAATTCCCAGTCCGCTATCCTTCACAAGAATTACAGTATGATTTGTAACTGCTTTCAAAGCAGACCCTAGCTCCAGTGGAAGAATAAAAGAGAGCAAAAACTGTAATAGAAAAGATGTTGAGAATAGCTGGTGCATGGTACTAGAGGGGAAAACTGTTGTTATTCCACATCTTCCAGTGAGCGTGACCCACCTCATTAGATACAATCTCTGCTTTAATATTAAATCCATACAGCAAACAAGTGAAGCAGAACCAGCAACTTAGATTGAATTCACAATATCCATGCTAATTATACTGATATCTGAGAGCTGCACTGTCTTCAAACACCAAACTCCAATTCAGTTCTAGTCCAAGTTTGAGACAGTAATCCTGTTAGACTCTTCCTCTTTCAACAACACAAACAATGGAGTGTTGTCAAAATATCTAATCTGGCAGCTCGAAGCCAGGAAAAAAAACCTATGAGAGATGGGCAGAGAACAGCAATTAGAACGGGGCAGATTTCTGCTAGTGCTGCAGCCACATTGTCACTGCATGCCAATTATCCAATACACCTATTTTTTTTTAGCCAATTAGCAACCCTACCCAATGTTATTTTTTAAGTTGTTCAGAAGAATGATTGGAATTTTTATATTAAAATTAAGTAAAATTGTGCCTGAATGGCGATTTTGTTCCACTGAACCACAACTAGGCAAGGATGGGCTTGCAGTAAAACCATCTCTCCACTGGTTAGTTATTTGTCTCCATGCTTGTCTTTTGGCTCCATCACAGCAACACCCATGCAGCCGAGGCATCAGCCCTACACCAGATGTTGATGTGGCATCATTGCCACAAAGGCAATAGGTTGCAGGCAACGGCTTTCCTTCCCCACCTCAGGGGTGCACGTTTTCACAGGCAGTATCCTAAAAAAAGACGTGCACGCGCGCTCCCCTTGCCGGGGTATTTTTGGAGCACGGCGTATTTCCAGGCCGTGTAATGAAACCCTGCTTAAATCTGGCAAACAAGGAGTGTTTGGGAAAATTAATAGGGCCAGAAGTTGTGTTCGGTTATTTGTGGAGTGCTGCGTTTCCGTGGCAACAGGGGTCTACAGGCTTTAATTACCGCCGCACACCGTTAAGGGCCCTAGCTCTACAGCGGCATGTGTCAGACACGCTGCCAGGAGGGGGGGGGGGGGGGGGGGGGCGCACAGGGGGAAGGGCGGCTGCGCCCCCCCCCCCGCCCCGCGGCGCCCCGCCACACACCCCCCCCGGAGAAAGAAAAGAACAAAAGGAGG
>WUAM01000431.1:35641040-35668187 GCA_024336885.1 Actenoides hombroni
GGGGGGAACCAGCAGGAGGAACGGCTGCGCTGCCCTCCCTGCCCGCCCAGGTCTCATCGACCATCACTCCAGGGAATGAAGACATGTAAAGAAAGGGGAAACCCAGGGGAGGCGCAAGGTCATCTAACCTTAGAAGGGAAGATGGGTGATGGACACCTCCCAAAACTAGTGTCTCAAACCCAGGAATGCTCGACACCAGGGGATGATGGGAGGAAAGAAAAGGACATGACGCCCAGAGATAAAACAAGTGGCCAGAAGGTTTTGCTCAAACGCATAAAGATCATCCTGTAGCCATTTTCTAAGGCACAAATGGAATGGCTTCTATTTTGGGACCAGGAGATTAAAATAGCTTTACTTTAGTCAAATCAGTCTTGAATGAGACAGGGAAGATGAGGATTGTGACCCTACAGAGGTCTCTGCAACAAAATATCCACTCTTATAATCAAATAGAGAGCTACATCTGATAAATCTGAAGAGAAGGAGACAAGAATATGAAACTTTAACAAAGATACATGTAAGCACCTACAGATCAAACACTGCATACTCATGCTGTACCAAAGGAGCACTGAAGAAAAAGAAGACGACACACAAGCCAAGCTAGACAAGAGCTGCCCTGGTTCAGATGGTTTGGCTGTTTTCCTGGCCTGAAGGAAGCCTGAACCTCCAGGAAGAGAAAGGACTTGAACTTGGATCCCTTCCTCTGCAGGCATGGCAGCCACTGCTGCCAACCTCACTCAAAGTCTCTCATATGAGTATTTGCCCTTCCCTGCCAACTTGTTTCACAAGGGAGGTGATGGCCACCTTTACAATTTCAAAGATCCATTTTTTTTCAGCTATGTATAATTTTCTCCCAAGCAGAAAGGGCTTGTTTCTGGGAGCTAACCCTGCTCAGCGTCAGAAGCCATCCCGCTGCAGAAAGCACTGAATGTGGGACAAGTGCCTGGGAGCTCGAGATTCTCCCAGGTCTCCCAATAATCAAGCAGGTTTTCAACTGTTAGGCCTGAATGTATAAAAAATTCTGACCAAAAACGCCTTCAAGCTCCTAAATCCCTTCCGGGATTTTGTAGCAGAAAAAAAACCAACAACCAAAATGTAGCTAAGTGAAATGAAAGTGAAAATAACCCACACTTACCTGCCAGTAGAGACAAATGTCCTTCCTAGTGCAAAGAGCATAATAAAAGTAGCATCTCATTACCACTCTTGTAACACGTGGGCTTTTATATCCAGTGGAAGAAAAAATAGTACCCCAACAGTCAAAAATCCACCACAAGGAGACAATTAGTGAGGCTTTCTTCTCACTGACGGAGCAGAGGAGAACGATAAGAAAGAGTAAAACATTTGCTTATCAGCCACAGTTATTTTCTGCAGTGCAATCTGTCTACCAGCCCTTGCCATATGTGCCACTCTTTCTGTTTGGAGAGATGAAGGCAGCAGAAAGCTGTCCATCAAGATGCTAAACCTTCTGGAAAGCCCTCCCCTGCGCACTTTGCCCTGAAACGGGGACTTTTGTGGATGAACAGAAAACACTTAACTAGATTAAATGTAGCTGGTTCCTTGGTATGCACAGAGACAATTTGATTTGAATAATTCAAATTTTGAGGAGCTGAAGTGATTCAAATAAAATAAGGAAGCAGCATTGCTTTTTTCTGCACTTCTGTACAACCAGACCCCATCCTTATGGGTATGCATGGAAAAAATTCAGGGAGACAACACTTGGATTAATCACAAAATGTCTTTGATGACAGACAGAAGCTGGGGGCGGAGGGGTGGGAAGAAGGATAAAAGAACTTTCTGGGTAAACTGCAGGACTAACTATTTTCAGGGAGAAACACCAGCTCCATCTCTTCCTTTGGGCGTATGCCCCTTTGTGTAACGTGTTAGAGCCGGTTTTCCCCATCAACCACAACCCGAGTGATGGTGGAAAGCTATTTTGAAAAGTAAAATGTGCTGTTACTACAGAGTTCTTTTGCTCTGCCACATTGTGAAACTACCCCATACTAAGCTAATAAAAAAGAACAATCTCTCTCAAAACAAGGATTTCTAAGATCCGTGTGAGACAGAGCCAAGAGGACATGCTTTATAGACAGCTCAGATAAACAATAAGCCACACACTGTCCTTGCTCTGCAGGAAAGCAGACAAGAGTTCTGCCCATCGGCTGCGAGGAACCCATGACAATCCATGGCTGGAGGAATAAACCTGCAAGCGCACGAGAAAGAGTGCAGAGGATGGTCTAGACAGAAGGTTTGCAGTTCAGCCTCCAGGCAAACAGCATCTCACAGCTCAGAAGCATCACTTCAAGAGCTAAGGCAATTCCCTAAGCTAGTTTGCCCTGCCTAGAGGCTGCTTACTTTCTCCATAATGAAAGAAAACAGGTACCATCCCATCAGGATTTTCCAAAAAATAAATAATTAAAAGCCTTCTTAAGCCCACAGTCAAAAGAACATTTAACTCAGGCTACCTACATGCAGGCCAAATTAGTCAGGAGACACAACTTGCTCATGAGCTGGGGGTACTGCACACAGAGTGCCTGGTTCCCCTGTGAAACCAGCCCCCTGCTCCGCAGCACAGCATGACCAGGGAGTGGAGAAAGCTGTGCTGGCTCCGGTCACCCCTTGGCAAGCAGGTGACTTGTCCTGAAAGCAGGGCCACGCCTGAGTAGTCCCTACCTGTGCCTGGGATTGCCATTAGGATGCCATCCTCTAGTTGTCACTTGAATTAACCTGACGATAGAGGCAAGTTCTTTGATTCTCAGTGCTGTAGAGTGATGGCTATGCCTCGCCCTTGTTAACTCTGAAGACATTTCACTTTGCTGCTACACGTAACTTAATTTCCACCTAATTTCCAGGGAGAACTTTCCTTCTGATCCATGTAAAAAGGTTATTTTCAGAGCCAAATGCCTGACCCAGCTTTGAGAACACGGGAAAGGCAGAGTGTGACATGTTCTCATGCTCTTTGATATTTTTACAAAATCCCCCCACGTTAGTTTCTAAAGCGCTTGTCTGAAAATAAAACCTTTACATTCAGAACAACTGCTTATGCTCTCTATATGTACATGTACTACACCTCAGATGTATTCTGTACACAGATACTGAAAATAAACTGCTCCAAGCATCATCACAATTTACATAACAAAAATATGTTAGATCTAGAAGCTGTAGTCTTACATATACAAATATTATCTTAAATAAAAAACATTTAAATATTTTGTATGTAAACACATCTTTACATAAACAGTAGACTAGAATGAGACCTGGGGCCTCCAGACAGGACTCAGAGGGAAGTGGACATTGAGTTGACTATGCAAAGTCAGGTCTGGTTACACAGACTTGACAGAGACAAAGAATATGGAAGCAAAGACAGCACTGCATTTGTTTTCGGTCCAACTCTAAGAATCATATATTCTCCACTTCAGCCCTTGTAATTCCACAACCACCAAGGAAGACTGGAGACAACATCTGTTGAATAAAAAACCAAAAAACAAACAAACAAAAAAACCAAACCAACATTTTTCCTAAAACATTTCTCTATACCCTCATCTTGTTTGCCAGCTGTTTATTTCAATTAATTTCCCTATTAACTTGGCTGACTGCATGTTAACTATATATATACACACATATATACAAAATAGAATTTCACCATCTGTTAGATAGGGAGGTTTTTACAGTGCAGTTATTTATCTGCCTGAGATGCAAAGTTTGGCTGTTGCAGTGTGTCCCCCAATCATGCTGAAGCTCTCAGAAAGAAACCGCTTCAGTAGGACCACTTTTGAAAAGCAATCCTTTAAGACTCAAGTGAAAAGGTGAGTAAACATGCATAGTAACACACAGTAGGCCAACAGGTCCTGGTATGTATTCTCAAATCAGTAGCAGGAGCTAAATATTAAGTGACAATCTTCGACCTCCCCCTTGCAGAATGAATAACATGGAGGAGTGGGTGCTGAACTGCTGTCACAGCATTTCTGGCCACTTTCCTTGGTTGTCTCTTTGTCTTTGTTTAATAAAAAAAAATTAAGATTCCTAAACAAAGGCAGACAAATGAAAATCATTACCTGCTAAGTAAGTAGTACAAATTAAAATAAAATCAAAGAAAAGAAACCAAAAAAAAAGACACTAAAGAAACTTAAGTGGTAGCACCTATATAAAATACCAAACTAGTAGCCATATGTGGAAATTATATATAACAGATCTATTAATATAACTATAAATAAAGAAATAAACCAGAATAAACTTGTCCAATACAAGTACAAGAGGGTTAAGTGCTCAGAGGAGGATACTTGTCTTACAAGCAAACAGGGGGAAGGGTCAGGAGAAGTTTGCTGGGGTGGGGAAGCACCATGGCTCCAACTGCTACTCTTGTCTAGAGAACAAAAGCTGAGTTGTTAAAAAAACAAACAAAAAGAAGGCTTAGAATTATGAAGGAAAAATGCCTTTCAGTTCTCAGATACTTCATCACAAATTTGCAAAACATACAGAAGACATTTACTCACATCAGTAGGGAATTCTGGTTCACCACATTTTGGGAAGAGAGTAAGAAAGAAGCAATGTTCTCAAAAGCCCAGCCAGGTAGGAGGACGTTCAGATTCCTAACTCCAGGCACCACTTTTCTGTATCCCTGGTCAAAATGGTTCCAGCAATAGAGGCTGACAGAAGCATGCTACATTGAGAACAAGACAACCTTCTTCTCCTCCTCCTCCTCCCCCTCCCCCCGTCCAATCTCTTCTCAGCACACTGAAATTTTGCTTTTGAGATTCTATGGGGGATGATACAATTTTCACTTCCTCATTTATTCTCTGTATGTAGCCCTTAAGAGCTAGGTTTTAAAATACTAGTCTTGCTTTGAAGGATATTACTTCATTAGCATTACTTTTGGAAAAAGGTCTTTAAGAGGCAGATGATTCAGCCTCGGGAGTACCACCTTCTTTGTAGTCCCTAACCACAATGCTCATTTTCCCAAACCAAGCACTTCTCAACAAGTTAGGTTAGGTTCACAGACATAAAAAAATTCAAATTCTCATTTCTTTTTTTCTTTTTTTTATTCCTAACCCACGCTAAACACTTTCACATGTTTTATGCCAGATACTTACATGAAACATTTCTATAGACTTTATAAACCTTTTGTTTTTTTAATTGTTATATTGTCCAAGAGCCAGAAACCATCACAGAAAATGCTCCTACTGCTCTGGGAGCTGCGCAATGAACCCAAAAGATTATTCTGTCTCTGAGACAGACTCACATTCCCATGGCATATATCTCTTTTTCATAAAAAGGGAACAGTGCTGCGCACCAAGACAATGAGACCCCAGACATGCTACACAAGGTCCAGTGCTGCTGTAGACACCTGCCTACCCTTTGTAGAGAAACAGCAGCAGTAGCAGCTGTGTTGATAAGGCCAGGTTAGCTTAATGCAATGGCACTAGCATATGATGGAGTACTTGGAAATAGCTTCCAAGCTTCTCTGCTCCCATCAGCAACAACAGAGTCAAGAAATTAGTCAGAACTTCACCTGCAAACTGCCAGCTGATAAAATCCAGATCCTGTAAGAAATGATTTTAACTTACTGTCAAGTTCAGAGCAGTCCAGTGGCTCATAGGGATGGGGTCTAGTGGGTCAAATAGACTATGCCACAAGTCACCTTCACTTGGCAGAGTCACTAAAAAGGAATACCTAGAAATCAAGTGCACATTTTATCCCGAGAAGAATCCTTTCTGCATCAAGCCTGTAATATAGAGAATTATGAGGGACATTCCCCTCCAAAACAAACCCCAAACAAACCTACTCTATAGATACTAGTTTCCAGGTAGACACAGACATTTGTGTCAAAAAAACAACTTTTCACATTTCTGTAAAGAACTGTTTAATACTGCAATAAAAAACAGCCTTGATTTTCAGTGGTTCCGAGAGTTAAAAAGCTAGTAATTCCAATTTAATGAACTATGAAGTGGGCAAACAGGGTAATTAAAAGCCTTCATCCTGTCCCTTCTGTGTGCAGCCTGAAAACCTAAAGTGCAGTCAACAACATGATCCGATTTTCATTCAAAGGAGACATCTTACTTTAAAAGCAGTAGACTCAACTACAAGTAACACTGTCTCTTATTGTCAGTCATATGGGATGAGAACACAGAAACAATAAATAAAATCCCAGGGAATTAGTTTGCCTCTGTATATTGAGTGAATGTAAAGAAAACGTATAGGGAGAAGGAAAGAGTCCTGAAAAGGCCGTCCCAGCTAAGGAATTTTAAGATGGAAAACATAAAGCCTTTCACAGAACCAAGAAGTTACACTGGAATGCTACTGCAGTAAGGAGTAATTTGCATACATTTCTTTATAAACTTCAGAACTGGAAATACATGAACTCAGATTTACTGCTTGTCCATACAGACCAGTTTACCTGAACATAGTTTCAATAAGGTTAAATTCTGAACTGATACTTACTTTGTTGTTAAAGCACAGAATCATAGAATGCTTTGAGTTGGAAGGGACCTCTACAGGTCACCTAGTCCAACCCCCCTGCAGTGAGCAGGGACATCCTCAACTAGATCAGATTGCTCAGAGCCTCCATCAAGCCTGACCTTGAATGTCTTCAGGGATGGGGCCTCCACCACCTCCCTGGGCAACCAGTTCCAGCGTTCCACCACCCTCATAGTAAAGAGCTTCTTTCTAACATGCAAATCTACACTTCTCTAGTTTAAAACCATAGCTCCTTGTCCTATCACTACATGCTCTTGTAAACAGTCCCTCCCCAGGTTTCTTGTAGCTTCGTTCACGTACTGGAAGGCCGCTACAAGGTCTCCCCAGAATCCCCTTTTATCCAGGCTGAACAACCCCAATTCCTTCAGCCTCACCTCATAGGAGAGGTGTTCCAGCCCTCTGACCGTTTTCATGGCCTTTCTCTGGACCCACTCCATTAGGTAGGTCCATGTCCTTCGTGTGTTGAGGGCTCCAGAGCTGGACACAGTACTCCAGGTGAGGTCTCACTAGAGCAGAGTGACAGAATCACCTCTCTCGATCTTCTAGCCACACGCCTTTTGATGCAGCCCAGGACGTGATTGGCCTTTTGGGCTACAAGTGATCATAGTTAGTCCATGTCCAGCTTCTCATCCACCAGAACCCTCAAGTCCTTTTCTGCAGGGCTGCTATTACCTCATCCCCCAACCTGAATTGATAATGAGGATTGTCCTGACCCAGGTGCAGGACCCTGCACTTGGTCTTGTTGAGCCTCATGAGGTTCACCTGGGCCCATTTCTCCAGCTTGTCCAGCTCCTCCAGCTCCCTCTGGATGACATCCTGTCCCTCTGGTATATTGACCACACCACTCAGCTTGGTATTATCTGCAAACTTGCTGATGGAGCATTCAATCCCGCTGTCTATATCATTGATGAAGATATTACACAGGAAGCACACCAGTATGAACCCTTGAGGGACACCAATTATCACCAAACCCCACCTGGACTTTGATCCGTTGACCACGACTCTCTGGATGCAACCATCCAGTCAATTCCCTATCCACTGAACAGTCAAATGCATAGCTCTCTAACTTGGCAAAAAAAAAAAAATGGGTGTAATGTGTCCCTTCTTCCAGTCACCAGGGACTTCACCTGACTGCCAGGACTTTATGAATATAGTGGAGAGTGACGTGGCAACTACATCAGCCAATTCCCTCGGGACTCTGGGATGCATCTCATCTGGTCCCACAGACTAGTGTATATTCAGGTTCCACAGGTGGTCGTGAACCTGATTTTCACTTACAGTGGGAGGGACTTTGTCCCCCTGGTCCCCACCTTGTGGTCTTTTAACCTGGGAGGTGCAGGGAGAGCAGTTGCCAGTGAAGACCAAGGAGAGAATGTTGTTGAGAACCTCAGCCTTCTCCCCATCTGTTGTTACCAGCTTGCAAAATAGCATGTTGCACAGCTTTAGCTTCAGCCAATCCCTACTACTAAATGGAAGTATATATAAAGCTAAAACAGTTTACAAAGAGTCTTGCTTTTTTTCCACTAAGTAAATGAAAATGAATCACTGCACCTTTCGCATATGCAATAGAAGATGGATTTATTTTTTTTTTTGAATGCTGGATTTGGAGAACACCACATCTGCTGGAGCTCTGGCTGGTTTGAGACCCATGTTCTCCACTGCCCCCCTGACTCCCTTCAGACTTGTGAATGTAACCGAGGGGATGCTTTGGCTCAGAGATTCCTATTAGCTGTGGGGTCAAAGCATGCAATGAACTACCTATAAAACTTTGTCCCAAATAATTATCGCAAATGTTGGTACACAGCATCCTTAGGGTAAGAAAATACACAAACAAGACCCTGAACCTCACCAAAAATTTCAAATCTTCAATTAAAAAGCCTCCTAACAGTCACACCTGATGCCTCACTTGCTCTCCCATTTTTCTTTTGCCCTCCTTCCACTCCCCAAATCCTGGAAAAACAGTAAAACAGGAATTATTTTTCTAGGACAAACGCTTCCACTTGAAAGCATTAAGCACAGTTATTTCAAAATACCTACACACTAGAGCTCTTCACTTTCATTTTTCTGCCAAGATGTCCTGAAAGCAATCAGCTTTAGTAAAAATAAGCAACTAATGCATTAATGATCTTCCATTTATTGTTCTGTTTTCAGAAGTCTACCATCTCTTTTTGCTTTTAAAGAAGCCTTAACCAGAGGACTTGTTTGCATACATTGCACAACGCCCAACAAAACAGGAAACCTTTTTTGCAAGGTGGTTATAAAAGATATCTGGAAGTTTACCAGGGTTTCTAGGATGCCTACTGGAAAACCTTACAGATAACTGTACAACTATTACTACATACGTATCCTAGGAGACCAAAGAGCTTTTGAATTTAAGAGCACGTTTCCCAGCCACCCCCTTGATACACAACTCATGCATTTATAAATAATACAAATAGCCGTGAGAAAGGAGAACATTGGCTTAATTTCAGCCAGAATGGACACTGACCTCTGCTTATACCAGCATAAACATTTCGTTTTATTTCACTTTTCTCACCTTCTGACTAAAAGGATGTCAGAAATCTCACATATTTCATAAAATGTGTTTTTAAACTTGAATTTTACAACTGAGCAAAGCTAGTTTTTTCCGTCTTTAAAAATTTATATACATATATGCAAATCATCAGAAAGAGCATCTGTATTCTTGTAATTGAAATTTAGGTTCCTGACCACAACATTTTGCAAAGCATCAACCTGTTAAATACAAGGTATCAGAGAATCATATGATTTAGAAAAAACTTTCAGAAAGAGAAATGAAAACAAAAACAAAATTAAAAAAAAACCAAACTCCAAACTAAATCAAAAGCACAGACCAGATAATTCAAGAGAGACTCACTTTACACTTCGGGTTAAAATAGCCATGCATTTGAAACAAGCTGAATCAAAAGTATTCCCTTAATTTCTTGTTTGTAATTCTTGTCACAGGGTCTATCCTGCAGTTAAACACTCGGCACCCAGCCTCTGAAGAAGAGCATCTTTAAAATGCCGAGTGGAGCCCCGGAAACACCCAGGTATGATTCCTTGGCAGCCAGCACCAAGGATCTGTTACAAAACCTGCAACACAGAGCGTGACAGCCCCTTCCCTTCATCACCTTTTTAGTCTACATTTCTTACCCTTCTATCCCAGCTGAGGCGAGGAGGGAGCACACCATACCTGCCCAACATAAAGGAAAAGAAGAAGATATTGTTGTTCTCCTGGAGGAGGGGATATCACATGACAACAGGGAACTTCAAGGAAAAAGGTTGTGGGCATGCCGGCATACGCAAATTAATTCACCAGTGGGTAATTAAAACAGGATCAGCCCCTCCTATAACCACTAAGCAGCTTTCGGGGTTTGATTTCCTTAAAGCAGTAAATTCATCTAATCACCTAACCTCACACGAATGCGAGCGAAGCCCTAATAGCTGTGGCTCAGTAAATACTAACCGAAGCAGAAGCCAGCGTAAAAGATCTGCAGGCGGTCTCTTACACTGTGTCCTTTTCAAATCCTAAACCTAACATTAAAATTAAAATAAACCGCAGGCTAAAATGTCGCCAGCAGTTTCTCATGAATGCATAATGAAATGGTGCTACTACATCTGGAGCACCACAGTTTTGTAAGCACACCCGGAGAGTATGTGTGGGTATCACACACAGAGGAATACTAACAATAACTCTATGTATATAGTGGCTTTACAACACACACAGGACACTGCAAGTCCCTCACGCTCTCCGTGTGCTGTGTGCTATGACTATTATGTAAAACAATACAATGTTGACAAGGAAAAAAATCAACAAATTGGATTATGTAACGTTATTTTTCTTTTTTCCCCTCTTTCATTTAAGAAAATTGTCCTTTAAAATTAAAAAAAAAAGAAAAAGAAAAAATCAAATGTTGAAACTGTTCTCAAAACCACGCACACTTTCTGAAAAAGTCTCAATTCCTGTGTAGTTTTATAATTCTGTATCTCAATATTAGAGGGATATTCAGTGTAGAAAGTTAGATTTATACCCTGAAATTACTCTGCTTTTAGGAATTAATAACAGAAGAAGAAAAAAAAAGCATTCTGCTTTTCTTTCAAATTAACTGACTTCATGGCTTTTTGAATACTAGATATACTGCATATCTGCAGACTCACAAACTACAAACCACTGTCTTCCACAACAGCTTTCATGAAGTCTGTCGGACTTCAATAACTGCACTTTCAAACTGCATAGTTAAGTATTATTTTTCCGTTATACTAGACATAATACAAATGAGAGTGACAAATGACATAATACAAATGCAGGAGAGTCTACAGCCAGCTGCACACACAATATACACCATATCCCTCAAGACACTATCCTCTCCCTTCACTTAGTTCCATGAAGTGGATTAAAAAAAAAAACCCAGACCTCCTAAACCTACAAACAACACCATAAATCAGCAGTCCACAAGTACGCTCCAGAGGCGAAGGGTTCAGTTTGAGATCTCAGTGGATGTTTCAGAAGACTTCACGGTGGTCTTTATATCACCCTCCACTTGAGAAAACAAGATTGCAAAGTAAATTACCCATCTGAAAAAGTACCAAAACTGTCCTTCTTAACTCTTCTTGGCTTGGCATGGTCTTAAAACAAACGGGCTTGGACAAATAGCATAATGAAGACTGATGTCATTCTGGTTCATAAGAGAGCTGCATGGCCTAGATGAGGCATCACCCCTGGTGAGGCCACCAGAGCAGTTAAATAAATTGTCCAATCAGAAGCAAGGCCCATTCTGCTCCTTCCCATGAGATGAAATCTGTGATGATATTTCAAAGACCTAGAGTGCTATGGAAACTTTTGACCTTTTCTAGAGACATTTCCAATGGCACTAAAATGACGTTGGCAATGATATTTCCACTAGGCTAGGGGTGTTTTCTTTGGGTCTGAGCATATGCCTGTAATAGCCCATTTCGTCTTGAGAACCAATATAAACCAATCCTGGCTACAGTGACACCAATACTACAACTACATGGATTTCTTTTAGCATGCAAGTGTCATTCATGGCTGGAAACAGCATTTGCTAAGATACCAAGATTTTAACATAAGGATCTTATCTGTACTGTGAAACAGCACAGTGAAACACCACGCAGCAGAGGAAGGGGGTAAAAGCAGAGCCCTCATCCTGCCATACCGAAGTTGTTCCCCAGCCCTGACACCACAAGTGTCACTCTGAACCCCTAAACACCAGCAATGCTCCCACTACTGAGGAAGATGGAAGAGGACAGCCAGGATCTGCCTGCTTAGCCAACAGGCTGAACTGAAATTCTGGGTTTGAGCCCCAGAACTGCCTTCAGGAGCCATGTCTTCAAAGGACCCGAACTGCTGAAGGAAGCATGTTCTCCCCTGCGTGTTGAAACTATTCCCCTGCATCAACATGGGGTTTAATGCACAGACTCCACCATTTCAGAAGGGCTTTGCAGCAGGAAAACTAAGAATTTAAGATTTTATTTCAATTAAGCATGCCACATGATTGCAATGATTGAGTAATGAAATGTTATTGGTAAGAAAGAAAACCCCACCACAAAACTCCATATTATACTAACTGCAAGAAAAAGAAAACCAAACCTATTTCTGAAGGAAGAAGTAACCAACTTCTACCTCATTAAAAAGCTGAGAAATGTGCACATCACCACTAAAATATAATTAATACACAGCCTTCAGAAGAGTCCAAAGGAGCAATTTAATTAACCACCCGCTGATTTCAGAAATGGCAAGAACACACAAAGGTAACGGCACCTTATAATTGAAAATGTCCTGTTTGTTTAGCTGAGCGATGGTGCTGTTCTATGTTGTGCATAAATATAAGGAAAAGTGGCTTGAACTCGTGACATTCTTGACTTCCTAAGGTGTGACAGAACAACGTACTGCCAATGATACAGTCACTGTATGCTCCACTTATTTAATGCCTTTACCTAAGAACCTCAAAGTCACTGGCAAACAAAGGTTTTTGCTGTTATGGGCTTTTTCCATGCCCTCTTCAAAAACGTAGAAAAGCTGTGAGGAAAGAAAACAATTTTTTTGGCATGACTATAGAAACAAACTACCGCCTCATGCAGGGACATAGTTTATATTTGTAGTTCTCCCACTTCCATGCAAAGGGATCCTCTGTAAGTCCCAATAAATTATTTCCGTTGACGATCATTCTGCCATTCCTCACCTTTTTCCTTCATGTGGGAAAAGCTTCCTTTCAGCTACTACATCCTTTATTAAAGCTTTAGAAAAGCAGCTTTTACCAAGATAAGAAAATGAAGTAGCAAACCATGTGAAAGGCTCTCTCTCATCTTTATCATTGGACTTTTCAGGGATAAAGCTAAACTGAATTAATATTCCTTCTTGCATTCACAAAACTCAAAATGCCTTTGTGCTGCTACATTAGAACCATCAAAGTCTATTTGATGGAACATGAAACAGAGCAACATCTGAATTTATGAGCTGCCCATCTCCCTATCTAACAGACACTAAGTTATTGCCAGACTAAAAGACTTTTCTTACAGGACTCAACGACATACCATAAAATGAGCCTCAGCAGTCTGACACCGCAGCAGCAGCACACAAGGGTGGATGCGGCTGCTACGTACATCGGTCTCAGGATCTCTGGTCCCACCTGTCCCCTCTATCAGCAGCCCTGGGATGACATCAATGACATTACATAGCATTGGCTGCCTGGCCACCTACACCAGGAAAAGCATTCCTTAACAGAAATTGTACCATTAAATGCTGATCCAAACAGCATCACTGTATGACATGTCTAGCTGAAGTGATTAGCTTGTGTGTACACACTAAATACACATTTCTGCAATTTTCCATCCAACGGTGAAAACTTATTGGTAGTAACTAGTTAAATTTACTCTTCCTAAGGGTTTCCCATCCTTAAGTGTTTATGATATTTACTCAAGTCTGTAGCACACCATTACCAGGCCTACCTGCCTGTATCAGCAATGCCATCAGATATCTAAACATCTCTAAAATGATGAAACCTCCCATTACTTTTAGGCACTATGGTTTCTTTACCAATTAGATGAGGAGAGGAGTGTTCTTGAATAAATACCATAAAGCAGCTTCTAATAATGTTTGTAACACCCTTTTATAAAAAAAGAAAAAAAATAAAATCTTTCCAGTTTTCCCGTGTTAACTCTTTAAATGCATTCACATCAGAAACTGGCAGGTCCCAGCTATTGCCTGCAACAGCACCAGTACCTTTGGGTTCCTTGTTAATAGCCCCTTATGTATCTCTCCTCAAAGGACTCTTAGGCATCTTACTGAAGGACTCAACACAGAGCTGTTTACCAATGGATAATCATGATGACTGCTGCACATTTCCAGGATGCATTCACCCCATGAAAATGGTTTAGATTTTCTGCTTCTAAATGTTATAGAAAATACATTGTTTAAATTGTAATGTATCATTCAACTGCCTGCAGCTTTCAAAACAATCTAGACTGCTCAATGTTGCTGACTTGTTTCTAACATTTGCTATTACAATAAACTTTATCAGAAACGCTTGCCTTCCTCCATGCCACTAATATATTTTGAAAGAAAATGATGATGCCCCATGACTCTTTGAAAGAAATCCATTTACCCATCATACTCCTCCGTAACAACTGCACTTTAAGTCTCTCAAGTGGTCTTACCTGCAGTAAGAGAACATCCATAGTACACAGATTTCATGCTCTAGGTTAAGTGGGTAGCATGCATTAGAAGAGATTGACCACAGCTAGAGAAAGGCTTAATCATACAAATATTTCTAACAAGCATAAGGATCTTCTGGGGAAAGCTCTCAAAGATAAATGGTGTTTCTGTAACTCACCAAAAGTCACCTGGGATAAAGGCTGGGGGAAAGGGAACGGGGAGTCCTCAGTAGCACAGGAGAGCTCTCTATTTTTCACAAAATAACAGAACTTGCCATTGAAGAGAGCAAAAATACCAGCTCTTGCAGTTGACCTTCCTCAAAACCTGCCTGTAGAAATTCCTCGACTGCTCAAGTTTGTTTCTATTTAAATGGGTTAAATGCTGCCTATTTTCCCCTGTCAATAGGCAGATTGTTTCTTTCTAACACCATTCTCCTGTATTTCTGCTATGCAACTTTGAAGAGCCAGAGTTGTGGTGGCTGGTTTATGACACTGGCCCTTACCATCTCCCTGGGTAGGCTGGAGGGGCAGGCAGCAGCCGGACAGGACTGAGTCCACTTCTATGCAGACACAGGAGGAATGCAAGGAGATAAGTTATTAAGTGATCAAAATACAGACAGAAAAATAATTCATTTTTAATATTACATGGGGGATGTAAGGAGTTATTAATTGCATCTTCTAGATTAATTGCTACTTCCATTAGGTTGTGGTACGGTGAAGTCATTTAATTTAAATCAAGGGATTTAACAGCACTTTGTATTAGTTTAATAATGCTAAAGCTTACTATATATATTCAAGTATTTAACTCACAAGAGCTATATTTTTTTCACGAATTTATAAAATTAGTTTAAAAATGAAGTGTATTTCATTACCATTCCTGGTAGAGAATCTTATTTAAATTTTACAAGAATAATGAAAATAAGTAACACCATTTCATGTTTAAATACAACTTAAACCTTTAAGCTTTAAAAGCATTCACTTAAATCATACTGCTTAACACTACAAAATTAGATTCTTTCAGTGCAGTAATACTGGGGGTTTTGCCTCTCTGCCCTCCCTGCCACCAAAGAAGACTTACATTTGATTTCTACCACTTCCATTCACTGGTATTTCACCACAGAACATAATTTTGGAAGTGGCTGAGTCTTGCCTTGAGCTTGAATTATTGCTGCAAACATCTTATCCTTACAAAATTCCTTTGCATTCTCAAAACTAGGATAAACAGAAAATAAAGTATGGTTAAAAGTGTTTTTCAGGTTTCTCTGCACATCAGCAACTCAACTACCTCAACACTGATGCCTCTGCACAGAACCTGCTTTCATACAGCCCACTCAGATTCCTCAACCCAGCAGCTCAAACAACATTTGTTATCTTCTTGCAAATATCTGCTACTGACTATTTGCATTTGACAGGCTTTCCCATAGCTTCTGCTTGTAAGAGTAACCTTCAGGGTGGCTTTCATTAGCACTGTCTAATTTTACATTTCAACAGAGCAGGAGAACACAGACACTCACCTTCCAGGGATCAGCCAAGGTAATTTCTAGCTCACAAAACCAGAACTACTTATGCCACCTCCCCACATCCCTATTAGCATCACAGCTAGAGGTTGGTTTGGGGTTTTTTTGTTGTTGTTGTTTTGGGTTTTTTTTTAATGTCTTATGTATGTGCATTATCTTTTTTTTACGAAATAAAGAATACAAGAAAATTACTCAAACAAAATACGCAGACTGTCTGCCTAAAACTAACCTGGCAAACAACCTTAGAATTCCTTCAGGACACCAAATGTCCTTAAACTCAGTTTTCTGAATTGCGAGGAATCCACTCTACTGCTACATTTCCTAAGTAATTTCTTACAGGAGAATGACATTTGGAGTTGAGGACAAATTTAGTTCTTCCCATGCCAAAGTCTGCATTCACTTTGTGGTTTTATAAACCAGAATTGCTAAATACATGTAAACCTCTTAAATAAATAAATAACTACAGCACCGAGGAAATTTTTCTTCCAGAATTACTTTGCAGTGTAACTAGAATAGTACTTCTCATTCGCCGCAGTATTATGTTGTGTTACTAACTGAAAAGTTCAAACCATTTTCATTTCTTTATTACCAGTAGCAACCTACAAAATACTGCCATCAATAGTAAATCTACATGAAGTCGCACTCCCCCGGTACATTTTGTGCATAGCAATCAGTTCATAACGCAATCTTGTGTTGTTTAAAAGTCAGTTTATTCTTCAATTACTCTGGTAGCCTGACTCTAATTTATTATATTTTCTGGTACATTTGATTTTGGATATTATGACATCCTGGCTCATGCCATTAGAAAGCAAATATAAAACGGTGAGGATGTCTAGGGACAGCAACAGCCTGGAAAATTAACAGTATCACTGTCTCTGTGCTCAGCTAGACCTCTCCTGCATTAGCACTAAAATATTTGGCAGTACCTCTCCAATGTAGACTTGACATCCAGGAAAGGCACCATAAAACCTCAGCCAGTGCGGCAGGCAGCTCAGGTGCTTGGGAGGGCAGCTGAGAGCCTCTGATCCTGCTGGGGCAGCTGAGCTGCAGAAGAAATGAAACACTAGCCCTGCTGCTGCTCGGAGCCCATCAAAGAAACCAACACCGTTCTAAATATCACCAATCCTATACCCATTGATTTTTATTTTTTTTTTCCCGATTTTATTTTTAGCATTGCATTGTTTCTGTCCTAGCTACGATTTCTTTCTCCCAGCACCCAAGGTGAAATGAGAGGCAGCAGCCAAAAGCCTCCTCAGAGCATCTCTCCTGAGAACGCTGGCAGAAGGGAGGGTTTCGCCTCCCCCTCCGGCTTGGCGACTGACTACATTAACCTTCAGGGCACGCTGCCAGCCCCACCTACTTACTCAGGCTTTTGCCAACAAGGGAAGCTCTCACCGCACTGATGTGTCCTCTGAAGACGCATCCTCTTTTGCTTACTTCTTACTTCCTGCTACTACATTTGGTGTTTGAACTCCTGCATGCAGAGGATGGAGGGGCAGTCCTGATGGAGAACCGGCAGACTCCTGTATTCATATCTGACCTATTTCCCTACAACAGATTCTGACAACAACAAACACGAAAAATCCTCACTCACATGCCTGCACAGCTTGCTCTGTCCCAAGAAATTTCACCTTGGATTTTGAAAAAATTTCTATTTCCCTTCTGTCTGCTCCTCAGAAAGCCTGAAGACAGCTTGGCAAAACAGTACCCAAGAGCGAATGCTTTGCAGGCAGCTGGACCCACGAGAGGCTGCTGACACTATAAAGAATTGGCAGTGGGGGAAACCTGACTGGACCCAAATCCTCACTGATCATTCTGTCCTCCAGGAAAAAAAAAAAAAAAAAAAAAAAAAAAAAAAGAGGAAAAAAAGCAGACTACTTTTCTTTTTTTCTCTCCTGTCTCTAAGCTGTCTTGTAGCTCAGTCAATATTGCCAGCTCCTACTAAACCTCATAAGCAGTAAGGATTTTATTAATGATGTAGTTGGTGCAATTTAAAAAGACAATGTCAAAAATTACACGTAGCAATGTTACATCATGATGATTCAGATTGCAAGCTAATTTACAAAATTAAGAAATACCACTTTTTAGATTACCAACTCACTGCCTTTCAGTTTTCCCTACCCCTCTGGAACTTGTGTTGTAACCCAGTCAGTTGCTGGTTTCTGCTCAGAAGCATTTTTACTACATCAGCCCAGCCCCATGCAAAGGATGGACACAAAAGGAAAGAGCATGAAGGATCCACAAGCATATTTCCAATGTTAGGTTGCCTGATTTCACACTTAAAAAAAAAACTCCAGAGAAACAAAGTTATTGGTGCATGAGAAACATGGAGTACAATTTTAGCTTGTGAAGTCTGATGGAGTCAGAGCAAATCAAATCAGGCCACACTTAGATGGGATGGAGAACTGGGACAGAGGGGCTCTTCCCTCCTGTTAACTGCTACCCCGTGCCCCAGCATAAAGAAATATCACCACCATGATGATAGAAAATAGCTCCTCTCATTTTTCCTGGGTACCAGGAAAACATATTGATCATCTTCTTTAAAAGCATGTGACAACTTCAGCTCCAATCATCTTCTCCTCTCAGCCCCATATACAAGTAACTTGTCTATGCTTATGCTGCAAATCAATGCACATGCTCTGGTGTCTCCCTGCACCAGCTCTCATTATTCTATGTCTGAAATAAACCATGAATCAAGATGGGAGAATCAATTTAATTTCCTAGCATGCAGAGAATAATCAGCAATAGTTTATATAAGATTAGATATAGGGAAGCAATTCTTTATTATGAGGGTGGTGAGGCACAACAACAGGTTGCCCAAAGAGGTTGTGGAGGCTTCCATCCCTGGAAGGGTTCAAGGCCAGGTTGGATGGGGCTTTGAGCAACTTGATCTAGTGGAAGGTGTCCCTGCCCATGGCAGTGGGATTGGAACTAGATGATCTTTACGGTCCCTTCCAACTCAGGTTGTTCTATGATTCTATGTCAGGCAGCTTTATTTGGGGCACTGCCTCAGGCATGCAATGGCAATTTACAGTGCGCACCAAGAAGAGGAGGATTTGTATATAAAATGATTTCATAATCTGAAAAAAATCCCTCAGTAAACAAAGAAAGTTTACAGATAATCGTATTAAAGATTAGAGTTGTTCTGAAACAATGCAGAATCTATTGGAGAACATCTGGGAAGAAAGATGGCCGTTTTAAAAGCAAAACCTTGGGGGGAAATATTTGTCCCTCTCAAACAGAAAACAGTAATTCATTTTATTAAATCCTAATCCTCTTCAATTCATGTTAAGGCAGGGCATTTATTCCAATAAAGAGTTTCATCAATCTATTTAAATGCCATTTTATAAAAACATAAATATTTAAATACAGTTTTATATCTAAATAAAATGCTTGGTTATTTTACCTTTCTTCAATTGCTTCCATTTTATTTCAAATTTGAGAAGCAGGCTAATTTTAGGTCAGAAAACTGAGGAAGTTTATTGTTAAATAAGAATAGAACTTAACCTCTGGACTGCAGAAAAATATATCACGATAGCAAAAGCTACTGATATCTGCCTTTTTATATGCACCTACTGATCAGCTGGAAAATTAAGCTAACTCCTCCTTCTATCTTAGAAATGTTGTTGTTTTTCCATCACTCATTTACTGTTTTCCAAATTTTTGTTGTGGTAATTCATATGAAAATCCCCCAATAAAACCAATAAATTGTTCATGACATTTTCTATAATCAATGTTGATGATCAATAACTTTTATTGAAGCTCCTCACTGCTATAACTGCTGACAGCACCGGAAGAATTAAGTTACTCCACAACTAAGAAGTAAAAACAAATACTAGAGAACTGAACAATAATTAAGTTGGTAAAAACATATTAGACCAGATTTCTAAAACATCTTTACATCTTCCATTAAAAAATGCTTAATTTGGAAGGATTTCTAAGTTAAGATCTAAAAAAGAAAGAAAACAAAAAAAAAAAAAATGTGGAAAGAATAAGTACATTTTCTTTTTTTCCCCTTTTTGTATGTTTTTACCTGCTTCTATATAGAAATTAATTTTATATACATATATGTAAAGTAAGTTCAATGACATGAAGAATGCTAACCAGGTTTGTACCAGCAGCAACTGAGCCCTAGCAAAGAAATTCCATAAGGGATGCTTTGCCATAACCACATCATCACAGCTGTAGTGAATTCAGTGACTTCCTCAGGGGTGGAAGCAGGTGAAATGACTCTCTCCCCCACAGAGGACCCCATGGAGTCACCACAGCAGATTGAATTGTACAGTCAAGCTGTAGGGATAGCTAAGCAGGGCTCAGCACATCATCTGATAAACAGCATATATGGGACAGCAACTGCTCCTAATATGTGGGTGCATTGTAGTGAAGTCCCTTCTTCTCTTGCATTTCAACTTAACCTGCTTAGCAGGTTTTCAGGTATACACAGCCTCACCTATATCAACTTTTCAGAATAAACCATCTTCTTTATTTTCAAAGTCACTATCACAGCTAAAGCAAAACTTTTTCCTCTGTGACCTACTGAGGTAGGGAAAAAAAACCAAAACAAGACAAAATCACAGCACAATGTTGATATTACTGTGCAAAGTAAGTTGCCTTCACTAAACTGGAGACTTACTTATGAATGAATGATACCCATTGTGAAATCCGTATTGTTGTGATCATTTGCAGGAGTTAACAGGTCAAGCTGTACCACAAGTTCTTGATTAAGTATCTTCTGCTTCATAATGGCATGACTCTTATGAACATGCTTCACAGCTTTTCCAACTTTTTAAAACATGACTTAGGAAAGCATTACACTTCTAGAGCATTTCTCTAGTCAGTGGCACACATCCCTTATCGCAGAAGAAAGAACTGTAACAGAACTGTAACAGTTTCATTTCACACTCCAGTAACCCCAAATTCCACATTACCTCTCACTTTAGTGTTAATTTTCCTATACATTCTCTTTTTCTGCTTACATGGCAAGACAGCTCAGGTCAAGTGCACAGACAAGACGTGCTGCTGATTCTCCTTTTTACCACCACTGAATCACCTTCACTTTTGCTTCAGCGGGAAGTTATTTTCCCTGCAGAAAGTAGGAGAGCCACAGTCAATGGATTAAGTCAGCAGCTATCAGACAAAATGGATTTCAAAGTGTGAAAGAAAACCCCAACCTCTCCCTACAGCTAAACCCACAAATATTATTTATGCAGGATCCTGCCCATGCTGTATAAATACACCACAACACGTATATTTGCTGCTGTACATACGGTGAAGTCTAATTCAGCTCATGTCACTTCCACTTATAGACAGAAACATATCAGAAACTATAGAATATAAAAGTATCAGCACGGAACAGACATGCTGAGCCATCCTCCAGATAACTGAAATGAAGAGTGGTTATTTTGTCAGCTGAAGTGGAAAGATACCTTTTTTACTGGTGATTGAAAAAATGAAATACATTTGGTGGTTGTCGCTGCATTCTTATGAAGCTTTGCAATGTGTGTGTAAAGATCTAACTTACATACCTTTTTAAAGCATTCAGATGAAATGCATCACAGATTCACAAGTACACAAACATATTTTCATTTTTAGCCTAATATAACCTGATGAGATTGGCTTTACTGTCAATATTTAAAAGGAATTGAAGAAGTTAGCATAAATCCTGAACTCATTCAATACTGAGCAAACAGCATTTTATGCTGGTTTAGTACAAGGCAGGAAACTCTGATTTTTAAAGCTTCCATCTTCATTAGAAGCAGCAGTGACAGCTTGGTAATAGACTACTTGTAAAAACAGTCCAGGAATTGACTTGTACTAATTTTTAATTAACACAGTGAAAGATGTGGCACAGACATGGAACTATTTTACTGATTCACTGGGTGAACAGCTGAGGCAGCCCCATGGAGCAGCAGGGGTTTGGATGCCAGCTGTGGTACATACATATGGTACATAATGCACCAAGGGTACAGTTCCAGCTGTATGATCAGAATGGGGTTTAGAGCAACCTTTTTGAACATGACCAGAAAAGTTCATACAACACATTAGGATCTACGTGGTCTTTTGATGTATCGATCAACTTACACTTACAGTTACTTCACTATGGTTACAAACAAATTGTAAACAACTTAATTTTCTCCTGGGTGATTTTGTTTGGTTTGGTTGTTTTGGTTATTGTTTTGGTTTTGGTTGTTGTTGTTTGGGATTTTTGTTGTATTTTTGGTTGGTTGGTTTTGTTTTTTAATCATGATAGGGGCCAGGGGAACAGATCTACTAAAAAAAGGCAAGAACACAGAGGGTGGGCTAGTGGTAAATAAATGCATGAACTTGTAAGTAACAATAAGGCATCCTCCTCTGCACGAAGTGGCAATAGCTGCTATTGATTTTTTTCCATAACTTTTAACCTCCAAACATGTAGAAGCAACTTAATATGGTGCATATTCAAGTAGTTAATCTATTGGAAATAGCCAGTGCACTATCCACAAAGCATATACGAATATTAACATCTCCAGTGTCCTCCTTGAGATGTAACTTGCTCTAGATGTTGGCTACTCAGCTGTAAGACGGACTTTGAATGTACTGTTCCTCACAGACTGTTACAGAAGTCACTGGAAGAACCAACTGTGTCGAAGTCAAAATATGGTTAGCTGAAGAGCCTTTGTGGGGGTTGTGGGTTTTCTTGTTGATGTTTTGCTTCAGCTAGAGTAGCAGGTAGCGATGTCAGTAAGGGGAGTGATTTGGATGACATCACTAAACAGGCAGAAAACCCCAGTATAGGCTCTATTCTATTGCCGTAAGAGTACGCTGCTGATACAGCACGTTTCGTCTGGGGTCCAACACAAGGTAGGCAGACAAAAGCACATTCATGTTATGACAAAGTAAAATGCACCAACAAAGAAGGTTCGCTGATACTAAACTTTTTTTTTTTTGTTAAATGAAGAGTTTGTTCAGGAACGTCAACCAAAACCCGATAGCCAGAAAAATCATGACACGCCTAGATTGGGAAATGTTGCTTTATGTCAGAAAAAAACCCCATGGGTTGGTACCTTCATAGAAAACATGACATTCTCACGACAGCTTATCCAAGCACAATATAGTAA
This sequence comes from Actenoides hombroni, assembly GCA_024336885.1. NCBI lineage: Eukaryota > Metazoa > Chordata > Aves > Coraciiformes > Alcedinidae > Actenoides > Actenoides hombroni. Next base: position 35,663,794 of record WUAM01000431.1, read on the forward strand.
CCACTGAAAACTGCTTTCTACAAACTGGTTTCAGTACACAAGTCAGCAACATTTTACCTCCGTTAGATTTGGTTGAATTTCCATTTGCTTCTGTTGTGCCAAAAACCTCTGCTGCACCAGATTTCTTTTTCCTATGTATGAACTCAGAAATGAGGATTAGCACCCATCTGAAGAATAAAGAAAGCCACAGGAAGGTAAGAGCGTAAAATCTTCCATTACTAGTATTCTTTGGCCTTTCGGAGCCCATGTTTTGAAAATGACACTGCATTAAGAGAGAGTTGTCTGTGGAGGAGAGCTCGCATTCAATCAAAAATTGATTAAGAGAAAAAAAAAAATCTACACGAGGAGAACAACTGCAAGAGCTGATAAAAGTGTCAACGTATAGGACTTGAACACAATAATAAACTGTGCTTATTCTCAACTGTCTTCTAACCAGCCAGCCCCCAAGGGAATGCACGACGCCAGCATCCTGACTCCTTCCACTGGGCTTGTGCAACCTCTTTGGAGAAGGTCATGGGAACACACAGCACCAGTGCTATCTCAGGGCTTGGACTGGGGAGTACAGCCTAGACCACCCTTCAAAATCACCCCCACTGCAAAGAAGGTGTCAGTGCAGCAGCAGGCATGCTTGCTGCTCTTTCTTCCCCACTGTGCTGAAGAACGTTTGATAGCACCACACCACTCCAGGCAAGCTGATCCAAAAGCCCGGCTTTGCCTTCTGCAACTACTGGGTTCCTCCCTTTGCCCAGGTACACAGGGGTTCTCCACTAACACACCCCACTGTCAGCTCTACTCTTAGAAATGTTTTAGTAGGAACAAGATAAATAAGTCATAGTTCCACCTTCTTCACAATCTGAAACTACTTAGTATCTTTTCCAGTATTTTAAAACCACATCAGTTCATATATTTGATATACTCCTCAATCGAACTGCATTTTGCTGTACAAACAAGGGCTTTTCATAAAAATGCTGTGCACCCCATCAAACAGCGGTTAAGTGTGACAAATCTCTGCAATGAAATATAAAAAACACATTCTACTCTGTGGAACGAAGTAAAAACATCCAGGCAAAATGCAACATCCATCACTCCGTCCCAAAGCAAACCAACGCTGTCTGGGCAAAAATTAACTTCTATATAATACTAAGCTGACACATTCATAACCTCACAATTAGTTTCTTACCCAATTTAGTCTGTTCTGCTGTGATGACAGCAAGAAAACTCTAAACATTCTTAACAAAACACCACAACCCCTGAACAACATCACAGCTCTCTTACTTGAAAACCAGGCTGCAAACACTGAGCTATGGTACCTCAACGTTCCATTATTTAAATAAAAACACTTCCCATTAATTGGGTGGGAAAAAAAAATCACAGAAATGCAAAACAATTTAAAATCCTACATGGTCACAAGTTACCTACTTTTATGTCAAATAACTGCATACTTAAGCTTTTCTTTTCACGATCTAGTGCAGAACTCAGTGTGAGACTCAGTAAGAGATTCCTCTCCTCTTCCAACCCCCAAATGACTTGTAAAACTAACACTGAGTGAAAAAAGCATCTAAACGAATGTAAAGGATTAACATCTACACTTGTATCAATAAAAACACTTTAGAAGTAAAAAGAGATGCTAGTAGTATTGCAAAGCACATTGCAAGGATGGAGTCAGCTCAGGTATGGCGCTGGAACGCAGCAAAGCTGGGAGCATCTCTTTACCCCTCAGTAGATAAACCAGCCCCCAGTTCCAGGGCAGAAGTCAGCTACCTACATTATCTCATGCAGAATACAGAACAGTCAGTATGAAAACATATGATGGGTTTATCCCATGAACTCTGCAAACATAAATCCTGACCCCGAAAACATTTACATGCAGGCTTAACATTAAGCCTAAGAACAGACCCACTAATTCCAAAAGAAATACTTGGGTGTTTAAAATTAAGCATATGTAAGTGCAAACATCTACAGGGGCCAAAAAAAAACCCCAAAACAAAACCAAAAAGCACACACCATGATATCATTGGTTTTTATTTCTCCATAGACATAATGACCCAACAATTACATAATTTAATACTGATATTTAAAAGAATTTTCATCTTTGAAAGGCACTACAATCTCTAAATAACAAACTCCACCGACCCAATAGAGCAATTAAGCAGCATGCAATTCAATGGGGTCACATTAAAATTGCTTCTGCAAACCAAATCAGCAGAGAATTTCCAAATATCGGAGACAAGCCACTGCTGTATCAAACAGGCAACCAGGTTCCTTTGGTGTCTTTTACACCAGGGAGCATTTTATCACTGAATGAATGTTGTTTTCTTATTAGTTACAGCTCTTAATGTGTAATAACTCTTTAAACAAGCAGCTTCTTGCTGATCTGAGACAATACTTTATATTAATGCAATGTCTAGTACGCATCATTATCCTTAAACATTTCACGTTGATGTTGGTATCACTTCTTCACAGCTGCTTTCAACTACATTAAGATATTTTTTAAGAGTACAGAAGAGGGAGATATTTTGAAGTACTTTCAAGTCGACAGCTTTAACTAGTAGCTAACAAACTTCTGCTATTTTTTAGTGATAAATATATAGCAAGATCAAGACTAACAGGCTGCTAGTGCAGGTAAAGCCTTAGAAAAACAGTTTCACCAAGGTCATGAGTGCTTCCACAAGAGCAGACTCCAAAGAAATGCCACAGCTTGCAAAGTCAAAGCCAACATTTTTGTAATTACGCATGAGAGGGTTTAGTAAGCTTATTTTTAACCTATCCTAACTGTCTCAAGAGAACAGTACTTTTCCACCCAATCACCAGCTTACACTCCTCTTGCAAAGTTTTGTCCCTAAATTGCAGTGTAATTTAAATAATTTTTTATTTTTTTTTTAATAGAAGATTTGAGTCCTGTGTTAGGAAATAACACTGTCTTCACGAATCTCAGACCTGTGTCCAAGGGCCTGGGATCTCTCTTGATGAGGTCACTAGGCAGAGTTAAAGAGCACTAGAAATTCAGTACTGAAAACTCTCATTTTACTTTTTTTTTTTTTTAATATTCAGAGATTTTTAGAATTGTATTAATACAAGCATTTTAAAAAATAACATTACATATTTTTTTTATTTTAAAAAATTCTAACTGGGCACGGTGATGTTCTTTGCAGCCTGCTGAATTTGGAATGAATCATTTTATATTGCATTGTGTTCAGGAAAGAGGATGCTTCCCTCAGTGGGCTGATTGTTTCAGGAAAAAAAAAAAAAAAAGAAAAAAGAAAAGAGAGAGAAAAGACTAAATGATAAAGTACCCTATTATGTCTTATGGTTCTAGTAGGTACACTGATATACCTTTTCTTCATTTTGAGGAAATTTGTTTTAATAAAGTCAGGACAGCATATGGTACTAACACGTTTATTTTCCAAGTGGTAGGGACACTAACCAAAACCATCTGATGTTTCTTCCTAAGCCTCCTTGATCTGCTGCTGGATTGCAGCTTAGAATAAAGCACTGCGAAGCCAAAAAGAATTGGGTAGGGGAATAAAAAAACCAAACCAAAACAAAAAAAAACCCAAACCCGTAATTCAAAGTGTTTATTTAATGAGATCCTGGCTGGAAACAGTTTCTTTTGAACAGAAGCAGAAAATTATTTATGATTCAAAATTTATTTCCAGAGACTATCAAGTGTACCCAAAGTTAATCCCTAACAGACGTTTTTTACTTCACACACAGACACAAAACCAAACCCACAATATCATGTAATTAAAAAAGGAATTAAATGAAGCTCAGAAGTACTTAATAGTGGATTTCTACAGAAGCAAACAATCTGTGCTATGCACTGGGGGCACGGGAAGAAAAGTCTCAAGTGACTGTCAGATTTGTCACTACCACAGCTCCAGGAATTGTTTTCTGAGTTAGCTGACCGAGTACTAATATTCTGTCAAGAGCAATGATAACTTTGAAGTACGCCTTGTTGACGTTTAAAGGACACGAGGTTTTAAGTTTTTAAACCACATTTTCAGTGATGAGAGCTAACAAACGAGCACGGGGAGGGAGAAGGAGAGCCTGTGTCAGACCACAGAGGACTAGAGTTAACATTTTGAAATAGCTACCAACTACACAGGCTTTAAAGACATTTCACATAGAGCTCCGAGTTCCTCTGGCGCAGCTGTAAAACACATAACCTGAAACCAGCTCCTGCAGCAGGGGTTCGCTTGCAGCTGTTCTTCTGCCTCCCTCGCACGCAGTAATCCGACTCCCTTTTCAGCCAGCAGCTTCCCGAATAAAGCTACACGAGAGCGGCATAGGTGTATTCAGGGACCCCAAACACAGGCGCCTGTAGAGCAGGTCCCCAGCACCGAGCCCCCAGCCCAGCTTCTCAGAGATAAGCTGTGGCTAACCTTCGCTCGCCT
>WUAM01000431.1:35674737-35686621 GCA_024336885.1 Actenoides hombroni
TGCTTAAGTGTGCAAAGCAGTCCTGGCTAACTGGGGAGCTCCCAGTGGACTGGAGGGTAGCAAATGTGACTTCCATATACAAGAAGGACCAAAAGGAGGATCCAGGGAACCACAGACCTGTCAGTCTGACCTTGGTGCCAGGGAAGGTCATGGAGCAGATCATCTTGAGTGACGTTATGCACCATATACAGGACAACCAGGTGACCAGGCCCAATCAGGCCATGGGTTTATGAAAAGCAGGTCCTGCTTGATGAACCTGAACTCCTCCTGTGACAAGATGACCTGCCTACTGGATGAGGGAAAAGCTGTGGATGTTGCCTACCAGGACTTGCATAAAGCCTTCAACACTTTTCCCTACAGCATTCTCATGAAAAAACTGGCTGCTCACAGCTTGGATGGGCACACCCTCTGCTGGGTGAAACACTGGCTGGACAGCCAGGACCAAAGAGCAATGGTCAATGGAGTTAGATCCAACTGACAGCCAGTCACAAGTGGTATTCCTCAGAGCTCAGTACTGGGACCACTGACATCTTCACCAATAAGCTTGGTGAGGAGGTAGAATACATCCCCAGTAAGTTTGCAGATGACAACAAGTTGGGTGAGTGCTGATCTGATTGAGGGTAGGGAGGCTCTTCAGAGGGACCTGGACAGGCTGGATCAATGGGCTGAGGCCAGTCATATGGGCTTCAACAAGGCTAAGTGCTGCATCCTGCACTTGGGCCACAACAACCCCATGTAATGCTACAGCCTTGGGGAGGAGTGGCTGGAAAGATGACTGGCAGAAAGAGCCCTGGGGGTACCGATCTACGAGTGATTAAATATGAGCCAGCAGTGTGCCCAGGTGGCCAAGAAGGCCAATGGCATCCTGACTTGTATTAGTAATAGTGTATCCAGCAGGACCAGGGAGGTGACTGTCCCTTTGTACTCAGCATTGGTGAGGCCACACCTCAAATACTGTGTTCAGTTTTGAGTACCTCAATACAAGGACATCGAGGTGCTGGAGCAGATTCCAGAGAAGAGCAACTAAGCTGGTGAAGGGCCTGGAGAACAAGTCTTATGAAGAGTGGCTGAGGGAACTGGGGCTATTTAGTCTGAAGAAAAGGAGGCTGAGTAGAGACGTTATCACTCTGTACAACTACCTGTAAGGACATTGCAGGGAGGTAGGCGCTGGTCTCTTCTCACAAGTAACTAGTGACAGAATAAGAGGAATTCGTCACAAGCTGCACCAGGGGAGGTTTAGATGGGACATTAGGAAGACATTTTTCATGGAACGGGTTGTCAGGCATTGGAACAGGCTGCCCACGGAGGTGGCTGAGTCATCATCTCTGGATGTGTTTAAAATCCTATAGATGTGGTGCTTGGGCACATGGCTTAGCAGTGGACTTTAGGTAGAGTAGGGTTAATGGTTGAACTTGATGATCTTGAAGGTCTTTTCCAACCCAAATGATTCTATAAAAAAGTCTGGTCGTGCGTGAAGAGGCTGCTGGTTGACATGCTTGTCTGTCTGTGCCCTATGCCTGATCAGCCTAGTCTGTCCTGTCTTTCTGTTACATTCCTTTCTAACCCTTTCTTGGGAGAGGGACTTTGATGAGAGAGGGTGTACATCTCAGTGCTAGGAACTAGAGTCAAACCATGGATGAGAGGCATCCTCTATGTCCATGGTGCCAGCAACTGGAACAAGTGCAGCTGTGGGTGCCAGCAACAGAGGATGCTTTATGGAGCAAGTAAAACTGTCAGCCTCTGGAGTGGGATTGGAGACCTATTTATCTGTGCTGCAGTACTGGAGCGTGTGTGGGTGTGTGAGGGAGCACGTGGCTGCTAGAGCAGATCAAGCTGGATCATGTGTTGAGTGGCTGACTAAGGTGGGAGCTGGGAGGTGAGTGTGTAGATAGTGAGTGTGGAGAGACTTTAGGGTTAGAGGCAAGATTTATGTGCCTGTATGTCTCTATGAACAAGACTGCAGTGGGATTGGGTACTGGGGGGCTAGGGAGTCCCAGCAAGCTCTCTGTGATGGGTCTGTACCAGCAGTGGAGCTGGGATGAAGCTTTGGGGGCTCCTACACCTGCCCAGGTTGAAGAGCAGGATGAAGCTGATGGTGCAAGCACTCCGTGCGTCTGCGATCGGTGTGGCCAGCGGTGTATACGTGTGGTGTGTGCATCTGCCTACTGGGAGCAGATATTCAGCCTTGCCACTGGTTGGACCTGGGCATGGAGCTGTGGCTGCTTCGTTTCTTGACTGTCGGATCCAGTGTGATAAGTCTTCTCCTAACAGAATGGTTTATAATTACAAATGTTGGGTGGTCTCTAACGACATGGTGTTTTCATTGCTTGTAACTCTATCAGACATACCTCTTCATTACCAATTGCACATTTTTAGTCTGTTTACTCTTTCAGAAAAAATAATGAAGCTCTCTCTGAGTAAGAAATAGAAAATATCTCTGGTGTTACCTGCCTTCAAATCCTTTAATGTTCTCCCATTCTTTGGGCGCCTGCATTTGTGACACAAGTTGTTAAGATTTACGCAGTGGGAGCTTTGCCTGTAACCTTGAAATACAGAGGAGGAAGTCTGATCCCTCAGAGTTGTAGATAGGTCTTGGACCATACTCTTGAAGATAAAAATATGACTGCTTATACCTCGTGTTACTGTGATTCTTCAGCTAAGCCTCATTGCTCAAAGTATTGCCACAGCAACTTTTAAGTGATGCTTCCTATAAAAGATGCCAGAATGATGACAGTGTTCTTAAATGTGCCCCTTGTTCCTAATTTTTCCTCCTGTCAGTCCCCGGGTGTTGGGGTGGTTGTCATGTGAAAGTTGTCTGCTGCATTCCATTTGCTCCTGCTCCTGGGAGTTGAAGCTGGCACCCACAGGGCTGTTTGTAGTGTAACCAAGCTGTGCAAATGAAGAGAGCAAGGAATGTGGAGTCCCGAGAGGCCTCTGAAAGCAAATGTAAGAACTTTGTTTGCATAGCTTTTAAGCTTTTGGCTTACTTGTGTAGTGGATATAAGTTCAGTGAGTGGAAATGCATTATTTCAAAGAGGATCCCAGCTTTTTTTTTTTTTTAACTTGTCTGTGCAAGTCAAAAGGGCTTTGTAAAGGTGCAGTGAATAAGAGTTATGTTGAAAGACTGATATTAGGAAACAGTGTTTGATAAGAAAAGGGGTCGACTTAAAAGGCTACTAAGTTGGATGCCAAGTCATTCTGATCTTTGATACAACCACAGTAAAAAAAAATGCCAAGTTTCAAATATTTCATGGCTTATAGTTCCTACCGAATAGGTTTGGTGTCACCACATTAATTTATTGTGATGTTTTCCCTGAAACTGAATCATAGCTGTTTAAATTATGTATGTGTTTTATTAGTGCTTTGTAGCTCAGATACTTTGGTTTATGGTTTTAATTATAAAATAATGACAAATTTTATAATAATAATGGCAGGCTTTTAATCTGCCTCCTAGTTAAGTTTCTCAAAACAGAATCACTAAGTTTGGTAACTGTGGCAAGTAAAAGACACTTTCTTCCTCTTTCCTACCCTTTGTCTGACATTGCTGCTTGAAGGCTCAGGACAGGCTTTTATTGAGGCCACGTGTTCCTGCTGTCATTGCTGAACTAGCTCAGGCTGCTCAGATAGCAAATTCTGCACCTGGACAAAAAAATTTGCCATAATTTCATGGAGACCTGTGTATGCATCATCTCCCATGTTCTGGTGGTGAGGACTGTGTTTCTTACCTGGTTTTTTTTGTGTTCTTGGGGAGTAGCTGTCCCACACACCCCACTGCTCCTACTTGGGAAAGCAGCAGTAGCTGTTGAGGCTGCTGATGCTGTACTTGGATTACCATCTTGGTGCAGGTGACTCAAACAGGTTGCATCTTGCCTGGACAGATACTCTGTTTCTATGAATGCCTGTGATGTGACTGGATATGCAACCTGTCCTGTCAGTCAGAGGTATGCTTAAAAAGGATTTGAAGTACCCCAAGCCCAGCTACTGCTGAGATCGTGCTAATGACATTATGTGAGAGAGAGAGGACTTCTGTGAGGAACCTTAACTGGTGTGCTGCTAATAGACTAGGGCACACTTAAACAATACTACAGTTTTTGGTGAGTTTCTCTGCTATTGTTCTTATGGAATTCTTGGGCACTTTGCTTTATAAAGCCCTTCAAATGCAAACTATCAAAGGAAAAAGTGAGTGCCTGTGGGTATTTGCATGTGTGTCTGGCACAGATCTCAGCTTTTGCTGAATGGAATGGTTTCCCCTTGGAACACGGGAATATATGCATATAAGTTGATCAAGGATTATTTAGATGTTGTTTGAGAACTTGTGGTCAATTCTGGAAACTTGTTTAGGAATTGTTAGCTGAAGTACTGCTTGCTGGAAATCACTATAAAGTGAGGAAGTAGTTCTGTGATAGGTGGTTATAAGTTTAAAATATGAAAACTATATTCAAGCAGAACTGAAGAGTAACTGCGGAAAGAGTAGCTACACCTTGGTGTACATGACACTTGTACTCATTAGGGCCAGTTTGGTTTCTGTTGCCAGGGAAAAGGAAAACCAAAGTGTGCCCAAAAGCCATACAGATGGAAGAAAAACTGTGTCTGTGTTTATAAAATGTCACTAGCCTATCCTAATGAATGGAGGAATCCTCAATCTGTGATGTGAAGGGAGTCAGTAAAGGCTTATGTTAAGACCATAGCAAACTGAAGGTTAGATCTAGACTGACAGATGTGCACTGGTGTGTAACTGCATAACATTTTCTCATTAGCTACTGAAGGAAATTCTGTACTACTTATTTTCATTCTCTGTTGCACGTACAGTGTGTGTGTTTAAAACTAAGACCTCTTGTGTTTTTTGTGTGGACCTTAATAACCTAAATGGTAGTAAACCACTCTTGTTAGATGTTTAGAGCCCAGAAATAACTTGTTAGATCTTCACATTGACCTGCCATGGAAGATGCATGCTTCGCAGACCTGCTTCTGCTTTTAGGTGATGACTCTTGACTTCTGTAGTCTCAGTTTTAGCTTGAGGATAAAATTGATACTCGGGCTGTTTTTTAATCTGTGGCAGAGCAGCAAAATCCTGCTATGCTGTTAATACCATAACAACATGATGAGAAGTGGTTTCCTTGAAGTTTGATTTGAAGTCTGTTGGCAGTTAGCTTTTTTTGGTACAGTTTATGCACACACTTGTACTATCAAGGTGATGATTGTCTCGCTCGTATAAGTCCAAACACCAGAAGCCATTATGACACATCCCTCTCACACAACCCTCTTTATTACCTCCTACCTTCAGTTCCTCAAGCCTTTTTTTTTACCCATGCTAGTGTTGTTAATGCTTAGCTCAATATATTGGCTATTATGTCCAGGTGCAGAGCTTTCCTTTCCTGTCTTGTAGTTATTTTTGGCTGACATATATAGTTGCTTACAATTAACTAGCCAAATTGTTAGTTTATGTATTCAATTTATGTGATAAATGGCTCGTATTATCTGTTCATTGATTTTTGCATTAGCTTCAACCATGTACTGTGGAGCAGTTACTTAAGTTTTATTTAAGATTGAAAGTAGTTTGTAAAGAGAACTGAAAGACTGACATTGCAGCAGTTATCTGTAATGTGCATAATTTCCACACTGATGACTACTTATGTAAGCATAGCTATTTAATTGCTTTAGTGTTAGTCTGGCCAGTTTGTTCTGAAAGATGCTGGTAACGTAAAGGTTGATAATTTTGGATGGTGGTGGATTGTAGTCACAAAGATGAGCTCTTTTCTTCCGCTGTTACACAAAGCTACTGCAGTTTGACAACTCATAGTTGCAGTGACTTTTGTCATCAGGCTGCTTGCTATTTTACTGGTGGTGTTTAACTTTGCTTTAAATAGGTTTGCTGTGGTTGAGAGACTTTAGGAAGAACCTAAGTGAAGTGACAGCAGGGAAAAGCATTCCCAATATGAAGTGGTAGAAACTGTGCTTTTCAGTATAGTGCACCAGTTTTGCATGTTTTATTTCTGCTCTTCAGTTAGTGTTGCAACTGTTGTATTTGCAACAGCTTTAATTGCTTTTAATGTGTTAAAATTCTTCTTTTACCTTGGTGCATAGGAATCTGAATTATCTTAACTAGAAAGTCAAGGCCATTTTGGAAGCCTGTTTATTGCTTAATTCATTACAGTGAAGAAGCTCTCCACTTCATTTACATAAGTGCATAATGTGGCAAGTTCTTGTGTTCCACAAGTGGTAACTTCTTTCTTTTCCTCGTATTTAGGAAAGCTGTGGAAGAGTTACTTAAAGAGGCAAAACGTGGGAGAACCAGAGCTGAAACAATGGGAGCTATGGGCTGGTAAGTTGTGCCAAGAGGACGTAAATTATGACCAATGCCAAAATAAATTTTACATTTGATGCATTACAAAAGTCTTTACCTTTTAATTTGCTTTGTGTTTAAATAATTTGTCTTCATCCGGGTATTAATTTGTCTGGGCAAAAATTTTAATTCAGATAAAGAAATTCAAGTGAATGCTGCCTGTGTGAAATTGCTTGACTGAATGTGTGGAAGGCAAAGCAACTGGAAAAGTGGAAGTAACTTCTGTAATAGTATCTCTTTACAGTAGTAGGAATTGCAAAGTTCTAAATGGAACTTCATGAGTCTTTAAAGTACTGAGTAGCTTCAGTGTGCATGTACTTACATACTGGCCACATGTTACTGGGTTAGCTTCTGTTCAAGTTAAAGGAATTCATAGCCTGACAAAGAAACCGAAACCCTTAAAACAATAAAAATAATAAATGATCCCCTAGTAGAGAATCCGTGTGTAAATCACTGACAAAAAATGAACTCAAAGTATAATCCGATTTCAGAAGATGGTATTTTTTAATACAAAAAAAACCCCTCTAAAACCCAGGGGCTTGGCTTTGTGTAGTAAGTGGGAAAAGAATCACAATATTTAAATCTTAAGTGAAATACAGAATTAATTCTTCAATGCAGTATTTCAGTTTTTACAGCTAGATTTTCATGGAATGTAATGCATGTAATTGTAATTAAAGAAGTAATAACATGCTGAAAAGAGTCATTCATCTTAAAATAATGTATATGACTTTGATAAGCTATTGGATCTAGGGATGTTCATGCAAGCAGTGCACCAGTTGACTGTGTTCAACTCATTTGTAAATAAGGTTTGACTTCTTCCAACAGCAGTAGTAAAAGATAAGCCTGCACTGTTAATGAAGTTTTCAGCTGATTTCTTGGCTATGTTTGTTTTAGTAGCACTGAAGAGATTAAAATAGTGCCTTGCTGAAAAAAAAAAAAAAAAGCTAATCGTTTATATTTTCTAAACGGGTTTTGTGGGTTTTATATATTTTACCCAATATTTTTGCTAGGGATACAGTTTATACCCTTTATGTAAAAACAGTTTAATTGGTTTAATCCCTTAGAGTGGCTATAGCTATACAGCATGCTTTTACCCTGACAGCCTTGCTAAATGGCCATGTAAACCAGTGCAGAGAATTAACACCGCAAAGTGTTGCATGCATCCAATTACTGTCAATTTGCAAGTTAATTCCAGGTATGGAGAGTAAAGATTTCTGTTGGCAGATAACCGACCATCCCCGTGCAACTTCGCTGCCACTTGTGCCATCTGGAGTACCTGCCGGGAGTGTGTATGGGCTTTTACTCCTGGCTCCAGCTACTTCTTATTCCTTGTCTGTAAAAGAATAGTGGCCCTGCTCAGCTGGCTGTGATAGTCAGCTCAGGGTAACACGCAGTGTCCTAAAGCCTGATGCCCGAGACCTGCCAGAGGAGGGGACAGCCAAGTTCTTCCTAACAGCTGCAGATTCCACTAGCATGAAATAGCGTCTGGCTAGGCCAGGTTTGTGTTAAAGGTGTAGGAGGAGAGGATTGCCAAGAAAGTGGCAGGCAGAGGAAGACTACTGACATAGGGATTGGCATAATGATGCCCTGAACTGAGACTGTTGAAGTAAGGATCCTTTCAACTGCAGAGGAACATGGGAATAGATATACTGGGTCAGACAAAGGATCCATTTCTGCAGTGCCCTGTCTCTGTCAGTGGCGGATACCCAGTGCCTAGGAAATGGAGGAATAAAAGTACAAGAAAGTAGTAGTACTTCCTCAAGGTACTATCCCAGCCTTGGGCAGCCTGCAGCTCAGGAAATCCTGCACTCAGAGATATTTGTGTGTGTGTGTATGTATGAAACTTTTCCAGGAATTTTTTTTTCCCTCTCTGAATTTATCCTGAGAGAGGCTGGTAGTAATCCCATTTGTCACAAATCTGCAGCTATAGAGTTTGGCGTAGGCTAGTATACAGCTGGGGTGTGTGGTGGTAAAGGTTTAAAGCCCCCTGTAGGTAATAAGTCTTTGGTTTCTAGTTGTGCCGTTCTGGTCCTTCTGAACTGGCCCAACAACTAGATATTGCATATATATACGTGGAAGATGAGATAACTAGTAAGATGTTTGGAAGGAAACTTCATAGAATGATAAGGGTTGAAGGGGTCCTCTGGAAATCATCTAGTCCAATCCCCCTGCCAAAGCAGGGCCACCTAGGTCAGGTTGCATAGGAACGCATCCAGGTAGGTTTTGAAAGACTCCAGAGAAGGAGATTCCACAACCTCTCCAGGCAACCTGTTCCATGCCCTGTTACCCTCAGAGTAAAGAAGTTTTTCCTCATTACTTAACAATGGTCGTTTGAGTATCACACTCCAGCAAAGTGCCATCAGATGTAACTGATGTTGCAGTAAATCCTTGAGGGCTTGAGAGATTAGAACTAGGGCTGACATGTAACCTTGCAGCTGTAAACTACTGAGAGGAAGGTAACTGCTGCTCTGAGGACAACAGATGAAATGAGCAGAAAAGTTAGTTCTTGAAAATGTTTTGTAGTAGACCAAATCCTGGAAAGCATAACTGATAGAAGCAAAGAGACAAGGCCATCACCAACTTGTCTAAAAGGAGGACAGTCTTAACAGGTAAAACCCAAAACCTTCCTTCCTTGCCAAACTCAAAATGCTTACAGGTGTTTCATGAGGACTTCTGGGATTTCCTCAGCCCTTTGTCAGAGGAGTCCTGGAGAAGAGATGCCCAAACCCTGGAGACATCTAGTGTAAGGCCATCAATCCTGCATTGGCACTGGATAGTTGAAGCAACTCGGCTTATGAAGAAAAGATTTGTTCTGCCATCTGTCTTTGGGTAAGGAGAAGCAGAGGCTGCTGCTGCTCATACTTTGCTGATTCCAGTTTATGTTGCATTCCAGCAGCTGTTGAATACTGGGAAATACATTTCTGGAGTCAGTGGCATTTGACAGGAGCTGGTTAAAGGGAGGTGTGTGGGGAGGTGGCATTCCCGGGGAACTATGTTGTACATACCATTACAAAGGAGCAGTGTCTCCTGGTTGGTGTTGATGGCAGCAAAACGTTAGCCAGAAAGCCTCTGAATGCTCTTTTGGGACTGCTTTCAGGTTCAAGCCACCGCTCTGGAACTGTCCAGAGTGATCAGTTCTCCATAGCTCAAGGGCATAGTTTGAAGGAATTCCCCAAGCACCCTTACCTAACTTTTTGCTGTCTCCTCATGTGAGATGGATAGTCAGCTGCTGTTGAAATCTAAAATGCAAGCATCCAAGCCAGCGTAGTTGACAGCTTCAGAAAAAAATGTACCAAGCAGCCATCCTTTAGTCTCTGGCACAAAGACTCAGCCTTGAAATACAGGATTGTGTTGCTAGTATCTCCTCCAGGTTTTCTGTGGATGCTGTGTATAGTTGCTGCAACCTGTAGGGATTAGATACTAGCAGAAGATAGACTTGTCTCAAGCAGGGAGATTGGCAGTGATATCAGGCAAGAGCTTATGCAGAAAGGGAAATTATCTGAGACTCTCTGGACATGGAGCAGCTGTCGGTATTGACAGTGGGTTGCACAAACTTTTAGTTGGTTAAGAGTCTTGACTCTCTGGCCTCCTTTCTCTCAGGACTGCTCAGATTGGCAGTATCTAGGTCCATGGCAAATTAACCCAAGAAATACTGGCTGTTTGTATTTGCAGATGTCACATTATTGGCTCTTGAGTATTGACTTAGTCCATGGATGTCCTCAGATTTATTGCTCTCAGCACTGCAATATTTCTAGTTCCCGTAATGCTTCTTTTGCATGCACTGCATGGCTGTGGTGATTCTCGTTGGGGGTCTCCTACATCTTTATGATACCGTGTCATGTACATCCTGCTGCTGATGTGTCTGGCTCAAGCATAAGTAGAGCTAACCACAAGAAAGAAAATGTGTGAGAGGAGGGGAAGGGAGGATCCTCTTCTGAAGGTGGCTTAATCCTGGAAATGTTGAGCAGGAGAGAGCAGAATCTATGTCTGAATCTCAGTGATGCTGCTGTGATGCTGGAACTTCTGAGATGAGAAAAGACATCAGAGCAGCTGTCTGGAAGTTAACTTTTGAAGGGCCAGCTAGACACAGGATTGGAAGCTGTGGACAAATAGTGGAAGAAATTTGAAATGGTTAGATAAATTTATCCTTGGTTCATCAGAGAGTTTTGGATGCAGGTAGAATAAAACTATAGGATATTTGGAGTTTACCATCATATATCTAGTTAGAATCAAGCTAAAAGCTGAGCTTCCCTTAGGTGTTGTTGATCCTATGTACATAATTCATAAGCTTCCTTATAGCAGTAGAGTCCTGTTTTAAGGGGTTGTTCTGCTTTAAGAAAAGCAGTTAAAAAGCCAGAAAAGCTACTGTATGGAGAAGTTCTGGAGGTTTGGTTTTTTTCTCCAGTGTATAGGTCTGGTCTTCAAGGATGCTGGTAGCAAGTGAGCTAAGGCTGAACTGAATGTAACCATCTTGGCTTACTTGAAAACTTTACCTAAAATAAGCTATGGAAAACAGGATATTTTGGGATGGTTTCTTCAACTGCATTGTAAGAGCAGATGAAATTGAAGAAAAAAAAAGATAACTTTTGGAACCAGTAAATTATTTTTAACCCTACTTCTTGTAAAGCAATCCTAAATTGCTTTCATTCCTGTAGATGGCTTTCTGTTCTGTACCAAATCTGCTAGAAGTACTGTAGAATACAAAATAATGAAGATGAGGATGAAGCACCTGAGCATGCTGGAACTGTAAAAAGTTGTACTGCATCTTGTCTTTGAATGGGTGTTACATGACCGTGCAGAAACTCTGCAATGTGATTCCCCTACATCTTTCATTCAAATGTGAAGAGGAGAAGAAACAGAGTATAGACAGAGATTGCAAAGAAAATCTGTTAAAATCTTTTCATCAGAGCACAGGTTCCCATCCAGAGTCCTGCCAGCTGCATCAAGCTGCCAAGGAGATACATAAAAGCTTACAGTGTCCTCCAGGAATCCTCTTTTGTGAGACAGCCTGTGAAGGGATAACAACCCAGAGTATTTGGTTTGGCAAAACACCCTCTAGCTGGTTTTGTGTTTTGTGTTTTGTTTTGGTTTTGGTTGGTTGGTTTTTGGTTTTTGTTTGTTTTTGTTTGTTTGGGGTTTTAAAAATACCCCACAACCTTCAGTCAGTCTTCTGTTAAGTACTGTATTTTCCATGGCAGTTTGGAAGTGGTAGAAACATACTTGTAAGTTCATCCATAACGAACTTTGTTTCCTGGAAAGATGTGATTTGCTCTGTATGGTGAGACTGACTGTGCCAAGCGTGTTCAGTATGTCCAGTTAGCAGAAACAAGAATGGTGCACAGCACTGTACTCTTGTGTCTTCAGTGGTGTCACCATGTTTTACTGGAGGCCTGTGACTAGTGGTGTCCTCCAAGGGTCAGTGCTGGGTCCAATACTGTTCAATATAGTCATCAATGACCTGGATGAAGGGACAGAGTGCACCCTCAGCAAGTTTGCTGATGATACAAAACTGGGAGGAGTGGCTGACACTCCAGAAGGCTG
>WUAM01000431.1:35686721-35747182 GCA_024336885.1 Actenoides hombroni
AAACTTTTTCACTGTGAGGGTGACAGAGCACTGGAACGGGCTGCCCAGGGAGGTTGTGGAGTCTCCTTCTCTGGAGACGTTCAGAACCCTCCTGGACACGTTCCTGTGTGACTTGGTCTAGGTGATCCTGCTCTGGCAGGGGGCTTGGACTAGATGATCTTTCTAGGTCCCTTCCAACCCCTAACATTCTGTGATTCTGTGTATGACACACTTCTGTGCTGAACTGCATTGCTACACTTGGAGACAGGTATTGGCTAGAAATTCTGTGTTATTACACAGAAGCTGGCCTGAAATGTCAAAAATAGAGTTAAGATTAGGCCTACATTCATAATAATGTATTCAGTCTTTTTTTTCTTGCTCAAAATGTGATGTTGACTCTGTCACCGAATAGTGGAGAGATTTTTGGGGTGTGGGGGACTTATCTATGGAGGAGAACAAGAACCTACGGTAAGAATAGTTTGATTTAGCTAATTGGAGCATGCAAAGCAAAAAGTAAACCCTTTCACTGAGTTAATACATTGCTACAGATCTGGAGTCTGTTTTGTAGGCAGGGCTAGTCTGGAATTGCAGGTTACCTTCTTGCTTTGGTCACACCTGCAGCCTTGCTTCAAAAATACTTCAGTTTGGAAGTTTAATGTTCTTTTCATGTGTCATTTCTTTATTTGCTTTAAGGAAAGCTTTTAAAATGTGTTCTGTGGCACTGTTCACAAGTAAGCAGCGTTACATTCCACCCTGCATAGACTGAACTTGTCCCTCAGCCTTTCAGAAGTTACACTGAGACCAAAGCTGTGATTCAATTAAGCGTTGCAGGATCAGACCTACAGAAAGCCAAAGGCTTGTCTTCAGGGAGGTCAATTTTCTCACCATGAGAAATGCTTTCGAAGGTATCAGTGGCTTCATACAGCTTGCTTTTAATCTTAACAGTTGCATAGATCTCATGGATATATATATAAACATTACAGGCTTACGTGTATGTGTAATGTAGCACAGGCCATACATTTAATTTCCTTGAAGACTTAAAGGGGGAATTTGTTTTGTTGAATCCTGAGGTCAGTAAAGCTAAGGACTAGTGTTTCTCTTCAGTGCCATAACTTACTGCTGCTCCATGAAAGCCCCTGTAGCTCACTTTTATCACTGTCTGATGGTAAACTCATAGCACCTCTTAGCTGATTCTGAAGCCCTGCATTTCTCATCAGTTTTCATTCTTAGTATAGCTCAGGTAGCTTTCATAGTGCCAAAAATAAATACTCCAACAAGGTGAATTTATTTAATCAATACATTAGCTCTGTAAAAAAAAGGCAAGAGAAAGGAGGCAAATGTGAAATAATTTTTCCAGCCTAAATGATTCTATGATTCCAAATGTTTGCTGGTTTGTGTTATGTCTTGAGTGTACCCTGCACCATGGCACGTTCAGCACCACATTGGTAGCTGATGTAGCTTGAAGTAGAAACTCTATTTTACCCACGTATTTGCTTTGTATTTTTACTCAGTGATACAGTTAATGGACAAATACTGTCTCCCTAGTTTACAAAACATCTATGCTAGTTGCAGATCTAGTAACTTTGTAACAGTTATTTCTCTGACCCAGAATTTGAGCAAAACACTGTAGATTTATCTGCAGAAAGTTTGGAAAACTCTAAAGCTAGCTATGCTATATAAGTGTGTCAGGAAATATCTAGCAGAGATAAAGCAGTGTGGCTGTTTAATGTATGCTTCTAAAATTACTCTCATAAGATCTTTTGCGAATTTAGGACAAGATTAATTATCAGTAATGCTTAGGAGACAGACCTGAAGCAAAACACTGTGGTAAATGCCAGGTCCAGTTAAAAGTCATGAAGAATGCTAAATAGTCTGACGTGATCTTTCTTACAATTTTCTTGTTGTTCTGGTACCCCCAGTTACTCAGAGGTGTCAAAGGTTTTTAAACGGTCACAGGAGAGTTTCTACGACACAATATTCAAGTAGAATAGATGATCTTAATGTTGTGGTGTTAGATGACTTCATAGTTGATTCAGTAAGTGGCACTGTGATCTCCAGCAGTTCTAGGGTTTTTTCCTGGTGTAATCCCATAACTTCTCCTTTATCATGCAGACTCAGAAATGTTGTGAAGACAAACACCACTTTGGCTCCCACTATAAACAAAGTCTTCAGAATTATTTCTGCTTACTGCAGGGATATATTCAAGCTTGTTTATTTTTTCATTCTGTTCTTTAAAAGCTGATAAATTGGGAATAAGTAGATTACAGCTGATACCAACAAGATAAATGAAATGTACAGTACTTCAATACTTGTTTACTAAAACTAGTTTATAAATTATGTGCAAAAGTGTTCAGCTGAAAGAGGAGAAAGTCAGAAACAATGGAAAAGAGTTGGATAAGAATGCTTTCTGTTTAAGAAAAAGAAATAAAATTTTTTTTATGGTTGTTAGATCTAAGTTAATTTGGTTATGCCTTGTGTATATGTTTTACTGCTACAGCTGTTTGGTTCTTCATGCAAGTGTATATTTTACTTTCTGAATATCTCTATTCATTAGATAATACTGACTCTTCTTAGATTATGATCTTATGATTTGACTTAAAATATGTTACAAAGTGTTTGATTCCTGAATATCTAAGTTAAGCACCATCAACCTTAAAATATGTTGTCATCCTCTGCTTCCCCCTGCACACAGTAGCTTGTAAAAATTGTGTGGATTTTCAGTGTGTTGAAGTAAAATAATTTTCATCCTAAGAAGAGTAAGGTAAAAGGAGAAAGGAGACAACCTTGAGCATGTATTTCTGTACTGAGAGTTTACACTAGGTGGCATGCAAGGAAAGCCAAAAGCCCAAACCTATCTTAAAATTATTGAAGTTAAAATCTCAGACTTGTTTCAAGATGGTTTTCTCTTGTGTTTTGATCAGTTTTAAATGTCTTTACAGGTTGAAATGTCCTCTCGCTGGTACAAATAAAAGATTTCTCATTAATACCATCAAAAACACATTACCATCTCAAAAAGAACAAGACCCAGAACGTGAGCAAAAGGAAGACAGTAAGGAGCCTGAGCCAAACAAAAGCAGGAAAGAAGAAAAACCAAAGAAACGCAGAATTCACCCATATACACCCAGCTTTCAGTCCAGAAGGAGAGTCAGCTACTCTCCTCCAAGGCATCGAAACAGGAACCAGCACACAAAGGATAAGCATGAAAAGCGATCAAGCAAACGATGAAGAGAGTGACAAGTATGTGTTGTTACAAGCCAGGAATGTCATTAAGTGTTGGACTGCAGGGATGTCTCAGTTTTTCAGGAAAAGATGCTGTTCAAAATGAATTTTGAATCGAGTTGCTTGTGTGAGAAGTAACCTTGAGGTAGCTTTAGAAAACTATTCTTTGGGACCTTTAAGAGAAAAGCAAAGTGCAGAATAAATCTTTCAGTCATGTTAGAACAGACATTCCTTTCTCTTTGCTCCATTCCTCTCTCCCTTTCTGATTAAACTTAGGGTCTTAGTGATGGAGCGTGATATGTGTGTCACTGTCTGATACAACTTGTTTACTTGTGTCACTCTTTTGGAAATAAATTTAAATTAAGCAGAAATCTATTTATTGTGTAAAGTTGGCAGAACTCCTTTGCTGCTAACCAATAAGGAAGTTTTGCGTGTTTGGGTTAGTTTAGTTTTACAGAATCTAGAAGAAGGGGAAGCTGGTCAGTTCCTGGCCAAGCATATGAATTTTGTACAGAAGATAAAGAGTTTGCTCTCTCTAGTATAAAAAGAACAAATTCAGAATGGACAACACTGGGTTTGCTTTTCAGGAGGAACTACCAGGAACTGATTTTGCTTGTTATTATATATTCACAAACCTGTCATAGATAATAATAAACATTACCCCTAAAAAAGCCCTAACTGCAATAATCATCTCTGTTTAGACTTCCCTCTGTAAGGAAGTAGTTTGAACAGTCTGTTGTCATGGTGCTTTCAAAACAAACCTTGAAGACAAAATTATGTTCTCTGTCCACTGATAGGAAGTTTCCAAGTAAATGTGTAATACTAGAAATGCAGAGGTGATACTTAACAGTCAAATGCTCACTTTCCAAGCCTGTGTGACAATTCTGTAGTGGTACAGTTCTTAAACTTGTGACTTGGAGCACATCTAATATACATCAGCATATTCTACATCTCACTTCTGTTTGTGTCACAATAACAAACTTCCGTGTGAAATATTTTGTATTTCAGTACTCTCAGAAATAATTGTTTTGAACATAGGTTTTCGTTTTTAAGTGTGTTGACAATAAAATCGAAAATGTTCATTGAAAGTGCTTTCTGGAATTAATGCTTTTAATGGGTTTCTTAACTGACCTGAGCCGCTCTAACTGAGAGGAGGGCCAGCACTTCATGGTCCTTGTGTTGCGTCAGGGCAAGAGTGCCACCTATAGGCTTATCTACACCTCGTCTTGCTGTACTTGCCTGTCCCTTGGAAAGATCACATTAACTAGGAGGTGGGGAGACCAAAGTGGAGATTTGCTCTGGCTGAATTTTGATGCAGGAGCTGGGAATTACTCTTCCGAGTAATGGGAAGATAGTTAAATTGTCACTGAGCCCACCAGTGGCTGCCAGTGTCAGCGTATCCAACAAAGTGGGAGACTTTTACATTTCCACTGAGGAGCTGTGGGCAGTTTATCTCCCTGCAGGAACCTTAGCAGTAGAACAGAAGTCCCAGCCTTTCAGAAAATTTCCAGCTATTGAAGTGGGATCAGTGGAATAAGTAGTATCTTTGGAGAATGTAGGAATATCTTTGGTTTAAATAAGCAGATGTTGTTTGCAATTCTTATTTTCCTGGTTGTGTTCTCCTTAATAATCCTTTTTGGACGGACAGCACCTCTAATGCTGGCTGTGCCCAGCCGCAGTGACAGTACTGGAGGGATGTAGCTTTGCAGCAGAGAATTCGTCTCACTGTTGGTCAGGATTGGGGCTGGAGATGTTCCACAGAACAAATCCTCATGAATTCTTGCTGGCCTGGCTTGCAGCGATCATATGGTGTCCTGAGAGTGTTCTACACTCAGGTCTTCAAATGTCCCTTTACAATAAGTGCTGTTAATTCTACATTAATTTAAGCCAGGCTTTCAGGTAGGGAAGGTGATTAGAGTGTGCTTTCAAAATTAGTCTGTACTAGAAATGCACAACTAGAGGATCTGACATGACCTAAACCACATAACTGGAGAAAGCCTGTCTTCATCAGCAGGGGTAGGTTCAGATCCACTCTTAAGACTTATAGAACATAAGTGAATTATTAGTCTTTCATTGGTTGATTGTTGTTGTCTTTCGTAAGTTTATGTAATAAAACAAAAAACTCTGCTGCTCATTAACTGTTCTTAAGGCAAATCTTCACCTGACGATCACTTTTTTTTTCAATAAAAAATTAGCTGTGTAAAGCCTGATGTGTTTTATGTCTGCAGTTGCTCCTCTTGTGCAGCACCAGCATCACGTTTATAAGGTATCTTAAAGATAGGATGTAAACCCTGAAATGTAAAGCTTGAACGTGACTTCTCAAGTCAGCAGACTTGTTACACATAACAGTGCCTAGTCCTTTAAATAAATATGTAAATAAATAGTGTGTTCTTGGTCTCAGCTTCTGGTAGTAGCATGTTGCAGCCTGGTTACTCACAGGGGAGGGGAATGCACCCTATGTTAATGTTGCTGCAGTGATACTTCAAAGGTGTTTCTTGTTTTTCTGTGAGCTGCTGATGTTGTCTTTGTTTAGTTTCAGTGCATGGTGTACAGATAACAGAATTTATTCAGGTGAGGATATTTTCATAGCCACAAGAACTTGGTCATTAGCCTTTATTATTGCGTTGGACAGAAATCTTACAAAATGTTCGGTTTTATAACCTGATACTGAACACAGATCACCAAACAGTGTGAAAGAGGAGGAAAGAACATTTGATGATTGGGCTTTATGAAATACTCTTATGAGTTCTGACTGTCAGGGATATAGTAACGTGCAGTTCTTATGCTCATCGTACAGCCTCTTCTCTTTTGTGAATCCAACTTGAATTACATGCAATGAATCATGAACATTGAAGAAAAGCCCAACATATTTCACATATAACACAACCTAAAGGCAAAAATTGACCCCATTTTTACGACTGATCCAGTCTAAACCAGAAGTTTCTTGAGGTGCAGTCGTAAGAGTGTTCCTTAGTGATTATGAAATTTCTACAGAAAACTAGTTAACAAAGGAGATGTAAATGTTTGTAGATCAATGGAATAATGTAGCAGGAGGGGGTTGCTTTTCCTGCACAAACAGAACCGGGTTTTGTGTGGTGGCTGCAAGTTGATCACCGACAAGCACGTTTCCTCTCCTGCCCTATCAGCGCTCTCATTAATAATTATGTGTTTTCAGTTAATTAAACTGGAACAACGCAGCAGTAGACTTGCTTGGATAAGTAGCAAGAAAACATATTTGGGTTGTGTTTGGAGAAGGATTTTATTCATTTTATCAGTGGAGTCACTGATCCACCAAATCTTTATTCATGTGAGTGATCTTTGCACTTGCAAATAATCCTGTTGTAGCTCACCATCTATGAATGAAAAGCATCTGCATTAATATACAGTCTTTGTTTTAGTGACTGTCAATAGAAAAGAAGAATAAATGTTGAAGAGGATATAGATAAAATTAAAAAAAAAAAAAAGAGAAAAAGCCATAAAACTTTTGCAAACTGTATATTCACACCCTCATTTCCAAATATGATAGTCTTAAAACATGGAAAAGCTCAAATACTTCTATGCCAAATATTCAGCAGCCTCTCGAAGTCTCAAATGAAAACTAGATGTATCTTCCTTATTCATTATGCATGTAACTCAAAACAGTGAGTCTCCATCTGTATACAACAAAAATAAACTTTTGTTTCTCAGGGAAAGCAAGAAGAATATGCTATTTTTAGCCCAAATTACTGTTCCTACAGTATTCACTGCTACCCAAGGTGATGAGCCTTGCATTATGAC
This sequence comes from Actenoides hombroni, assembly GCA_024336885.1. Lineage (NCBI taxonomy): Eukaryota > Metazoa > Chordata > Aves > Coraciiformes > Alcedinidae > Actenoides > Actenoides hombroni. Next base: position 35,693,697 of record WUAM01000431.1, read on the forward strand.
TGGAACGCTGAGCCGAACAGTTTAGGCGAAGGAATGGTTCAAGTTCTGCGTAGTTCTCCTGGGAGCATCCTGTGTCTTGTATATTGTGATCACATACGGGTAACTGCACAAACATTGTGTGAGAAGTGGTGTGGTGCCCTGGGGAGGGGATATAGTCCCCTATAATGTTGATGTAGGGCTCTGGAGAAGAGCAGTTTCCCACCTACAACTTCATTGTAAGATCTTAGGCAGGTTTTCTTACAGCTCTGGATACATCTATACCGTATAGAATAGGTTTTGCATGGTCATAAGCACTGTAGGCTGTTTCTCACCCACCTTCTGTTCTCTTGGCTGCTCTGCAGATGTCCATCAGCTTCCCACTGTGGCCATGTTTGATAAGGCCTCATGGGCTTCTGCAGCCCTGTGGTCTCCAGACCCAATAGGCACCGCTGCCAAGAGCCTTGATGGTAGATGTGGGCAAGGATGGCCACCACGGCTTTGGCAGTGAACAGGGCAGAACTGGGGCTCAGATTCTTCTCTATAAATGAGGATTTGATATGTAGAAATAGCCAGCATAGATACATAGGGATGTTTTGAGAAAATTGCATCGCAGCCTCGTGTCCAAAGCCTCAGGCACTTGGCATTGCCCGTGAAGCATTGTTACAGACTGGAGTATGGCATTACCGACTCACATTCTGCTGTCTCAGGGTCATCACAGGCTGGAGCATGGTCACAAAAAGAGTGTCGCAAGGATATGACACTACAGGCACAAAAGCAAAAATCCAAGTTTTGTCAGAAAACGAAGGCGATGGCATCTTTAATAGTGTGAATAAGTAAAGTCTGTCTAGACCACAGTCAAAACCCAGTGTAACTGAGGATTTAAGTGGACTCCTAAGTCTGAAAGTACAACCTCGGAGAGCTGACAGAGACTCTTGTTAGCAAACAGAAAAGAAATCCTGCTGCTCTCTGCCACCGTCCCACCTGCACTGGTTTGTCTCGGTTTGGAGGAACCATGGCTATCTCATCACACCATGATCATGTTCCCTTGGGTGGCAGATGCAGTCTTCCCTAGTCTCTCATTGCTCCTGACCCATCTCAGGTCTGTGCTAAGATTGCAAAGATCATTAATGTTTGTCAGCTTTTTTTTTTTTTTTTATGAATTCTCCAGCTTTTCCTGGAGAGGAACTGCCTGTGTCTTTTGAAGCATCCCATGAGGGATGAAAGTTTGCCCAACACTAGTCATTGAAAGTATCTCGAACGAAAAATGCCAGCAAGCAGCTAATCCATCAGGAACAGCAACAATAGACAATTCTGGTAGTGAACTGTTGTTTAAGTTCAATAATAAGAGTATTAAGAAAGGAGTATGACGCATGAAGGAAACCAAGGCACCAGGGCACTACATGAGCTATTGCTTTGCCTTAATTCTGTGTATTAAATTCAGATAGAGGTTTTTTCCCTCTACCATATTAGCGGACAACCAGAGTAATAGCAAAAGCCAAAAGAAAGGTGAGCAAAATAGTTGAACATTGTCATTCTGGGTGTCTAAACTTGGACAACTGCCCACAGCAGACCCCCAAATTAAAATATCACTCCTCAGAGTAATCCACTGTTTTGCTAAAACAACGGAGAGGTGGTATTGCTGGGATTTCATGGCATTACTGCTTCACTTTCTGATGCCACTCCAGCCAGTGCTGGGTGGGTAGTGTTTCTCTGAACGCCTCCATGCAGAGAAAGCCTTCTGAAGTCCTTGGAGGTCAGAATATGTTTTGTCTAGAAGAGAGTTTGACTCTAAGTGTCATGCCCTTCTTTCTCTCCTAGTTTCGACTTATTGAACCGAGGGATGCCTCAAAGAGAGGCAGATGAAGTTTCCCATGATCTGGCACCTGCACTGCTGTCCCTGAGGACCCCAGCAAGATGCTGTGTGGAGGTGTGGTTACCACAAAGACCCCCTTCACACTAAACACCTGAGACCATTCTGGTTAAATGAATTTCTGGGAAAAAGCATAGGCTCCTAGGAAAGTGGTAGGCACTGTGTCGATGAGTAAATCCTCATCTGGTATGAAGCAGTGAAGTTGTGCTGCCACCAGCAAAGCCGAGCTCCTTTGCACCAGCTAAGCACCTCACTCTGTCTCCATTGAGCCAGATAGCTTAAAGGGGGAGGGAAGCCAGAAGAGCAGTGTGGGATCACCAGCAGCTCCTACCAGTTCCATATTTTCCCTGGGGCTCACGATTTGGGTACTGCTTCCCCCAGCCCTCACAACGGCCTGTCCAGAAGCATGATTTTCCATCACCTTTCCTTGCAGATGGAGACTGCAAGACTCAAAGCAGGTGAACTAAAAGGGAAAGGGGCTGCAAATGTCTTTTGCCTCCCTATCACCAGGCTTATATTTAGGGTGATTGGTTACATTATTGAATTTTTTATATCTATAATGTGTTTTGCAAATACATAAAAGGAATCGCAGTCCTCCATGCCAACACCTGGAATTAGGAGGATGTTAGGCCAGAGTAGGGTGAAGCAGCTCAAGCTTGCTGCTGCACTAGCACAGCTTTTGGTCTGTCCTGAGTTTCTGTATGCATCCTGCCTGCAAGAATCGTAGGGTTGTTTTGGTTGGAAGAGACCTTTAAAATCATTAAGTCCAACCATTAACCCTGCACTGCCAGGTCACCACTAAATCATGTCCCTAAGTGCCACATCTAAACAGCTTTTAAATACCTCCAAAGATGGTGAGTTCAGCTCTTTCCTGGGCAGCCTGTTCCAGTGCTCTACAACCCTTTCTGTGAAGAAATTTTTCCTAATATCCAACCTAAACCTCACCTGGTTCAACTTGAGGCCATTTTCTATAGACCTGCAGATAGATATAGAGCTGTTTGTGACATCTGCCCAGCAAAAGGACTCATCCCTGCTATGGGGGAATCCCTTCCTGAGGGTGGCTCTGGGGCTGCCTCACCAATGGATCCCATTTGGACTTAGATCCTTGTGGGAACCTTCTTGCAACAAGGAGGGGACAAGGAAGGGAGAACTCTACCTTTCTGTAGAAGGATCTGTTGCATCCTGCCCAGTAGGCTCCCTGCGCTCTGAGGAATGAGTTTAACTAGTAATACAAGTCCACAGGAATGGATTTTGCCTAAGCTTTGTTTTCCTTTTAAATTATATTATTATTCTTTTGTATTATTTTATATATAAATAATTTCTCAGACACCTCTGCCCTCAGGAGGGAGCAGAGAGCCCCCACCACACTCTCATTACTTGAGATTCACCTCCAGCCGCTGCTGCCAACTTTTTTTTCTTTTCTCTCCTTTCTAGGTTGAGGTCTTTAATAATTCCGTGTCTCTTTCAGCCTAGGCTCCAGCCTGGGAAAAACAAACCTGCTAGCCTGGCGAAAGCCAAACACACACGGCCCAATTACCAGCTTCCCCACTGTTCCTTTGGGCTGGCTCGTATTCTCCCTGCCTTTGTTTTGTTGCCTGCTCCCTGCCTCTGAGCAGCTTCCTTTGACTCCGCTTCACGCAGCCGGGCAGAACGAGATCCAGCAGGTAAACTGAGGAAGGGCTATTGTCTGACTATCCCTCGCCTGTGGACCACTGCAGTTTATCTGCTGGCAGAGCTTCATGCGGGCATACCTCTGTAAAGAGCTGCCACACTTTTTTAATGAGGGGAAAAGGCGTTATTCCTTTGCACTTAAAATATTTGTGCGTGGGAGAGGCAGCATTGATGGGTCTCGCTAACAGCCGACCATGTGTCACGGTTTGGGTGCTGGGCTTGGGCCATGCAACTTCAGCTCCAACTGCGTGGTTGGTTGGTGCCTTGGTTGGCGCTTGTCCTGGCATCCTTGGGAAGAGCCGGGGAGGATAGCTGAGGCTGCCTCTGCTGCCCTGTGCTCCCACAGCTCTCCGGGACAAGGGAAGGTGCGTGGGAGCAGCGCTGTGAGGACCTAGCCTAGCTGTCCTGTGGTAGGGAGAGGCTGATGCCTGTTGTTACTTGTCAGCACAATTTGGGAGGTGGGAACTGACAGGGATGAGCTACTGCTGGCGCCCAGGGTAGGTGCTTACCATGGCAGGGACTCAGCTTGTGCCACTGCCCAGCTTAACATCTGCAACTGCAGGGACATCAACCTCCCATTTTATAAGAGGACAAACTGTTCTCCAAATATGCTGCACCAACTGGGACTCCTGGGAGTGAGGAGGAGGAGCAGCCAGTACTACATCCCTTTCTCAGGCAGCACCAGCTTGTCCCTCTGTCCCAACTACTCCATCTTGCTGTGACCTGAGTGCTAGGGGTTGGTCTCTTCTCACTGGTGACAGGTGACAGGACAAGGGGAAATGGCCTCAAGTTGCGCCAGGGCAAGTTTAGGTTGGATGTCAGTAAAATCTTCTTTACAGAAAGGGTTGTTAAGCACTGGAACAGGCTGCCCAGGGAAGTGGTTGAGTAACCATCCCTGAATGGGTTTAAAGATTGTTTGGATGTGGTGCCTGGGGACAAGGTTTAGCGGTGGGTTGTTAGAGTTAGGGTAGTAGTATTAGGTTGAGGTTGGACTCGATGATCTTGAAGGTCTTTTCCAACCTGAGCGATTCTGTGATTCTGTGATTCTGAGCCTGGGCATCCTCCAGGGTGAGGCTGGTTGGCGGGGAAAAAGCCGTGCCAGGGTGGAACCAACTGAAGGCAGTGCCAAAACCACAAGATCGGAGTTAGGTGGGTTTCTCCCACCTAAGTAATGTTAAGAGTTTGAAGTCTGGGACATGCAGCTGGCCACTGGTACCTGTCTTGAGAGCAGGATGCTTGGGGACATGCAGTGGATGCCCCAAGACAGAGCCAGCTGCATGACTGCTCTTTGAGATAGCAGCTAAAAATCGACTTTGAAGGGTGAGAACTGACCAGAAACAAAATCTCTTCCCCATCCTTCATTAGCACGGCTGCAGCTACAAATGCACTTGCCCTGCTCAAAGGATTTACAGTTTGTGATGGATTTGTGTGTGGGGAGGGAGCTGGCGAGGGGAGCACTGGGGAGAAGCTTAAAAGTGAATTGTTAGAACATATCTCCATCTCAGTGCTCAGTTTATAAAACAAATTCTTTGGGCAGGTGCTTGAATTCACAGCCTCTTTAGAGGGAATTTATCAGCCCCAGGAATATACTGGTTAAGAAAAAAAACCCCAACTATCGCCATCAGCTGCTAGGAGGGAAAAGCTAATCATCTAAACTTTACTGCAGGAGAGGTGCAGCTGTCAAAGCAATAAGGTAAATGAGTCTGAGGCTGAAATGGTTTTTGCAGCAGAACTCTGCTCCCTGCTAAATAGGGGAGATTGAACTATAGCACCATTCCACTATTCCCTGGTAATGCACCATTTTGGGGCTGACTGGGTGGTCTTAAGTCCATTGCCACAGTGGCTATATCGCTGATACCAATCAAGGCCCCGCAGCTGAGACCCTGAGTGACCTGCTTCAGCAGCTTTTTTCAAACCCCAATTCACTCATTTGTGTGGGATGCTTTTCTGCTACTTTATTTATGGGATTACATAAATGAGCCATTAAAAATGTAAATCTTCAGAACAGTTGAATAATAAAGATTTAAACAATAAGCTCAGGGCGGTACAGTACAGAAACTTCCCCGAACCAGCAGTACTGCACCATCGTGGCTATGGCAACAATAGTGGGTTAAGGGAAAGAGAGAGCAAGGAGGAAAATAAAACGTCCCGGCATTGTTGCAGTCACTGGCACCACAGAAAGATTAGGGATTTTTTTTTTTTTCCAGAGTATTAGAACAATAATGAAGATGTGCCATTATGCGCCACAAAGGAGACCATGCCATCCCTCACATAGTGCAGGTGTCAAAACAATCAGGCTGGCCACAGAATTGAGTTTAAGTGAAGTTTGTCCCACCTCACCACAAAGCATTTAACCCTTCCTGGGCCAGATCTAGCTACAGACGTGCCATGGCTAGCTCAAGCTTTCTCCTCTCTCCTGTGCTGTTAAGCATCTGGTCTGAGTATCTCTCTTCAGCAGCAGCAGCAGCAATGAAACTGTACACTATGTACCTTACTAAGGAGGAGCTGGCTGCAGGTTTCATTTGCCTTTCCATGTGCTTATATCATATTAAAGTACCTGGTGAGGCAGTAACAGTGAAGAATTCTACTGAGGTTTAGTTAAGTCCCACCGCAGACTTCTCTCTGCAAAGTATAAAATGATGGAAGTAGCTTCTAAGCTCTGTTAAGCTCAAAATTTGTGAGATGAAATAGCAGGCTACTGATGTTCCCTTTACAGCTGTTCATTTTAGGTGTCACATAATAACCTTCACACGACAACTGTAATAAAGAAGACAGGTTCTACTGTCATTTTAGACGAGCACACCTTGAAGACAAGCTCTGAGACACATCAGTACTCTTCCTTGAAGCAGAATCAGCACATGGTGCGCTGTTTTAATAAGTTTTTCCTATCGTTCCATTCTGGGAACTGAGTAGGTATTATGTAGAAGCAAATTTGAGAGTTTATTTATGAGAGTAAATTTGGTATTTTATATAAAATTCCACAGTAAATTTGGGGTTTTATATAAAAGATGTATTACCTCCCTATTTCAAACATGGCCACTATGGATTTTAGTATTTCTAACCTAAAGACAAACATATACCCCTACCACTCTAACTCCTATGATGTAAGAAGGGCAAGGCTGGGGTCCAGCATACATTGCTGCCCAGCAAATCATGACTCACTCGCAGAAAAGACCATGAGCCCACCAGAGTTGTGTTTATAGGTCTGACCATGATGAAAGCAGCTGTATTCAGATACAAAATTTTTAATTTCTCAGGCTTGTAAAACGTATAAATAAAATGCCATGTGAGAAAAAAAAAATAATTCTGCAAATAGTATGAGTAGGCAAGATGTGATAGGGTTTGCAAGTGAAGTCTTCTGCAACCACAGGTTTTCATGCATCACTGAATTTGACTGACCTTTAAAACATGTTCTTATTTCAGAACTATGGGACTTGGGCAGGATTCCCTTCTTACATCTGTGGAAATCCGTAGACATCAGAAGAGTTACTGTGAATTCTGGTGAAAATTAGAAGTGAAGCTGTTTTGTAGTCTCTCTTAAAGTTCAACATTCTTTGTAAATTCTTGCTATCTTTACTTTCTGAAGACTGTTTACAGTAGTGCACCAATGTCATAATGAGTTTTAGCAATATTATACAAGCCACCATTCAACTTAGCATCACAGGGAGGTTGAGTTCGAAGGCACTTCTGGAGGTCACCTGGTCCAACCTTCCTGCTTATGTAGGATCACAAGTAGCTGGTTGCCCAGGACCATGTCTAGACAACTTCTGGATATCTCAAAGGAGTTACAAGTATCTACAAGCATCCTAGTGTCATATTATCATATTGTGATGATTTATTATAGGTGCAACTTCTATTGATAACAATAGGACTGATTCCACTGTATGGATACAATGGGCACCATAAAAACATGGCAACCCCCCAAAGATTTTTACCTTCTGTAAGGGGAGAGGAAGAATTCCTGGTAGTGGAACCAGAAAAATATTTAAAGAATACAGTAATGTCATCTATCATAGCATGATGATAGAAATGAAATTTATTTTCTAAATGGTGGATCTCTCAATGGGGTTGTATGTTTGAGGCAAGGGAAGGGAGAGATGAAAAGGCAAACTGGATTTACTGACTAAGTAGAGAAGTCACAAGACTGCAAGATGTAGGTAGCTTTGTGTTAATGAGGAGAGTCTTCCTCTGGGTTGTATATGGGACTCTTTGAGATCACTGGATTTATCTCAGAGTGGAATTGTGATTTTAGGATAGATAGATAGATAGATAGATAGATAGATAGATAGATAGATAGATAGATAGATAGATCGATCGATCCTGCCCTCGGTCATATTGGAGAACTTGGTGATGTTTCCAGATGCTCCTGCCTTATTTTGCGTGATGTCTTTAGGTACAAGTGGTTACAGACCTGGTTTGTGTGGTTATCAGCACTAAGAAGTCAGGTCATGGACTGCAGCCCCAGCCAGTCCCAGAGCAGACTGACCAGCCATGCCTGCTCCAAGCCATCTGCCTACACATGGCAGATGTGCTTTCACATGGAGCAGAAGGATGTGATTCACATCTGAAGCATATTCTGTGTTGCATTTAGTTTCTACATTCATTTAGTTGATTTGAGTCTCAAGCAAGCAAGCCCATGTGATGGGCAAGAGATACAATGCTGCTACAATCCAGCCCAAACATGGCTTTGGGGGGTGCCACCCATCTGATGGGTAGCACATACAGGTGCACACGTTGGGCAACCCCTTCAGAAGACCCTACATTAGTTTTTCCACCTTGTGTACAAAGTAAGGGGGCAGTACAGAGGAGTGCTGGACTTGAGGAAATCTTCCATGGATTAATGATTATTGTGCATGTTCAGATTTCACCTAAATACTGTCACCTGAGTGATTTGGATTCAGGTCCTTAAACATATTTAAAGAAGTAGTCATGTGCTACAATTCTGTTTGCTTCAGAGACATAGATTGAATGTTAATATTAACCTTTTCAATCAGAAAGCAGGTGCTTTATGGAAAAGACCTAAGAACACTTAAGAAGATCAGCCATGCCATCATCCTAATGTACATGCGTTTCTCTTCATTCTACATCAGCTTAATTCATTTATTTATGAGAGGGGGAAAAAGGCTGATCCTGAAGAAAATGCAACTGAAGACATTTTTCCAGTCTGTTATCTATGAAGTCTATGTGGCCACTGATCATAATCCCCAGTCTGGTTCTTAGCAGCGTGACTTGTAAGTGCCTGTGAGGAGCAGGGCAGAGCCATGGGATGATCTGGCAAGCTCCCCTAGCACAGAGTGCTGCCTTTCATGGGTTTTGGCTGGGTAAGTAACTGCAGAGGCTGGTAGCTGGTGGGCAACTCCAGCTCAGTCCAGGCATTTCCGCAGTGAAACAGCTCAAATGTATCATGGCTGTGGTTGCACTCCATGTGACAGCATGGGACATGTCCACCAATCTCACAGCTACAAATCCATCCTGGAATGGAAAAGCAAAACAAACCAGATTCCAAACTGACTAACAACATAACCAATTGCGGGAAAAAATACCTCCTCAGACCATCAGATTTGCTTAATTATATTTTTGCATATTATATAACTACTTCAATCTCTATATGAAAGCAAATAATTTTATTTCAAGAGTTGGTAGAAAGATAACTGCAGTCTTCATTAGCTTTTCTTACATCTCACTGTCGAGCCAGAAGTTGGACCCTGAAGATATTAGGACACAGGGTGGTTAAGGAAGATCTGGTTTACACAAATGCCAGGTTTACAAGATGGAGTGCATAATGAATTAAACGATTCCCAGAAGTTCATGTGTCTAGAAGTCGGACTGTAGCCCCTCTGGTATCATCAAAGTGATCCCCTCTTTGTTCCCTCAGTCACCAGCACTGAAGGAAGCTGTCAAGTCCTCTCTAACTTAAAATGTCGCTTATGATTTAGGAATGAAAAGTCTGGAACTCACCAGGAGGGAGGGAGGGTTTGGTTTTTTTAATTATCTGATACTGCATGAGGCAGCTTCTCTCCTTCAAGCAGGATCTGATACCAAGCTCCAGGTCTTTGCTGTGCCAGTGATGCCAGGAGCACTCTCCTTCTTCCTGCCCCATTTTACTTCTTCTCCAGGCAGCTGTGAGGTACTACAAGAGATCACATGCACCAAACTGCTTCATGCTGCTGTCCTGGGTCATGGAAGCTCATAAATAAGAGCTTCGGTGGGGGAGACAGATCAGGGTGACTGTCTCCTCTAGAAAATATTTCAGGGCAAAGAAAAGCCAAATTTTACCTCTGGCTTTGTAGAAGGGAGCCTTATGGCCTTCCCAGTGTGACAGATTTTAGGTCCTTTGGCTTATATTTAAACAGGGCTTGTAGTCTTCAGCAAATGCAGAGTCCTAGGTTGGAGAGATGTGTCAAGACAGGTCTGTGAGTCTCTCAAAGCCCTACTGCAGGAGCAGGAAAGTCAGGAGAGACACTGCTGGGAACATGGGACTTGAATCCATGTCCTGAGCTCCTCAGAGACTTCAGGGCAGCCCTGGACCTTGGACTGGCTGTGTGAGGGTGAGAATAGGGAAGGAGCTGCTCAGAGCTATGGTAACAAACTGCAGCCCCAAGTGTGATTCGTGCTGTCCTTGCTCCTTTGTGTTATTTCAGGCAGGAGTGCAATTGCTGCCTGACTGAAATGACAATGTCCTTGTGCTTACCTGACACCAAAATGAAGGCCCACCGGGGCCAAAACCCATGACTCGCAACTGCAGAGCTCCCCTGCAAACTCAGAGTGGAAAACTTGCTTCCAGGTTCAACATGGTCCCCACTTTTTCACTTGTTTCAGGTTAAAAATGCAAACCAATACAACAAGCTCTTTGGGAGGGCACTGAAGGAATGAGGGATGAAGAGTGTGCCTCATCACTATTGCTTGGGTGTGTAAGTCCTTTCACTACAACACTGAGGTTTAACAGAAAGCATGACCATGAAGTAGCATAAAGTTGAACTGCCTTTGAAATGGATAGATTGAAGGAGCCTTTTCATAAGCTATTATTTCCCTCCTCATGCCATGTGAGTGCATCTGTCTTCAGTCCTCTGCTGGGACCCCGAGGTGGGAGAGTCATTGCCACTCAGTTAAGCCACGGTCAGGTGAGAGCTGGGGTGCTTTGGAGTAGCAGCAGCCATGTCTAAAGGATGTCCTGGGGTGGATGCACACAAAGCATAGCTTTTAGGGAGCAATGGTATCTGTCACAGCCTGGAAATAAGGGAAGGTCTTAGAGCACCAAGTCCTTCTTCTGACCCAGAAAGAGACAGAAACTCTCTCAGTTTGAAGTCTGCAGCTCCTGTTTCAGGTCTGAAGGAAAGCTCCTACTCCTGAAAGTTTCTTTCTTCATCTCTATCTATTGTTCTAATAAAAAGCTTCCACTACACTGACATAAGGTGCTTTCTTGCTTCTTTCTCCTTCCTTTTTTTAACCTATTTACCCACAAATGAAAGTGATAATTTGACACCCCAGAAATAAAGCTGGATTTTCCCCTGTCATAAATTGTGAACGTAATTGCAGGAACAATGTTGACTATCACTGCATGCTTGGGGGGGGAGGAAAGATTCAAACAACCAAATATAACCAGTGTGAATTCAAAGTGAAAATGAATGGAGTCTGCCTCATTCATAAATGTCATATGAGACTTCAGTTAAAAAGGCAAGCCTGTCATCCCAAGGCCAGCAGCTGTTGTTGTGTTGAACAAAATGGATACAAATGGGTATTATTTTAACGCAAAATGCTTAATCCCGGGCCTAACAAGCCCACTGTCCTCTCTGTAACCCTGTGTCAGACAAGCCATGATCTCCAGTAGAGGGCTTGATTGCACAGGAAATAAAATTCCCTGGCTGTGCCCTACCAAACCGACAAACACTCTGGCAATGTTTGAGTTACTATGGCAATCACAAAATAGGAAGGCCTTTTCTTCTTTTCCCCATCTCTGCATGCAGCCGCAGGCTGCTCCTGAATAGCTCACATCTGCAAAAAGTTTTAACACGGTACTCAGATAAAGAAAAGGATCCCAAAAATGGGCATTGACCCGTCTCAAAAAATGTTGCAAATTTTATATACAAGAATTGGGGAGCTGTGCCACTTTGCGCAGGTTATGTCATAATGTGAACAAAAAGGGATAAAAGCTGATGAAGGCTTTTGCTGTCAAATATGGAGAGAGGGGAAAAAGCAGAAGTAAATGACAGCTTTAATGCAGATGTAAGAAGAAAAGTCAAAGATGGGTGACAGAAAGTTGCTGGTCAATGAATAAAGGAAAAATTTTGAACACAAAACCCAGACAAAAGAGTAAAATACAATAAAAATCTCACTATAGAGAATACTGAGAAAAGTCCCAAAAGCACAGTGAGCAAAATCTTGGAGCTATCAAACCATGTGAAACGGACATGTGGTTCTTTAGAACGGCCCATTTCAGGCATTAATAGCTCCCATTATAAAGGGGGAACCTGATCTCTGGCCTGGAAAGCTTTCAAGAAGCAGACTTTTTACAACAAAATTGAAAAGCAAAACAAAACTGAACCTTTCTGCCTTGCACAAATTAACTAGGATTTTGGTCTTTCTAGACAAATTTGGTCCTGCATAATGAACTGCTACACTTTTTACCAGTTTTCCTTGGACAAATGCTTTCTGGTAATGGAGAATAATTCTGTATTTAAATGGAGATTTGCTTTCTGGCAGATCTTGCACTTTCTGGCAGTATGCTTTCCACCATTAAAATATATTTATTGTTGATAATGGAAAAGTACCTTCACCAACAAGCTGATTTCAACCACCTAATTTAGATGCCTGTGTAGAGTATGTGAATGGGTGTTAAGTGCCTGAAGATCTCACTGGGCTATTTAATCCCAGTGAGAGGAAAGGTATGAATCCAGAATTTAATATACTGGCCTGCTACTCTGAGCTAGTCTTGCCTCAGATGTCTGTATCTGTGGGGTGGGAGCTGGAAAGTACCACCATCACATCCATGTATGGTAGGTCCATCTCACAAGAAGGTTCAGTAAGAATAAATTTTCTCTTAATTTGTTCTTAATCTTAGGTTCGATTGACACGTTATAGCTTCTGAAAGTATTATTGCACTTTAAAAGCTTTTACTGACAAGTCACATTAATCACTAGCATCTGAAAAAGGCTTAATGTGGGGAAATGAATGAAAATGGCATAAACAGTTCACGGAAAAAAGTCCAAAGGGCGTAAAGAAGCCCCAAATCCAGTAAAAGTGGGTGTGCATTATACATTCATTGACTCTTGTTCTTTTGGGGGTGTTTTGGTATGAAAAGAAAGAGACAATAGAAGACAATAGCAGTACCTTATCAAAGTTCATTCAAGCAGCTATTTCAAATACTTTTAACGGCTTGTCACTGAGTCTTGCAAGTCTCTGAGAGTCTAAACACTCTGTCACATTTGTGTACTAACCACTTAAAGTGCTGCTAAAGCCTTTTGACCTGGACTGACTCTCCTTTATCTAGGTCAAAATGCAAGGCAAAGCCTTTGTGTTCCACGGCCTTCATTAAATTCATTGATTTGACCTGTATTTTAAAGACCAAAAGTCAAATGGAATGGGAAGTTAAAGTTCCCATACAAAATCTTCCACTGAGCACTTCACTGCCTCCTTGAACTATGTAACATTCAGAAAAGGCCATCTCACGGCCATTTGAAGTGTGGGCTATAGCTGGAGTGGCAGTTTTGTCCAGTTTTTTCAAGAGTTTTGAAGGGATTCATCAGAGCTTTCCCTCTCCTAAAGGAGAACAAAAAAGTTGAAGCTTGCAGACAGTCTTACTGATCGTTTTTTCTTGGTCTGAGTCATCGGTTTAACAGGGCATAGCAAAGTTCATGGGTAGATAAATATTATTTAAATCTCTTTAGCACATGGACAGGCAAGGGTGAGATTTGTTGCTTTACATTAGACTCTTGATGTGCTCATGATCAGTTACACTACTGGGGAAAAAGAAGCTATCAGCTTTTATATGTCAAGAAATAGACCTTCTTCTGCATTTGGAGACTTAATTCCATTTTCAACTAGGACTCAGACATCAACAAGTGTAAAACCTGATGGTTTCATTCATCCCTAGTAAAAAGTATAGTCTTGGACCAAGAGATATTTCTGCATGTGGTTGACCCAGCTGATTTTGTGGGTCTGAGAAGGAAGAGACTGCCTGTAAACTGCCAAGGGCAGTCCAGGTTGACCAGGGAGGTAGGTCCTGCGCTGTGGGGTTGTAGACAAGAGAAGAAGCCAAGGGTCCTGGCTTGCCTCTGGGATGCCCTTGTGCAGGGCTGGAATGGGCTGGTCACCTTGTCTTGCCTGGCTGAGGTCCACAGCTTATTTACAATAGGAAGAGTCGTGTGAAAGAATGAAAGTAAACTTTAGCCAAATAACAGGCCACAAGTATCTTCCAAAACAACAACTTCCCTTGAAAAGATCTGCAAGATTATAATTTCAACAAAAAAATGATCATGCATGATCCAAGTGTTTGGCATAGCTTTCCAGAAACTATTATTTTCATGACTGACATTAGGAGGGGATTCAGCTGCCTAGAGGTGTTAGGTTATGTGACTGAAGGCTCATCTCTGTGAACACAAAGAAGCACAGAGAAACAGTGATGACAGGGCAGGAACCCACATAATTTAACTGGAGAAACCCAAGATAACTTAATTGAGGAAACCTGCCCTTCCCAGGGGTGTCACAGCCAAGGCATCAGCCCCACGGTCTGGTGGTAACAGGCCTTGACTGATAGGCTCCCTGCTCACCCTACAGACTGAGAGGGTTAGTGCATACAGGGGTGTGGGACTCAGTATGGGAAGAGAGGGAAGAATATCTTGGGATTGTACAGAACTTGCTGCAGGACCTGTAAGGGAAGGACTAAAGGTGGGTACCAAGAGGGATGAAGGTTCTTTGGGGGAAACAGTGTGAGAAAACAGAGAGAAAGAGAACAAAAAGGGATGGTTGTGTGCAACAAAGCTATTGGTCTGTTCCTGATCACCACAGTCTGTCCCACCTTCTCATTAAACTCCATTTCTAGCTATTTTCCTGGGCATGAGGGGTTGTGTGCCTGGGTGTTCACGGAGGTCTGAGCACTAGCAACCAGAGCAGAGCTGCAAGCCTTGCATGCCCATGTGCTAACAGCTGAGGCAGCCTTTCAGATAGTCCTAGACACCTGAGTCAGATACCTGGATAAAGCTTTTTAGCTATCCCAGTGTTATGCTGTACGCTGGACATAAATTTCCCCCTCGCAGCCAGGTGTATGTCTCACGAACATTAGGTGAAAAGGGTGGCTCTCAAAGTATATCTCCACATAATCTGGAGAGGCTGATTTTCTTTTCCAGAGACCTGACCGTTCATTTTTCACATGTCACACACTTGAATCTTAAGAGCTGTTTACAGGCATAAACAACTATTAAGCTAATAGATGTTAAGGCAGTGTGGAGTCCAGGGACATGGTGGTGGGAAGACAGCAGAAGGAATGAGCAGAGGGGAGAGGTGTGGGCTAGTGCTGTGTTTGGATCCTGCTCAGCAAAACTCTGGCCATTCCACCCTTTCCCCTCTTCCTCCCTGAACACAGCTATCTGCTTCTGGTCTCCTTGGAGCAGCAATGCTCTCAGGAGCTTTGAAGTGGTTAAAATGCTTTCTCAGGTGCTTTCAGCAGACTGCATCCAGCTCTGAGCTGATGCAGAGCCAGGGCAAACTGAGTGTTTTAATCCATAAAATTAACTCAGTAAAAATGGCAACTCACACAGGAATCAATGAGAAGTTTGAAGGTTCAAAAGAAAGTTCAGAAACAAGTAAAATCCTCTTCATCTAGCAGCACTATCTAAAAGAGTAGGTTCTACCTCTATTTCTAGGTTCACATAATTGTGATTTTACAGATCGCACCACTTAAAAGACATAGAGGAAATGAAGCAACAGAAACAATACATGGAAAGCTGTTGGTGTTGAGTAGTGGCAGGATATTGTCTTACAGAAAGGCTGGCAAAAAAAAAAATAATGGAGGAATAAAGATTTCTTTAGCTTTTGGATGATTTCTGTAGTTCCCAGAAAGGTCAGTCTGACATCTTCCAAGGGCGTAGCGTTCATTCAAAACAAGCAACTGCAAACCCAACCCAGATCTAAAACAGCCCTTTGAGACATTATTTTCTATGATTCTAATTTTGTACAAAATCATGTTTCCAAAAGCTAGAACTCCTAACCAAGGCTGGTTTATTTGACATTTTCTTGTTTGCAAAATTGTCTGTAAAAGGATTTTGTCCATCAATTCACCTGTAGTGATTTGCTTAGCAGTTGGGCAGTTTCTGGATTGTCTTCAGACTCCTTGACTACTGCTTTGTGCATTCCTAAGATGCTTTTTTTTTTTTATGTTTTGTAACTGGGCTGACTTAGAGACACTTTTTTTTTTTCTGATGTCCAATTGGGCAATTCCTGGAGCTTTGAAGATTTACCAGATGATCCTTTCCTACTGTGACTCTTCATGGAGGAGCATGTTTGCCAGAGGCTCTATGTCCATGAACATCCTTGCAAACCATATTCCTCTCACATCTCTGGAAAGGAATGAGATGAAGAAGGAGCTGAATGTCACCAAAGCAGACGGAGTATTTTGGTATTTGGGAAAACATTTGCAAAAATCTGTTTGGAGTTGGCTGTAAACAGTCACTCTAAAACAGTGTGTCTATTAAAGGGGTATTGTTCCCGGCCACCAAAGCAGAATAAAAGTAATTCAAGGACCACATTCAGAGATGTGGGAACCATCTAGTCCATGTCACGTTCCCCCTTCCTCCCAGCCCATGGTGGTCCCTTTGCAGTGAGAGCTTTCTTTGGGCGCTGGGGAGACCAAGAAGCTGTTGGGGGAGAAATTGCAGAAGGTGAGCTTGAGAAACTCGCTGCTGGGTCAGAGCAGTGGTCCTCTACCCCCCTAATCTGTCTCTGTTGGTGGCAGTAGGAGCTGCTATGAGGGAGAACACAGGAATTTTGCCTCTTGATGTGATCAGTTTACACTGCTGGGAGTCCCCAGGCCAAGAGGTGATGCGATGTTAGCAGGAGGTACCTGCATAGGCTCCTGAGTACCACTTCATGACCCTGCTGTCTACAGATGTGTCTAATCTCCATGTGAACCTGCTGATAACATTCACCTTTGTGGCCTCCAGTGGATGTGATTTCCCAATGTTTGCTATCAGCTATGCACTGACCTCTGTTGTAAACCAGTCTCTCAGGTCAGTTAAACTCTCTCTGGTGCTTGCATTGAACAGCAGTTCCATGTTCACCTTACCCATCACCTTCATGGTTTTGTGAACTTCGTAGGTATCCCTTCAGCCTTTTCTTCTCTAAACTGAGGAGTATTTTTAATCTCTCCACTTAAAGTGGCAGCTTTACCCCACAGTCATTTTCATTGCCTTTTCCTATATCTTCTGACTTTACTACATCCTTCTCAAGATGCAGAGACCCAAACTGCACTCTCAATACTCAATGTATGGGAGAAATAAGATTTTCAGCCTCTCCTCATTAAAAAAAAAAAAAAAAAAGAAAAAAGAAGATGAATACAAATGAATACAGTATGAGTTAAATGTAAACCACATTGTGCACTAAATAAAAAGGGTTATGTGACACCATGAACACAACAGTAATCTCACTGTTAGTGTCCTGTAAGTAGCCTTGTTTCAAACAAGGCTCCCGGTGGTAGAGATTTTGTCTGCAGTCTGCCAGGTGCTCTAGTGACTGCATCACACATAGGCTGCCTTCTGCCACAGAGGCTGCTTAAAAATACGAGCCTAAGCACAATACGTGAGCTCAAGTCACTCATCTCCAAAGTACAGATGCATGGGTAAGCCTTACACACTTCCCAGGTAGGATATATAGCTGATAAGGTAAGCTTTTTTTAATCCATTTAAGGTAATAATTTTGATGTGTCGATTTATTTTAGTACTTGCTGGTTTTACTTGGAAGTTTAAAGTCTGCAAGCTGTAAAGATTACAAATAATTCAAACTACAACTGTTTGAGGGGCAGAAAGGAAAAAAATTAAGCATTTAAGGCTCATTTTAGTCAGACAAACCACAGTCAGCACTAGGGATATGTTATGCCGATTCAAACACACGGCAGGAAATTTTCGCTGCTTGAAGAACTTGCAACTGAAATGGGCAAGGAAGGAAGAGAGAGAACAGGACCAGCAAGGTGAAGAGTGATGCTACATGGGTGACTGGAGAGATGTAAAACCTGTCTCTTCTATTTGCAGGTTTATAGTCGTGAGAAGAAAGATTTTTCACACAAGGAAGGTAGCTTCAAACACTCTCACTTTTTTCCTCCCTGCCTCTCTCTGCCTCCAATCTCCTTGTCAAAGTGTCTCACAGCTCTTTAGAAATGTCCGTTTGCTTTCAGAAGTCACCTGGTGAGCATCCCACAGTTATTCTTGCTTTGCAGAAACACCCAGCAAACTGGGTTACTCAGGATGGAACTATAACTCAGACTGCTAATGCCCTTTGTCCAAAAATGCCTGGTTGTCAGGTCTGGTTCCTGACTCCCAGGACTCAGTCAGCATTCCAGCACAGGCCAGCATGGTGGCACAGCAGTGAAGCAGCTGCCCCTCTGCTCTGCTAGCCTGAAGACAAGAGTCACCTTTGAAACCACCCAGTGCTTCCCGGGGGACCCAGCATGGCAAACAGCACACAGGACCATAGTGGCTGTGGTCCCAGGGCTAACCGCACCATCAGTGTCTTCGAGTTTGCTGTGGGCTTGTACTGATGTTAGCAGAGCAGGCTTTTAGCTCTGTACAGACCCTTAGATCTTTCTCTTTCTCCTTGGTTTCACTTCTCTTTTTGGTCCCCCTCCACAGGTATATGGTTATACTTCTACAAACAGCGATCATCTGTGTGTGTACAAAAACAAGGCCAACCTTTGCAGTGTACCAACACATGAGGGAGTAGCTCACATTTTCAGTGCAACCGTGCTTTAATGCCACCATAAGCACCTGAAATTATTTTTCAGTACTCTGCTGTCATAGTGGAAGTCGCCACAGCTCCAGTTTCCCTGTGCACATCCACCCAGACCGCCTGCAGCCGCTGGGCTGAAGCCCAACATGTACTGCAGAAGTGCAAAGCCCGGTTGTTTTACCTCCTCACCTTAGCATTCACAGGGGGAAGGTGTTCCCTGCAAAGTGTCCTGCTTGAGTCCCAACAGGTGGGAGGGAGGCCGTGGCTTTTTGTAATAAGAAGTTCAGGAGAGTTATATTAATCCCTGAATGGTCACGTTGTCTGACAGCCTTGCTTGCCAAGCTGTGAGCGAGCGAGTGGCACGAAGCATACCAAAATCTAATGATGTACTACCAACATCCACGCCAAAGACAAGGCCATTTAGAGCAGAGAGACAAGCTGAGTTAGCATAAAAGAAGAGGCATCAATCACTATTCCCCCAAGACAATGGCGATAATTTAATGGCTGTTTTTTAAGAAGAACTGACACTATACAGAGTTTGAGGAGAAAGGTCTGGTAGGCTTCACCTGCAGCTGAGAGCTATTTGTTCCCATTGTGCCAACCAGAGCGAGGTTTGAAATGGCAATTTCTGCAGCTGGCATCATATGCATCAAGTTATGCTCGCAACTAAGGGTTTACTTTAAATTGCTAGTTTTTCTGTCTCAGGCTGTTATTAGTGAAGCTTGAGTGACTTTACTAATGAATTAACCTTCTGTTGAATTTTAAGCTAAACTACTGAGCAGAGTTCTGTAGTGCATTTTTTCTTCTCTTAAAATAATTCAGCTTTTTGAAATTACTTCCCTTTAATCCACTAATTCTATGACACTTTCTCTATCGGGTTCACAGAAATTGAAATCAAACTTAGGACATGAATTTGCAAACCTATTACATTTAGCTGAGTTGTATATCCACATTCTATAGCCCTTTGTTTGACACTATTTTGTTTTTCAGATGGATGAACCAGCGCAGACATCTTTACATGTGGTGCAAGGTGGCTCTACATAATCAAACCGTAAGTATTCAGAGAGCTGAAGTCAGCAAAGTAGATTCACTCTGAAAGGTTACCAAAAAAGCAAACTATCAGATTAAGGCTGGAGGCATTTTCAAGAGGCCTTCTTGTCCAGACCATTGCCAAAATAACACAGCCACCCTTACCTGTCAGATGGTGGTTTCTCCAAGCTATTCTTAAAGATTTCTGGTAATGAAAGCACACACTTCTCTAGCACAGCTCCACTTCCTCACTGTCCATACCATTAGCAAGTGTTTCCAGTGTCTTACTGAAACCTCTGTACTGCAGCTAAGTATGTTATTTCTTGTCCTATATGAACAAGAAGAACATTTTGCTCCTTCTTTGCAGCAGTTCTTGACTGCTATTTGAAAAATATTATCAGGAAGTCCCTGGCATACTCTAGAGAATCCTAGTTCTTTCATTGTATATCATACTTTCTGGACTTGCTGTCATTTTCCTTGTCCTTCTCTGGGCTCTCTGTTCCCAGTCATGCAGGTCCCAGGCTGAGCCCTAGTGATGGGGTGGACCAGTGCTGAGCAGGGAGGGAGAGTTGGCAGGACCCAGTTTAGCTTGTAGCTCTCCTTGCCAGATGTTTGAATAAACATTTATGGGTTTGCATGAGACCTTCTTGGGATTTCAGCATAAACAACACATTTTGGCTTTTGCAGTCTTCAAGGGAAATGTAGTAAGGACACTAAAATGCTTTGAAACAAGCTATCTGAGAAACCAGCAATGCTCAGGGTCCTGAAGTGAGAGCTGGCTGGACTCGCCAATCTCAGAACTGAATGTGGTTTATCCAATAGATTTTATTTTTGTTCCTAACTGTTCTTCTGAGGGCTACACTTCATATTTTGAACTGAGTCTTTCCATTTTCTCCAACAGCTATGGCCTGTGCTTTGGTAAACTTTGTTAGTGATAGCTGCTGAAATGTATGTCAAGAAGACAACAAGACTCTTTGACCATACTGAATGATTTCTAAAGAAATGGCTGGCTTTCACAGGTGCTTTCATTTTTTCCAGATTCTAACTTCCATTTCTGCATATCCAAATTCCTCAACATGAGCTTGACAAGCATGATGAGCCAGAGAGCAAGTTCTGACTGATGTGACTGTGGCCATCCTTCAGGGCTAAGGAGTGGGACTCATGAGGCTCTGCCTTCTGCTGCCCTCATATATGGTACATTGAATTCAGTCCACCTACACACCACAGACATCCCAGACAGAGAGTGGCAACAACAAGACAATTTCATGCAACATTAAAATGTGAAAGGAGCAACTTGTTGGTGAGCATCTCACTCATGCTGCAGGTGGGACAGGACTGATTCAGCAGTGGCACATCTACAGTTTAAAAGCTCCAAGTTTACCTCAGTTTTTTTCTTCTGCCTTGTCAGTATGAAGAGGAGGCAATTTTCATTTTACATCTGGATTTCAGGCACCAGTCGAAATGTAGCTTAAGCACTGCCTTGGTACCAGAGCCTGATACATTCAGTTCTAGCACTGAAACCCTATTCAGTTGCAAAGTTGGGTTGTATCTGCACTGAGAAGACTCCAGAGGAGATAGAAACTCCCGTATCTGTGAGGAAGTTTATCCAAGTGATGTTAAATGTCCATCCAGATCATTCTAAATCCTTCACTCTGCTTCATTGCTGAGCTCACTGCTATTTCCAGTGGAACATCCTTCAGTGAAGCTCTGGGAAGAGCTGTTTTAAACTTCCTTAGAGGCTTGTCATGTGCTTTAGGGTTTCATGTAATTAATGCATCATCTGAATACTTCAGCCCTCCATATTTTCTATCAGGTCCTCTCACCTCCAGGCTCCTAAGAAGACCGGAGGATGCATGCAAATAAAAGTGTTTCTTAACCAGCTCATTCACTTAAGCAAGCCAAGACTGCTCCTACACAGTGTGCTCAGCCCCTGTGAGGAGGACATTGCCCACAGTCAGCTTGCTTCCTTTCTACAGTGGAGGGCAAGCAGAGCTGTTGGAAGCCACATTGAAAGTACTGATCCTTTCCTGTTTTTCAGAGACGATAATTCAAGGATTTGCAGTGCCAGAAGCTCTTTCAGCCACCTTCAATGTGGACAGTAGCTATCCATTCTGCCTTATGGTTCTCAGATATGATATTAAGGTGTTATATATTGAATATTTGGTCTTCATAAATCTTGGCTCCCTGATAAATATTTGTCCTATAGATTGCTCTAGGTTACTAAAGAAGCCACTGCCAGGTCAAGAAATGGATCTAAAGACTGCCTGTCATTCTTCGATTATTTCTTAGCTACTAAACTTCTAACAAGGATGTTAGAAGAAGCTTGGGACTTCTGACTGTGCTGGAAATGTAAAACATCCCAATCTGTTTTGCATAGAGAACTGTGGACAAGTGTTTTATAAAATCAAAGCTCAAGTGTGACTGTCATAACCATCAAAAGCAACAATCCTTGAGGTAACTCATGGCTGAGTCACTGATGCCTTGGAAAACAAAGACCAGGTCTCTGTCTGGCTTGTAGGAAGGACTGAGTGATATGTTAGGGTCATATTGGTGGTGTATTCACACAACTGCTTAGCAATTGAACTGTTACAAGTTGAATCAACAGCATATCCCCAGAGGACCAGAAGGAGATGAAAAATCCCAGAACTTTGTTCCTGCACAAGCTGTCAGAGTGCCCACACCTTTGTGTGGTTCTGTGCCTACCTCTTTTTATCACATTTCCCCAAAGACAGAATTCCTGTCATGAAAACAAAAGCCCATGTGAGCCTAGTAATCCAAGGGTATCAGTTCAAATTTACTCATACTTTTATACAAGTGGAAATCAGAAGCGATTCCACTGAAGTTGCTGGTTTTCATTCCCCAGAACCTACACTGGGAAGACTTGTTTGCACATGTTCAATAACTATGCAGACCGGAGGGGTTAGCATGCTGCTGTTTGAGGCAACATAACTATCTAGAAAGGCAGCTTATGCATGGAGATGAAACTTCACCCTGACTAGAGTAATGCTGGTAGAAATGAAAATCTGGTTGGTTCTACCTTTTCAGGGCAGAGTGAAAGTAAATGGCAACATCTTCACTGGTGCAACTGGAAGATAAGAGATCCCTAGCTGTTTACCCCAGCTCTATGCTCTTCTGAGGTGTCATGAAAATTTATGGCTGAAAGTATGCACTCACGAAATACTTTATATAATGTGATTACAGTTGTGCTGTATATCTTCCAAAGAAGTATATATGCCATCAGCTGGCATTCCATGATATTGCCACGCTTGCTCTAAAATGCCATCATCTCTAAGATTACAATGGCAAAGTAGATGGAATACAAAGTGCCCTTATTTTTATTAGAGATTTAACCAAGCTTTCAAAGCAAAATAGGTAAAACCATGAGCAGATGGTGTGGAATCACACATCACTTGTGCGACTATCTAAGCTTTGGACAAACAAATAGCAGTGACACCAGTAGTGTTTGTTTGACCAAACACATGGAAATATTTCACTTAAACAAGTGCATAGCAAATCATTTTAACTTTTCCTAGGGAAGTTTATCAGATTTGGCAATCAATCATCTAAGTTGACCAAGGATACAGTGTCTTTGATATAAATGTTCATGCTTGTCGTCATTAACATCATTTAGATTTTAGACTTTTTCTAATTAAGAAAGGTTCCCACCAGCAACAGCAAAAATGTCCACCACCTCTTTCATTATCTCAGCTTTTCTTCCCTTTAATTACTATTGAGCTCCTGGCTGATTAAATTAGGTTTTTTAGCTCTTTTCTGAAATCTTAGGGAAATTATCTAAAAATCATGAAATCAATTCCCTTACGCTGTTTTAATCTTTTATGTTTTGGGCTCCAAGAGGGACGGGCGGACAAGTGCAGCCCCTCGGAAAAGTGTGCAGCACTAGACTGCTTGCCAGCCTTCTATTGCCTTTGTGGACCATCTGGGTCAATTTCCTTCCAACTAAATGAAATGCAAATAAAAATTCCAGCAGTTTTTCAGCTGCAGGCTGCCCAGCTGATTAGCATGACAGAGGCCGGGAGATGAGGCCTGACCCTGTGCACTTCCCCTCATCTCATTAAGTTGTAACTCTACCGTGGCTGCATTCATGGTGTTTATTGACGCTGAAAGGCGTCTTTATCCAAAACTAGCTAAATTCACATTCAGAGTTTTTCCATGAAGGCTTGCCTGCTACAGCATCCACATGAAAGTGAACCTATTGTAGCTCGGTGATGTGTCCTGCTGATTCCTTAACAATCTGAGCTTTCTCCAAAAATGTTAGATTCACAAGTTTAAGTTCCATTAAAAAAAACTAAGACCCAAGCATTTTAACAACTTCATATTTTAAAATGGTATGAGTATAAACAAGTTTATTTCTGACGATGACAGTGCGTATGTTAAACTCAGACATGAGGAAACAATCCAGCCAAAGTACAGTAGCAAGCGAGTGTTTGTATCATGTAAGAGTGCAGACAACGGGGTATTATACTTATCCTCACATCCATCAGCAAGGAGAAGGATATAAGATTCAAGAAGGCAACATCTTCAGCAATTTATAGTGCTCTGAGAGTCACAGCTGGACAACAAAGAGAAATACACCTTCCAGCTGTCTGGTATTTCATGTCTTGTCACAACTCTGCATTAAAGAAAGTGAACGGAACTGAAGTCTGGTGGGAATGAGTAAAATAATGGTTATGACCCTTTCATCTTTCCCTTGAGCTCCATAATTAGCATCCTAACTGGATGACAGCAGTTGCACTGCTCAGATGCTGCATCTAAAGCTCTAGTGTGGACAGGTCTGGTGAGCAGTGCATTTTCTCTGCTGTGATGTTTGAGAGTCAGGTGGGAAGTAAGGTAGACAGATTTGTCAAGGGTTAGGGCTGGACCAGGCTCTAGACAAATGACAGACACTCTCTACTAACCCCTCTCCCTTTCCAGAAGGGGAAGAGAAAGGGAGTAAGGAGAGAGACTTGTGGACTGAAAAAGAAAACTAAAAGAACTTTAATGAAAATAATAAAAATAAAATATATATATACAAACATATACAAAATATTAGATCCAATCCCCCTGATGGCAATTACATCACCATCATCACTGATGCTGTGGGGCAGACAATGGGGAAGTCCCAGACTGAACTCAGTGGCAGACAGGAACTGGATTCAGGAGCTGGATTCTGGAACTACATTCAGGAACACATGAATCAGGATCTAAGGCAGAATGACAGAGTCCTCCTTGGACACCAGCCACTGAAGAATCACAGAATCACAGAATGATTAAGACTGGAAAAGACCTCCAAAGTCATCAAGTCCAACCATCTACCTTCCATTATTAGAACCACGAAACCATTTCCTGAAGTGCTACTTCTATACATTTTTTGAACACCTTCAGGGATGGTGACTCCACCACCTCCCTGTGCAGCCTGTTCCAGTGCCTAATGACTCTTTCAGTATAGAAATTTTTCCTAATGTCTAATCTAAACCTCCTCTGGCACAACTTAAGCCTGTTACCTCTCATCCTATTGCTAGATAGTTGGGATACCAAAACTCACCGCTCTACAAACTCCTTTCAGGTAGTTGTAGAGAGCGTTAAGGTCTCCCCTCAGCATCCTCTTCTCCACACTAAACAACCCCAGTTCCCTCAGCCACTCCTTACAAGACATGCTCTCCAGATTCCAGAAGAGAGCTTGACCCTTGTGATCCCACAGTTTTCTAATGAATATGATGTATATGGAATGGAATACCTCATTGGTCAGTTTAAGGTCACCTGTCCTGTCTGCTCCTCCCCACAGGTGCAGCCTTTTACTTTCTGCACCCCCAATGTGGCACACAAGGTTTAGCAGTGACCTTGGTCGTCACAGGAGCAAGTATGAGCAAGTATAAGCAAGAGCCTTTCTGCACACTAATCCTTGGTAGTAACTGTAAACACCAGGCTTTATGACTTCTAGAAGCAGAGGCTGCCTGCAAAAACATGCCATTATCTTCAGAAAGTGCAGTTAGTCAGAAGAAACTGAGCTGAAAAGTAAAATCACTGAATAGAATTAGTTCTGTTCTAGATCAAACCAGGACAGGACTGTTTCCAGGAGGCATGGAAAGAAACAGCAGCTACTACGGCTTTTGGAAAGAAATAGCCAAATGCTCACATTTTCCCTACCATTTGAGTCTACAGGGCACAGAGAGTAAAGACTAACTGCTCTCTTTTAGAGCTCCCAGACTGCGAACAAGAGTTATGGAGGGTCCAGTGCTCACACTGATGCACCCCTGGAGTCAAAGCCTCAGTTTTAACTATTTCTGCTCATGGTAGATGGATTGGAAAAAGACAACAAGGGAATTTGCACCGGAAGTCTGCCAAGAATCTCACAAGATGTTTTATGATTTCAATTGGAAGGAGAAGATGTGCCTTTTTTTTGTTGTGTGAAACAGCTCTTTTCACTTATGTTGTGCCAAGGCAGATACATGTGAGCAAATGTAGGGAAGTCCATCAGACATGGACTCTTTGGATGAGGTCACAGGAAGAGGTCACTGGGCTGCGAGCATCTCATCAAAGAGATTAATACCTGTGCAAGACTAAAAGGTGAAGTCACTACAATCACAGACTGATTTCACAGGTCATTAGGAAATAAAGGAAAGATATTGCATACTTTCCAACTCCATTCAGAGGTCATGTGGAGCAGAGAATATTGAAGGTGAAACCTGTTTGGTTATTCCATGAAGAATAAACATTAATTTACCCATGACTTCTCCCTAGGTTTTCCATCTCAGCTAATTAATTCACTTTGCTTGATATAGACAGATTTGGACAAATGTTATCTTGATCTGGGAACTGATACGCAATGCTTGGGTAGGAATTTTTTTATTTTTTTTATGTTCATGGCACATTAAATTCTTCCCACTGATCCACAAGTTATTATGAAAAATAAAATCACATTTTGGATCTTTTCTAATAATCCTGTTGAAGTCAGAGATGTTATGATATTTTTTTAATAGGGTTTTGATTATAGTCTTTGCTAGTTTGGTTTAGTTAGTTGTTGCCACAACTAACCATGATGTGGTAAACACTGACTGAACAAGCATCTCAACGCTTGGCTTTCCTGTTGTTTCAGGTGTTCACAGGATAGCTGAAAACCACACAAAATTATTGTCACTCCCAGATGTGTTGTTGAAGCAGGTTCTTTGTTTAGGGGCATATAAACAAGGGTTTGGCTATAAAGGCTTCTACCTGAAAGTCGAGAAGGTGAACATATGGCAGAGCAATGAAAGGATGATGCATTTTGACCACTTGTGTTTCAGCTTTGTGGGCTGTTGGAGTCATATTAGTTCAGTTTCATCAGTGACAGAACACGGCTAAGGCTTTCCTGAAACCAGAGTTTAAACCAGTTTAGTCAAACTGGTAGAAAGGCCTTGTGAACATCCTTGTTTGTTTTAAATGGACTTCCCATTTTAACTGAAGTTAATAAAGAATTAATGTCATTAAATTGAAACCAAAAAGCTTAAACTGTAGTGAGGGTATCTTCAGTGCACCCTGCCTTGGAGCAAGTAGATGACTTCAAACACTTTGGTGTTTTGTCAGGCAAGTTTCATGAAATGTTGCTTTTCAGAAGCAAAAAGAACCTGGAAAAGAGGCAGAGAACTACCTTTTTATCTACTCTGCACTGATGCAAACTTTGTTTGCTTCTGTATTTTCATTTGAAACCATTTCATTATGGTGTTTTAGCACTTAAAATCTCATGAGAACCAACTGGTGACTTTCCAATCAGTAGCTATAACATGGTTTGTGCTTCATGGGTTTTGTTATCAACCACATTAACTTTAATGCCAGGCTACAATGCTACTGGCAGATTATGAAGAGTGTTTTTAAATAGCAAGTTATGACAACTGGTACCTGTATAACAAGACCCACAGTGGGTGGGAGCACGCTTGGAGCAATGAGGAGCCAACCTCTCTGTTCCAAAGAGACTGGAAGAAGGGAGAGGAATGCAGTGGATACATGGCATTTCATACTGAACTATATCCAAATACAAAGCCACCACTTTGAATTTCCTGCTGAATGCATATTTGAGTTATAAAAAAAATAATAATTTTTCAGGATGCTTGACAGATTTTGCTTTGGTAATTCAGCATGTTTTCATTTTACAATTCATTTAACTTCAATAAAGTTAAGTGTTAGGTAATGATAAAATATATGTGTTACAATAACACCAGTATTAGTATAAAATATCAAACCATTATATTTTGACTTTATCGAAGTGGAATATTGTACAATATTATCAGTATGGAATAATAAAGTCAGGACAAACCACTGCAGCTTCTTCTAACTGAAAGTTTTCCAGGCTTGGTATCTTCCTTGGACACATTTTGATTTTGACAAAGCAGTCTTTAAGATAAAAAAACCTGTCATTAGGAGTTCTCATCCAGGTTCACTTATCACTGTTATCTATACAACAGAATATGGGAGTTAGGAAATTTTTTCACTTGGGAACATGAAAATAGTGGTAGCCATGCTTTTTCTTTTATGTGTCAGTTTATTTGTTTATGAAACAAGAGTAAAATTTTTAAATTTTTTTTCTTTTTTTTTTTTTGAGCACAGCAGGAAATAGAAAGTACAAAGCATATTGGGTCTGACTGAGCTGGAATTAATTTTCCCCATAGCAGCCTTCCCAGTGCTGTGCTTTGCATTGAGAGCTGGAAAGGTGCTGATAACACAGCCGTGTTGTGGCTGCTGCTGGGCAGGGCTCGCACAGCAGCAAGGCTGTTTGTCAACATTCCCCTGCAGTGGGATGGGGTGGACAAGATCTTGGGAGGGGACACAGCTAGGACAACTGACTCAAACTGACCAAAGGGATATTCCATACCATATGATGTCAGCTGAACTATAAAAGCTAGGAAAAGGAGGAGAAAGGGCGTGGGCATTGGCTTGTCCTCCAGAGCAACCACTAAGCGTTTGGAGCCCCACTTCCTGAAAAGGCCAAACATCACCTGCTGATGAGAAGTAAAGATTAAATCTTTGGGGGTTTTTTTGTTTCCATGCACAGTATGACTTTGCTTCTTCATTAAACTGCTTTTGTCTTAGCCCATGAGTTTCATCTTATTTCCTTCCCCCTGGTCCAGCTGAGAGGAGCAAGGGGAAGTGATAGAGTGGCTCAGTGAGTACCTGGTGTCCAGCCAAAGTCAAACCACCACAGACCTTTTTGGTGCCCAACGTGAGGCTCAACAACAGCAGTTTTACATAAATTGCACTATGGCTTAGTAGTTATTGAGTGGCAAGTTTCTGTGCAGGTCATGGGGTTTGGTGGCTATGCTGCGTACGCTGCCTATCTTGCTATTTTGCTAAGCTTAGGAACACGTTAATACAAACAATAGCTTTGTGCTTTGCCCTGGCATTGATTGTCCTGTTGTCCTGGGGGAGTTACTTTATAGGAGGGATGAAGGAACTTGGAAACACACTGACCCACATAGTGGCTATGTGCTCAATGCTGGCTTTGGTGGTGTTATCTCATGGAGATGATGAGGGACTACATCTCCCTCCCCCTGACAGAAATTGATGTGAGTGGATTTAATGTGCAGGATCCCGAGGCCCTTGCCCACCCTTATGTGGGCTGTTTAATATTCCTCACTAATACTGGTGGCACGTTGTGGGTTGTGTGCAGCCTGGTCTCATCTTGATGTCGGAGAAAACAACTTCTGGGTGGGCCAACACCAAGATGTGCTCTAAGGTGGCCTGTCCATGGGTGGCAGGGTGTGTGGAAGGATTTGGGCAGGTTCCTAGGACAGTTATCACCTTTCATAACCTGTGACTTTACAGCAGAACAGGCAAGTAACCCTGTCAAATTGACACACCACTGAACAGAAGGGTGCCTTGCCTATCCCAGTTAAAACCAGCAGCTTCTGGCACTGTACTGGGGCTAGGCCTTTGCCTATAGAGCCACAGTTCAGTACTCTCAGAGGACTGCAGTTGAGGTAGGGACCCAATCTGTTTCTGAGTACAACCTGGTTGAGAGAGGGATGCAAACAACAACTACAGTAATTGCCTTGGTAGTATAAAAGAAACAGTGGACTGGAAGAACAATGGGTCCATACCCTTGATTAACAAGGGAAGAAGAAGAAGAGGAAAGCCTTCATCAGGAAGCTGGCCCTTCAATGAAGAGTTTGGAGGAGGAAGTAACAGAACTGAAACAAGAGGTGGAAACTACCCTGTCCCTGACCTCATCAGAACTTCAGGACATGCGGAAGGACTCTTGCCACCAGCCAGGTGAGTGGATTGCAGCCTGGCTGCTTTGATGCTGGGACAATGGGGCTTACACTCAGCAACTAGAAGGTAAGGAAGCCTAACAGCTGGGGTCTCTTGCTCAATATTGGGAAATTGAGAGGGGAATTGGAAAAGAGGAAGCATTTCCAGTCTCTGGAGGTGGCTCCTTTCTAGTGTGAAAGCAAGGTACCCATACAAGGAAGACCTTACGAGTTCTAGCCTCCCAGGAAAGTGGACTGCAGATGAAGGTATTCAGTACCTGAGAGAATTAGCAGTGTTGGAAGTCGTCTACAGTGATCTAAATGATGATAGGGAGTTCAAAGATCCAGAGGATGTCCCGTGCACATGGTCCATGTGGAGAAAGGTGATCAAAGGTGCCCCAGCATCATATTCTGCCAGCTTGGTGGCGATGTACTACCCAGAAATGGACATACAAAAGGTCTCTGGTTTGGACACACCAACTGTGGAGGCAGTGTCTTCTTGGCTCCAAAGCTTTGAAGAAAGTCTTGGTACCTTGTCATCCCTACAGGCTAGCACATTGGATATCAGGGGCACCTCAAGAACTCAGTGTTCTCCTGCCCCAGTTAGAGGGAAAGGGAGCCCCAGGCACATGCCACGTGGCATACCCTGGTTCTTCCTGCATGACTAGGGGTAGGACATCAGGAAGTGGGATGATGAACCCACCTTTAAGCTGGAAGCCCATGTATGCAAACTGAAAGACAAGACAGCTGTCAAGAAGAAGCCATCCAAGAAGGCTGTCAGTGTACTACAGAAACCCAAGAAGGTAATAGGCGATCTCCCAGATAGGGGAAGACTAAGATGACCTCCTTTGACACTGAAGAGGGGACTTCTGGTCTGGCATGGCAAGGGTCATACAGTGAATGCCTCTGGCCAGGAGGAGGAAAGGGACAACTGGATGTATTGGACTGTGTGGATTCAATGACCTGGCATGTTGAACCCACAGAGGTACAAAGCTTTGATAGACACTGGTGCACAGTGTATGTTGTTACTGTCAGTGTATAGAGGCACAGAACTTATCTGGATCTCTGGTGTGATAGGGGGATGCCAAGAATTATCTGTACTGGAAGCTGAGGTGAGCTTAACCAGGGACAAGTTGGAGAAGCTACCCGTTGTGACTGGCCCAGAGGCCCCTTGCATCTTTGACATAGACTACCTCACGAGGGAGTACTTCAAGGACCCAAAGGGGTACTGATGGACTTTTGGTGTAGCCTCTGTGAGTGCATAGACTACACAGCTATCTACCCTGCCTGGCCTCTCAGAAGATTTCTTTGATGTGAGACTGCTATGAGTTGAAGAGCAACAGGTACCAGTTGCTACCAGGACAGTGCGCCAACAGCAATGTCACACAAACCAAGACTATCTGGCTCCCATCCATGAGCTGATTCATCAACTAGACAGCCAAGGTGTCATCAGTAAAACCCACTCACCTTTTAATAGCCCCATATGTCCAGTGCAAAGAAAGAAAGTTGAAGAAAAAGATAAACTCATTCAGAGGATGAATGATGGTTGGAGATGGACTTGTCCTGTAGATGAGAAGCAGAGCAGCTAGAACAAGCCTTGAGTCCAAGGTAACAAAAAGGAGGGATCACATGAAAAGAAGCAGGGTGTCCAAATTGCAGAGGAGAGTTTGAAAAGGTAGCCAATACTGTCTAAAACACAGCAGAAACAAGAAAGACAAACTCTTATTTATTAGTACTCTTATTTACTATTTCTGGAAGACAGACATATTATTCACTAAGATCTCGATCTCTCTATACTGTTTATCTTGGACATGAGATGCAGCAGTGATGTCTACCCTCATTCTGAACTGGAAGAGCATTCTGAACCAGCAAAGACAGTGTCTTGTCAGGAAACCTAAACTAACTCCCCAGAATACAAAAAATGGGATTTGCGTGTGTCTACTTCACTGCAGTGGTGCTGATCAAAAGGAAACACACAGCAGAAGACCTTAATGCCTCTTAAAATACAAGGGAAAAAGAAGGCAAAAATGCAAAGCTAGTCTTTGAGTAGTCCAGGGAAAAATGCCCAGCTTGGTGGGCACTGCAGGAATATACAGAGGGGCAGTAGAGACAGGTGGAGAAACCCACAGCAGGATGGGGTGCAGGCAACAGCCAACAGCAATAGCTCTAAGGTCCCATGGCCTTGTAAAGCTGCTGTTGTAAATGCCCCACTGGCATTTCTTACGTCTTGGTCTTGAATCAGGAGGGCTAATGTCCTCGTGCTTGGGGACTGTTTTTATTTCCTGCTGTGTTTTTGAGGTCCAGATCAATGCAAACATGTTTGTTTGCATCAGACCAAACATACCCAGCCTGGGACTGGATCCAGGTTTCTTATTCCTCTGCATTCAATTTTGGCAGCCACAGGGCAACGTTTGCAATTAATTGCAACTTAGCAATTCATGGGTCTGAAGTGTCCTTCTTTTTCCCTTGCTTTGCACAGAATGCTCTGCAGTACATACATGAGAGGACAGGATATCAAGCCATGCTCAGAGTTCATGGCAGTTTTACCCTTCAACAGGTGCCTTATGCACAATGAAGGAGCAGAAATTCCTTTCTGTGGTAAGACATCAAGTCCTTTCTGCCCTTGTCTGACCCCTTCTGAACATCCCATACGTCCTTATCAGCCAAATTCATATTTCATCCATTTTTCCCCCCATTTTGACTCTTTTCAGACATTGTCACAGGCCAACGATAATGTTTCTGTCACAGGCCCCTATCCAGCCTTGCTGGCAAAATCCTGGATTCTCTGATCCAGACTCTGTAGCTACCCAGGATATCTCATGTTCCAGCTCACAGTTTTTCTCAGAAATGTCCAACTTGTTATTATTTGACCATGTATAGTCACATATGTCAAAGAAAATTGGGTAGTCCAAACTTCAGGTTAAAAGGCAACAGCCTGACAAGAGGTGGGACCAAGGGTTCTACTAAAGGGAGTTGCCAAGCAATCTGTGATATGGACATGCCTATGAGTGAACTTTCCTCATAGCAGGCAGAGCAGACTGCATACAGGACAGCACACTACTTTAAATTTTTTGGGTTTGTGATACATTCCACCGTTGTGTTTTTTCCCCTTTGAGATCCAACTTCTGAATCTTTGCATGCATTTCATAGGACCACGCTACTGTAGGTAGCTGTGTAGGACTAGGCAGGAGGGTCAGATACTTCTCTGTAGGGGTCTTGCCCTGAGCTCAGTGTGAGTGGAGATGTTACAGCCTATGGAGCCTGGAGGGCAATCCTAAACTCAACACTTACGTTTGATTCTCTTGGGTCATTGTTCATTGTTGCATTGCTTCTCATCTCCATTTTTCTTCTGGTGAAGAGTTCCTTTCTTCAGTTGGGCTATATGTTGTTTCCAGGCTAGACCTGGACCCCAAAGATACATACATTTACAGAATCAAGGAAATTAGGGATATAAAAAAAGGCAAATATTTTAGGAATATTCTAGGTCATCTAACTAGTCCATCACATGGGATAAATTTAATCAAATAAGATAAATTGAATCATTCAATTGAATAAAGGATGAGTCCTTTTTAAAGACATTCTGACTTTGTGGAGGGCAAAAGGAAATGAAAGTTGCTCTAAACGCTCTCTGTTTTCAGTATTCCCTCTGAGAACTGATGATGAACTGGAAAATCTGGATTAAAAATATGTATTTATATATTAACAAATAAGGATTTTTCTCTCATCCTCCAAACTTGACTCATTTTTGTTTGTTTGTTTCACTGATCCACACATTCAACCACAATCTGAAGGTGGTATATGGCCTACCTGTTGGATTGTGCAACGTATACAAACTGTCACATGTATCAAAATTAACCAAAAAATATGTTAATATGAAAATTAATCATTTCAAGATCATTATAGTGCTCAGCTCATGACCATAGTGTTGCATGACCTATTTCTTTTCATAGTTTTTGTATAGGATCCATATTAATAATTCAGGATCATTAATTTAGTCATTGATAATGCAATGATTGATGACTGTTCTTAAGTTCATTGTGAAAGTTACTGCATGACCACACATGGAAAGCCAGGCACATGCAGAAGAGTTTGCAGCCTTGGGTAATGCAACTGCAGCATGGTTACAGTCATTGCTCAGAGGTGGAGTGTGACTCTGACATGATATATGTGGTTGAGTTTTAGGATGGGGTCCTAGGGAAATAAGGTTGCCCTGCCAGGGGATTAGTTGACAGCTGGTGATGCCTACTTCCTTCCAAGAGCTACAGAAGGAGCCCAGCTGACTCACTTCCTCTTGAGCCCAACATTTTGGGCAGCCAAGGCTGGGTGTGATGACTCCCATCCTTGCACACTCGATGAATGTGCCAGGTGTTTCTGGAGTTCTGTGAAGGTTGTTTAATACCCACTATGTTTATGTAACTTCCAAGCAGAGAGAAACACCCCTGTACTTACAGGGAATGGTTGGGGTCACTTTTAGAGGGTATCTAATGCTGGTTTCTGCTTGGCAGTGAGGGTCAGCTAGCCTTCCCCTCCCTCCCAGTTCCCCCTCCCAGGCTCTGTGTGTTAGAGATTGTATGTTTGGTGCTATATTCCACCATGGAATCTTCATGTGGAAGATTCTACATACTCACATGTGCTGTCTGTGCTTTGGTGCCTTTTGAACTCCCACTCACTGAGGTGCTTTCACTGTGTCAGGGCTCCTTACCTACAGTGATGCTCTGTGTCATCCATGGCCATCAGATGAGAATGGAATGGGCATTAGCAAAGGGCTGTTACTTTGATTTCACCACAATCTTCTTCAACGCCTTTTTCCCTCCTGCTTTGAACAACCCACACCACCTCCTCTTCTCAGCCAGACCCAGTTCTGGCCCTGATTGCTTCTGTAGAACTGCAGGTCACAGAGACGGGTCCCCTGTGACTGGAGGTGGTCACTCTCTGCTCACTCAGGCTTGAAGGCCCATATATTCAATATGAAATATTCACTCAAAGGACCAACGCAAACATGAACCCACACTCAGTTAATCTCACTGAGTTTTTTACCATCCAGGTTTGGCACTTGTCTCTTTCCAAAGTCCTGGAGCAAGGTCCTAAATGTACCACCATACCTATGTGTCTGAGACCAAGGATCAAAATATGTCAGAGGCTTTCTCTCCCATGTTGATAAGTGTTCTTTGTCCACAGCCTCTCTATGGTCACCCACAGAGCAAAGGCATGAGTTGTCTTTACCAAATGGCACCAGCAAAGGTGCTCTTTTTTGTGTTCGATTGCCAGACAGACCTTCCCAATGTCTTATCACAGTCAGGTGATACTTCCTTTCCAGTTTCCATGAGCTTTGTCCATCAAAGCAGCAGCCAGTGGTGTTTTATGATGTGTTGTAAAACTACCATGCTACTCTGAGTGTGCTCAGCCTGGCTGCCTCATTTATCACTGCTCAGCCTTCACACTGGGATATCATCCATCACTGCCTCTTTAGAGCTAAGAGTCAGAACCTGGTCCGTATTTCTGCTATAGACCAGAGTCATGTGAACACTGATCAGCAGGTCCCTTTGTCCTCAGGCTTGGTTTTTTTTTCCTTTTCCAGGAAATGTGATGACTTCTTACATTTAATTCCCAACCAAGACTCCAGAATAGAAAACCAAACTTCAAAATTCAATTGACTGTGCCTAATGGAGGGGATTTTAATGTGTAGCTTTTGACCCTTACCTATTATTGATGGAAATAAAGACTTTTTTGTTCCATATTTGAAGTTAATGGCAAAAGAAAAATTGGGAGGTTTTAATTTTTTTATTCTAATAGTGACCTCCATGTCCATTGTGAAACCATGAATAGACACTGTTTGAGAAAGGCATTTCTATGAGTAATCTAGAAAGTGGACAAAGGAACCTTTGAGACAGTTTCACATGCAGAAAAAAAAGCTCAAGAATATGTTTGTGTCTGATATTCTTCTTGTGTTATAGAAAGACAATTGTCCTTCCTTTCATTAATTGCACTAATTAATTACATTACACTTAAATCCTTATCTCTCACAAAACTCTTCATTCTGTTCCAATGATAAAGCTAGTAGGTAAAACATGTAAAATGCCACGCAATGTAAAACCTGTCAATTCAGAGCTTTATCCTACTCCTAGTGTCATCAATGGTAAAAAACACCATTGATTTTACCAAGGCAGTGTAATAAGGTGAATGTATTGTACTGGTCTTAACACAGAAATGGAACGTCAGCTGTTTCTGTGCTTTAACATCCTTGTTCTTCCCAGTGCTTTCCTACTTCTTGGTGCACTGGTCTCTTCTGGATGTGGAGATAACAAACATGACTTGGACACCTCATAATTCTCTCTTTGTGATTTAGCCTGCAGTATTGGAAGAAATGCTGTTTTGTGTGCAGCTTGCGGGGCAATTGTCCTTTAGGAGAAGCCATGGCATATAGCAGCAAGCATCTACTTTGCTTCATGCTCTTCTTTTCGAGGTGAATCTTCAGAAAAGTGGCCTTCCAGGAAATAGCCACAAATGTGCAAGTAGAGAAGGACAGGCCATGCACTGATTTCAGCTTCCTCTGCTCCTTGGCTGATGTGTGTGTTGTGGCAGTCACACTTATGGTGATTTCCCAACAGAGAAATCTGAGTGTACAGCCCCAGATCCTTGTTATTTGTTCAGCAAAGTGGTCAAAACCTGGACACTTATTATGAGTAGGAAAAAAACCAACAACCAGTACTCAGGTTTTAGATGCATTGTTTTGACATTGAAACTCAGCTTTCCATCCTCTCAGTAACTTGGAAACAAATTCACAGACTCAGCACAGTGAATTTAGATGGCCTGGCTAAGGAGAGGATGTGCCTGCCCCATGGGCGCCCTTTGTCTTCTGGAGCTGCTCCCACTTCATCAGTAATGCAGCATGGTAAGGGCAGGTGTGTAGCCTGAAGCCTCTGGTGCTGCCATTGCTTCTTCTACATTTGTTTTCAGATGAGAGGCTGTCTTCTGAATGAGCTTTGGAGAGGCCTCCTGGATCAAATGTCTCCACTGCGCCTCTGCTTTGTAGATTCTCAAGGGCCTAGTAAGTGGTTCAGCTCCTCATGTCCACAGTTATGGGTTGTAGCCCACTTGATGTGCCTCTTGGGAAGAGCTTCCCATTTTGCTATTCTCACCTGGCTTGCACACACTCAAACTGTTCTACTGACCAAGCCCAAGTGTGCTATGAGAAGATGATCAGCAGTTTGCTTCAAAATAATGCTATTACTCCCTACAAAGATGCCAATGTAAACACATTCTAAGCAAGAAGAACTTTTCCAAATCGAACAATTCTATGATTCTATGATTCTAAGGTGTATCACCTGACATGAGCTCCTACTTTGAATTTAGGCATATAAAACTTCACCTTGTCTGCAGACCCCCTAAAGTGCTCAGCAGTTGCTGCAGTTGCTGTTTACACTTTCAGGACGTGGGGAGGATGGGTGGACTCTGCTCCAGGGCCCCCCTGATGTCAGAATGAGAAATAAAGTTTTGTGAAGATAAACCATGGAGGTGAAGGAGGATCAGAGACTTCTGAACCTTATTGCTCATGCTGGTGTGGAGAACAGAACAAAACAAATCCATTGAAGAGAGGACAGCAGCAAAACATCAGAAAGCATTGAAAGGTGACAGGTATTCAAAAGCCATTGGAAGCAATGGCAGTTCTTCCACTGACTTCAAAACACATTTGACCAGGAACCTAAAGATGTGGCAATATTTAAGAAACAAAGTTTAATTGGAGGCAAGGAACATATTAGTTGTAGGATGTAGTAGTTTTTCCCCTTGTAAGGTTTCACAGTGTCTCAGAACTGGTCCTGTTTGGAGGATGAAAGGTGGACAAATGCCAGGAGCGATCTACATGCCCAAGTTCTCAGAAGCTGATGTAAAACAACAGAGGAGCAGTGACTAAGCAGGTACAATATCTTGTTCTGAGAAAAACAACCAACCAACCATTGGGATATGCATTGTGAACCACAACATTTTTGTGGAAACTTTTTTATTTTCCCCAATTTCATCATTTTTTAAAAATGTCAAATGAATGTGTTATTTTTTGTTTGAAGTTTCTCATGTCTGGGTGTTCATTTTGTCCTTTGTTAGTTTTTAATTCTAATGAAAGACGTGCCTCTCTTTCCTGAGCAATTCTGTGAGACTGCTGGAGACATTTTGCCATGACTGAGGGAGAGTATCTCTTTATTATTACCTCACTTTTACCATAAAATTTTAATCTGTAAAAATAGCATTTATTGAAACTGTGTTGAACCTGATAATTTGCATTATCTGGTATTTTTGGATGCCGCTAAACTCTTCATAAGGTTCTTTCTTGTGCAAGAAAACATAACTCATAAATTCCAATTGGAGAAAACTGCCAGTTGCTCTTCTCTCACTTCCAAATTACAGAAGTGCCAGTTTTCTTTTGAAAATGATGATGGGCATATGGAGAACAGCAGTAAGCAACAGTCAGCTTGAAAAAGGTTTGTGTTAGTTGGTTCCTTTTTTTTTTCTTCTTCTTGTTCTGGGATATTGTAAAGCTGTACTGAAAAAAAAACCAAAAAACCAACCAACAAAACCTTTAAGATATGAAATTACCAGAAAAACAACCTTTGGCAGTTTTTCCTTCTAGTTGTGAAACTTTCTAACATTGCCATCCTAAAGCAATGAAAAGTCATGAGGGAAGCTTCAGAATTATATGGTTTTTGCCTTCTGTGTTACACTTTCATTAATAGTATTTATCTGTTGATTTTGTGACTTTAATCTTTATGAGTTAAGACCTTAACCTTTACAGGTTCACCTACTGACTCTGCATAATGTTACCATGAAGTGAATTGGTGGAGTCTCAAGCTCTCTTTCACTTAGGGTGCCAAGAAAGCCACTACCCAGGGGCTCAGCCCAACATCCAGGTGGTTCATCAGGGAGAGGTTGTGCTCAGGCAGGCAGGTACACACATCCTTGGGTGTGGCATTGCTGTGTTGGGTTTGTGTGGCAAGGTTTTGGTAGCGGGGGGCTACAAGGGTGGCTTCTGTGAGAAGCTGTTAGAAGTTTCCCCTTTGTCCGATTGAGTCAATGTCAGCTGACTCCACGATGGGCCTGTCACTGACCAAGGCTGACCCCATTAGCAGCAGTGGTAGTGCCTCTGTGATAACATACTTAAGGGGGATGAGCCACCTGCACCACACTAGCAACAGTCAGAAGAGAGGAGTGAGACTATGTGAGGTCAGTGAAGGAGGGGGGGGGAAGGAGGTGCTCCAGGCACCAGAACACATGGCGAAGACTATGGTGAAGCAGGTTGTCCCCCTGCAGCCCATGGAGGTTAATGGTGGAGCAGGTGGATGTGTCCAAAGGAGACTGTGACCCTCCAGAAAGCCAAATGCTGGAGCAGTCTGTTCCTGAAGGACTACACCCTGCAGAAGCAACTCTTGCTGAAGCAGTCCATGAAGAACTGTAGCCCATGAAAAGGATGCCACGATGGTGCAGGGAAAGAGTGTGAGAAGTCCTCTCTCTGAGGAGGAAGGAGGGGCAGAAACAACATGTGTTGCTGGGGGGGAGGAGGTAGGTAAATCAGGAATAAAGCTAAGCTCAGGGAGAAGGGAGGGGTGGGGCAAAAGTGTTTTAAGATTTAGTTTTTATTTCTCATTATTCTACTCTGATTTGATTAGTAATAAATTATACTAATTTCCCCAAGTTGAAACTGTTTTGTATGTGACCGTAATTGGTGAATGATCTCTCGCTGTCCTTATCTTGACCCATGAGACTTTCATTATATTTTCTCTCCCCTGTCCAGCTGAGGAGAGGAGTGATAAGGCAGCTTTTATGAGACACTGGTATCCAGTCAGGGTCAACCCACCACTATTTCCACGCCCCCCCATTCCCTCTGCCCTCCTTTAGACAGCACCTGTGCTTGTCCCTCTCAGGGGGGCAGTGGAGCTGCTTTTTCCTTCTCTTCACAGCCATGAGGGGAACAACAGTGAGATATTTTTTGATACAAAAATAGCATATAGCTACCAACCTTTTCTGTCCAATCCCCAGCATTAACAAGGTTATGTTCACTGTTACACTGGCAAGCGCCAGAGGTTCCTATCTTTTCTTGCAGCTAGCTTTCTAGTCTTCTAACAGTTTTACTGATAGAAGCATTTTTCAAGTATCTTTCCACCAGAAATATTGCATTTACAGTGGATTGCCAGACCTGGGTCTGCTTCATTGCACATACTGGCTTCGATGCTGATCTGGAGGTGCTGGGGTAAAGACCATCATCATCCATGTGAAACCCCAATAATTTCAACTAACTTTCTAATGCCTTGCTTGGTCTGTATCCTTCCAGCTCTCACGTTACAGTGCTTTTAAAGTCACTATGATGAGTGAAGCTGCATTGCCATCCTCCCAGGGACAGGTGACATGGGTGCACTCACAGATCTGGGACTAATGCAGCCAAAGGGAGTCAGGTTTCTCCTCTGGACCACCAAGCTCGTGTTTTTCCCTTGTATTTTAAAACACATAAATATCTCATGGTAAAAGAATTATGCTATTTGTTTTAGAGTTCTCCATCTTGTTCACTCTTCATTATAATTTTTTTTTATGCTGTGCTAACCAGAACACCTTTCTGTAATTTTCACTTATTTCTAATTTGCTGTATATTATATCTCTACCATAAGTATATTTCTAAGCTAAATATGTGAGACATCATGACATATCAGAAAAGTTGTCCCAAACAAGCTCCCGATGCAGGAGAAATCATTTAGCTTAGTATCTAAAATGCTGCCACAGACGTTCAATGTTAAAAACCCCTTCATGTAAGCCTGCATGCTGAAGTAAGAGAGAGCTCACAAAATAATGCAAATGTGTCACACATTTGGACTCATCTCTCCAGTCTGCATGGGAGAAGGATGCTTGCTTGGAAAAAAATGCTCTTTTTGATCAGCATTTCAGGAAGGATGTAATTCCTCACCTCCTTTAGGCTGGAGAAGGGTAAAATTGTCTCCAGTTTGGTTTACATTTGAAGTCCAAGTTGCTCCAGGATCAGTCAACCTGAAAGAAGAGCTTCAAAATGCTATGATGAAGTGTCACTCTGCCAGCTTAGGCTTCTATGCCCTCAATTTGGGGTCAGCTTGTGGAAATAGAAGGCTTTTGGGGCTAACCCTGGGGGAGCCTGGTGCTGTACAAACATCTGGTCAGAAGATGGTTTCTGCCCCAAGGAGCCTAAGGAAGAACCAGAGGATTGGACATCTAAAGACAGACTGAAGGGGAGCGTGCGTGCAAGTGGCTTGCATTTCAAAATGTTGTGACATTACATACTTTTCTCTGTTTGTTTTGGCCAAAAAAAATTGAACTGGGATGCTACCAGCGGTGAAATGACCCATAAAGAATCCAATGCTCTGAGAAAAGTCAAAACCTTATTAGTCACTCTTTTGTTTACATGGTTCAGGGACATAAATAGTAGGAAATAAAAGGAAAAAATTGTACTGAGGGCTTCATTTACATTTCACACCATTTTTTCCCAACTTCACAACTTCAGGTCAAAACATAAATTTCTATTGTCACAGTACCAAAAGACCTGCCAACACACAGATGTGCACACACATACATGTTCAGCTGTCCTTAGCCCTTCTCACAAGCACTTTTCTGGTGCTTTTTTTGACCTTTTTCTGTGTGCGGGCTCTGTCTGTGTGAACAGAGATGAAGCTTCAAGTAGAAAAATGGGAAAGAAGTTTTCACACCTAATTTGGGCAATATTGAATGTACTGTTTCTCACCAGCCAACCAGCAACACCACAGAGGTGACTTTCACTTCTTTTTCATTTACTACTCCAGCAACCATAGAAAGTGACCTCTGCCCATACAGGAGGGAGGTGCAGATTCAGCCTTGTCTTCAGGCATGACCTTCCAGATGGCCAAGTCAACTGTTAAAGAGTAGAAAAATCAACACAAACTCACGCACACAATGCCACTATTTCCTGAGGATGGTCTATTCCATGTCCTTTAATTCCAAGTGGGACAATATGTGACTTGCTGAAAGAATTGGGTTTGTTCAGTCTTGAGAAAAAAAGGCTTAGGGGACACCTTGTCACCATGTTCCAGTATTTAAAGGATTACAAAGAAGATAGAAATGGACACTCCTATTTTTTTGCAAAGAGTCATATGGAAAAGATGAGAGATAATGGATACAAGTTACTCCTGGGGAAGTTCTCATTAGACATAAGAGAAAAAAAATTTACAAGGACAATAAGCCATTAGAATAATCTCCCCAGGGAAGTGATGGAGTCTCCAACATTGGCTACCTCTAAGATTCAGCCAGAAAGGGTGCTGGGGAATCTTATGCAGACCATGCTTTTGCCAAGAAAGGTTAGACCAGATCATTCTTGAGGTCTCTTCCAACCTGGTGTTCTATGATTCTATGATTGGCCAAGTGAAAAGAGCACAGAAACAGTCTGCAGTGTGTTATGGCTGCTGGTATGTGTCTGAGTGGCACCATTCTGTGTTGGACCAGGTTTCTTTGGCACTGCAATGTTCAACACGTTAGCCTTCTGGTACATGTTAGTGAAGGAACAGGCGGCTGAGATGTTTACACTTTTAAACCTAAGATGATGACCTACTTGAATATTCAATACAAATCTGAGATGCTTTTTGGCAGAGACGGGCATCACCCTGAAAAAATGTCTTCCTGAAAATGCAGAGTTGAGAAAACTGTGAGAAAGCAGCTGGCAGTGGGGAGGAATGTGTGTGTAGGGGAGGTGGATGGGACAGTGGCTGCGTGCACCCACACACTTTAGTGGGAGCTTATGCAAGCACAGGTTTATCTGAATACTGAGGGGACGGATGGTAATTAGTCTTTGTCTTTATTTTGCCTCCCCCATCCAGTGCCACACATACTCTGGTGTGGTGGTGGCAGTGCTCTTCCCTTTGCCCACACTCAAATTTTGTCTGCCTTCCTTCCTTCTTATGGGAGCTGCATCAGAGGTAATGCTTCCCTGCTTCTCACTCATGAGCATAGCTGGAGCGGTCACCAAAGGGACACATGCAAGGAATGCTGAACTTCCTCTGCTTTTCCCACATTACCTGTGTTGAATAAGCCCTATAACCTGGAGAAATAA
This sequence comes from Actenoides hombroni, assembly GCA_024336885.1. Lineage (NCBI taxonomy): Eukaryota > Metazoa > Chordata > Aves > Coraciiformes > Alcedinidae > Actenoides > Actenoides hombroni. The sequence continues at coordinate 35,736,478 of WUAM01000431.1, forward strand.
GATCTCAAAGTAAAACAAACACAGAAAACAAGAAGCTGTTTTCAAAATACCAAGCAAAATTTCCATGCTGATTTTTTCAGAAAAATACAGCTTTGTCAGCTGCTACAGGTATCAGATACTATTTGAGCATCTTTCTAAGACACTGCACCTCTTCTGTTAAATATGATTCAGTGCTAATAAAGATCTGAAAAATTTAAATCACAGGACACAAGGATCGGTGTTACAAATGCAGACTAGAGAAGATTCATTTCACAATCCTAGTAACATATAAGGAGCCAGGAGTCTAAAACGCTGATTATTAAATAACAAGCTGTGACAGACATTGGACAGGCCCTGTGATGCTTCCCAGGCAAAGAGCCCACTGACAGCAGCTTCTGGAGTGACCACAGGTCTGCAGAATGAGTTGGTCTCAGAAGAGCTCTAGAGTGTTGTATTCGTTCTTGACAGGTAACCTGATATAACAAACAGACGAATTATATTCTGCATCCTGGTAGGCTTCATGGGGCCCACAGTGACGATTTTCAACACAAAGCATTGCATCTTTGTGTGTGTTTGTGTTTTGGAGGTTGGATTTTTTTTTTTATGTTTTATTGGCATCTCTGGTATTTATTTGTTTTTCAGGGAGAGGGAAACATTTGTCATGACTTTGAGTCTGTATTAGCAGCCTTTATGAGGCATTCAGTCTATTTCTGGGCATGCTTTACATTGGATTAGCCATCATGTCTGTGAAGCATTTTTGGCATCTAATTTAGGTTGCAAACACTGGCCTCAAAGGAACATCTTATTTACAGACAAGCTTGGGACACTCCTGAATAGACAGGCACATCATACATGTGCGCTTGTACTCTTTTTCCCTATCACATGCAACCAATAAAATAATTCACTCAGAAGGTCTCCTCCCTTCAAAGGGAGATATTACTGTTCATCTAAATCGTTACTCCATGAAGAGGCAGAGAAGCCTTTCTGCAATATGCAGCAGCACGGGAGTTGTGGAGCTGTTGCTACCATGGACACCGAGCTTGAGAGCTCCTGGCTATGGTCAGAGCTGCATGCTGCTGAAACCCAGCCAGTAGACACTGCAAAGCCACCAACACCACCACCTCAGAGGCTGTCCCCGAGCAATGCCCTCACCCGGCCACAGATCATTTTGGTGTGTGCTGTGTGGCCACAGCCACTGGAGACCGCCTTTCACAGCCACACACAAACATCCCCTGTGTGAGAAAAAGAGGCAGCAGATAAAAGGTCAGCAGAAGAGGCCGAGGGGCAATGAGAGGGCTGCACCCCCCAGCCAAGTGCAGGCCAGGAGAGTGCAACTGTGTGCCACTTATTCTTTTGCAAACTTGATGGGGGAGAAACAAATGACTGTGACCTCAGTCTTGCCTTTGGGACTGCTGATCCCTCTGGGGATGGCTTGGGAAAACACAGCAGGGACTCATGGAAAGCCCCTCCAGCCACCATGGGCACTGAGTCCTGGACGACCATGTGGGAGGGTGATTGATAGAAGCAGGGCTGGCCATGGAGCTGCTTTGCTCTGGGGATCCAAAGCTGGGATGAGGCCCCTCTGCTGCATGCTGACCATGATCAGACCCTGTGATCAGCCCACTGTGCTCTGCACTGCCCTCCCCACAGACCAGAGCCAGTACCCCTTAAAGAAAATGTGTATTTCCAAAAATCAGACAGTCAGACCCCTCAGAAAAATGTATTTATGCTGGGTTACCCACCATACCAGGGAGGCAAGCAGCCAACACACAGATAGACACTCTCATGCAACAGCATTGCACAAGACAACAGAAGTCCTGTACTTGTGCCTCCTTAGGATAATGCTTTCCTCTTTCTTCCTAATCCTTTCTCATTTCCTCTAAGAAACTCATCTGGTCCCTGCTGAATCTATTGCTTAAATAACACAGGGTAAACCTGACAGATACTGCCTCTTACTTTTAAAATTCAACTTTGATGAGCTTGCAAAGAGATGGTTAATGCAGCCATCCCAATCTGCACAGGAGCAGGTGTGACAGCCCTAGGGCAGGGTCAACACAGGGTCCAGAGCTCCAAGATGCCATGTCCCCAGGCCAGGGCAGTAACAGCTTGCAGCTGCATTCACCTGCAGGTCCTCTCCAGCCCTCACACACTGGGGAGAAAAGCCTAAACCCAAAAGTCTGTGAGAAATAAGTGCTGCAGCTTTGCTGCCCTGGGAGGTACGTGTATTTGCACTCAATTACTGCCTCTGTATGTGTATGTTTGTATAAAAAATGATAAATGCTGTGAACTGTACCTGATGGGATGCTGAAGAGCTGTGCCTCGTGGAAGTTCTGCTAATCCTGTATTTTAAAGTAACTTTTCACATTAAGTACCATAGTAAAGCCAAAAGGGACACGCAAGAAAAATTACTAGTAATCAAGCCTACAGTTAACTCCCATAAAATGTCTAAAACATGGGAGAGCTGCAGGATGGCTTTCTCCCTGTGGAAGCACACAGGATTGCAAATTACTTGGTTGTTATCTCTGCTGGGAGAAGCCAAGGTTCCCTAGGCCAAAACCAGCACTCTGACCAAAGTGCATCTGGACCGGCCAATGAAAAAGTTGGTAACCCTGAAACAGATCAGCCCAGACAAGTACCCTGGGCAAAGGGAAGAGATGGTGCTGCAGCTTCATGAAGAGGATGATGGTAAGGCCAAGGTTCATGAGATACAGCTACCAAAATGATTGCAGTACTGGAGAGAGAAGCCCAGCAGTAGCCAGCCTAGCCACTACCTCCTCCAAAGTGCTGCTGCCTTTCCTTAAGAGCAAAGTGCTTCTTATACTGAGAGATGCTACAGGATGCTGCCTGGAACAGCAAAGCAAACTGGACTTGAGAGCCTTCCTCCATAGTCTCAGCTCCAAAAAGGAAGATCTAGTTTTGAGGCCATTGGTGGTAAAACCCCCTCCCATTCCTTCCAAAGGAAGGAGGATCTTTCCTGATGTGAGACTGATTATACTGCTGGAAACAGATTTGGTGAAATGAAAGACAGAGTGTCCACAGGACAAATGAGATGGAAACTCATGGCAGACACACTCCAGTCTGGTTTTACTCCAGTCTGTTTTTTCTTGCTGTAGGACAGCTCATCTGTTAAAGGGGGTAAAACTGAAAATACAAGTAGGAGGTTCAGTACCACTGTTGCTTGCTCTGCTTGCACCAAGACTGAAAGATCTTTGTGGGTAGCTGAAAGACTGCAGAGAGTGCTCTACAGTTCACACCTCTGGCCAGGCCCAGAGGTGGTCAAGGGAGAGGTGTCTATGTGAGGACAGTACTGGTGAGCATTTGCCAGGATGTTTAAGCTACTTTATGTGACTCTGCTTTCTGTCCTTGGTCAAGCCAAATTTGTGGCTATTTTAATGATAAAACAGATAGATGACATGTATGAGCCATAGTTTTACCCCTCAGACACTGACATAATGATGGAACAGTGTTCTACCTGCAAAAAAGTTTCCTGTCTTCTTAAGCAACCTGTCCAGGATACTACTTAGAAAAGAACTCATAAGTGCTGTTGTGTGTACATTAAGTATGTTGATAAACACAACAAAAGCCAGCCTAGGTCTGGAGGGTTCTGACACCTTCCCCATTTCCAGTCCCTTTCCAGATATTTGTACCATGAAGGAAATTATTTCATGAAAAAAATAACAAATGGAAATTTGTTTTAAAATCTCTTAAAAATTAAAATGGATCTTTTGTTCAATGGCTGGTTTTTTTCAGTTGATGAAGATTGGGTCCAAGTTATTCATCTCTGGGCACAATTGGTCTCATGACATCTGGAGAAATTTCTGAAATTTCTCTCCTCATCTTACGTGGTTGCAACATTGATTTTCCCTCAGCCCATTCTTTATAGTGAGATTGATTCATAATTTCATTTTATGTATCTGTAACCAAGACAGTACTGTCTCCTAATCTGCATCAGACAAAATGATGTCCTTTTATGGGTTTTGTTTGGTTTTTTGTTTGGTTTGTTGTTTTTTTTTCCTAGCCTGGCCAATGAAAAAAAAAAAATGGAGAAGATATTATGAATCTTGTTCATCCTCTCCCCCTAGTTTTATCTTTTCGTGAGGATAATTGGAATAATTCATTCATCCAAACTCAGACCTCTTCTCTCACACTTCTTCATGAAAGCGATTAGAAGAATTGCTCCATTTACCAAGATAGTGATCTTGTTGAAGAGAACAAAGACAGTAAATGAAGATGGTGGTGGAGAAAATTATAGACACTCTGAAGACGTGAAGGAAAAATAAGGAGAGCATCCAAAGGAGTGAAGCTGGAGAAATGGAGGGAAAAATTATAAAATACAGAGTAAAGGGAAATGTCTGGCTGAAATCTAATGGATCACTGCAATATCCCAGGATACATTTTTTAACACACAGGGTTCTAATTTCCATGCTCTGGAACATGAGTGGAGTTAAGGAGATCCAATGTTAGCTATACAAGCTGCCAAAGGTATCAGAAGAGCATAGAAGTCAAAAGTGGGAGTAGTGGGGCTTCTCATAGCCTGTTCCTGGCTACCACACTGTGCAAAACCATGGCTTCTGGAGAGTCCATGCTCCAAAGAGTTGCAGACTCCATCCATGAGAAAAGGCAACAGCTGAGACAGAGCAGTAGTACGGAAGGACAGCACTAGTAGGCTTCATCTGGACACATGCATCCAGGTTAGGCATTTAGGGACTGTCTGTTGCACCAGACAGGAATTTTTGATGGAATTTATTTAATTTAGGACTTAGAAAATAAGCCAGATAAATTCCTCCCTGCAAGTACCTGTTTCTCCCCACTGACTACAAAGGGAATTAAGGGTGACCAGCTTTTATGTAGACTCCCTTCTCTTAAAATAGCACATTCTCTGTATGTTTGTAATGGGTACAGTGGAAGGTAACAAAGTGAGAAGAGTTTGTGTACCCACAGTAGCACTGCATGAAGAATAAAGTTTGACTAAGATTATTCAATTTCTTACAGGGCGATAAAGAATATTCTGTATGGCTACCAATAAGCATTTATACGGTCAAAGATAAATCAACTCACATATGGAAAAAAAACCTAGTGTATCTCACCCTCCACACAATGTCAGAGGTCACTGACTCCTGTGTGTGTACTTCAAACAACTAAAAATAACTGGTCTGTTCTTTAAGAAATACTAAACACTTCATAAATTTGCCCTTTCAGAAGTAAATATTCCACACAAAGTGCAAGAGTTGAAGTTCCAGAGTCTGACAAGCTCTGTGGGATTCCAGAAGCCCATGATATTCAACTTGTATTTCTGGGTATGCTGTTTTCCCTTTGAACTTAACTGGCATAAGGCCCATAACTTGGGATAACGTCTTTCATAGAGCTATCAGAGCACACAGCTCTGTGTTTGCTTCCCAAAACATAGAGACAGGTCTGCTTGCGATCATGTAATGGGCAGCATCTCTGAAGCATGATGAAGAGAACCACCTTAGCCCATAGTAGGAGGGACTGAGGCATTAGACTAAAGCCAAGAAGTGAGCTCCTTCAAGAGAAACTTGAAACATTAGCCTCCTTGCTCATGCACATCCCCACTAGTAGCTCAGCTGTGACACTGCGCACCAGGTACACAAGACCACAAGACAGAAGAATCTTTGACACAGCTCTCCAAATGTGGAAGGTGGTGATCTAACAGCAAAAGGATGTGAAGCACAAGCCAGATTTGTGAAGTTCATGTTTTGAGTAGGAAGCTTCCTAGGTGTTACTATACCAGGATGTGCTATAACGACTACAAATCCAAACTTTGTATGTGTTGAGTCATTATATTTACAAAAGAAAAAAAAGAAAAGAAAAAAAACAAAAAAGGAGGGGAAAGAATGAGATTAATGGGCTTTACTTGCATTTGAAATACACAGAAAAATGCAGTGCTGTCACATATGTTTGTCATATACTGACTTGGATATCCATATTGGTGTTTGCAAACTAATGCTTGTTTTGTTCTCTATTAAATGTTCTGCTGTGTACTGGAAGATTTCCATGCAAATATAAGGAGGTCAACCAAATGGCTGTGCTTAGCTTCCAGGAAATGATTTCTATAAAATTTCTACAAAATCATTGTGTATGACTCGCATCCTATACACTTAATCTATCAATTGACATATTTAATAATAAAATATGTAAGTTCATATCAAGATATACAGACATAAGCACATGTAACATAATATGTTCTGAATACTCTACTGTATTCAAAAGGGTTTTTTCCAGTCTTCAAAATGCAATAAAAAGAATAAAATTATTTTGTCATTTCAGAGTTTTCCTTTTGGTCTACTGACAGGACTGGCAAGTTAAAGGAATTAACATACCTTGGTGAGATCTGCTTTACACAAGCTGAATAAACATCTAAGATAATAATTTCACATTCATGTGTGATAAACACTTGGGGAACATGAATTTGCAAACATCAAAGAAGGAACTGAGCAACACAGTTCCCATCTACAGCTTTTGGGCTCTGTCACTTTGCCACCAGCAGTGGCTAGGAAACCCTGCTGCAGGCAAGCAAGCCTCCCTCTTTTCTCATGAACCTTGCCACTCACCGTGTGCAACCTAACAGTCCTTGATTCAGTGCAAAACACCCTGCCCCATTTGCCATACTCCTCCTTTGGCAACACTCACAATGTGTTTCTGCATGTGGCTGTATGGAAATGTCTTCTGTGCAGTGAGGAATTCTGTTTACAAAGTTTAATTCCTGGTAGTCTTCAAAACGGAGCTTGATCTTGAGTGCCTTTTATTAACTCCAATGTCTTCATTTTTTTGGTATTCTTTTTCTAAGTGACAGGGAAATTCTGATTTTTCCTATCAGCTTCCTGTACAACTTGACTTAACGAGAGCTTGGAGAAAAATCCTTAATGGTAACTTTAACAGACTCTTATTTTTCTCTCTTCCATCACAAAATACACTAACCAGATGTCTCATTCAACAATAACCAAACAATATCACTGTAGAATCCTCCAAATCTGACAGGCAGGGGACAAGAAGCAAACACTGAAATCAGTGTATCCATAATCCAAACTACATATGCTACAGATCAATATGGTTTGTTGAGTACTTGCCACATGAATGTGATTAAAACCTCCAAAGAAGTTCATCAGGCTGCAGAAAACTGTTCAAATGCTTCATATAAATAACAGATATGATATATTCTCTTATGTATGGGAAGATATAATTTCCCCTTGGATGTTTCTCAAAGAGCAGACTGACAACCTCAAAAACTTTTAGTTTGTAAAGAACTCGGCATACATAGAGGTGAGAAATCTGGAGAAGGGAGAAGAAAATAAAAAATGACTGGGAAACAATGTATTCTGAGGCTGAAGGACCAAGTCTCTAATGATTTAATACTTTAACCAGATTTGCAGAACTCATATCCATTTCATTTTTCCAATTCTTTGTCTTCATCGCTCTAAAGGACTTCTCAGTCCTGTGTGTCCTTTTGTCTTACAAGGTCACCAACAATGTGAAATGCAGTCTCTCTACAAAAGAAAAAGGCTATTTTAAATTGTGTATTTTACATGTTCCTACTTTGCCTGGGGTTTTTTTGCCAACTACTTCTTTGACATCTCCTCCTGAGTGAAAGGTCAAATCAAGGAGGAGAAACAGCAACAAACCATCTTCATAGAAGATGATTACAGGATTGTCTTATAGACCCACTCTGTTAGCAAGCAATGGGCCTGAAGAAAGGCTAAATGGCAAATCTCTGCCCTAGATATTAGCTGTTCAAAGTGATCAAAGGAAAAAAATACAAGTCCCTGAAACATCCATGTCTGCTTTGGTCCTCTTGAGGCACATGTTTTACTGGCATAGATTAATTATTGCCTTGATAATGTGTGATGTAAACTAGATGAAACCAGATGGACCATGACAAAAACATAGCAGGGCTGCATGGTGAAGGCCACTGCTGGTAGGATACCAAATTTATACAACAATTAATACAGTCCTTATGTGAACTAGATTCATTATAATATTGAAAATCATGCCCATAGGTCATAAAAAATCTTACCCAGGTGAAGACCCTTCCCCTGAGCATACTTCCGTATGGAAGTATGGAGTCAGCAGTATTATAATTTTATGTAAATTACTAACCTATCATGGTAAAGAGGATGGGCTTGGAAATTACTACTTTTGTAAGTTCTATGTGTAAATATAGCACTCAGAGTCCCGCTTGGTGTGCTTAATTTGTGGGAAAACACCGATCACCCAGCCTTGTTCAACCCTGAAATAAATAAGCAACTTCTCTCCAGAGTGTGTGAGAAATTGATTTATTGCACATTGTGCAACAAATTCGCTTTTTCAGACAACATCAGTGTGCAAGATAAGCCCGTGAGGAAACATTCATTCTGTACACAGCACAGTTTGAGTCAGGAGCCAAAAATAACATGTTTTGACTGTTCATGATGTTAGCCCTGTCAATGAAGCAAGAGACCAAAAAGGAAAGTACAGCAGCCACAAAATCAATTTTGCTGATAAAGCAGTGAGTTTTTAAAAATACATTCCTGGTTACTTGAGTAACTTGTCTGTGGACAAGTTAATTAAAGGGGTACACAGGTACCTTTGAGCTTGCTCCTAGGTGTGTTTGTCCAATGTAAAAATGTACATTCATTGGACAATCCACCGCACGGCATGTTGCTTGTGGTTCAGCATGGGCTTTGATTTATGGTTTGTTATTTGCTATCAGAAAACAATTTCTCTGGCTAGACTGGGGGATATTACAGTCACCCAGAAATTGTCAGCCCTTCCCAGATATCAAGGACATGGTCTCCTTGGAAATTGTGGTTCTGTCCCACCCCAGCAGGATGCCATCCTCACTTCCCCCTGCTTTCAAACTAATGCACCTCTCCATGCTTTTCTTAGGGAGTGACGGTGTGTGTCACCTCCCACCCTCAGATACTAACGATAGTCACTCCGGAGAGTGAGGGCCTCATCACAAAAGGCAATGGCTGGCCCCTCAAAATGTTGAGGGACCCTTTTCCAGCCAATGTCCGTACAGCTATCCCCAGGCAGTGGCAGTGTGACACTTTCTCCTCTCGCAGGCATCGGTGGCATAGTCCACCTAAGCCCCCAGGAGGGAAGGCACGCCTCAGTCAGTGCTAATGCTTTTGCCCTCCCTCTCCTTCATCCCCAGAAACGATGCCTGACCCTTCCTTCATTGTGGGTCCCCCCACCTGATGCGCACCCTCATCCCTCTCACCATCCCTTTCTCTGCGGGGTGTGACGGTGAGTGCAGGGCACAGGGGTAGCATTCACCACTCGACATTTCTCTCCCTCCGGATCCCCGGCTCCGGCACTTCCCGGTGGCACCGGGGACCGCTGTCCCAACAGGACACCCTCAAGGTCGGGGCAGCCCGGCGACGAGCGGCGGAGCCGGGCTGAGCGGCTGGTCGTGGCGAGGCCACCCCGCTGCCCCGGGGAAGGGGTGTCCCTGCGCACCCCGAGCCGCCCGCACCGCGTACCCCGCTGACGGCTGTCTTCCCCGTGCTCCCGGTGCCGTTTTCGTTTAGCAGCAATCTCTTCGACATAGACAACGTACGAAGCGAATTTCCTCTATTAAAAGAAAAAAAAAAAAAAAAGGGCGTGTGGGGGGGGGAATGGTGAAAAAAATACAGGGGAGGCCAGTTTAAAGCGCTGGGATTAAAGGTCTGTGCTAGATTCAAGCGCTCATAAAACGGCCTGAAGGATGCTATTTTGCTGCAGTCTGGGTTATTTCAGCCCACAGTTGCACAACAAACCATTTAAACATTTCAGCACAAAACACATTCCATTGTTGGGCTGCACATTAAAAAGTGTTATTCGCTTTGAAGTTTTTGTCTAATGGCTCTAAACTGAAAGAAAATGTTTTCCTATTACTTAATTCAATCATAGCGAAGAGGCTTGGTAAAAAGCCCACGGATTTTGCCCAAAGTGTGACAGAGTTCTCTTTGTGTTTGCTTATCCTCTGCTGTCACACACTTTAATTCGCCTCTCTTTATCTGGCATTCAAAACTTTCTTCAATGACATTCAATAAGGTCCAGCGGCTGGAAAAAAAAAACTGGTTATTTTTTTGGATATTCTTTCCCAGTAGCTTTGGGCTTGGTGTGCATTCAGGAGCTGTTAACCCTTTGCCTCCCTGCGGCTCGGATGCCTGCGGTTCAGCCCCTGGGCAACGAGAATCCCTCGGGCTGAGGCTGAACCACCACCCCCCTCCCTCGGTGGCTGGCCACTTCTCAGCGGGGAGGGAAGACCCTTCCCGGGCTCCAGCTCCGGCGGAAAATGTTATAAATTGCCAGTTCCTTAAAAAAAAAAAAAAGAAATATAATCCAAAACTCATTAGCGCTTTCAGGAAAAGGACAGTTGGAAATCCTTTTGAAATCATTGCGGAACTGATTTTTTACTAGCATTCGGGTTTTTTTGCTCTACAGTTTGGGTGGGGTTTTTTGCCGTGTATTTGTGCACAGACGTGCATTTCTAGGCTCGGGCATCAACCGTATCTCGGAAAAATCCCATAGATTTCAGTGACTAACGTGATGCAGGCAAGAACAGCCTCTGCAAAATCCAGAGGCACTGGAGTACACTGCTTTCAAGGATTTTCCCTCCCTTCACTTAGAAACGGTCTATTTGCTTTTGAGGCGAGCAGGTTACTGTAGAAAGAAATCTCTCATGTTTTGATGGTAGTCGGCGGGCGCGTTTGTCTTTTTATATATATATATTTTATTATTT
>WUAM01000431.1:35748998-35763410 GCA_024336885.1 Actenoides hombroni
CCCTGGCCCGCCAGCAGCACTCCGTCTCAGCCGTCAGCGTCGGGCACGCACCGGCGCTCTACCAGGGCGCCTACCCGCTGCCCGACCCCCGGCAGTTTCACTGCATCTCCGTGGGTAAGATCTCCGTGGGTAAGGGGGGCACGGGGCGTGAAGACGGGGGCGGTGTGGGAGGGTGGAGTGGGGAGAACGCCTGCATGCTGCCGGTGGTCGGTGATGGGCATGTCAGGGGAAGGGGACAGACAGGACCCTGCCGAAGGCACATGGGGCGGAAGGTCCCTTCCCATTGCAAGCAGGCTGGACGGGGAGTCCCAGCACCTCTTTCTACAGGTGCCCTTGGGGATGCGCAGGGGAAACCTCTCTGCTGCCCGCTGAGCCTCCTGCACAGGAGGTGGGAAGGAGGAAACGCGGACCCGGCACCCCGTGAGCTCGGGCTCCAGCCCGGCAGCCACTTGCTGGTTAATAGTGTGTGTGTCCCCACCCCGCCCCGGGGAGGGAGGGCAGTGGGGCGGCGGGGACTCTCAGCGAGGACTGGCGTGTGCTCCGCGCTGCGGGGCGGGCGGCGGCGGGTCCGGCAAGTCCTGACGGTATGCTCCGCTCTGCAGATAGCACGTCCAGCCAGCTGCCCAGCAGCAAGCGAATGCGCACCGCCTTCACCAGCACGCAGCTCCTGGAGCTGGAGAGGGAGTTCGCCTCCAACATGTACCTCTCCCGGCTGCGGCGAATCGAGATCGCCACCTACCTGAACCTCTCCGAGAAGCAGGTGAAGATCTGGTTCCAGAACCGACGGGTCAAGCACAAGAAAGAAGGCAAAAGCAGCTCCCACCGGGGCGGGGGGGGCGGCCACAGCTGCAAATGCTCGTCTCTTTCCACCAAGTGCTCGGAAGACGACGAGGACTTGCGCATGTCTCCGTCCTCCTCGGGGAAGGACGACAGAGGCCTCGCAGTCACCCCCTAGCCCCCCGCACGCCCACCCCGGCTCCTCAGGAACTGTGGCAAGAGGAGAAGGGGAGTCCTGCCTGCTCCTGTGATAACGGGCAGCCGAAGGATTTTATATCGTTTTGTATAATTTGTGTAATTTACGAAGGACTTTCTCGCCTTTCTAGACCACCGGCCCGTGGGGGAGGGTGTCCGTACGCCCTGTTGTAAATAAACTGCTCCCTAAGACCCCCAGGCGTACACCCGTAGTCCTGTCTCACTTGTCTCCCAGCAGGAGCAGCCTCGGGCTCGGGAGGATCCCTGCAGACCTCCCCGCGCACCGAGACAGGCGCGGATGCTGCGCGGCGACGGGCGGTGCGGGCCGCCTGGAGGGGTGCGGTCCCGCGGCTCCCTCCCGTAACTCGGCGGTCTCTTCAAGCAGGCGGACGGGGAGGGTCGGAGGCTGTTTGAGTCATTATCTTTTTAATTATTTTTTTTCTTTCCAAAATTGTTCTCGATTTTGTTCCGACTTCTTCGATGCCGGGCGCGCAGCTGTGGTTGTATCGTTCCGTACCCCTCCCTCCCCTCTGGGAGATATTTATTTATTTATTTATGCGCAGAGAAATTACGATGGCGATGATAATAATTATGATATAACAATAAAAGCTCATTGGTGGTTTATTTCCTTCTCTTCACATAGAAAGCAGGCAGTCGGTGTCCGCGGGCGTGCACCGGGAGCACCATCGCTCTCCATCCCTCTCTGCCGTAGCCTAGCATCGGCAATGGGACTTGCCCGCCCCGGCGAGCGCAGGTGGCGGGGACTCTCCCTTTCTCCGAGCCGCACTGAAGGTACGGGGTGCGTGGAACTTCTTCCCGCTGTCCCGGGGTCTCTCTCGATCCTCCCCGTGGAGGTAAAAGTCGTGCCGGACCCCGGCTCGGCTGAACACCTTTCCCTTCTCAGCACTTCTCCCTTCCCATTCACAGTTCTGCGGGAGAGATACACACTATTTGAATGCACCTATAGGTACGGCTATAGGTGAATACAAAAACCCTGCTAGATGCTGGGCTCGGCTCCTCTCTCCAGGTGCCTGCCGATGCAGCCCGGGAGGGATGGACCCGGCCTCACGCTAGCCCGTCGGTGTCGATGCTGGTGTCGATGCTGGTGCCGATACCGGTGCCGGTACCAGTGCCGGTGCTGGCCCTGCGGGAGCTCTGGCTACACGGTCACTGGGATCCGGCAGCCCTGCTTTGCCGTCGAGGAAGCGGAGCGCCCGTTTTTACGCGCTGCTTCTCCGTGGAGAGCCGCGGCGGAAAAACAGTCGGCAGGTCCTGCAACCCCCGGGGGTGCCAGACGCGGGGGTACCAGAGCGATATTTGCCTTCCGAACACTCAGGGTTCCCGACGCCTCACTCTCCTGCCGCCGCTCCGTTTGCGAAGGGAAAAGACCCCTGCAGAGACTCCCGCTCCCCTCGAGCTCACGGGGACTCACTCTTCGGTGACTGCAGCGGCTGTCCCTGCACCCGCAGCTGGTGCGCTGGGTCTTCCCGCGGGGCTGCAGAGATGCACAACCCAGCTCAGTGGGTTTCATGCCTTGCAGTCTGGGGAATGTCCTTGGGTCCCTGGGCTACCATCGGTCCCTGTCCGCACCAGGAAGGGACTTGCTTTACATCCCTGAGCAGATCCGAAATAACAGAGGCTACCGGGAAGAGCCAGAAACAGTTGTCGACCATCCTGGGAAATCCCTGCAGAGAAGGTCCACACAACTCTATACATGGGATGAGCTCATTGTGGGGAGCTATGGGTTTGGGGTCCCCAGGCACCGAGGGTGAAGGCAGAGCTGGTAAAATTGCCATTGCCAGAACAGTCTCAAGTCCTGTCCATAGACCCTTCCTAGGTCTGTTTAGTTTTTTTTGCACAGCTGTGGGGCAGGGACACACACAGACTTGTGCAGCTCCATCCCATGGGTGAACAGAGAGCATCACCCCACAGAACACAGGATGCTGTGGACCTCTTTGGACACCCCAGGATGAGGTGAAGTGAGGGCACTTAGACACATGTGCAACGCAGGACAGGCATAAGGCAGTACCTATGCCCTGCTACATCTGTCCTGATCTGTCTTCCCCCTGGCTAGAACATGGCAGAGACTTGATGATATCAGACAGGTATTGCAGCATAAAATTTGGGACATGTGGACAAAATGTTTTGACTGCTTCTATCCTTGGTGGCCTTCCTTCACCCACTGCTTCCTGCGACCCTTATGCCACTAGCTTCTCTCTCCCTGCTTCCTCCTCTGCTGGATCACCATAATACCCAGCTAGGATGAGATGGCCAGGCCAGATGGTGATTAGGACACTCTGTGGGTAGCATCTTTCTGGCTTCTTTTCCCGTGGCTGTTGGGGATGAGCTTAGCAGAGGAGGGATTGAAATCTGACCTTACTACAAGAGTCAGTCAGTCTTGACTGGTGCTTGGCCCTGTGATGTTCTCTGTGTGTCCTTCCCCGGTGGCTCAGTTCCAATAGGAAACACCCCTCAGGAGACCCTAATTGGCTCAGCAGGACCCTGCAGCCTCTCCAGCCCTGCCTCCCTTCCTGCCCACATTTACCAGACTTGCTTTGAAAAGTCATTGCAAAACAGAGACAGAAACAGCCTAACATGCATTTACCAAGGCGTCTGGCATATTCTTTAAAGTGCCCTGGCACCGAAGTCAATGAGCATCCATAGAGAGGGGTGTGTGTGTATGCTCCTTGTGCCTGTTCTGCATCATGGGTTTGAGCCAGTTGGCTGGCACTGGGATGTGAGAAACACCAGTGCTAGGCATTTGAGTGCTTCTATTGAAATGCTATTGTGGCAGTTGTGTTAAAACTCTCAATATCCTTGTTTGCCAGCACATTCCCATCATCTCTCTGGTTCTTCATGGCACAAGCTCTAATATAAACAAAAATGTACCTTCTTACAGTCCTGTTTTGGGGCTGAGCAGAGGCAGCCAGGGACAGTTTTTCCACCCTGTGATAGGGGTGATGAGGCAGTGGCAATGCCCACCCAGCTTCTCACTCACTGTGAAACCTCGGCAGCAGCATGCAAGCACCTGGGAGTCAAACACATTTTGTCCTGTGGGACCAGAGTTGCCGGGGTCCTTCCAGGGAGCAGCTAGGAGTCTTTCTTTGTGTGCAGATGTAAGTTCAGTAGCACATCCTCACCACAAGCACAGTGGATATGGGCTGCGAGGCAGAATCTTGTAGTGACACTGTCCCAGTGGTGCACACATTACAGGCAGATAGTGTTCACACATGTGCCTGTATCCTTTATGGACTGAGTTTGTCAGCCAGACAATTTAGGACTAATCCTCAGCCTTAAAAGGTACCTCATATATGTAAAGTAGCAATGAGAATTCCCCTGTATGGTATAATTTTGTCTGAACAACAGTAGAGTATCACAATGGATGCCCCCAACAAGACAGTATTAATATTCTCCGATACACGCTGGCCTCTGCCACAGATCCTGTGTACCTTGCAAAGCCCAGTGGGGCTCTCAGTGCACTTGACAGTCATTATGCCACATCCACATGCAGAGATAATCCCTCCTTAGTTGGGCATTTTTCTAATTTAGTGAGAAATCATTACGGCAAATGCTCAGAGTGTCATTTTCAAGGACTCTGAGGTTGGGCAAATTAAAGTCATTTTGCTGTGGGAAGAGCGTGGGCACCTCTGCTAAAGCGAATGTCATAACACGCCAATTTTCAACTTTCTATCTCTAGCCATTTTGATGGCAGATTTCTGCAAGTTACTTAAGCATTTTAGCATCTAAAATGTCCAGTGTCTCCTGATTGTGATGGGAACCACATTTGCAAATCCACAAAGAGAGTCTGCATATTTTCCAGCATATACTTTTTTGACTATATTTCTATGTGGAAATTGAATTATTTCTTCCCTAGCATGCAAAGACTCTGTGGATGCTATTGAGGCTTTAAAGGCTGTGTCCCAGAGCAAAGATAGCTATCCTGGCAGCAGAAGAAGGACAGAGGATGATGCTGGTGTTCAGGACTTCCTTTTTCACCCCTTGGCTTTCCTAAGTGTGTTTCCCACACCCCATCCCATGACATATGCATCCACTCTCTCTTCACCAGTCCAGGCACAAAATGTGAACACAAGAAATTATGAATACCTGGGGAAAAAAAGGATTGGAATGAAGAATCTTTTCAACACTAAGTACCTGCATACTTACAGCTATTGTGATATTAATTTGCATTATTTGTCTTTTATATTTATGTGATTCTAAGTTTTATTGTTATTCCTCGATCTCATTTCATTTCACACAAAGGTTTCATTAAATAGATTTATGGTTGAAAGCATGTATCAGTATCTTAACTTGTTGCTTTCATCCACAAAATTAATATTATTAACCAAGGAATTTACTGATTCAGCATATCTGCAGGTAACATGTTTACACAGTGTTAGCTCTGAGCTGGCCCCACGGATCTGGGATAGTGTTTGGAGTAAACGGACTGTTCCTGCGTCGAAATAACATTACATCAGGGGTAGCTGGAGGGTTATTTCACTCTTGTTTTCTTGGGATGAATCTTACATATGAATTTTCTGGGATAATAAGGCTTCATTTTTAATCCTTAATTTCCTGAATGCTATGAAATATGATTCTGTAATGATGACATAATTTCACCTATGAATGCAATTACTTTAAAATATAGGTGGATGTTAACTAAAGACTCTAAATAAAATGTTTTTGTATGATATTCCTAATGATTTGAAGACAGGTACATCAACAGCAGCTACCTCTCAATTACGTTAATTTTGAAAGTGTTTTTCCTATGAGCACAAAGTACTCATTTACCAGGATGTAATTACGCAAGATGAGGAGATCTCCTAGGATACTGACACTGATGATGACAACAAATGGCTGGGCCTGTTGCTTAATGTGGCTGTAGCTATACAGAAGTGACTGCCTGGTGCTGGACAGCTAACTACTCTGAAAGTACCCTATATACTCTATAACCAATAGATACTTTAGTATGTAGAAATTTAAAACAAACAAACAAACAAAAACCAACCAACCAACCAAACAAACAAAAAGCAAAACCCAAATAACTTTGAAAAAGTAGTAACAATGATCATAAACAGGAAAAAAAACCCACCAAACAAAAAACAACACTTCATTCTTAAGTTTACTATATCCCCTTTCTCATTCTCCTGCAATTTTCTCAAGATTTCTCTTTTTCCTCTTGACATTAGGCTTGTTCCTACAAGGGACAGATGGAAAAAAGTAGATTTTCATCATATATTTATTACCAGTCTATATAGACCAAATTGGAAAAACATATAAAAAGTACCTCAAGATGGACCCAAAAAGTGCCTTGGAGATGGTTACTCCTGTCAGACTTGTGTCTGTTCCCTTTCTCAGCCACAGCTTTCCAGTTATTAAAATTATTAGTATCAGTCACAGACTATGAATACATTATTTTAGGCACTTTGCATCCAGATGGGCAGTGGGCCCCATGCTTAAACATAGGTGTGTACTAATATTTTAGATCATAGGTGAGAGTATCTGGTCTGGACCAGCTGCCAGTTGCTGCTCCAGCAAGACCTGTGTCTGCTGCAGGTAGGTCCTTTCTGCCAGTGCGGTGAAGATGTCAGATAATCTAGCACATCTGAAATGGCACTAGGCACACATCCAGGCACATGAAATACTTCCTGACAAGAGAATTTATGCTGAAGTACACGAGGAAAGGAGATAGATACAGCTAGATAACTGGAGAGAATACATGGTAGCAGTGACTGTTGGTTCAAATACATCTGGATGCAGCTTGTTTCAAAAAGATATAAATATTATGTGTGGAGGGCTAACTGGCTCTACTTGACTGATCCTGGCCTGAGTAGGCTACAAAACTGCACAGTGTCTTGCATCACACTTGCTTTTTTTAAGATCCTGCTTTTCAGTCATTGCTGATGTAAACATCAAAGAATAGCAGATGATCCATACAGACTTGCAAGACATTCATGTAGGTGTTTGGGTAATTTGCAGTGCACAAGGCAGAGCAGAAGAACTAAGCAGAAAGCACAGTATAGTAAAATGTTTGTGTGTTGTTTGGGTTTTCTTTAAAGTCATATTCATTTTGCACTTAGCATAATATAAAACCAGAGGAAATCCACTGCAATTGGTAACTGGGGAGAAAAAATCTTCACAAGCCAGATGGTGCAAAGGAAGTACAGGGACTGAATTAGGCAGAGAAGCTTTTACCTAAAGAGTGACACAAATATGCACCTGGGAGCATATCTCTTTCAGTCTGCTCTCTGACCTTCTCACTAGACAAGTCTCTTTCAGACTAAAGATGCCTCTTTGCTGGTGTCCATATCTTGATGAATGCACAGGAGTGTCAGAAGGGCTCCTCGGCTGCTATGGTCACTAATAGGAGTGACAACCAGGATGATGAGGATGCAGGAGATGATGGGCACTTGTGTTGATCTGTTAAGGGACCCATTCCAAGGTTGTGCTGGAACAATTAATTCTGTCATTTTGCTGGCTTGGGTCAGCTCCACTCCATGCTCACAAAAGCCTGCCTTGCTTGAAGGGAACCAGCACACTATCTGATCGTGCTGCTTTGCTGCGGAGCAACATTCAGATTGCATTCTGTGCCTGAGAGTCTTCTCAATACTTAAAGCTGAGGAAGAAAAATAATCCCACATCAGATATGCCTATTTTATTGATGAGGTGGCTTTCCAGCTCATGCTTGGCATGAATTGCTGTCTACCTGTTTGATGTATGCTGATCTGGAGGTAACGTCAGAGCCTGGAGGTAGCCACAGAGATACCTGATCTGCATAGGCTGCCCTGTTGCACAAGCTGTCCACATCTGACACGGATTGTCTCCTGAGTCTGCTGTTGTTGTCCAAGCTATGAGCAGTATATGAGATTGCATAATAATTTATTATAACATATACAGAAGTGTTAACCTGTTACTGTAAATTCCTTCCTCCAGAGAAAACCATCTTTGATCTCCAAGTCAACCAGAGTCTCAGAGTCTCACACAATCCACAAAAGATATTTATCTTCCATGCTACCATGACAAATCTGAGTTTTCTTAAGTGCCTGAGCTGGAAGAACACCACAATGTACTAGGGGGAAGGTAAGTGAAAGCTGATGACCTGGGAAACACCTGTCCTTGGTTCCTGGGCATTAAGATGGCCTCTTGAGCACAAGCAGCCCCCAGCCTAGCTGTGCTGTGGGCAGGGGGAGAAGACAATGCAGTTGGAAAGCTGTCATTGTGAAACCTGCTGGACCTCATGCCTTCCACCTAGATGCAGTGAAATGATCCTGATGTGTCTATGGCCTGTCTGAGTCCTATCCCGGCCCCATGCAGAGCTGATTTAATCTTGTTCAACTCACATCCCAGACGCTTCTGCACCTCCAAAAGCTTACTCTGCTCCTTCATGTCTGCTTAGCTTCACCTCCAGGCTACACCCCCCACACTGACTGGTGACATCTCCACCTTCCTGGCTATCCCCAGCTCCAGCTTTGCATGATCTCAGCCATTTTCTCCCACCATTCACAATACTTTCCATGGTTTCTGTCTTCTCCCCAGGCTCCATCCTTCCAGAGACCTTCTGGGGCTCTGTTTCACTCCCAGCCTTGCCTGCACAAGTGTTGAAGACAACACTCAGGTTGTCAGCAGCGGTGAGCAAGCAGGGATTCATTCAGTGCAAAGAATCCACAACAATTTATACCAACTGATACTCAGGTGCATCACTTGCTGCCACACTGGCTTCCCTGTACGCAGAGTCCTGGTGCAGCTCTCCATATACTCCCTTGACCCATCAATCCCTCACAGCCAACACTGTCTCAACCTACACACCCACCCTGCCCTTTCTGCAGTGCTGCCAGCTCACACAAACTGACTCCCC
Source organism: Actenoides hombroni (assembly GCA_024336885.1). Taxonomy (NCBI): domain Eukaryota; kingdom Metazoa; phylum Chordata; class Aves; order Coraciiformes; family Alcedinidae; genus Actenoides; species Actenoides hombroni. Next base: position 35,757,823 of record WUAM01000431.1, read on the forward strand.
ATAATGATTACTCTTTCTTCTATTAATCTATCTTTTCTTAAATCACTGTGCCTTTTTATTTTCCTTTCCTATATTTCAGTCAATCACCTGTTAAAATTAAGCACATGCTTAAATACTCTGCCAGAATGAACTCTAGATTTTCTTAGGTTGTTTTCCACCCTCTGTTTGACAACTACCCCATTTCCTCAGTATATATTGGGGACACATATCCAGCTCTTATGTTTAATTTTGAACACAGTTTAGATTACAATTTGTATGAAAAACACTACCAAAAGTGAAGCTCTCTTCTCCTTTCTCTTCCTTTCTTTCTAGTTAACCATACGTGTAAAGAAACCTTTCAATGCGTTTGCAGAGCCCGAATACAGTAGAGTGACACAAAGCATTCTGGATATTGCTATGCAAATGACATGCCAAGAATGTTTAGACTGTACCTTGAAGCAGTAAACAAGTTGATTGTCATGGTGTCATGGTAACTAGAGCTGGATCTGCTTCATACGAATGAGGTCCCAACCTTCGTTTTTATTCGGATTGCTAAAGGAACTCAGTGGTCCAAAGCTCATCACCCTGTTGGTTCTCTGGTGAGCCAGAGGTACAAGAAATGGCCTCATGTAATGGGACACCATTTAAAATGAAGCAATGATCTACTCTGACACACAACTTCAGGTCACCAAGGATATTCAAACATACACAGATCGGAGTTGGGAGATGCTGTCAACAAGACAGGGATTTGCCATGTGCCCTGGGAAGCATAGTTGTCCCACCAATGTAGTTACAATCTGCAGAGATGTTATCTGGGGGCAATGAAACGTGGTTTTAAATGGGTGAACTGCTCCTGTCTCACAGAAGCATGGAAGCATGGATGCTGGAGAAGGCAGTAGGTTTCTTCTGTGAGCAGCATCTCTGTGTGGGTCTGTAGGACCAAGATCTCGGACTGCTGGTCATCTGCTTGTATTGACCACTTGATATATGATTTCTTGACAAGCAGAGCCATGATGATTTCCCTGGTTTTGACAAAGACATCCTTCCATGGATAGCTGAGAAGCTTTTTAATGCCACAGGAGAATCACCGATGTCTTAGATATTACAAAGACTTTTTCCTAACCTTGTAACTCAGGACTGAACAGTTCCAGGCTCTGGTGAGCCACCTCATTTACCAAAGTAAATGAACACCTGGAAATAGTTCACCCAATCTGAGCCACCAAAGGCTTGGCTCCAAACCTCATCTTCTCCCTCTACAAACAGAAGATGCTTTCATTGACCAAACCAGCAACATGACAACACTGTCCTGCTTTACAAACTAAACTTGAAAGAGTTTCCTAGTTGGATGTGGTGACATAAGCTTGAGACTAAAAAAGTCTCCTTACACTGAACACTCAAAAACCACCTTTTTTTTAATAACTGTGTGCCCACTGTTAAGTGACAAGTGATTTCAGAGCATTAGTTTGGCAAAGGAATTTGCCCTTTTTGCACTATTATTCCCTGCAGATCTGGGTGGTAAGGGGGATCACAGAGCTGCTGAGGAAGCCTGCTACAAACCACAGGGACTGAGCAAGGACTCAGTTTACTGTCCCTCTCTGTTCATTCTTCAAACTCATGCTGTCTCCAAATGGCTGAAGCAGAAGAGCAACTATACTCGGTCAATCCAAAAATCCACCCTTGAATCTGGCAGTGGACAAATGCAGAGGTCTAGGGATGACTGCAGGAAAAGGTCTGATGTAGATATTTTTCATAGCTTCCATTTGCAGCTTAGATAGCTCCTGGGGTTTCCTATGAAACCTCAATGAAAATGTCATCTATGACATCATATGTGTCCTGTATACTGGAACCCATACAACCTTTCAGCACCCATAAACTTTCCAGGCTGCACTCTTTCAACAGCAACTCACTGTCAATAAGAGCATGGAAATTGTTCTATCAGCTGTACAACGTACCTTCTGGTCAGACTAGCACCTAGTGGAAAAAAATGACATACTGTACAAAGGTGAACCAGGTGTTTCTTGTGATGGAGTGTTTATTTTAACCCTTTAGAAATGCTCTGTTATGATTCCTAGCACATTCAAAGAGAGGAGATGCCATCTAGACTGGAAAATGCCACTAAGCAGCCCATAAATTCATGATTTGTCTGTCCTTTAAATGTCTAGAGTAACACTGACTCTTACCATGGCTTTGCAGGAAGTTGTGGCTGGGAGTAGTTGGTAAGGTCAGGAGCTCAAAGTCTAGAATCAACTGGAGAGCATCAGTAAAATTAAAATATGTATCACTTAAAATAAGATAAAATGACAAAGAACCAAGCCAAAAATATTTGGCTAAAATATGAGAGTGTTTCCTTTATTGCTCACTTGTAAAGGAGGTGTTCAGAAGCAGAGGGGACTGATGGATGTCCGCTCCTGAGTTGCAGAGCATGGCCACAGCACTGCCTGGCAGAACGGACAGCACAGAGCAGCCTCCACTCATCTGGGAGGGAAGTGAATTGTTTAATCTGTGTTGAAAGGTACTTTAAAAAGACCCTTTCAAAGCACAAAGCACAGAAGGGGAACCCTTTATATACTGAGAAGTGTGTGAGCTCCTTAGCTGCGCACCAAACTTGTCTCACATTGCCCAAGGCCTTGCCTGCTGTGTGTTGGACTGTTCTCTGTTTTTGTTGGCTTGAGATCCTACATCCCACAGTCCTGTTCCACTTCTTGCTACCTGATGTGACCTGCAATGATCTGTCTGAACCACTCACATGCAGCTCCCTATCTCATGGCATCAATAAGAGGATGGGAATCTGTCCACCAGCTGCAGTAGTGCAGCTACTTGGCCAAACTCCCCCTCCAGAGTCAGAGCAGAGGAACAAGCCCTGGATGGCAGGAGTTAACTCATGCTGCAGGACATGTCTTGTCCAGGTTGACTGAATCAGGCCCTGGAAACCAATGCAATGACGGTCTAGATTCGGTATCCAGAGTAATTGGATGCACTCTTAGTACCAAGAGGGAGGCGAGGGAACCCCTGGGGATTTATTGCTCACTGAAATATCTTTCTTTGCCAGAACAATGACATTTATGCAATGCACTTAACTCAGTTAAGGAAGTTAGAGGTAGTGACACCGAAGAGTTACTGGGACAAGGTGTGGAGAGGAAACATCTTCAGCTGAATGCAGAAGTGGGGACTGAGCATATTCCAAACATTGTGAAACAGTTTCACAACCAGTGTAAGCCTATTCAGCAGTGCAAGGCAGGCTAGGAAGTGATTCAGAGGAAGAATTTCCAGGGCTGTGAAATGAACATGTCCACTCCAGTCCTGCCTTTCCTGCCCACTTCCAGGCCAGGACTAGAAGCCTGGAATGACCATGTGAACAGGGACCTTTTCTTCTCTGTTGTTCATTGGCCACTGCAAGGACTCCTTGGAAGTAGCTCATGGGAAGTATGAGTAACCTTATCGGAACAAACCAAACCCTGACCTAGGAGGAGGGTGGAGGGGATTTACCCCAACCATCTAAACCTATTACTAAAGGTAATTTAAGTGCTTTAAGGGACCAGGTGCTTACATCTGATTAACTGAATAAAAAATAACTTCTCTAGCACCTTTGATTGTGAAGTCTAGCAAAGCCTCTTACAGTCTCCATGAACTCATCGTGGTGTCAGGATCCAACACCCCATCTGGGCACACCACATGTATGTGCCATGGCTGAGCTCAGACCTCTCTGAAGGCTCCCTGGGAGTTGCTTTCTGCCTTTGGGAATCCCTTCTCTGCTTGGTACGGATGTATTTGTGGGGCCATGTGTCAGCCAGCAGGGACAACTTGCCACACCTTTTAAATCCCAATAAGCTGCTCCAGGTGGCAGGTCTTTGGATATTGTAGTATGAAATGGCCAGACCAGGCAGACTGAATTTTCTCTCTCCTTGAGTTGCCCGGGCTGCTGGTCTCCTTTATCCCTGGCTGCATTTCAAGCAGTATCTCCATTCACTGTGTCTGGCTGCTCCCAAGACTTTAGAACCTTTCAGAAAAACATTACCAGCACCATGTTTGTCTCCAGAGTCCTCTTTTCCTGACTCATGTAACATACCTATCCTGGTGTCTGCATCTCTACTGCTGTCTCGTGGCCCCTTGCACCTTTTCTGTCCCAGCTGCCTGGAGGCATCTCCGGGCCCTTTTGTTCATTGTCCTCTGAGGGTAAGGAGACCTGTTGTGTCCTCTGTTTGTACAGCATCTAGCACAGTATGTGGTCCATACTTTGTGCTCTCCTATATGCTTACAGAAACCCACAGGTTCACACCAGCATGCAGAGCCCTTCCATGGCACGTCACACATGCCACGGCTCACTGGCTGCGCTCACCATGTTTCCTAAGGTCCTTTGTTAAATAAACAACAACAGAGATTGCTGCGCCCTGCCTGGGTTATTGTCTTTCTAACACAGAGCTTCTGCTTTGAATAATGCTATGTACAAACTTAACGGTCATGTCTTTGTCCTCCAAAATGCATAAAACGTCCAGATACATGAGGATGCTCTGCTGTGAGATTGAGCTACTCCAAGAGGGGCTGCAATATCATCCCAAAAATGTAACGGGAACTCAAAGGACCTTGTCAATTTGGCATTCACGAAGGAAATAAAATCACTGATGCTTCTGAATAAGAAGAACAGAGGCAGGGGGCTCACCAGGACAGACCCAGGGGCAACAAGGCTATGAGGAAAACAGGCTCTGGGATGTGTAGCTCTGTCTTCAGTTCTGTCCTGGTTGGTTGCCTAACCCAGGTGAAATTCCTTTTAGATACCAGTATTTAAGGTGGCTAAATGTTGGCTTGACACTGGCAGGATATTAATAGCAGTGTTTATAATTAAATGTAGCATTAATAGCTGTGAGAATAACTGTTCAGGACCTGCTCGTTCTTGTAGCTGATGGAGCAGAAAGTTGAAGCAAATCTCTCAGACAGTGGTGTAAATATTGAGGTGTAAATTACCACCTTCCGTGCCAATCTCACCAGAAATACTGATGTCAAAAATGGTAAAAAAAGCATTCCCTCTCTCCAGAACCCAGGAGCTGAACGCTGTCTGTGAGGCTTGACTGAAGATGAAAGTTGGAGCTGCCTCAATTTACACGTCTATAGGGAAGATTCCTCCCTCCCGGCTCCTGTGACCGGAGCAGGGCTTTCCGGCCCAGGGCCATTTGACCCGGGGGGCCGTAGAAGGAGCTCCACAAAACCGTGCCAAGAGCTCCTGGACTGGGGACAGGCATTCTCTCTTTCTGTGAGGCAGCCGGGCACCTCGCTCTGCCGTCGGGGCCAGGGGACAGTCTGTTCCCTGGGGATGGGCTGGCCCTGGGGATCCGGCAGAAATTTGGGAGGGGGGTGTTGAGCTGGAAATGAGGGGACACATGGCCGAGGGCAGAGCTTGGGGTTTATTTTCGATTTTTTGAGGGGTATATTTTTTTTTTTTTTAATTCAGATGCGAGTGTTTTAGGGGTAGGGAAGTGCCCAGTCCGGAGTAGGCTCCAGAGGGGGGGGGATGTGCCAGGGGCACCCGCTGCGCCTCCGCTCCCCCAAGCCGGAGAAGACAACCCGGGTCCGCAGCCCTGGGAAAGAAAAAAGGTGGGTTGCGAGGTCCCTAGAGT
>WUAM01000431.1:35768071-35795124 GCA_024336885.1 Actenoides hombroni
GGTCGTGCGTGGGTGCGCACGTAAACATGCGGTGAAAACTGCCGCGGGGGCTTTTTAAAGAGCCGTTAGTTCGCGTGGGGCTCCGCCTTGAAGGAAAGGGGTTAATTTGGCAGAGTTCAAAGCCAAGCGAGGTGCGCTGTGAGAACCGAACTGAACAGCGGCTGTCTTTTCTGATGGCCAGACTAGTGAAGGATGGGCCCCCGATGATGGTGCAACCCCCTTGCACCACCACTGCGCAGTCCTGAGGCTGTCGGGGGACCTTCTCTCTGTGAGCAGAGCATCCCCCTGAGCTGCCGTTGACAACTTGTGACAAGTTGTAAATATTAGATCATTGTCCTTCCAGAGGATCCTTCAGGATAAAGTACTGTCATTTGAAATGCGACGCTCTTACTTCTGAAGAGAAGCAGAAGAGGTTCTCCAGCATATTATTCTGTGACGGGGTAGCAAGATTTGTCCTTGGGTTTTAGGTATGAAAAGCCTGGTGCCAGCAATGCTTTTTATGCAAGATGGTTCAGAACTGCCACATTCCCTCAGATGCCATTTCACCAGAAGGATGTGTTACATCTGTGAGCCTGGACCGATACAGAAGGCACAAACTTCTTGTAGCATGGCAGAAATGTCCAGGGAATGCTTAAGAGTTAGCTGTAGCCAGGCAGCTCAAGTAGGACTGGAAGAGAGAGGAGCAACTCTCCAGGACTCATGAAGGTCTCTGTGACAATGGTCAGTCAGAGAGGGATTGTCTATTGTTTTCTCTTTAATTTTGTGGCTTGACCCTGTATAAACCTAAAACAGTCTCTGGAAAGGCCAGGAACTGTCTGGGCCAGCCAACAACATCGTAGGATCTGTTACTCCTCGCTTCTTCCGCATGGACAGGAAAGGTCTCTGGAGCACTTAACCGTCTTAGGTGTTACTACTTAAATCCCACTGAAATCTGGGTTAAACATGACCATAAAGACAGCCCTAAATAATGGTATGCTTAAGGCAAGGCATAATGTTGTAGCTGAGCATTTCTAACTGCTGCTGAATTGCCATCCCACTTATTCTGGTTTTAAAACCAGTAACACTTCAGGGCTGGGTACCTGATCTAATACAAACTCTATTGAAAAGACATTAAAGAGCTATCTAGAGCTCTGTTACCGACTTGTAAACTACTGAAAAAGCATGGAAGGACGTTAAGGGACAATGGGATCTGAGGTGATTAATCATGGACTAAAAAAGGTGTGAACATGGGCATAGCCAACCACATATAATGACTCTGGATAAGGAAACCACACACCTCTATACCCATAAAGGGACAGTGATTCAAAAAAACCAGACTATCAGTATTAATCTGACATTAAGTCTACAAACATAAACCAACTTCAGGATGACGCAGATTTTCAGACATGCTTGTCACTGGCCACACTTGTCTTTCAACAGAACGAATAAAAAAAATTGCTGCTTTCTACAGCAGCTAATCAAAAATAAGTCTGGAAAAAGTGGGACAACTCTTTTGTTGGTTTTTTTTTTGAAGAACAGAGCGTAATTCAAAACCAAACTATATATGCTGCAGATTCAGTGTTTGTTGTTGTGATTTCGAAGTTGTTTAGCCTATTTAAACTCAATTAAAGAACTTGGGCCGATGTCCAGACAAACATATTAAGAAATAAAATGTCAATAGATGGTCTGTAAAATAGAAGTTTAGGTTGAGGGAAAGGAGAGATTAAGTTATTGTCTAAATGTGACTGGAATTTGACAACTAGAATTTTGTGGCACATCCAGGACCCATGGTTATTTTGCCCTTCTTCTACTGCTGCAGTCTTTTGAGAATCCCCCAAACAAGCTAAGAAGTGACCTGTCTGAATGCTTATTGTGGTGGATTCATAAAAAGCTTAGGATGATCCCAGTGGAAGTTTCCCCTCTGGACTCCTGCTAACCTACTCAGAGTACCAGGAAGGTTCCCCTTTTTCCAACTACTTTCTAAGTTCAGAAAACAGCACATCCTAATTACCCATGGCTTGTTTTAGACTGTTGCCACATGTTCTGGACTGTGTCCCTGCATAGGATCACCTTTGCTGGCTGGCTGATGTCATGTAACCTCTTTTGGGCACACAAAATGTAGAGGTAAAGATGATCTGCACCCCCTCTCTTTGCCTTGCTAAGTCTGTGCGATGCCATTCTAAGGCTCTGCATTCACGTCTCCTTCCCCCAAGCACATCCTACAGCCATACAGATGCTGAAATAGGTTCCTCACTCCGTTAATGGAGCTTTTCTCGCTTTCTCCACAAAGCAACCCTGATGAACTCTCCTAGCAATTGAGCACATCTGGGACTTGCTGCATCTCTTACACCTACCATAGCCAAAGCCATCTCTGGTACAGTGTGGGCAGGACCGACTAGAACTGTGGGCCTTGGAAGAAGGACCTCTCTGGAGATGCCTGAAGACCACTACATTCTCTCAAGCTGCTAGTTCACATGTTCAAGTTTTCCTCCTCTGAAACTGAGGGACCATATAGGCCTTAATTTAAAAAAAAAAAAAAAAAAAAAGAACAACCTGAAATGCCAGTGGGGTGACCTGAATCAGAGTCACAGTCCAGACTGCCTGTGACACTGTAACCCTTGTTGAGAGTCCAGGCTTAACATGTACCCTGTGCAGCACCATCTTTTAGCCCAGTGATCTCCAAAGCTTTTTGATTACAAATTTTTACAGTAAAAAATTGTTGAGCCTATACCCCCAATCTATGTATATTTATTTATAAATTATGAACATGTGCTACTGTACTAATATATTATGGACATTATAAAACATAAAAAAAAGAGAAATTGAAGCAGATGATATAAAAGTTAAATAAATTTTTTTTTCTTCTTTTTTTTTTTTAATGGTAAAAGAAATACTTTATTCCCACACCTCAGTGGATTGTCTTGCACACCCCCCAACTTTGGGGATCACCCCTTTAGCCTGTTTTATGTCATTTACAACAACTCCAACTGTCCTGGCAGTGATAACAGAATTTGAGTTCAGTGATCACATGAATTGAAGAGCCATCATTCCCATGTCCCTTTAGGCATGTTTTCCTGAGAAGGCTTTCAGCCACTCAACTCAGTTCAGATTCAACAGATCATAGTGCAAAGCATGATGGCTGTTTATGATGGTGGGAATTTACATATACATCACCTATCATCATCAGATAATTAGGAATTATATGGTACAGAAATGTCATGTTTTAATAATTGTCATTTTTATGGTTCACTAGCAAAGAAAGTTGTAGGGAACCAATCCATCAAAGGTTTCTGTTTTGTAGCTTAGGAGGCCCTTAGAAATTAGCTGCTCTGTCAGGAGTGTGTCCTAGCATGATCACTGTCTATGCCTCCAGTGGGGACAGCAGGAGAGGAGCAGACGCACATCCCTCTGCAGTCCTGAGCCTGATTATGCTGTCCTCTCTTTCATTTGTGAGCAGGGAGCCTGGGAGGGAGAAAGCCTGACTGTAACACTGTTTCCATCTGAAAAGAAGGGGAGAAGGTAAGAGAATAAATTAATTCCATGATATTTTTTTCACAGGAAAATAAAAAGGTAGGGGAGCCACAGTCTTAGCCATGAGACCCTCTGGCTAGCACAGCTAGCCATCTAGTTCCAGCCTCTCCCATTCTGTTTGTTTGGGGCAAACACATCTGTTACACATTGTTGTGTCCAGCCAGCAGTGCTACTCACGACTCCTCCTCCTCACTTACCTCCTGACTTACATTTGGCTCCAGGAGACTTTTCTTTACTCAGAAATGTTGTTATTTTAAACATATAGCTGTGACATCTGGTCTCTTCTTCATTGCTGAAGCTGTTGCAAGCTGATTTTCAGACTGTGCCATGAAGCAAAAACGTCTACCCTTTCTCTGTGTCTTTTGATTTTTCATAAAACCATTCTCGTGCTGCAGCTGTGTTGGCATGGATGTACTGTACAGCCCTTGAGTTCACTCCTATCTTTAGAAAACTGTGAACTCTGTATAGCAGTTAGATCATCCCACAGCATAAATGAATGCATCGCTTCAGGCTATTTGAGCTCTGCATCATGTATATAAGCTTCATCCTTACCTCTTATTCTTTAGCACATTCATGACTCCTGTTCTTTGTTCATTCTTCAACTCCATATTTTCATGCTGCAGTCTCAGAGACCAATGGGAAGGGCATTGACGCAAAAGAGCATGCTTTGCCAGCATATGTGCTGGGAAGTTTCTGGGAGCAGTGGTCTCCTTGTGCTGTCACCTCCTGGTGGAGTGGCACGTTGCTGTAATGAGAATGAACAATAAGCTGCTGCTTGCTATTAAACATGTCCTGAGTCCATCCATGGAGGGAAGAATTGGAAGCAGATAACCTTGTCATTTTTAGCTTCTGCTTTGCACAGGACAATGAGGAGAAGACAGTTGTCAAAAGACGTAAAACTGATAAAATATAACGTTTTATAATTCAATAAACAGTGAATATCTCATCTTACACAGGCCTTGGAAAAGCTGAAAGAAGGGAATCATAAGGAAACTGTAAGAGATTGGTATATTTAAAAGAGTTTGAATACTTTAGTGTGTACTCTGGCCATGGCTATGTTCATGTTTCAGTTAACTTATGTTTCTGTGCCCAGGTTAGTCCCATCTGTGCAAGAGTATTCAATGCACAACCTACAATGTTACCATGTCCTCACTTTTTGCACGTGCCAGCTGGTGTCCCGAAGATGGTATAGTTCACTCGTCTTTGCATTGGGAGAATCCGAGACTGGTAAAATCACCCAAATCATCTGTGAAATACTATTCTACAGGGATGAACTGTGGGAAGAGCATGGAAGGTCTCCCAGCTTCTGACTGAACCATTCTGTGCTCATGCTGTGAAGTAGGTGGCTCCAGCGCAAGGGGTTTTGTCACTGCAGTTAAGTAAAAAGACTGATACTGTCATAACAAAGACCTCTGAGGGGATGATCCACAAGTTCCACAAGATCCTTCTTGTAAATCTTAATTCAGCAACATGATATAAATTGCTAACTAAAGGCTAGGGAGAATCTGCACACTGGACCCCTGGTTGGTGACATTGTTTGAGTGTATTGAGGTATCCCTGCCTGTTGCTGTTATGGATACACCTCTCCACACAGCTCCCTGCAAAGGGAAAGGTTAACATGCTGCAGGGTCAGTGATGAGACAGTTGATGCTTTTACCAGACATCAATCCCTGGCCCTTTTTTTATTAAACAGTATAAACATGGTCTTAATGACCCTCGCTGATGGTTACTGCGTTAGAGCCCTCTCTGTCTATGCTCCCTTCAGCTGGAGGACACACTGACATAGTGAATGAGAGTTTGCTCCTGAACCTCAAATGCTCCATTTTCCCCCTTGACATATAGTAACCACACTCAGAGGTTGCATTTACATCAGCACTATGGACTGTGGATGCAACGGTGAAACGCAAATAATGCTTCAGAGGAGTTCCCATGCTGCCATACACTGTAGCAGCCTCACCTTCCAGGCTGTGTTAAATCACTCACTGCAAAACCTGTCTCCTCTTCCACTTTGATCAAGACATTTGCTGTATGACCTAAGTGATCCCCAAATGCAGGGTTTGGCCCCTGTGCCGAAGTCACCTGCACTGTTTAAGGATGCAACACTCTCACTGGCAGAGTTTCATCCCACACCAGCTAGCCTGAGCATGGTTCAGGAGTAGCACAAGGCTCTTCCCAGTAAGCAGAATGAATAAAGCACACACTCTGGGGTGGAATAGGGATTAGTCGCACAGATGTGAGCAGCAGCTTGCCACTTATCCCTCAAGGTCACACAACAGATACTGACCCATTTGATTTGCTGGTATAGATGTAGTCTACAAGTCCTGGTTAACCATGGAAGATTCAGAGAACATCTGCTGGACTGTGGTAAAGCAAGATTACAAATTAATAGAGCAATTATTTGTGTTTAAGACATCTTGTCCCATCTTAGCGTGTTTCTCCTCCCAGCTCTGTGCTCCATCCCCTATAACTGAGGACACTTATTAATAACGTTATGGATGCTGAGTCAAAAGCACTCCAACAGAAGTCAGCAGAAACATTCACCTATTACTGAGTAGCATCCAGCTCAGCTGAAGAAAACAAATGGGACTATCCACCACACATCTCACCAAAGCTTTCAGATGTGGTTGTGCACCAAAATAGACATCTGCAGCTATATTCAATGCAGATCAAACAACAAAAAATCAGATGCCTTTTGTTAGTTGAATCCACCCGGCCTGGTAAATATGCTCTCCTATGCATGCAGTATCACCTGGGCACCAAATGATTTATTGTCCCTTGGTTTTCGTTTATAAAACTGACAAAGTCTAGGCTGATAAATGCTGATATATGTTAAATTCAGCCAGCTTATGATAAAAGTTGCTTGCCAAGTGGCGACAGCTGGCTGCCTCAGTAAACACGTCATGTAGCTACCTTCACCCCTGAGGAATGTTAATTGCTATTTGATATAATAAAGCATGTTTAAGGTCCAAAGGAAAGAGGCAAGGAGGTTAAACTCAACAGATACATAATGCTACCAGACATAATGCCTATCGCTTAACATTTGCTACCAAGTAGGAAAACAGCTAATACTAGCTTCAGTGAAGCCTGCCAGGGTAGTGATAACAGTTATGAATAGATGTGAGCTAATTATGATCATGATGCTTCCAGATCTACAGTACAACATTGCTGAAGTGTCATCCAGATGGCTATGGAAAGAACAAGAACCTCCTGAGGACATGAGGTCAGTACTGCATTGTACCATTAAGTTCTTCTGGATACATCTGCAGTGGCAGGTAAGCAGTGGATGAAGCAAAGCCTAGAGACTGGTTTGAACCGTGGCTCACAGTCAGTGCATCCCCATCCCTGGTCCTGAGTGTGCTCACCGTATTCAAACACTGAATGACTCCATCAGCCTGTGGTGTTCCTGAGACTGGTCTGTGTTGCAGGCACAAGTACTCCTAGGTCCACAACGAGAGATGGTATGAATTTGAGATGTCTCCTTGTTTTACTTCACATCTCACCTCAAATTAGTGCCTGACACAAATTTTACTCAAAAAAAAAAGGTTGGTCTTGGGGCAAGCTGGAGCCTGTGAGTGGACTTGGGTCCATACTCAAGTGCCAAAGGAGCAATGGCAATCAATGTGACTGGGAAAAAGCAGAGAGCTTTGGGGCATCGAAAGCATTTCAAACCTGGTACAGAAGTGTGAAGAAAGGTTAATGTTCAGGAAAACCTGTCCATTTCTTCTTGAGGTTTCCACTGGGATAATTAAAGACATTGCCTTTCCCACAAAGTTTGCCCCATTTACAATACTGAACCTTTGAGTTCGTAGAGCTCTAAGAGCAGAAAGACCCTAGAATTCTTCACTGTAATATAAATCACAAAATATTAACATATAAAAACCTGATGTTGTCTTTCTCAGCTCTGGAAAAGGTTCATAGCGTGATTTATGGCCATTCCTTGCATGGAATAGCATCTATTTCATGAATCAGTAGTTCACTAGTTCTTGAACATGGAGACTGTTACTGATTTAAAACAAGTCTTTGCATTACCACCTCCTGACAGTTTGGCTGATGTGAAGACCCTGGATGTTTTCAAGGGACTCATGTTTTACCCAAATGCTTTTTACTGGGCTGCTCGAAGGACAAAGAACTGTAGGCTGAAATAATATATGAACATCTTCTTTATGTGAACAGGACATAGTAACAACCAAAGTATTTCAGAGGCAGTAAGGAAGACACTTAGTTGCCTAAATCTTAATCCACAGAGCAAGCTTAAATGTCTAAGATATCCAAGATATCCACACCTAGCTAGCAAAGGTAACGTATGTCCTGTGGGAGACAGCTCCATTTCAACGCAGCTGGATACCAGACAGTATATCCCAGAGTAGCTGTATTTGACCTAGTGAATCTCAGACAACCTATTTTGTATTCTCAGGTGTCTCCTTGTTCTTGCCCATGCAACCACAGACAGATCCCCACTGCAAAGGGTTGCTCCCTCCCCTCACAAGAGTGCAATTGAAGCCAGAGTCCTGGCAGCCTGGGGGGATTAAGTGGGTGCTGGGTGGGGGTGTTCAGAGCTGTTCAGACAGGACACAGATTATGCTAACCCTCACTAAAAAGTTCTCCAAAACAGTTGCCTGGCTCAGGGAGGGCCGGGGGTGTGTGTCTCATTTGCTGTCTGGAGTGGTCCTGTCTGCCATTTGTGTAATAAAATATTATTGTGTAGTTTTCTTCTAGTGATGCTATGCAGAGGGTAAATGTTTTCACGCATGTGGGAAAGGACAAATCTGTGTTAGACTCTGCTGGGCTTTACTGGAGAAATTGTATTGAATCCTGGGAACGGATGTCACATCCTTTCCTCATTTCCAAACCTCAAGACCAAGGAATTTTGCTTCCTGTTGTTTCCCTGGCAGGATCACCATGTTATCATGTTTCAAATCTGTAGTACCTTAGAGGAGAAGCATCTGCAAACTTTGGGGACTTCTAGTGTTGTTTTGGGTGTCTTGCATAGTGGGAGTAAAGAGCAGTCAGATAGTTTCACTGCCCTGAACCCTCTTTCGGCAAAATCATTGAACATGTGACAACTTTTTAGGTAAATGTGCCCATTTGCACAGCACAAAGGAGCCATGGGTAGCCAAGCAACACAGTCTCTCCTTTCAGTCTCTGTAAACTCACATAACTAAATCTCCTGGGATGCACAACTAGAAGCATCTACAGCAGTGAGAACTGGGAGTTCATATCTTCATTAATTCTCCAGAGACATAGGCAAGTTGGAAACCACATAAATGCAGGGATGACTTGGAGTGTAGAGTAGGCAGCATCAAACATGACATATTGAGATGCCGTCATCTAATCCAACAATGAACTTCAGTCACATGAAGGAGAATCAGAATGACTGTAAAACCCAGCATTCAGGCAATCCTGAAGAGCTAACTTGGTTATCTCATCAGTTCTCTTAGAAGAGCACCTAATGTCTTTTGGTAGGGACATTTCTTGTGGAGGAAAATAAGAGAAAACACTAACTTCATAATGTGGTATTTGTGTTGGAAAGATGCAAAAGCTCAATCCTCCTGCAGCAGGACCTGTTTGATGTGGATGCTGGGAGAGGTGTGATGATTATGGCTTGAACTGTGCCTCACATCAAGTTAAGCTCTTACATCATGGTGGATATTTTGAAACCTTGCCCTTTTTGCTGGGTGTCTTTGGTCTGCTGCTACAGAGACCTGCAACCTTCCAGCTGAGATCATGCCCTGGTGTTGTGCCACCTTGTGTCATTGTTGCCTTTTTTCTGCCCTTGAAACACTCATTGACATTATGGGCCTGCACTGTGCAATGTCACTTAATGAGTCAGCCTGGGGAGAAGACCCTTATGGAGGGAGGTCCAGCAAAAATGTGCCTTCATTAACCGTCTAGCCACAGTCCTGGGCAGCTACTTGCTAGGTGTAGGCTTTTGCCTGGATGAAGACTCTACTCTTTCAGAAGGAGCCACCACCTAGTCAGTACTTTTGGAGATGTAATTTATTGTGAAGTGATCTCATGCAGAGAAGAGGTCTGAAGCTGGCAGGAACACTGAGCCATAAACACCACTCCTAATGCCAAAGCCACCTACAACCTTGGTGCTTTTTTTACTACAGGATGAGAAAATCGTGTGGTCATGCCTTTGATACAGACAGTTAAGGGGCTGATGAATAGCCACCACCCCACAGGTTTTCATGTGGAAATGTAGGTCCATGATCTTCATCCCAGGAAACCATTTTGAACCCTTGGTTTGCTTTTTTTGACACAGATGTCAGAAATAGTTCTCAGCTTTACCAGAAAAAAAAACCCCAAAGATAAATCAAACAAATCACACAATAGGAAACTGTCAGTGTAGTGTTTCATATCATGTCACTCCAGGTGTCTACAGGACCTGAGCTAGGTGCCCCAGGCTCTTGGAACTATGACATTCATCTGAAAATGTTGGGAACTGCATTCCTTGTGGCTGTTTCTCTCTGTTGACTTTGAAGAGAGCATGGGAAGACCGGATTGTGGCTAACTTCTGGCCAGATGAATCTCAAAAGATTTTATTTGTCTAGATAGCATGTATCATACCTATTTTCTGGGACCTACAGCAGCAGATAGACAGATGGACTGTTAGATAGGCAGATGTAAGTACTCTGATATCCTATTTATCTGTCTTACTGTTTAGCTATTTTCAGTGTACATACATATACACACGCACACAAATATACATACCAGTGATGTCATTATCTGATAAACAAATTCATATGTTGCTAGTATAGGCAATTCTTATTTTTTCATCAGTTGTATCATGGAATAACTGAACTGGTTGTTAGAACTAGTGTCTTAATTATTTCCATAGTCAACATTTCCTATTAGGGGTAATTCTTTAGATTTCATAGTAGCAAAATGCATGGACTGAGCTTTGAATGGCAAATTCCACAAATTTCTAGAGCGCAGAATATTGCCCAGAGGCCCCTCAGATGACTTCTGTAAAATCTGTCTGGGAAGATTGATACCCTCTGCTCTGTCCTTCTGGCAAGGAAGCTGGAGAAACACTACCATAAAATACCCCCAGTCAGTGAACAGCTGCTGAGTTGCAGTAATGGTAGCCACTGAGGTCACACTTCCTTCTTGCTGCATTAGCTGAAGACAAGAGGCCCAGGGGACTTGTGGAGACATCTGACAAGGAGTGTTAGCACAGCAACTCACAGCTGCTCTGAACATCTGAGTAAATGTCCTCAAGATACCAAACACCAACCTGAGCTTTGAGCTTTTTTTTGGCCAATGAAGGTTGTTTTTTTTCCTCTATCTGGCTTGGGCATATGACTCATTCCTTGGGGATGCTGAAGAACACAGATTGAGCAATGGCCCACTTGAGGTGTCTGGCAGGAAGAAAAGTTCATTCCTGTTTCTGGCTTGTGGTTTGACACTCACCTGCAAGCAAGGACATGGTAGCTTGTTCCCTTTCCTGCAAGCCAAGCGTCCATCATCCTTGGTAAGTGCTGCAACCAGTCACCTCTCTTCAAAGACTATATAGTGTATTGAATTCCACTTCAACACTGAGGATGTGACTGTGCCAACATATTCCTGCTGTTCCTTCATGGTACTGCTCAAGCAGCTTCCCAATGCATGGATATGAGCAGTTGCCTCTTCCACTAAGCTGGCAAGACTCCCTGACATTTCTGGACAGACCCAGGCAGCCCATTAAGAACCATTCTCAAACATCTCCCTCTCTCCATTGTAGGAAGCTTATGTATTCAGAGTGACTCTTCTGAGGCCAAAACATCTTCTGAAGTGTTACTGAAGGCATGAAAGTCCTGCAGTGAGCTTCATCCACTTGAGAGTTTCTTCTCTTCCACTGTCACCTAAAGGCACAGCACAGATCAGAATCCTGCCCACTGAAGGTTTTGAAATTCAAATTATTTGAAAAACTACCAAGTCCCAGCACTTTCTCTGGTTAGTTTGAACACAGATGCTGGAGATTCTTGCCTGGATTTTTTCTATCTCTTCCGCTCTTCCAAAGCCTCACTACATGACATTTCCAAGGAACAAGGAACACCTACTTCTTCTTGGGGAAAACATAATGATATTTTTAGGAGGAGATATTTTTCGAAGTGATAGAACAGAAGAAGTCAAACATATACAGCCCAACACACTTCAGCAAAAATGGGGAGGAAAGCTGACCTGTCAGTGTCCCTCACTGCCTCATAATCCCACTGCTGCCAAAAAACAAGAGCTAGCAGCATGTTTAGGTCTGCCCAAAATGAAAAGAGAATGCAGTTTTAATAGACTCAATGTATCTGTAGCAAGACACAAAGGGAAAAAGCAAGATATATGTGACCATCTCAAAAAAAATTGTCTGCGGGTAACTGTTGGATGTTACACTGGAGAGCAGAAGGCTAACGAAGATGTCATTGTGTCTTGACTAGTGAAAGAAGTCTTATGGTATCTCAATTTTCATCTTAGCTTTTTCCTCCCTCTGGAGTTTCAAAACAAAATCATTGCTGTGTACTAATATATATATATCAGTTGTTACTGTTTAGAATGGTATCAATGGAGTCTAAGAGGTGTAAGGCAGCTCACAGTACTCAGATGGGGATGGGGGGTGATTACCATGACCAGCTCACTAAGACATGCTCAAAATTATGTAGCAAAACTGTTTTTCAATTGAAAACAGAGTTCTGGTTAGGTTTGGGGGTTTTGTTTTGGTTTGTTTTTTCTTCGTTCTTTTGTTTGTTTTATAACGTGTTTGTCTCTTTATTTTAGGGAGAGCAATTCCTTTTCTAAGGCATGTTCTCAGTTTTTGATGAAAAAATAAGAATCCCAAACCCAGTGGTTTCTGGTTGAAGACCTGAGAGTTCAGTCACTACTTTTTGATGAAGATAAAATATATTTAAACAACAGTCACCTTCAAATTTTGTGTTCAGGGCTACTGTCTGTATTGATCATCTTGCCAGGTTGCCATGAGTTAAAAATCTTGGTCCACAGATTGTTTATGAAGTTCGTGAGTTTTGCATGAGTGTACCTTTTAGCATGTAACAGCACCTCGAAAAATTCTTGCACTTGAAATGAGGTGATCCAGGACTTCAACTTTATTGAAGATATTTCCCTTGGAGCAAGTTGTGTATTTTCATCTGGTGAGATTTCTCTCCTGGGATGAATGTCTTTAACAGAAGAATTGCTGATGCTACATCAATTCCTTGTCTTCCAGCATCTGGCAATACAAACATTGTTAATAAGCCAATAAGCATTTTTATTCTTCACTGCTCTTTAGGTTAATAATAACCCAATCTGGATGATGATTGTGTAGTGAAGCTTTTGAGGTTTCAGATCCCTAAATGGAAATGATGGTCACAGAATTCACAGGACTATCAGATGAGAGAGAAAGGGGAAGAGGATAAAGGAGTGCAAAGAAATAACAAGATAATACTTGTTTACTGCTTGGAATATTTATAATTGTCATTCATCTCTTTCCAAAGAGCCATCCTAATTTACATCTAGTCCAGGTCTATCCCCTTATGTCCCTTCTCATCCCACATCACCTAACCATAACACTAGTTTCTGTACAGGGAGGAGAAGTGTTGCCCATATCTGAGGAAGGGTTGGCAAATGAACTTCTCAGGGCTTTGTATGTGGGAAAATGCTTACACAAACTTCTGCCTGCATGGAGTAGGAAGCTGCATCCCACACAAGGACAGGTAACATGTCTGCACCTGCCAGTGTGGACCTGCCCTGGGCACCTAAATCAGGCATTCTGCTTAGACTAAATGGTCAGTGAGACTCACCTCTTTTTCTTGTCTCTGGTGGTAAGGCAGATGCCTCTGGCTGTGCTGGTTGGTCTCAGCTCTCCTCACTGTCAGTGGGGGACAGCATCTCCTAGCACGTGTTTGTCTGTCCTGTTCGGGACACTGGCTTCACCAGGAGACAACTGAAACCTGACATCCCTATCTGTTGTTTATAAAGTGAGTTAGGACAGCTAGTTTAGATGGTGAAGTGTATACTGGAAATGTTGAGGAACATCATTCCCCAGCAGTGCCTAGGTGATGCCTAGAGATAGGAGATGAGTAGGATAATGACCTAGGGATACCTCAGGATGCTTTTTCTGTTGTGAGAACTTCCTCAGCTGCATTGAGATGCTTCTTTACTAGACTGTTTGTTCTGGGGGGATTTGTAGTTAGGGGAAATTAATGCCATCTTAAATTACTTATGTTGCTGAAAATGTGCCGCAGGTAGAGCACTGACTGTGGACCTGAACCAGACCCTTCTCAGTTAGCAGCTCCATTTATTAGAAGAGTATTTTACCTTCAGTCTCACTCAGGGGCAGAAGTTTTGTGTGCCCCAGCACAGGCTCTGGGTCGGACATTGTTTTGTACAAACAATACCTCCCCCACAGTTTTTCAGGGATTGGTAGGAGCCCAGGTTTCTTGGTGACCTAACTGACGTAGTCGACCTGTGAACTTTTGTGCTGTTTCCTGATGCAAGAAACAGCTCTGTCTTCCCTAGTCCTGTAGACAGAGATGATCTTTGCCTTCCTGTTTAGCTGTGACACCCTTAGGGCTGCACATTGCTTACAGCCACCTTCTTCTGCCAGGGACACGTGCCCAAACCTGTGCTTTGAGATGTGCAGCGGCTGGTGGCTGCCTGATTTCTGTCATCCCATAGGGCAGCAGAATTCCTAGAGTGTTCATCCCTGGCATAGTGGAGACACACGGTATACTTTCTGGCTTCTATGCATTGCCCAACTGTGGACATATATCTGTGCACCAGACAGTTAGTGCAGAAGGGGGACTACATTTTTCAGAAGCATCCCGGAGCATGGCAATACCTTCCTACACACTGGTGACAGAAATCAAAGTAGCTGAGAAGTTGCTATCAGCTGGGAGATGGTTGTCCCAGGCTGCCCCAAATCGATAGCTACCTGGTGTGATATTAGCTGTGAGCTCTGAGGATAGGGATGTTTACCATGTAACGAATAGAATGGTTTACTCAGGGGCAGTGACCTGAGTGAGAGCTTCACAGAACAGGCTGAAGTTATCTCCTGTAGCACACAAACAGATCCCCTGCAAAGGGAATCCTCCAAGCCTCAGTGAGTCATAAAGGGAAGCTTTTGACAAACTTGTGGGACACTCATGGGGAACTTGTCTGACCTTACACCAAGCATACGCCTGTTCTCTAAGGATAGCTGAGCTCAATGTTGCCCTGTGAAAGCCCTCTTTGTGTCCACAGGCTGAATGCAGGAGAGTGATACCCTGGCCACAGAGAAGCTGACAAAGGGACCTTTAGTGGAAGTTGAATATATGTCAGTGACAAGGTGGTAGGACTTTGTCCAGTGGGCACCAGGAGGATGCTATCTTCTGATAGCGGAGAGACTAGTGCTGGCTGGCTAGGCATGGCATGAGGTCTGCAAGGAACAGGCAGGAGTTTTACTTGGTTCCCCTGAAACTGTACCAAGCAGCCGTTGTGGCTCAGGCTCCAGTCCTAAGTGTCTGTGGGGTTGAGAGCAGGTGAACGAGGGACATGAAAGCGGCCTGATAACCCCACATGCATGCCTCAGTCGAGAAACAAGAACATGCACCTTGCACGTCACATTCGTATCAGGTGTCAGGCTACTGCTGTGATAATGCCAGTGTTTAGAAATGGATTAAGAGCTTTGGGCACAACTTCCCACCTCTTCCTTCTTTCCAAGCACTAAAGCACAAGTGTGCTGTCCACGCCTCTTCATTAGCAGATAATACCACATTAAAACAAGGTGGGATTTCACTCACATAACTACAGATGTCCAAGCCTGAGTTAGCTGGTGCCTTTGTGGCAGGTGAAGGTTGATGTACTAAACAAGTTTTGTCCATCTGCCTGGCACACATGTTGAGCCAGCATCTAGCAGGGGCCCTTTGCCTTTCCTGAACAAGGCCCAGATGTTGTTTCTGAAGAGCTTGGCTGGGTACCTGGTCCTGCCCAAGAGGGAAAATCCTTGAGGAAAAAACGTGAGGCTTTACAGTCTGCAGCGGGCACACCCAAGGGCCCAGCCCTGTTGCTCTCACCAGCGGGGTGTTAAAAACTTTGCAGTGGTATGCTTGGAACATGCACAGCCCTGGCAAAAAAAAAGGAGGCACTGGTGAGGCATGGACATGAAGCCAGAGGGACCTGTGCAAGGGCCTGGTTTGAAAGGGGTGTCTGAGGTAGGAGCCACTGGATGTCAAGAGGGAGAATGGGCACTTTTGTTTTGCTGAATACCAGTTTGAACTCCTTTTGCCTTTGGTCTTACAGAGCATCTAAGTCTGCCCTGATAAAAAAGGCCTGAGGAACTTGGGTGAAACCACAAGGGAACAGAGAATATTTGCAGTGTGACCTCACATCCAGAAGAGATTGTTTCCTTCAATATCCCTTCTATCACTTCCACTCTGTTCCTTTGAGGGCACTAGAACTCAGGAGGCTGCTGACCCTGCACATGATGCCTCCAGGAGGGAAGGAAATCCTTGAAGAAATTTCCACATCCACCCAGAGCTAATGCTTCATCTCGTGAAAAATGTTAAACCCATCTAGGCTTTGAAAACACAGCGATATAAAATCTGAATTTAAAACAATTTATGCATAGACCATAATAACTTTTTTAATGGGGAAAAAATACACAGTTGTTTCAAGCTTGAAAAGTCAAAGTAGTATGGTTTTCTATAAATGGCTGATATGTTATTTGTTTATTGGGCAATCTACTTTTTATATTGTTTGTCAGGCTATATAATTTTAAGGGAAAGCCTTTTAGCATGCTGTGCCTGCCAGAAGAACTTCCTTTAAATAGAGGTTTCTGCTCCAGTGTGCATAGAAAATAGACCACTAATTGCCTTCTTACCTCCTCTTGCACTGTTAACAAGAACCTGGCTAGCCCGTAAATTAGACAACCATATTAAAGGTGCTGCTGCACAAATGAGTTGAGCACTAAAGTAGTTGATTTCTTTTGAGGTTCCCAAGAGGATCATTTAGTTTAAGAGGCTGATTTTGGAAGCTGTAGCACGCATTTTTTATTTAATTGGATCTTTCTTAACCACAACAAGGAAGGGCAGTGGTCTCTTCATAGGACACCAGCCAAGGATGGGAGACCTGAAGTCTTCCACTGATGTTATTTCTTGGGGCAGGTGCCTTCCTTCCCTTGAGGCTCTGTCTGATTTGGTCTTCTCAGGGTCTTTGGACTGCGTGTTACTCCAAGAGGAGGTTGTGTCCTAGGTTGAGCCGATGTTGGGCCCACATGGCCCTGATGGCTGTGGCACCTCTGAAAGCTACTTCTAAAACATGATGTCTCACTTCCTTCAGTTGCTATGATTAAATTGCTCTCACCAAAATTTCTGCAGCACAACGTAGATTTTATTGACTGTGAAAAATTGCTGTAGATGTAATATAGAACAGCCTTAAATCAGAAGATCTAATGGTCATGCCTGGCTAGAAAGCCAGTGGCTCTGGGTGTTGCTCTGTTGAAGCCCACCAAGTGGCATTCTAAAATTTAAAACTTAGCAGAGCCTGTCACCACTGGATCAAGTTTTAATCCATTCCTTGGCAGTGCAGACACCACCTGTGTCAAGAGTCAGCATAGGACAGCCCAGAGTTCTTACAAATTCAAATAAACCGAGAGTAACCAGACTGGAATTTCTTCTCCCCTCTGTTTTTCTATATTACTCCAGCTTGGCTGTCTTACAACTCCCCACAAGCAGTTCTGTGCTCATCATGCACCCTTGGGCTCTCTACCTGTTCACTAAGTGCAGAGTCCAAAGGTGCCCTTCCAAGGACCAAATGACCAATATGTTCGGTACTGACTGGGAGAGACTCTTCCTATTTGACTTTCCCTCAACGGACAAGACCAATTAGTCTCCTAAATCACACCAAGTGTTTTCTGACTGCTGCTTTTTAAAGCTTCATGTTATTCCTAGGGCTTGGACCAAACACCGAGTTAATGATTACTGGGTGGAGTTTCACTGGTTATTTTGAGGAGACAGCCTTTTCCAACCTTCTGGACACCTGAGGCAGGACATTTAATCAATGTCTTTGTCCTTGTCAGCTGATGCATTAAATCAGGTGGTGTTTAGGTACATAAAATCATTTCAAGCTCTGACAATATGCTTTCCAGTGTGCAAGTAAGGAGAAATAAAACCCGCATACATTGTTAAGACAATGAAAATCTAGTTGTTTTTAGTTATATGTGCAAATTTATATGCATTATGTGTGTACAGTTCATTATCACTCCATAAATACACTGATTTTTTTTTTTCTGGTCTGTTATATAATTGTGAGTTTAAATCACTGCTTTTCAAACTTCAGCTGGACTTAACTTGCAAATGTTATACAGATATAAATATATAAATGCTGAACAGAAATAGTATACAAAGACAAGGAATTAAATGTAAAAATAAGGGACAGGGAAATACTGGATGGACATACAATTAAGAAGATTATGATGGAGAAAGAGAAAGTGAAAGAGAAAGCAAGTGAAAGAGAAAGTAGGGGAAGGCAAGGCAAGAGGCAAGAAAAGTGGGTAGATAAGAGGAAGTATTTGAGACTACATGGATCCTTAGCATGACTAAATTGCTCTTGAAACACTATTATTACAAATAAATAAGCAAGATAATAGATATTATACTGCACAATAAAAATTTATTTTATATACACAAGTAAAATAGTGGTCATTGCAGCTGAGCAAATGAGCAATCCACACTATTTAATTGGTTCTGCTTACTTTTGTGTTTGTGAATTATTTGTGAGAAAATTCTAGTTTCTTTTTCTTCACTTTTTAAAGCATGAGAGGTCCTAAAACGTTTTCAGAGGACAGATGTCTCTTAATTTAAAATATATATTTATCTAAATATTTAGAATCTAGTCTTTTATAACTGATTGGACAGGGAAGGTGAAGATACATTTCTTGTCCCTTGTTGGATGAACATAAGAATTAGGCCCATTGCAGTGTATTACACGGGCAAGGAAATAGGGACAAGGGAGCTGACTGAACAGCTTTAGTTGATGCTGTTGTCTATATACTCTGTGAGATGGCGTTTTGTTCCCTGTCCTACTCCTGTTCCTTCCCAGGACTCTTCTCTTATTTACAGCTTGGTACAAAGTCGTGTAAACCAATTCTGCATTTGATCTACTTGCCCTCCTGAGGTCTTTAAGTCCAAGACACAGTCACTGCAACTTTTATTACACCCATGCTCAGAGGACAGGGGAGTGTGTTTCCTTGCAGGCTCCTTCCCAGCACTTCCTGCTGAGAGGTTCACAGCACCTGCAGGGCTGACGTAGTATCAGTTTATGGAGGGGAGAAAGAAATCTGGTGCCCTGATTTTCAGATGGATTTCAATCATTGTGTAACCATGTAAATATCTTCTGCAATCTGCGATAGATCATGTGGGATTAAGTTAAAAATTATTCACTAATTCTTAGTGCCTAGTTGAAGTGCTCAGAAGTGCTACTGGTCCACTAGCTCAGAAAAAAGCCTGTGTAGACAGCACTGGAGTGGGTCAGAAGACTTTCAGAGCCCGGTTCTTGTGTAGTTGAATGTTCACAATCAGACTCCTCAAAAGCTTCTCTTTCTCCTGGGAGTAGCTCAACCTGCTACAGAACAGTCACAAAGAAGAGCAAGGCATTTACAGCTGGAAATCCTTTCTGGGAAGTTTAACCCAAGAGATTCATCAAGGGTACATTATCTCCCTTTTGTCAGACCTGCTGGAGCACCTGGCACTGTAGCCCAAGTCCCACTTCCCACCTGGGCAGAGGGCTGGTGGGAGCACACCCTCCTTTTCTCCTGGCTCCTACACTCATGTTTCTTCCTGTGCTCAGGGGCAGGGGAAAGGAAAAAGGTCAGGCTGGTGTATTCCCAGATTTCAACCTGAGCTGAACTTGGAGGATGCCCAAACCTAGACCTTCAACCTCTTTCCTTTGAAGGTTGAGTATCTTATGTGTCCTCTGCATAAATCAACCTCCTGCATGCTGGCTAGGGCTGGGGGACAGAATGTGAAAAACACCTCCCAACTTTTCAGCTTCTGGGAGATATACCATGACTGCAATGCAGTGAGCTCTCATTCAGTCCTGAGGCCCAGGGCAAGGGTATGCTCACTGTAAAAAGAAGTTTTGAAGAGCTTAATTGCTAAGTTTTAAGACATATCTATGGAGCCTGTGTGATGTACAGCAGTTCAAAGTTTGACTAAATGTAGGCAGCTTTGCATGGAGAGATTGCACTGGAGGGATCTGTGAGACAACATCCCAGCAGGACTTGTAGCATCCTTAAAATTCATTGAAGAAACAGAGCAGTGAAGAAAACAGGACAGAAAAATTCTGTGTAGGGCTTCTGTCTCCAGATGTCAGTTATTCCAGTCCTCTACTCCAGTTTGGGATCAGACATACATCCATTGCTCTTGTTTTCAGAGACTGACAGAGGCAACTCCACACCCTCCCCATACAGTCAGCTCCGGTGTGTCATTGTTTCCCAGCTTCCCTTTCATACAGGTCGAAACAATTTTAAGGAAAGTTTCCCCACATGTTTGGTGAGAGGTGAAGATACAGAATGGAAAATTTTAGGCCAAATGTTTGAAGTCCGGCAAAGTTACAATGGGCAAACAAGAGGTGAGGGCTGTAGTGAGAACTGCCAGGTGCCACCTGTGTAGCTAGGCTACAGCTGAGCCCAAAACCTTCCCTGCCCCACAGAGCCTGGGCTCTGGGAGAAAATAAAGCAGGCAAAGAATGTGCAGAGGAGTTCTCTCTGGGTTATAGTTCTTCCCTGAATTCCTCTATCTGTAACTATCTGAATATACGTGAATAGATTTTTTTCCTTCTCCTATCTGGTCTAATAAACATGAAGTGGAAAATAGAAAGTTGTGTGGGGCAGATGACATGCAACTTCTGTGGAAAGGTTCACAGTATTTTAAATTCCTCAACTCTTCTTACCAGGCAATGAAATTGTGCTTCCCTGGTGATAGGCAATATTCCCACCAGAAAACTAAATTATGAATATCAGGCGGGATGGGAAGAAAATTAAAAGGTGTAAAAAGAGACTATGCATATAGGATCCTCTCCTACTCTCAACCTTTCCCGAGGCAACTTTTCTACGTATTTCCCGGACAAGATCTTATTCAAAATGGCTTTTGTAAACATGTCTTCCTGCTGTTCAAGATGTGGCCCACACCTATGGTGTGAAGAAGCTGATGCATGGTGGGAAGAGCAAACTGAAGTTGCCATGTATGAATGCAGAATCATTTAGAGACAAAACCAAAAAAACCTCTTTAAAAAAAACCAAAACAACAAACAACCAAAAAAACGCCAACAGCAAAAAAGGGCTGATGAAACAGTGTTACTTTAAGGCAGGTGGAATAATTCATACTCTTGTTTTTATCGTTAGTGCTAAGAGGGAAAGACAGCTTTGTTTTCACATGGTTATTGATTATTAACCAGCTTTGTGAAAGGTTACCTTTCTGCTAGATAGAGCCATGGTGGGAGGGGGGAGGTGGTGGTTTAAAAATCAATCCCTGGGAAAGTGCTGTTTCCCAGTCAACTTCTCCTTCTCCCCCTACTAGCCCTTGCCATGGATACAGTTTCCTTGTGCTGGCTTGAGCACAGATGGGAGAAAAAGAAGTTTACTTCAAATATGTTCCACTCACCTTCAATACCTCTTTTCTGTCTAAGTGTGGTTTCAGAAAAGCAGTTAAGCGCTGAGAAGTCATTAAATATTATGCAGATAATAGAAAAATCAAACCATATTATATATAGTGAAGTGTGACTGAACTATACTCTTTACTAGTTTATACTCTAGTATAAAACAGACAGTCAGGGTTGTGGGAGGAATGATGAAACTACCATTGATCATAATGGGAAAGGGAATTAGTTGAGTAGAGGTTCACAAATGATTTGCATTGAAAGGCAAACAAAACTGTTCTGACACTTTTCCTAGCGAAAAGAAAAAAAACCACAACAAAGCAGCTGTGTTCAGATGGTTTTACATTTCACTGATCTCAGCAGCCTGCAGTGATGCCTGTCAGACACTACTGGGGAGGAATCAGACAAGACTTTCAAAATATACTGACTCACGTTAAGCTCCTAAATAAACCACTTAAAGGTAAGTTCATTTAGAATGCCACTGAACTTCAAGATGCATGTTGCATATGTTGGCATGCATTTTAAAACCACATTAGGTATGTGGCTTGTCATTCCAAACCCCTGAACACTCAGATGCATTCATATTATATAGTTTTAGCCTTCATATAATACAGAATAAAGAGTTAACCATGGAAACAACTGTCAGGCAAACACCAAGCTAAAGGAAAATGATCATATCTTAACAGTATACTTGAATCTAATATGATCATTCAAGTATTGCAGTGTGGTTATTGTGTGATCTTGCTGTAGGACAGCAGCAGCTGAGTACCTGAAACATTTGTTACTGGTGCCCAAATACCTGTATTCTCATGCTTGCGTTGAGGAAAATTGCAACCTGCCTGTTCTACTTAAAATTGCTGCTATCACTATCATTCTCCAGTTACTGATACAGACTCGTGGATTCATTTTTGTTTAATCTCTTGGAATAACAAACTTGCTATAAGGATTTACCTCCTAGGTAGATCCTTACAGCAACTTTAATGAGAGCATTGAGTAGTCCAGAAAAGTCACCTCAAAGAGTAAAGTGCCATTAGAGAAAACAACCTGGATTTATTGGGGTTGTTTTCAGCATGAACTACAACTGTGTTTATGGTTTTAAGGCTGTGCTCATGAATAAAACCAACACAGAGCTGGAAGTATGAGCTTTCCAGCTTCATGGATGAAGCTGGGTGATTTAAACACGGCAGCCATAGATATCTCTAAGATCTTTGGGGGCTTCTACGGTCCATAAAAACTGCCTATGACAGGTAAAGTACAGGACCTACAGCTGAACTGCAGCATACCTCCAGCCAGGCATTAAGGTGTGGGAGAATCCACTTGACTTGTTGTTAATTTGTTCTAGTATGCATCCTGTCCCTTACTTTTCTCTGTTTTCAGTGGTTAAAACCCTGTTGTACATTTATCAGTGAGAATAAAAGTGTTTGTATCAGCCAGCTTTTCTTTGCATGGTTTCCTGTAGGTTGAAGATGGCCAAGTTTCTTCTCATGCCAAGCCTCACCAAACCACTGACTCAGCGAGTCAGGACAGGGGAAGTTCTCAGCTGGGAGATGACAACGTGTGCATAGGAGTCCCTGGGCTCACTATTCAAAGGTTTGAGGGGATACTTAAGATGTGGAAGAATCCATCTGAGGATTACAACATCCACATGGCTCAGGAAATTCCTGGAGCAGAAAATTATGGAAGTCTGGGAGAAGACCTGGGTGTGGTATCTCATGTGCACACCCTGCTGTGATGGCCTGAGGTGATGCATATGGACATCATTTAGAGAGAGGGTACGGGGTCACTGGACCTTTGCCTTGAGTCGGCACAGCGATGTCTGCAGAGTTCAGTTCCGGGGCGAGCCTCTTCCATCACCCGTTTCCCACACCGAGTGGGCACTAGGGTGAGACCCACTCACAGCTCAGAGGCTTCACCTGGGAACCCACAGCTGTGGAGGTGGTGTTCAGCCAGATCTCAGTGACTGCATCCCAGCAGAAGGAGGAAAGCAACAGTGACCTCAGGACTCGGGCTTCAGCCAGGCTCAGCTCCCCACCCCGTGGCCCCGGGGCTACCGGACATCAGCACCCCCCCCTGGCCCAGCCCCCAGTGCCGGGATACTCAGTGGGACCCTCTTCCTGCACTGCAGCTCACCACCTTGTTGTTAGCCCGGTAAAATGTCCCCTTATCGCCTGCTCACGCAGGTAGAAGGAAAGAGAATTAGTTCTAAATTATACGAAATTCATTTGCTTTAGAGGGGGAAGTGTTTGCTTTATTTAGAAACGTTCGTTATAGAGAGAGGACCGCATTAAGACACCGAGTAATGGTCTTCCCTGGAGATGAATCAATTTGCTCTGGGTTTTATGGCCTCGCGTTTGTTTGTCCGCGACGGTTTCCCGTTGAAAACCCGGGGGTGTAAATGCTCCGGGGAGCAGATCTCTGGGGAAGGGGCTGGCGTCGGTGCACAAGAAGTCTCCGAATCAAAGGACCCCCGTGCCTGCAAGAGACCTCAGGGAAGGCATCGTAGGTGCTGAGCAAGGTGGGGGGGAACACTACTAATTGAGCTCGCCTGTCTCAGCTCATCCCCCCCGGCAGCACATCGGCTGCGAGCCCGGGGTAAGGCGCGTAGCCCGCCGGGCGTGCCAGGGGATGGAGAAGGAGGGCGCCGGGCGGGGGGAGGCCCAGCAGCAGCGATGTCTATCGGTAATTCCCGCTAATAAAATACTTTTTCACTATCCGCACTATAATTGGTTTACAGCCTTTTTTGTTTATTTATCCATAAGAGCTGCTGTTAAATGGCTTGGGAAAGCAATCGCTTAATGGCTCAATATTGAATCAAAGGCTCAGTGTGCTTTCTAAGAGACGGGAGACCCGCGTGGGTTCAGAGCGGAAACTCATTTTAAGCGTAATGGACTGGGCGGGTTTATGATCCCACGGAACCGGCCAAACCGAGTAGAGCCAGGCCGAGTTCAGCCGAGCCGAGTCGAGCCGACCCGACGGCACTCGGTGCCGCAGCGCTGCTCCCCACGGATGCGCTCCCCAACGGCAGCGGCCGTAGCCCCGGTGGCGGGGGAAGGCGCCGGGGGAAAAGGCGGCGAGAGGCGGACCGGGCAAGTAGGAAGCGTGCCTGCCCCCGAGCCGGTTAGAGCGGCGGCCGGGCCGAGCGCAGGGAGGCAGGGAAATGATCTTTGTCCCTTTCGGTAGCTCTCCGCCTCCTCATAGCCTCGTCACCAAGTCAACCGGCACCTGCTCGGAGCAGATTATCTCCGAGGGTCAACACATTGCAGCCCAAGCTGCGGGGAAGGCTCCCAAATTTACCCCTTGGGCAAACAATCCGCTGGCTATCGCTTACTCTGGTGATAGCATTGTGGTCCCCACCGGTCGCATCCCCCTGCGCAGCAGGAGTGCAGGCAGAAAGACGGTGTTTGCCTCGTCCCGGTGCCTCGGAATACGGCTCCCCGCGAGGGAGCGGCCCCTCGACTCACCCTTCCTGTCCCCGGACACCCGCGTCCCTGGCCAAGATGCCCCCGCAGTCGAAAGTGCCTTGATGCCAAACCCCTCCAGGAGCCGTGTCCCTCCGCGGTCCCCCGAGGATTTTCCTCTCCGGGCAGTGACGGGGAGGCCTGGGGGATGAGCAGCCCCTGGGCAAGCGGGGCGGGGAGGTAAGGTGGGTGTAAGGGCCATCCCTCACGGAGCGCGCTGCGCGTCGGGGCAACCCCTTGACCTCCTCCCCGGCCCCGCAAGCTCCCCGCCTAGGAGCAACTCGCCCCAAAGCAGGAAGCAGAACCCCCGCGGTGAAGTCGGAGGGTCCCAGGGCCTGCCCGGCTAAGAGGAAGGGGGTTTGCGGGGCCGGGGCCACCCCAGGTGGCCTCTCATGGATCACGCCCCGCCCCGGAGGGCTGCGGGAAGGCTCACGTGGGGGGAGCGGCGCCTATGGGGAGGCAGCGGGAGCCGGGCAAGGCGGCGGGGCCCGGCGGGGCGGCGAGCTGTCAAAGAGGCATCCCGGGCACCGGGAGCGGGAGCAGTCCTATGTGTCCCTAAGCTGCGAGATCCCCCGACCCGGCCCCGCTCACCATGAACACCGAGGAGCAGTATTACGCCTCGGCGCAGCTCTACAAGGAGTCGTGTGCGTTTCAGAGAACCCAAGCGCAGGATTACAACCCCAGCCCCCCCGCCTGCCTGTACATGAGCAGGCAGCAGCAGACTCCTTACCCCAGCGCCTTAGGGGCTCTCGAGCAAGGCAGCCCACCAGACATTTCACCTTACGAGGTTCCCCCCATCACAGAGGATGCCGGGGTCTCCCATCTTCATCACCATCACCACCACCACCCTCATCTTCCTCCTCCCCATCAGGACGCGCTGCCTTTTGCAGACGGGGCGGACACGGGGGCAATAGAGGAGCCCCGAGTGCAAGTGCCTTTCGCCTGGATGAAGTCCACCAAATCGCACGCCTGGAAGGGACAGTGGACCGGTAAGCCCCGCCGCCTCTCTCTGCCTCTGCCACGCCACTTCTCTCCCTCTCGGCGGGCAGGAACCATTCCCTGCACCGGTCCTGCTCCCGCCACCCGGGTGTAGCATGGAGACGTACGTCATGGAGGGTCGCTTCCTCTGGACGCTCCTTCCCTCCTGCCAGCCCCTCAAGATACACTGCGGTGGGGCTGCTACCGTTGAGGTTGAACGCCAGGGTTGGAGCCGGAGGCCGCCGGTGAGCTGGCCGCTCCTCGCGGTGCCGAAGCCCTGAGCAGTTAATAACGAATTATTTTTCACCAATTAACTATTTGTCGCCAAGTCGGGGCGACGCGCAAACACCTCGCGGGCGCTTCTACTTCGCCGCGCAGGGGTTCGCCGCTGCGCGGAGGCTCCGCGGGCGCGGTGGCCTCCACGTGGGGGCCGAGGCCGCGCAGGGAGAGGCGGGGGGTGCGGAGACAGCAGCGGGTGGGGCTGGCGAGGAAGCGGCAGGCAGGGCTGCACGGCACGGTTGTCCCGCGTCCCTGTGCAGACCCCGCAGACGCGGAGCAGCCCCCGAAATCCCGGGGCAGCTGCCTTGACCCTCTCCGCTGCCTCTTGGCTCTCCCCGGCACTCAGGCGACAGAGCCCATCTCCCCTCCCGGTGCTTCTATCCCACTCCCCTCTGCTTCCCCGGTGGGTTTTAGCTGTAGTTGCACCTCTCCAAGTGAAAACCCGGTGAAGGGGAAACAATGCACAAACGAAACAGAGCTGCCAGCGAGGGGAAGAAACTCTATCTAGGCAGAAAGTTCCGCTGCCCAACAATATTTCTGTCTCTGCCTTCACAATGTTATCGTGTCCTGCACCTTTGTCACGCCTAAACGGCAAATATTATATTAATGGCTTTGTTCAAATAGACAGTTGAAAAAAAGGACTGGAGTATTAAAATCACTGTGAAATAGTTTGAGAATTAAATGGGGCAGACCGAGGGGGGAGGAAGGAAGGACAGGCGGTGGTCCCCAGTCCCCACGGAGGCGCATCCGTCGGGCAGAGAGGAGCTCAGACTCAAGCCGCGGACTCGAGGCAGAGGTTGTGGGAAGATGCGGAGGGGGAGGAAAGAAAGTCAGATCCTTTTCTTTGGGTTGAACGAATTTCGGAAATACTAATTAAAAAAGAAAGAAAAAAAAAAGATAAAGCCAAACTCTCGAACTCCTCCTTTTTTATTATTATTAATTCTCTCACCTGTACCCGAGGAATGACAAAACCAGCAGAAAAACGAAACTTTTCGCTTAAGAGACGAAAACTCTTCCCTGTTCTTTCCAGCTCTCCCGAGAGGTCCAGGCGAGTGAGTGCTGTGCTGCACCTTGACACGGTGCATGCGGTGTGTGTGCAACAAGCACACGCACGACCGGGTTGCTCCAACCGCGGGTGAGCGATGCATGCCCGGGCAGCGGACGGAGCACAGCACTGTGTCGGGTGCCTACACAACGGTCGGACCCAAACCCCGGTACATTCTGTAG
>WUAM01000431.1:35797314-35807406 GCA_024336885.1 Actenoides hombroni
CCTCGGGGGCCTCCAGACCCCCCGGCCTCGCCCCCAGCCTCACCTCTAGAAGACAGCAGGACTCTCGGTGAGACGCGGGGAGCCCCACGCCCCGGGCCGAGAAAGAGGATGGGATCGGGGAGAGAGCAGAGAGGTTGGCGCCGGTTTCCCGCCGCCGTACCGTGCCGTGGCCCACCCTCTTCCGCCTTCCCCTAGGGAAACTCGGTGTCTTCACTCCGATGTTCCTGTCCTGCGAAAATTAAATGAAAATTGTTCAGCTGTAGCAAGGAGAATGTTGCTGCGAGACGCAGAGCCGGAGGAGGTCGCAGCGAACGGCCGGGATGGCTGCGAGCTGGGCCCCGCTCTCTCCGGGCACCCCGCGCCTCAGCGGACCCCTACAGGCAGCTTCCCCGGGGAAAGGCGGGTCTGGAATGCACAGAGCTGTCTGAAAACCGGAGGAGAAGCGAGCGCACACCGCCTTGCTACGGACGGCTGCCCTACCGAGGAGTAGGTCCCGCCGTGCCCGGAGCTGTGCAAGCGCGGACTCAGAGCCCAGCATCCTAGACCCTCCCGGGGCTGGCACCCCTTCGACCCCGTCCTTTCCAGATGCCCCGGGGCATCAACGCTACCGAGGACTCCGCCAGGACTATCACTCGCTTCTTTGGAAACTGGAACTTCGTTTGTTTCGTTTTCTTTTGCTTTGGGAAGAAAAAAAAAAAAAAAACAAACAAGAAAAAAGAAAACAAAAACAAACAACAAACCCCACTGTCCTGCGGGCAGGATTTCCTGTCCCCCAGTGACCAGCTCCCGATGACCGGCCCAGGTAGCCAGACCCTCCTCCAGTCTCCAGCAGCGGCTGGGGAGACGCTGCGCTGCGCCCTGCGGCTCTGCGGCCGTCGGGGCTCAGTGGCGGGCGGCGGGGGTTCCGTGGCGCGCACGGCTACGCTCCCCTCCAGAGGGATGGGTGCAAACCCAGCGATGTGTCAGGAAATCCGCGGGTGATCTCTGGGCAGCGATCAGAGGCAGATCAATCTGCAAGCTGAGAGCTGGAAGTGTTTGAGGGGGGTAGCGCTAGTCCCAGAGACATTTTCCTTTGGGAAAAGCTCCTGTCTCTCTCCCATCTCTCCCGCAAGCTCAGACTTTGCCTTGTAAAGAAGAAACTGCTCTGCAGCACCAGTTCCCGATCCGGTGGGGATCTATTCATGTTTTTTTCTCCGCAGACGTGGGGTTGTGAGCCGGCTGCCTCTCTAGGCGCTGCAGGGCGACAGTACCTTTATTCCAGGTGTTATTTTTTCGGCCCTGCCCAGCGTGCAGGAGAGCCTGGCCCCTCCGGCCTGGAGAGGGGCGAGAGGATGGCTGGGTGGAGATCTGGGCAACTAGGGCTCCGCCATCCTGAACCCATCCCGCCTTCTCTTCAGCTGCTGTCCGTCTGCTGCCGGAAACATCTCCATCGCGAAAACGACCGGAACAAGCATCTTTGTACAAGGGAAACGAGCTGTTCCAGCGACCGTCGGAAATTCAACTAAGTAGTGAGGAAAAAATAAAATAAATCTCAAGCTAGAAACCGAAAACAGCGGCTGGGAGGAAGCAGGAGCTTCCCGGGTTTGCTGTTGGTCAGGCGAATCGGCTTCCTCTCCCTGACGGGGAGGCTCCAGACCTGCCCCTGGCAGCAGCAACCCCTCGAGAATCCCTCGGGGATCGCCACAGTCCCTCCCGCGCTGCAGGTCCGAGAGTACTATGACAGAAGGAAGAGAAGGAGGAGGGCCTGTCCCACCTTGACCTGAGGATGTTCGCAGTCCCTGGGCTGAAAGCGAGGGGGAGAGGCCACAGCTCTTTGGGTTTTTTCCATCTTACATGAGACTTTTAACGATAAGGTGGAGACTTGAGCTGAAGGTGTGATTCATCTATTGCTTTTCTTTCCTCTGAGGGCATTAAGATGTGTATGCAAACAGGGACATTTCTGCCCATTTTTCCTGCAAGTTCCTTGAGAAATTTATCATCCGAGCCTGTATATCCTTATTCATCAAAACGCAGCCAATGAATGAGAACTTTACCAATGATTATATAAGCAAAACTCAAATAAAGCTGTTCTGTTTAGAGAAGCAAAGCACCATTTTAATTAAAGTAACATTTCTCAAACTTTCAAGGGCCATAAAGCCATTTTTAAACCTCAGCATTGCTCATCACTATTCATTAGCATCAACGTATCACTAGTATCACACAGGGGAACAATTTCCATATACTTTTTACAATGTCTGACACTGAAGTGGCAATTCGGGAGCCACTATAAAACTACATCTAGCTGCAGAAAGGATATGTGTCACACAAAATACCACGATTTTCTGCTGAGATTCATACAACGCATTGATCTGGGTAAACAGCATCCACAGTGGCTGAAATGTTGCCTGTCCTTTCCCTAGTATAATACACTCCTTTTTGCTTTTCTTTGTGCACTGGTGTAAAACCAGAGAAGTTTCAGAATTTATATGAATTACTTGACTGCAATGCCAAAGTATTTCTATGACTGGAAGTAGAATCAGAACCTGCATGGTTTAGTTTTAATGAATAAAGTGTTTTTCTTCAAAGGATTGACATGGTTTATGGGTTTAGCACTTAAAAAAAAAATATATATACATATATATTCATCCTTTTTACAACTGCATCCATGGAAAAAGTAGTAGCTCTGCAGCCTTGTAGAAGTAAAGGCTCACAGTAACCTTCACCCTTCACCCAGCAGAGCTGCCAGACCTGCACGGTGGTGAGGAAAGGCAAGGCTAACATGGAGAGTTACAAGGCTGCTAGCATTGTTGTGCCATGCCATTTTACCAAAAACAGTTGTCTAGGCACATCCATTATTTCTAGGAGACACAACCCCCCCCAAGAACCATAAGTATTCAGAGTTAATTATTTTAAAGAAAAGCTGAGTGAATTTCAGAGAGATTTTCCCCTCCCCAGGTGCACCTGGCATGGGCATCCACAGCACTGGGAGCTATGGGGACATCAGTTCTACCTGTGGTTCCAGGGGAATACAGTGAAGCTGTAGATGTTGACACAGATTTGCACAGGCAACACCTTCACTGCTCCTGCTTTGCTCAGATACATCCCCCACCACTGCAGTGAAAGCTTTCTTCTCAATTTCTGTGCACACAGGTAGGCAAACCCTGTCCAGGAACTGGGGGCTGCTATCACACACAGGACAGATCCTGACGCAGAATAGTCATTGGTTTGCTGCTGAGAAGCTGCATTCAGCAGCCCCTGTTAGGCTACTGCCATGCTTTGGTTGAGGCTGGGGAAAACCAGGAGCTTGTGCACCCCCCAAGCTAACCCCTGCTTTACCTTTCACATGCAGGACCATGTCCCAGGATCTCTTCAGTGATGGCCATATGAAAGGTAGACTTGGGAGACTGTTCTTCTCTCCTCCATTACAAATTCCTACCTTTGCCTGAAAATCCCTCTGTATATGAATAATCACACCTATAAATCAAATCTGAAAACAGTGGTTTAACCTAAGGTGTGAAAGTCTTTCCAGTCTGACACTGAAGCTTGTTACCTCCCACACTGCAGTTGCTGCTACTGACATGACCACAGCTGAGGAGCAATATTGCAGACTGAGAGAAGAAACATTGCTCAGGAAGGCTTTGGTGCTTTGAAATGCAACCAGGAATGGGATGCCAGCCTGGCAACGACCACTAAGGCAGGGTCTGTCAGGCTGGGCAATGCTACTTACAACCTGGCCTCCACACAGGACAGAATTAAGCACAGTAATTCAAGGCTTACTGTGGGAAAGAAATGTCATTGGGTTCTCTTCACATCTGACAACTTATAGGGTTGTTCATATGAGATCTTCACATAAATGTAGGCAATCCATATACACACACACACGCATGTCTTCTAATAAACTGTGACTCAAAAAGGTAGTTCTCTCCTTGCTTTTTTCTACCCTGGAAAGGGATAAGAACGACCAGATCTTCAAGGATTTTTTTTTTTGTAGCAGTGAGGAACTCATCTGGTTTAGCATCTAGGGAGGACAATGAAAAGTGGAAACAGTTCAGTGCCCATGTCTGTGGTGAACACTATCTACTTTCATTTGTCCACTACTTACTTTCATTTATCATTTATCATCCTGTTTGACGGGTTCCTAGCAGCCTTTACAATATACCGATGTGACCCAGAAGCACTGTAGCTTCTAACACAAAGAATGGTGGAGCAAAGGGCAAAGTGCATGGAGGCAAGGCTTCTCCTAGTCTCTGCCTTTCTTTATCTCCTCTCCTCCCACCACTTACTGTCTTGGTATGCAGCTCCTATGTTCCCCAGTGCTTCTGGGATCAAAACATAGGAAGGGACAAATAAAACACGGAGGAAATAAGCTGAGTCCCTCTTTCTCCTCAGCATGTCTTAGTGATGAGTCAGGCCTTGCCAGCCTTTTTCATGGAGTAGGAAACTCAAATACGATGTTCCCTACTATTAGGCCTCAGGCACTTGCTGCCTCATATCAAGCCTTGTTCCAGGAACCCTTTGCTTCCAGCAATCACTTGCTTCCAGCAGCAGCACCACTGGAAGGAGGAAAGGCTTCAGCTGTGCTGCCTTTCACCAAGGTGGCTTTAAGAGGGACCCCATATTCACAGGAACCCTGAAGTCTGGCTTCACCCGCCAGGATCCACTGGGTATAAGGGGCAGGTGCCTTGGCAAACAGACATGTTCTTCATAGATG
The DNA here is from genome assembly GCA_024336885.1 of Actenoides hombroni. NCBI lineage: Eukaryota > Metazoa > Chordata > Aves > Coraciiformes > Alcedinidae > Actenoides > Actenoides hombroni. The sequence continues at coordinate 35,802,005 of WUAM01000431.1, forward strand.
AACAAAAATACATTGTGAGGGAGGAAACTTGAAAGATGAAGCCGAGCTGGACCAAACAGGCCAAGAATACAACCATCTCAAGCAGGTGTGGAGCACCCCACTTTGAAAGCATTGGCAAAGAGGGGGTTGCTGGGATTCTTTTCATGAAAGAGCTGGTCTGGGTATGATGAGCTGGTGCCAATGTCAGCTTCATGTCCTCCCTGTCCCTTGACCCAGACCAAGAGAATGCATCTGTTCAAAGAGTCTTGGCACAATGTGTTCAAGATTCAAGAGTAAAATACATTTAACAGGCATGGAAAGCAGAGAGTACAATGGTTTGTGTCTCCATTTGCAGGGCTAGACCTTATACTAGAAAGTGAAAATGAGTTGTCTCCATCAGTGACTGGTAGCATGCCAGTATTTTTTCTAAGTATAGTCAGTGTGTGCCATTACATGTTTGTCTGTGCCCGTTTTGGACATTCTCTTCAAAGCACTGAGCAGAGGCAGGCAGGGATTAGGGACTTTACTGGTGTAAGAAGAAGTCAGATTCAGGAAAGGCTCCCTTTGGAGAGAATGGAGAGCACTGGCAGGCTATGCTGGGGGACCAAGCTGTCTCAAGACCAAGGTGAAGCTAGGGGAGGGATAACAGGTCCTGGACTGTGCAGAGACCTGTGTTTGAACACCACTACCCTGGGCCCAAACCCTTCTCCATACAAAAGCAAACAGTTACCTGCTGGGAGCCTTAACTGGGTGCGGTATCATAGGGCTCCAGAGTCACATTTCGAGTGCAACCCCTCCTGGAGAGGAGGCTGTACTTCTCTGTAGCAAATGGAAGTAAAGCAGTCCCCTTGCATCCTGTCTTTTAACTTCTCTCCACAACTATTCAGCTCCCTCTGTTTGAAAATACGTGTCTCTCACTCCCTGCCAAGGTTCCAGAAGCGAGAGCTGATCTGTCATCTGGTATGCCCTATCTACTTTTCCGCTGCTAACCCCTTGCTGGTGAGTCAGTATTTAGCTAAGGGTGAGATTGCGTGAGGTGACGTTTCTCAAGATAAGGTGGCAGAATAACAAGTCCTTTTTTTTTTCAGTCCACTCTATAAGCTGAATTTTTACCCCAAGAATGGAAATCGCCAAAGAAGGGCATAGGGAGGAACATCCTCTACTTTGAAGGCATCAAATCCTTTACTCTGGAATGAATGTGGTAAAACTAATTGTTAAAGTCATAGCTGGTTCATGGAGTTGTGACTGGAAACCTGCTCACAGCTTCACACTCTGCTGCCACGTCATCAATGGTTTGGTTATATTCATAACACAGACATTAGTGAGACAGATTCACTTCAGATAGAAAGAGGTACATCTAATGGCAGCTATGCAAGACAGCAGTTTGAACTGTACATGAGTTTAGGTGGAAATGAAGGCAGAGAAAAGCACCATAATGTGTAGAGTCACATGACCCCTACATGGGCATGTAGAGGATTCCTTAGCAGCATCCCTGAAAGAACAAAACCACAAGCGAAACTGAAACCACTGAGGTTTCTACTCCTTCTGCCCAAAGCAGGATCACTCCAGACATCTTGCTCTGTCCTCTTCACTAAAGCCTACAAAGTTGCAGATTTCCTAATCTTCTGTTCCAGTGCATCATTACTCCTACCATGAGGGTGTTTTCCCAACATCCAACCAGTCTAATCTGTTGCAGTTACAGCTCACAGTTTCTTGTCTGGTGAGCAAGAAGACAGTATATTCCCTTTCTTTTTAAAACAGGTGCCCAGGAAGCCAAGGGACAAGATTTTGAGAAGGAAATTAATTTTCTAAGTAACTTCTGGCTTATTAGAGACTTACTAGAGACATTGGCAAGGGCAGTTTCCCCATAGTTCAAAAAGCAGAAGCTGGAGAGTGTGGACCTACAAGGCAAGTAAAGGAACAGTACTCCAAGCAATGGTGAAGGTGATGCCATCAATGAGTGGACAGGCAGAAGGATGAGCTGACAGTGAAAGCAGGAAGGGTCAGAAGAGAGGCAAGTGGAGGTGAAAGCAGTTTTGTTTATTATGGGAAGAAGCCAGAGAGAGGCATTAATGGAGAAAGGTGAAGAAAAAGGTAACTGATGTAGTGCCAAGACCTCAACAGCTACAGGATTATGATGCCAATGAACTCATTAGCTGGGAATGCTGTTCTGCTTCCCAGAGAACAAGTCATGATACAGAAACCAGGTTCTTTGAGTGTTTTACTTAGCTGTTAATTGCAGCCTGCACCTTTCCTGCAGAAGCTTAATTCCCCCTTGTGATGGAGTTTGCTCCCCCATCTCCACATTCTTCCTGGTCCGTACACTAAGGGAAAGCATTTGGATTCCAGCAGAGACTTCCATTTCTTGCAGTTTCTCTACACTAGTGATTATTCACTGTGAGATGCAGGGTTTGTTCCAACTGTCCCTGATCATTACTCATCAGATCTACACAGTCCAGCTTGCCCAGAGCTCTAAATAAAGCTGGTTTTGGCAAAACATCTCATAAAGCTGCCTTACTATTCCTGGGAAAAATAATCCAAGTATTTTTAGTTTCAGGCACTGGAAATTATCAGGAAAACTACAGAGATGTGGAAGATAAAAACCCATTTGGGGTGGCAGATTTATGTCCTTCTCCAGCAAAGTCCCATTTGCTCCTATGCCTGCTTTTAGACCATCCTCCTAACTTGATCCTGAGAAGTGAGGTAAGCCACACACCAGTGCTGCTCATGGAAGACCTGAAAAATCCTTCCCTCCCAGGGGAGTCTCGGTGATTAGATGACAGAGTATTGGGAGTAGTGATAACTTGTTGGAAAATCTCAGTGTCCATGCTTCTTCTCCAGATGTTGTCACTAGATACCTCAGAGCTTTATTCTTCGCTGTTTGTAAACTTGCAAACACTAGGGAGAGTGGGGAGAGGTAGGCTTAGAAGGGGGAGAGCTTTTACAGGTTAAGGTCAGGACCGAGGAAGATACAAGTTGGCACCTGCAGGCCATGCCAGCATCAGGTTGGGGAAGTGACACCAAGGGAGCTATAATGTTTCTTCTGCATGTTTGTGTGATCCCAGCCTGACTCTAGGCCTGGTCATGAAGCCTGGAGTGGGAGATGGAGGATGATGCAGCAGAAGATAAAAGCCAATCAGGAAGAGAGCAACTGCAAAGACAGCACTTCCTTCCGTGGCACAGAGACAGAGCTGGGGCAGGGATCCAGGAGAGTAGCAGAGAGGAAGAGAAAAGGCACAATTTGCATTCGTGTCTCCACTCTCCTTCAAGGGAAGCACAGGGCAAAAAGCAATGATGCAGATGAAGTAACTGTCAGCCAAGGGCAGAGCTGGGGAGCACCAATGGATGAGAAGGAACCGAAAAGCCATCGGATCCCAGTCTGAAGGTGTAGTGGTGTCACATTAATCCAAAGTGCTAGTGCTCCCTCTTTGCCTGCTTTTTCTGTAGCAAACAGAGGCAGCTGGATGAGATAGCTGAGCTCACCAATCCAACAAGACACTTAGCATCATGCAAAAAGTGCCATCTCCTTTGTTTCTGAAAACAACTGACCCTGCACTTGTATCTGCACTAGCTTTGATACAAAGCAGGAGCTGGGTACTTCTGCAGGATCTGGTGGCCAGGAAGAGGTGGGTAGGCAGGCAGAGGAGAGCAAACCACAAGGACAAGGATGCAGCATATGGATCCAGGATGGAAGAGTGGGGAGAAGTAAAACTTGTGAGAGGCGATTTTATCCAACAGCTTGCGAAGTGCTTGGAGGGCTCTTCTGTCCTAACTTCTCTAATGAATGTTAGTCCTGCTCCTGGACCAGACAGACATTTGCTTAGGGATAATAAGAGATGGTTGAAAGTCTCGGGTACCTTCAGAGCTCCTTGTGGAAAGTGAGATTGGAGAAGGGGCATAGTCACTGTGAAGGCTTGAGTTTCCTCCATTGTTGCAACCTCTGCATGGGAATCATGAGGGAGGAAAAAGCTGTAACTACAGCACTCAGGAGTGGGTCTCAAGTCCGTGTGTATGAGAAGAAACTGAGAGCTGCTCAGAGAGGCTTGATTTTTGAATACTCTGCTTTCCAAACATTTGTCCATATAGCCTTGATGCTGCACTTCTGATATTTGTTTTTACATACAGCTTTAAAATGAACCATAGGGCTTATCCTGTATTGCAGGGTGCTGGGGTGGGAGTGGGGAGGGGGAAGTATTTTTCTGAGGAGCTTATATTTAAATCTGGCCATACATCAGGTTGAAAGAAAACATTGTAAGTTTTAGAAACAAGGACATGTCTATAAAGAGGAGAGGATAGAACTGCCCTGTGCCCATTGCAGAAGGGCTGCAATGATAAGAAGAAATGTGGATGGAGCAGATGCCTTGGGACCCTTCCTTACAGTGAGAAAAGTGAGGAACAGTGAGAAGAGACAGAAGAAATTTCCTAGAGAGGCAATTGCCAGAGTGCCCCCCCTAGACAGCTTGAGAAACAGTTTAGACAGATCTCTGTCAGCAATGCCATAACTACAGTTAGTGTAACCAAGGAAAAGGAGGCTTGATGAGGTGAGCCTTTGAAAATGTTCCAGCTCTATTTTTGAGGAGTTCCCTTTCTACCACCTTCACCTCCCCCCACCAGTACTGTCCTGTTTGAAACTGAGGTAATATACTCATTTACTTAGGGCATGTACCAGCTGGATGCTCTTCTCCCTGTTAGCCTCCTGCCTTGTCCTGCTCAAGAACTACCTTGCCTTATTTAAGTTTTCTTTTGAAGCTCAACACGTCTTGGGTGTTGGCTACCTCTGTTTCCCTGCTGACACTCCAGGAGATATCCCCCTTGCCAGTCATCTCATCTTCTGACATCTCTTAGATGGTCCCTGCTATGGCCCAATACGCTCTCTGAAGCCATCATTTATCCAGTGTAGAGGCATCCTGAATGACATGAGATTAAGGCAAATTTGATGAAAGAGAGCCTTCAGGCAGATAGGCACTGTTCCAAGTGAGGGCATGGAAGAGGCATAAAGCCAAGAGCCAGCAAAGGGGATCTAGGCCATGGTCCAAAGCTAACTACAGACAATGGGACTGGTTTGAATGGGCTTTGGACCAGACTATTGGAAAGCAGATGTGGAAGAGGACACCAGGGGTGTAAGATCTGGGGATAGAAAAGTGAGGAGGAGAGGGAGGGATTTGTTCAGCTATTCAAACATGGTTTATGTGGGACATATAATGGCTTTCTTTAGTGCCACCAGTGCTCTCCAGATAGCGCCACAGACATTTGCAGGTTCTGCTCCACAGGGCTGTGTTTTACATGACAGCAACGGCTGATGCCTTGTATTGCAGCAGCAACAAATATTTCAAGAAAGGGAAAAAAAAACTGCAGGAACACCCTATACTTCAGGCTACCTTCCCATTTTTATCATCAAGGAGAAAGGATTAAATTTTCTTCCT
>WUAM01000431.1:35824997-35865710 GCA_024336885.1 Actenoides hombroni
CTGGGGAAACTGGGAGGGCTGGGGGGGGGGACTGGGGACGCTGGGAGCACGGGGAGGGGGGGACAAGGGGAGAGCTGGGGGGGGGGCTGGGCGCTGCCGCCCCCGCTGTGCCTCTTCGCACAGGTGCTGTCGGGCCGGAGCTCGCATCATCCCGGATCCCCTCCGGGAAACAGGAACGTAGGCAGAGAGTCCGGGGTGGGGAAGGGAAATTATGCACCAGAGGCTTCGGGCAGCAGCCACAGGCCGGTGGGGTGTCCCCAGCCGCTCTGATCCAGAGGCCGGACTGTCCTGGTGAGACGCTCGGTGTGTCCGGGGAGACACCAAAGGTTGATTCCTGTCGCGGTCCCTGACCCTGTTTACGCGGGCTGAGCATTGCTCTGCTTCGTTGGAATTTGCTGGTGCACGGCGACCAGAGTGCCCCCGGGACACCTCTGCTGGCCGATGAAATCCAGCATTGACTGGATTATTTTTTTTAATTTTCAGCATCTTTTTTTTTTTTTAATGGAAAATGGAAGGAAAGCCGCAGCAGCGCGCCCCGGGCCGCGGTGCACGCCCTAGCCGCCCGCAGCCAGCTTGTGCCCGGACCCTGCTGGCATGTCCCGCCTGGGAAGGCCGGGGCCTGATCCGGTCACGGGAGATGTGAGTCACTCGGCTGCGCGCACCCGCAGGCGACCCTGACGGCGCGGTCCCGGTCCCGGCCCCTGCGGGCGGGGGCTGACGACGGGCCCGTTCCCGAGGAAGGAGCCAAGGGCTCAGCTGTTATCGCCTTGTGCCCCCCGAGGACACACCTCCTGCCCCCGTACGGACGCTCCCCGGAGCATGCAAGACCTCTGTTATCTTTCCCGGACCCGGCGGCGCCCAGCAGGGAAGACGTGGTGGGAGCACAGTGAGCCCCAGCTGCACGCTTTAGGCTTTGCAGCAAGGCACAGATGGGCCTGCCTGGGCACCCCGAGGCAGGGGTGCCCCCCGTATGCCCAACCCTTGCCCAGAGTCATGCTACTCCTGGGGTAACTGCGAGCCTCGGACTGGCTGGTGGGACGGTGCCCAGTAATGTGCGTGTTGACTTCCATGCTGAGCAAAACATCAAATTCCAGCTGCAAAATGGTTTGCACACGCTTGTCGACAGCGAGTCCCCAGGCTAGCCCCACCACTCCCTAGGGGCAATATAAAGGCCTATGTCCTCATTGCCTTCCTCACTGATTCATTTCCTACATCTCTCAGCTTTGAAATGTAACCTTGGCAGGGCAATGATGCACGCCCAGTGGCCATGTCCTCCCACACGTCTCTGCAGATTTATCTCCACCTCCAGGGCCTTCCATGGCAAGGCACTATGGGATGGCTGCCCCATACCATCATCTACTTCAGCCCGTGTTTCGCAGCAGACCCAATCCAATCAACCTGTTCAGTCAGAAGAGGCATGGCATGACTCTGGCCCATGTAGACAGTTTGCTGTTTTGCGAGTTCAAAGGTTTGAAAGACTGTTACTGTACACAACCTTTCAGGGCTGTGATGTTTTGTAGATATTTCATGCTAGGCAACATGAGATGCCAAGGCAGGCAGGGGCCAAGCATGTCCTTGGCCTGGCAGGAAGCAGGATGTGAATGTAAGAAGGTAGGAGAAGACTCATCTTCCTCTGTGGGAAAACCTGTTCCCTCCAAACCAAACAAAACCTCATCATTTTTCACTCCAAGAAGAAACTTGTATCTGACTGCTCTCCACCACCTCCCATGTGCTTCCAGTTGTCTTCTTTAGTTCCTGGAAAGGAAGAGGAGTCTCACCCCATTTTTTTCTGGTCTGAAAAGAGGCCCTAAAAGGAGTGAACCACAGGGCCAGGCCCAGATCTCAGGGCCAGGCTCCCAGCTGTGGCCCATACTGCCACCGTCTGACTGCTCCCTTCGTGGTTCAGCTCCTGGCCACCAGCCCAGGCTCCGTCTTGGTTTACCTTCACAGCCCCTCTGCACCCAGGACACCTCGAGGCACAGGAACCTTTTCCTAAAGAGATACCCGTACACATCAGCTAGGTAGTCCCTTCTCCAGGAGAAATATGGTGGAAACTAGAGCTAGGCTAGATCTTTTGAGGATCTGAAGCCTCCAAGCCTCTTCTGATGATGGCGATATCATGGCACTGGTAAGACTGGAGAACTGTAATTAGAAGTAATTTCTGGACTTTTTTTTTTTTTTTTTTTTTTTTTTTAATTGGCAAGACACTGGTGCCCTGAGGGCAGCGGGCAGGGAGAAAGGGACACCCCCGGGAGGGTGGGCGGAGTGCCCTCATGGCACAGGGCATGGAGAGAGGGAATCCCTAGTGCAGCTGGGAAGAGTTGCCTCTGGGCACATATGGGCAGCCACAGATAAGTGCCAAAGCTTAGATACCATACAAAGGGTCATGGGTAGGTATAGCTAGCACATGTAAGGAGGACTGGGTCCCATGGGTTTTCAACCCAACTAAGAAGTATCTAAATGAACTGAATCCCAACTCAGTCTTACCTGACTCTGTGGAGGTGGCCCCAGAAGCACCACCACCTTTACACCTCTCTCCAGATCATAGATCTTCAAAATTCCTTAACAGATGAGATCTGATCCAGACTGTACCCCAAGATAACTACACTTCTGCTAGGAGTGTTGCTCTGTCAGTTTTCCAGCATACCCTTAACACCCTAAATGATAATGGGACAGTGACCAGTAAGATCCTGTCAGGAACCATGATCTGAGCAGTACCACCCTCTCTGCTCCCTGTTTATCCCATCCGTGGGAAGCATGAATCTGGTCCAAGTCTAAGACAGCCTGGCTGGAAAGGACCACTTCCCCACCACACTACAGTGTTGAGATCCTCACCAAAGGTGGGAAGGAGTTGGGCTCAGGTTTCACCTCTTTCTGAAGTGATTTGTGATCTCCTCAACCACAGGTCTTGATGGGTCTTTTTGTGCCTTTTTTTTAAAAGCTGGTTTACTTTGCATGGCCTAATTAATTAGCCATTGCTGAGAGAGGGAAGGAGGCAGCTACTCACTAGTGAAGCAGTGCCTTTAGGTGTGAAGAGGGAGCCCCGTGCCTCTTGGTATTTCATTCAGTTTGATGTCTGGGAGAAAGGCACTGAGATCTGGTTTGACTAGCTGCATGGGGAAAGCCCTAATTCAGTCATATTCATTCCGGTTTGATTTCTGCACCCCAAAATATTTTCCACCTTCTCTGCTTCAATATACAATTAGCCCCAGCTTCCCCCAGAGGGACCTCAGAGATCCCATCCCAAAGCCAAGGGTGTGACATTTTGAAAAACCCCCTCCAGTTTCACAGGAACCGAGCAGAAAAGGGACTCTTTTTCTTTTTTTTTTTTTTTTTTTTTTTTTTTTGTGTCTGATGCCTGTGACAGATGAGCACAGAGCGTGTTTGGGAGACACACTGAGAGAGGATGCTGACTGGTTCACACCGGTACCTGGCTCATTCTGTCAGTGTTACGAGGTTCTTGGCTGTGAATTCCCCTTGTCCGGCACCATCATCTCCATCCCTGTTCCCCCGGCTCTGCTGTAGCTCTGCTACCAAACCCTGCGGCTGGCCCAGCCCGTTCTGCCAAGCACCAGCCCGGCTCCTTGTCCCATCTCCAGCATCCGCTCCGGCGTTAGGCCCGGCAGCCGAGGGAAGAGGCGGTCGCGGAGCTCCACCTAGTGCCGGCCCCGACAGCGGGACGGGGACTGCGGTCTCTCGGGGCCATCCCATCCCGGGGGCATCCCGGGGAGGTCTCCAAGGCACCGGGCTGCAAGCTCCGAAGCGTGCTTTGGCAGAGGAGAGGGAAAGAAAATTAGGACCGATTCCTCAACGCATCTTTCCTTTCAGTTTGGCTCGTCAGATATTTCTTTCTTGTTCTTTCTTTCTTGTTCTTTCTTTCTGTGGCGACTAACAAGGAGAGTGCTGCGTCTTTTGCCATTCAGCACTTTTAACTGACCTCAGCCCCTTCTGTTCCTTTTCTTTCCGGCTTAACGATTACTGAGTCTTTGCCAGTCTCTGCTTAACTTAATGCATCTAGCTTAGACTAATGGCATCTCTGAGGGAGGTCTTCAAACCAGCTTAACTCTCTCCTTTCACTACAGGGGGAGTTTAACACTTTCTCCAGAGAACCTGGTCCCGGAGGCACAGTCTGGATCCTAACAGGAAAATGTGGGCATTTTGCTTCAAAAATCATGAAATTGTTCCTTAACCAACACTGGTTGTGGCTCTGTACAAACTTCAGGAATGGACCATTGCTTTGGTAAGTTGGAAGCATCTTGGTAAGGAAATGTACTCCTGAAAAATGCTACTTTTCACTGAATACCTCCTGTAGCTTTATTCCATCCCTCTCTGCTGTGTGGAGCAGCAGATGAACAGCCCTCCCACGTGCCCTTACAGAGGGGTCTCTTTCCCAATCTTACTTCCTCACAGAGTGCTACGTTGCCTGAGCTGCTTTTCATGTGTGCATCACGAGTAGTTTGTGTTAGCTCCAAGTTTCTCCACTTGCCTTTACATTCCCAATACTCAGCTCAGTAGTGATGATGGGGTCAGATGTCTGGCCTCTCCTTTTTTAATATTGTGGAAAAACATTTAACACAACTTGCTGGCATGTTTTAAAGCACATGAGATTCCCATCTGCTCCTCTGTGAGCCGAGTTCACACCTGCTTAGCTTCCAGGGCAAATTTAGGCTTGGATGCAACCAGTTCAGTGTTAAGCTCCTCTAGCTCTGAAAGCTGAAAACTCCTGTCTGCACAAGATGTAACTCCTGCTTTCCAGTCAGTGCCAGCTGTGTGTTAACAGTGCTGAACAGTGACATCTCCTTGCTGAATACTTTGAAATTGCAGTATGAGTATATTAAAAGTCTTCTATATTTCCCAGAAAATGCAATGTTAAAGTTTTATTTCCATCTTTTTATTTCAAAATTATTCTTCAGCAGTTTATATCTGATCAAAAAAAAAAAAAAAAAAAATCAATGATTCCTTGCTTTCGACAATGTTAACAAGAATATACAAATCATAATTGTTGTATTATAACATTAATTATTTTCAGACAATGTTAGTAAAGAGCAACTCAATTTATGTGATAGCGTATTCTATCCAAACAGTTATTAATTTATAATACTTGCCACTGGAAATCCTAACTGCAGTTATCACCTTGTAAAATATAAAAGAGAAGAAAAATATTAACCAGTATATTCTCATCTTGATTCACTGTCATGTAGACAAATGTATCCCATTAGTCATTATGAAAGCCACATTTAAAAATACCCAAACCTCATCATAAAAATAACGTGTCTTTTTATCTATATTAAAAACTCATCAAGCCTCTGGTTATTGTCCTGGGATTCTGGGAGGAAGTTAAAGAGACATACTCTCATTTTATTGCATCAGGATTCCTACACCCAGAATGACTTCTGGGAATTGGGAGTGATGATATTACACTCTTAAATTGCTATAGAAGATAATTTCTTTAAAATTAAACATGTTTATTTGATATTGAAACACATGAAGGCCAAAGAATAGAATTAGATATAACTCAGTTGAAGTAAGACTTCCAGCTGGAGACTGCCACATGGATTTTCTAGACCAGGGAGGCAGAAAGTCATCTCCAAATATCACTCCTCCTGCTTATTTTAGATGCTTATTTTAGGTAGAAGGAATAATTCACTGTAAATGCCTAGCTCTCATCAGGATGTGCAGAATGTAGCCTGGATGACTAGAGACCACCCAAGTACCTAAAGCTTGATGAAATGAACTCACCTGAACTGGAAACCTATCAGGAACTTCATGGCAATTGAGATGTTCAGGATAAGAGAGTTATACACATTCAAGCTTATAGTTCCTTGTAAAAAAAGGCTTATATTTTAAAACTTGGGTATCCAAAATTGGCTACTCCAATGGCCTTTTTTTTTCAAACCTCACTGACATTTGGAGATGAAGATGTGAGTAGCGCTTCTGGAAATCACACCAGTTCTCTTTAGGTGCATAGTCTGTGCTTGTAAACATTGACTAGAAACCTATGGATTTTCTTGTGTTTGCTGGCAATATGGCCAGAACAGTCTGAATTCAATGCGTTGATTAGACACTATTTACATAAAACCAGGAAAAGAGATAGCCAGTTGTAGAGAGACAGCAAAAAGAGCATTGCTTCTGTCTTGTGATAGACTTGTTCATTGAATTTCAAGAAATGAATTGTGTCTTCTCCTCAAGGGAACATCTGTATGGACTGGCTCATAAGAAATATGAATAGAGTAGCTGTTGGTAACATTTTGTATTCTTAGGGATGATATACAACATTTATGCTACATGGTGTTTATGAAAGTACTGAGATCAAATCCATAACCCAGGCTATTTTTCAACCTGAGAATCTTCATGCTGGAGCACAGTCAGGGATAGCAGAGATTCCTCATCCCTGCTTACATGTGGTTTGGTTTTAATGCTGGAATTGCGTGTAGAAACGTTTTTCTTCATATTCTGGTATACCTAGAATTGGGAAGAGGAAATAAAACATATCTTCTGTTGTTAATTATTAAACTTGGAAAACTGCTTTTCTCTCATGTGAAACAGTCACTTTTAAGGTACAGTGCACCTTCTCTTCAGGGATAATAACACTCATATCTGCCAGTTTACTTCCCACTGACTCTGGAGGGAGTCAAGACAACTGCCTAAGTGAAGTGGGTCTTATCCAGACAAAAAGAGTTGGTTTGAGGAAGGGCGCTGGATTTCAAAGGAGGTACATAGTGTTTTGAAGTTACTCATGTGTTTGCCTCTAGGCTGGGCAGTTTGTGTCAGGCTAACAGCCTGCAAAGAGGCTCAAGACTGCAAAGACAAGAGTCTTTCATAGTTCACCACATCTGAAAAGGCTCACAATGACACTGCACTGGGAAATAGTATGCCTAGAGCAGAGTGGATAATCAGGTAGGAATTTTTTTTTAATTTTTTTTTTGAAAAGAGTTACTTATCACCCCTGAGAAAGAGATCACAGTCTGGTAAGGATGAAGTATCACTTCCTCAGATCCCATTTATTATTTTGACCTTTGAGAATGACATACAGCCCTCTGTGAGGACATGGTAGCACATACTTCTGGTGGCCCCCCATGAGATCCCTGGCAGGTAGCCCGGGCTCAGCTCCTCTCCCATGGCAGCTATCAGCATCACTGAAGCCAACTGCACTGGCTCCTGCAGAGGCAAAGCACATTCCCATAGCACAGGCTGAGAGATTTCAGCCTTACAGAGTCCCAGTATAGGCAGCGAGAGGAAAGAAATACTCTTCAAGGAGGTCAGTATTCCTTCTGACAACAGAAAAAAATCCTCCAAACTCTTACGTAGACCCATGTATCCATAACACAGTGGTGCACTCGAATAGAATGCAGAAGACTATTTCTCAGCTCGTTGTGATCTACAGGGCTACACACACACACACAAAAGAAACATTTTTCTTCTTTCTGTGTTTACTTACTGCTCCTTCTACCTCAGCCAGCTGACAGGCAAGAGAAGAAACCAGACAAGAAAAAGAGGGTCTTTTTCTGGAGTCAAAGGCCCAACAGGACTGCATCACGTGATAGCTGCAGGAGCAAAGAGGCGGTACAGAAAACACATTAGCTGTTGGACTCTCTGTAAATGACTACATGGAAGTGCAGAATTTGGATGGGAATCATGAGGCTGCAGAATAATTTTAGAGAAAGAGGCCAGATTTAGTGTGTTGTATTAGAGTAAAAGATACATAATGATGAGGAAAAAGGGTGAAAAGTGTGGCTTTACCAGAGTTCTTAGCAAAGTACTCCTCACAGGATTGCAGCCAGGATTTCACCCTGGCTGGCACATACTGGCACGCTAATCTTGTTTTCCAGTTTCTATACAGAAAATGGTAGGAAGACAATTCTTGTCTGTCTCCAGGGCTGAACCTGTTCCTTGTGGACTCTGTAGTCTTGAGGACACTTTTCACATCGAGTCTTCTTATGTAATTTGACATAATAAAAATCCTTCTGAAGTTTAAATGCCACCTCAGAGATTTTGCAGTTTCACCAGGGACAAGTGCAGTGCCTATTTGCTCAAGTCCCTTGCAAACTTACTATGTCAATATGGTCCCTGATAATTATAAGCTCTGCAGCTATCCTTCATGGGTCAATCTGTCAAATTCACTGGTACCTTTAATGTCATTACAGCCTTTACATGAAGGGGATAAGAACAGTACAGTACCATAGTAAGGCACTGAGTCCTTTGACCATATATGAAATGCAAGAATAGCTCAGAGCCCCCAAAGTCCTTCTCTTTCCTCTGTGCGCTGGGACTTGTATCTTGCCATCACCTTTTCTTGTCCTCTGGCGTCCATCTCTAGGCAGAGTCCACCCAGGCACAGAGGAACAGGCTGAAAATCATTTGCCGAGAGCACAGGAATAGCTCCTGCCAACTCTTCATTAGCAGGGTTTTTCTCTAAGAGGATCTCTACCCTCTTGGAAGTGAATCAGACATGCTAAAGCTTAATAATAAATATAAAAATTAATTAAATAAACAAATAGGAAAAACTCTCCAAATATTTAATTAATATTCAAAATGAATATGCTAAAACATAGCTTTTGAAAAAAAAGTAGAAAAAAAAGTCTGTGATCTGAGAACAAAAAGTTCCCTGGGAAAGGAAGGCACAAATAAATAAAGATAATAAATTAGTCCTTTCAAACACACATAACCTTTAGTGTTGATCACTTCTGCTTAGGACAAGCCCTGCAGGTTCAAGCAACCCGTTTCAGAGTTAGGTGAAGATCTCACCTTTTGCAGCTTTTTTTTGAGCAAGGTTTAGCGTACAACAAATAAAAAGGTCATACAAACAGTGACTTAGTAAATATAAACTCTCATGCCGTGCATCACTCAGAAAATACACTTACACATCTTTTGTGGCATAATATGGTCGGTCCATTTTAAACCCACTTTGTATTAATTTGTAGAAGTTTGTATCAACCTGAATACCAGGGTAGGGATTTACACCTGTGGAAAATATTGGAGAATATATGTTAATTTAGAAGCTGTGAAAACCAAGCACTGCTCTTTTGTTGCATTGCAGAACATACCCAAAGAGAATATTTCCCATAGTAATATTCCATAAGACCAGACATCACTCTTCATTGTGTATGTCATCTCAAATAAGCTTTCAGGAGCCATCCATTTAACTGGTAAACGAGCCTGTGCACACAGGGGGAAAGGAGACCAGGTCATACTGTGACACAAGTTTTCTAAATGACTCATTGTAGTCCTCATTGCCTGAACAGGATCAATTCATGCATGTTTGCTATGTGAAAAGCTGAGCCTCAATTAATAACCTCTTTAAATTTCCCTTAAAGAGAGAAATAAACACATCTAAGAAGCCAATTAATCTCATCCATTCCAGAATACTATTTGAGGAAGAGAAAAGCTCAGGCCTGGAAGAGCCTTCTTTCCTCCTCTGAATTCCAGAGTGAGTAGCTCAGATGGAGATGTCTACTCCATACTTCTTCATATAGCTGTAGGATCTCATGTACCTTACACATACTCTATTGTCCCTGTGCTGTTATTGTCCACGACATTAAACAGCTCACAGTGCTTTCCATCAAAGGATTTCACTGTGCTTTAGAAAGCACATGGGCACCATCCCATTTATAGTACTAGCTTGATTAGGTTAATTATAAACTAAGAATCTGAATTTGCCAAAGGCAGGAAAAAGTGAGTTTTCTGCACTGTCTGTACACATATCTATAAAGCTAATAAGGAATTTAAAAATTAAAAGTCTCACTTTCTTGGTTCTTACAATGGTATGAAAAACAGAGAGCACTCAGGAACTTACATTGCCCCTGACAACGTAGTTGGAGTCGTTCACTACATCTCTGGCAAGGCCAAAGTCACATATTTTCACCACTTTTCCATGGGTCACTAGTATATTTCGGGCAGCAAGGTCTCTGTGAATGCACTTAGAAGAAAAGGAAGGGTTAATCATCCAGAGCATCCAGAGAAGGAAGACAATTCCCCTATCTCACACAGAACTCTCTGAACTGCTGCCTCTTTCCACTTAAACAGTTTGAAGAATGAGCAAGCTGGACAGTCCCTGGTAGCTCGTGACAAGAGACAGGGCCAGAGCAGGCACAAGTGTGCAGCCACTTCTTACTGAAGGCCATGTCTAATATTGTTGTAATCCAGTCTTTGCCATAAAGCTGGGGAAGGAGGTATAGTTCAAGCCTGCCACTGTGTGGCTCTGCTCCTCAGTCTGCCCTTTATAGACTGATGAATTTTTGCTGTCTTTTCTCTCTAAACGGTTTGTTACCCTTCACCATACCGATTTGGACTCAAGAAACTCCATTCCTTTGGCAACTTGATAAGAGAAGCAGAGAAGGTCTTCAAAAGTGAGCACATTAAAATCCTCTTCTTCATCCATTTGTCTGCTTGCGTGCTTAATTTTATCTGTAAAAATACCCAAAACAAGAGTATGAGTTTTCTGGGCTTCCTCACTCTCTGATTAATTCTACTGACTGTTATAAGGATTTTAACATGCTCCTACCAAGAATAACAACACAAAAAGCATCCTTCTTTTGCATCCTTTGCTCAGGCACAGAACAAGAGAAAGGATATTTCCATACTCAAATACTATGTATAGCACAGCTAGAAACATAAGCCTCTGGTCTTAAGTGTTGTTGAATCCTTCTCTGGCAAAATTTCTGCCAGAAGGGAAGTGACACTTATCATAGAAAGGGCCCCCCCATATGACCAAATCTAGTCTGGTTAATTCAATAATATAATAAATACAATAATAACAGAATTGCTAGAGGTAAAAGCAATTAATATCTTACCTTCCTCAGAATACAACACAGTCCCGTTTGATCCACGTGTCACATTCATATTTTGACTTCTTTGTGTGATTTCAAATTCATCTTCTCTGCATAGAGTGGTATTCACACTGTACTTCAGGTGAGTTCCCTTCCTGGAGTGGGTGACACATTTTCAAAGGTTACACACAGTGGATCACATAAACTTTTATGTGTATTGCAGTGAAAAAGCATGATTATTTCTACTAAGAACCTGGTCACCAACATAAATCTTGTCAAAACTGGAAAGAGAAATGAGGGATTGTTTGTCTTTTGCACTCCACTGAGAAGAATATCATAAGGAGAATCAAATCTCAGTTCCTCCCAAGGCATTGCTGATTGAAATATGTGAGGACACATGCTCAAGAATTCAATAATTTCACCAGTTCACAGCTGAGAATGCATCTTAAAAAGAGGCAGTAGCTTTATAAAGTATTA
This sequence comes from Actenoides hombroni, assembly GCA_024336885.1. Lineage (NCBI taxonomy): Eukaryota > Metazoa > Chordata > Aves > Coraciiformes > Alcedinidae > Actenoides > Actenoides hombroni. The sequence continues at coordinate 35,836,241 of WUAM01000431.1, forward strand.
AACTGTTCCTGAATGCTTTACCTGGACTTTTGGTCCAAATGGATATTGTGGTAAAAGCTGAAGTTGTGTTGTTTAAAAATATCAGTCAGTGTCCAGTGAAACTTTTCTCTCTTGCTCCTTAGGTAGTTCAGAAGGTCACCATAGTAACAGTATTCAAATATCAAGTAGATTGGTCCTGAAACAGTTGGAAATATAAATGCCTTATGCTATCTATAGCACTTTCCCCATTAAAGCCCTAATCAAGTTATGAGTGATAGATGTTGCAATTCATGATATAGACAAACACTGGGTAAAACCCTGCCTTTTCCCCAAGGTGATGTGTTCCTTAGCCTCCCTCCACCTGCTCCTGTTCACTGCTGGACTGGTCAGAGAGGGAGTTCTTTGGGACAGGAATTTCTGTGTACATTCCCTCAATGACATCACAAGTCACAGAACAATGAATCAGTAATAATATCTTTCCACTTTAATCTTAGACCATCTTTGCTTAACTCTTTCCATCTTCATAGAATAGTATAATGGTTTGGGTTGGAAAGGACCTTAAAGATCATCTGGTTGCCATGGTCATGGACACTTCCCACTAGACCAGGTTGCTCAAAACCCTGTCTAACCTTGTCTTGAACACATCCAGTGATGGAGCATCCACAACTTCTCTGGGTAACCTGTTTCAGTGTCTCACCACCCTCAGAGTACAGAGCTTCTTCCTAATTTCTAATCTAAATCTACCCTCTTCCATTTTGAAGCCATTACCCCTTGTCCTATCACTACAAGCCCTTGCAAAAAGTCCCTTCCCAGCTTTCTTGTAGGGTCCCTTCAGATACTGGAAGACTGCAATGAGGTATCCCTGGAGCCTTCTCTTCTTCAGGCTGAACAACCCCAACTCTCTCAGCCTGTTCTGATAGAATAAGTGTTCCAGCCCTCTGATCATCTTTGTGGTTCGCCTCTGTACCCACTCCATCAGATCCATGTCCTTCTTGTCTTTGGGGCTCTGGAGCTGGATGCAGTACTCCAGGTAGGGAGGTCTCATGAGAGTAGAGGGGGAGAATCACCTCCCTTGGCCTGCTGGCCACACTTGTTTTTGATGCAGCCCAGGATACAGTTGGCTTTCTGGGCTGCATTTGCACACTGTTGGCTCCTGTTGATGTTTTAATCAACCAGCACCCCACAGTCTTTCTCCTCAGGACGGTTCTCAATCCATACTCCACCCAGCTTGTTGTCTTTGTTTTCATTATTTACTTCTCTCCTCTTCTTCCTTGACCTTCCCTCTTCTATTTTTCTATTTTCTTTCCTGTCCAGCCTTAGGTAATTTTTCCATTTCTTTCTACAACTTCATTGTTTGGTGAGCAATATGAATTAAAATAACCAACCAACCAACCAACCAATGTTTTATGTGAACAGAATAATGTGGATATAAAAGTATCATACAGCCAATAAGTTTTCCTTTTTTCTTAATGAACTTGTCTGCATCAGTGCCATCACCACTGTAACAGGAAAATCTCTTCCAGAGAAGGGCTGTTGTATCACTTCATTCAAGTACAATTACAAAGGACTCATTTCTTACCCATGCATGGCCTTAACTTTGCTTTCAGTTCATCTTCATTTTATTTTGGGGCCAGTGAGGAGCAGCAAAATTGGTTGGGGTGAAGAGGCACTAGGAATAGATTTGTTGTGGCTTGGTTGTTTTTAATACCGCTTTCAATGATAAATTTTTCATACACTTTTCTTTTTGGGAGTCTTCATTAGTCTGGAGGTTTTAATTGGTATCTTTCCACAATTGCAAGTTACCTGACACAGTACAAGCTCCTAGTAGGTTCACAATATTTTCATGGCTTCCAATGTGAGTCATCATTTTCAGCTCAGACATTAGAGCATCTTTTTCTGAAGCATCAGGTTTTTCTGTAAAAATAATAACATAGATTTGTAAATCTCCAGCAAAGAAATACAAACGTAAATGGTTGTGATGCTTTGTCATATGCAAATTTTAATTTCAAATTAATTGGCCTGGCAGTACATTTGTGAGCATCCTACAAAATTGTGGCACAGTATAAAAAGTTTTCACCAAAGGTGGAAAATACATGTGCATATGAGTTTGGATCATTTGAATGCTTGGAAAAGAACTCATAAAATGTTCATATTTGTTATTCTTTGGCTGAGTTTATTAAAGTGTTCACAAGCACAGAAAAAATGGCAGTTAACCCTGTTGGATGGAAATGCCAGGAGAAAAAAAAAATTCTCAACATTCATATGGCATACAACCAGTTGCAATCCAATAGCTAAGGCCGCCCTGTGTTTCAGTAATAGCTTAAGATTGGTTTTCAGCAAGTGTTTGGTCCTCATGATCTCAGTGAATAGGAGATGGAAACCAAAATGATCACGTTGAACTTCCATAAAGACAACTGCAAAGCAGTGGACCAAGAAAGTGTAAAGCTGATGCACGTGTGAGAATTGTGGATGAAGAGCTGGGTTGGTAGTGCTGGCAGGAAGGGACTGTGGGGACACACAGGTGAGCAGGATGCTGGTGCTGCTGCCAACATGAAGCTCATCCCCTTATGTATCAACAGAGTTGTGTTACTTGGGACCCGGTGAGGCAGCCCTCCACCTCTGCTTGCTGCCAGCAAGGCTTGCTTCTGGATACTGCTTTATGAGGGGTCAAGACAGCTGGAAGAGAGGCTAGAACAAAGCAGCAAGGAGGATTAGGGGTTTAAGAAGCCTGATCCATGAAGAGGAATGGAAAGAAGTTGCTTTATGTCATTAAGAAGAAAAGACTGCAGGAAGATGTGCTGGAAGTTTTGCGAACAAGCTAGCCTGGGTGCACGAAGTGAAGGAATTGCAACAGCTAGACAGCACAACAAGAAGAAGGGCTCTTACTGCAAAGTCCATAGTGTCACCAGTGTCACCAGCAGGCTAATCTGCACTATGAATTTGCATTCATCCTCTCTAAAGCAGAGCAGCTCCATACTTACCCACACAGCACAGGTCTGTGGTGTGTAGGACAAAATGCAACATGGTGCAGGAAGAAGGCACTTCAGCAATACCTTTCTAAACTGAAGCTGGATTTTGAAAACATACTGAAAACAAGCATTTGTGAAATATGCCTGATAGCAGTCTGTATATAAAGGAATTTATTCCATCACTGCTTCTGGTTTGGAGCTTCCAGAACAATTCACTGCTTGCAAAAGGTGCACAGAGTTTATCATACCTTTTAGCATTTTGACTGCAACCTGGACTGAATCTTCTGCATTATTAATTCCATAAGCTGTTGCATTCACCACTTTCCCAAAAGCCCCAGAACCGAGGACCTGTCCTACAAGAAATAATATGCCAATATTATCTGCAGCTGTTACAGCACAGGTTATGACTCCAACATCGTGATTTGCCTTTTGGACTGCTCACCAAATTCCAGATTTTCCCTGGGAAATTCCCATTTGAGATCATATTCAAATTCTCGGAAATCGATGTAGATGTACTCATTATCCAATGGGCCTACCATCTGTATCATTTGCAACTGGCTTTCATATCTAAATTGCTTTGGAAGGAAAGAAAAAACAAATGTAGAATAAGTCTTATAAGAAAGAGTCTGGTAGGAACAAAAGAAGGGGCAGGTATTCATGCTTGCTTTTACCTTTTTGTATTTGTGAAAAATGAACACAGACAAAACCGCAATCAATAGGAGGAAAAATCCAACAGAGACATAGAATACAGCATTGTCCGGAGGGGAAGAAACAGCTCCTGCAACTTTAAGACATACATATTACTACCTACTGAATCAGAGCTTTGTGTACAGCTAAAGGTGAAAGGAGAACCCACGGTAGCTTTGTCAGTTCTGTAAGTGTGTAGTCCTCTTATGCCTGAGCCTCCTCTGCATGAGGAATGGGATGGAGCCACCTGCAAAGCAAGGAGCTGGACAGGAGGCATTAAGTGATGGGTGATTCTGACATCCGTTTTCATTCCCCCAAAATGCTACCCCAATTAATAAATCTAAGTGCATGGAGATGTTGGTATGATGCATGGATTGGACTTTGTGAGCATAAACAGGAATAAGCAACTCCTCATGGAGTCTCCTCCCTCTCTCCCTGTGCCTCCCCCCAAGTAATGTACATTAGGTGCTGAAGAATCAGTTATCCTTAACAAGTTAAGATCATACTATAAGGAGTTAGTGCATAGGTAAGTGATATATGAGACCTATCCTCATATTCTGGTAGTTTCTAAGATCGCAAGTATGATGCTTACTATATGTTATCATTTCAACATAAATGCTGAACCAACATCAGTGGTCACAGTTTTTGTCATCTGTAGTCAAAATCATCAAACAGCCTGTTGGTATATGACAGGATATCTCTGTACTGCAAATATCTGGGTGCTTCAAAACACTTCCTAGGTGCCACAGCATGTTCCTGTAACTGAAATATTTTGCCCTATGGGATAGATATGGTGCGACAAGTATAAAGTGCACAGGAAAATAATCATATTGACTTTCTTGTTCAACAAGGAAAGAGCCTCTCAATGTCCCCTATGAGAAGAGAGACTTCACAGTGGTTCCCAAACCAGGGCTTAGCCTTCTGCCACCTGCCTACAGCAGTTTAAGAAGATGTTTCCCCTGGTACTTGCTCCTGCTTCCCAGATAAGAGCTGTCCCTTTAGTAGGGCTGTTGGCTCAGTCATTCTCAACTTTGGGCACACAATGACCTCCATGGGGTGAGGAGAGATCCCATGGGCTTTTTTGGCAGCACAGCAGTGATCTTCAGGAGAGAAGCAAGAGCCCACAATTGCTACAGCTACTAAAGTGGCTTCAGGTCTTCTGATAGCTGATGCCTCTGTGTTTCAGGTAAGGGTTACCAGGAAGAAATAAAAAACCTGATCCAAATATTGCTGTGACTCCATCCCGCACCTCCTATTCATGGGAAATTTATGCTAATTTTAATGAGAGAGGCCCCTGTTTTGGGACTCTTCCACCAGTTCCCAAATTGCTCTTGTGTTCTACCTGCAATGCCATTGCATGGTCAGACATTTAGTCAGATAAAAAATACTGAACGTTCTACCATTCCAGTTTTAATTGAGAAAACTTGTGCTAAAGTACTGCCTTATGGTACCTGACAGGTTAATGAAACTCTTTTCACAGGCTGAACCAGCAGAATTGTTCGCACAACATTCAACTGAGAAGGTTGTTGTTGTCTCCTTCACATCTAAAGTACTGCTTGAAATCCATGACCCCAGGGATCTCCTCTCTGGCAAGAAGTTGTGAACCCCCTCAGTGATTTCTTCTGTACAGCTGAAAAAGGAAGCAGACCAGTTTTGATTTGTGGCTCACAGTGGCATTTTTCAGAGAAGGTTGGATGCTTCAAAACATGTCTTATGTCTGCATTGGAAGGGAAGGAAGGAAGTAGGAATAGATGGGTTGTTTATTTGTCACTGTTAGAGTAAGGCTTCAGAGCAGTTGCCAAATGGACATTGCAGGGTCAGCGGAGGGTGAACTGGGCTCTCTGCCTCCTATGGCAGGCTGACTCCCACTCTGCATCTTTACCCTTGCAGGGCACTTGCACCCCTGATCTTCAGGACCTCCACCAATTTCACAGCTGACACGACCCCCCCACCTGCATCTATTGCCATTGGTTTCACCTTCACATCAAACACTCCCACCACTGAGCAACATCAAATGAGCTGCTACTGAAAGAATGAATACAAAATGGACCCACAGTAGAAGTTCTAACTCCTTTCCCTGAAGGTATGTGATTCCAACCACGAAGTTTCTCTCACTCAAGATAGAGCATATCCACCCTGTATTAATGACTTATTTAAGACGTGGTATGTAGAAACAGGCAACCTTATACTTGAGGGGAAAGGAAGCCAACACAGAGGCAATTCTGACTTTTAGCTTTTCTATCATTCATCAGCTTACTGCCTAATTTACTGTCCACAGAAATAAATGAGGAAGTAAGTAAATACATAAAATTTATTCAGCCCTACACATAGTACTAACTTCTACACATAGAAGTTCCTAAGAAAAGAAATGTCACAGCATTTTCTTTTTAGAAAGCTGCTTTAAGGAGTATTTCAAACTCACTATCTGGATGTTTTCTTTCCACTTCCATTTCTGCACAGACTGATGGTAGGAAGCCTTTTCAGAGGTATGGATGAGAAAATGGTCCAGATAATTTTTTAATATCTAGTTAAAATATTTGGAGTTTTATCCACAATCTTCCGAAGGATAATTTGACCCAGTACTCTTCTGCACTGTGGGATTATTGGTTCTTTGGCATATTTAAAATAAAAACTGCAGAGTTCATAAAACAGCTCAAAGCTGTTTCAGCAACTCCTGATATTTCAGGGACTGACTCATTGCCCTAAATAAATAGAGGAAATGGAAACACTCTTGCTAACTTTACTGGAAACACTTTCCCTGATTTTACTGGCTTTGGTAACAGGTCACCAGCTGTATTAACCAAAGTTTAACCAATTAATCAAGCCCACACTAAGCAATGCATTCTCTGAATGCCCTCTAAGTTTGACAGGCCAAGAGAAAAACTTCAACTGGACTTTGTAACTATCTGTTGATGTAAATCAAGTGGGGTTTATTTCAGTGTAAAAAGCCTGTAATACAGATCTTCATAGACTTCATTTAGTGTCAATAAAAAAAATGGAAACTTTCCCTAGTTTTGGTGATCCAGTTCCATGGAGTGGGTCACCATGTTGCCTTGTACATATGAGATGCATTTTATTTATACTTGGTTTCTTACAGGCCAATCTTCATTTAACCAAGGACAACTCAGTATGATCTTTGCAATGAATCAAAAAGAGGGAAAATTCTTTACTTAGATGAATTCAGTTCAGGACAGTTTCTCCAAACCCAGGATGAGGCGGGGTAACTCTCAGAGACGCAGGAGATCTGCTTGAACAACAACTGCATCATTACTTCAGGCTTTCCTGCAACAAGATAACACAAGACAATTTCTGCCAGCACACCAGTGACGGAAATTTTACATTTATGTGGCAATGCTACATCTGCCAAGACCAAGGTCTGCTTCTGTGTTTTCAAAATAACCCATGCACATGTCTCTGTGAAAGCTGGGTGCAGCCCTCAGCTCACCTCCTTCCTCCAACCTCACGCTTGGGTTCTGTGGGACAGCAGTGTGGCCAAGAGGAGCAGCCACTTCTCTGTACAGGCACAGCCAGACTAGAACAGTGGCAAAGCTGAAATTAGAAGTCTTGACTTCTGCTTTTATGACTTGGAGCAAACATTCAGCCCTAGGACTCCCCTGATGCTCCAGTTCTGGGTGTCCAGCTCATACAAAATGTATACAGAGGATCCCTTTATAAATAATATACAACAAATAGTGATCCCTAACCTAGAGCAAGGGTAAGATGCTGCAGTCATGTGGCAGAACTGAACTAACAGAGAGCAACAGGCAAGACTGTGCATGTGTGCAAACCATGGGCTGGGGCATAAGAGGCACTATAGCTCTAACATATATGTCATGCACCAAAGCATTAATTGCATTAACTTGCAAATGCCGTAAGGAAAAAAAAACTGACATAAACACACCATAGAAAACTAACACCTAATGAGGATAAATGTTCCCTTTCACACTGTGTATCTCATGTGGTCTCTACAGTTGTCACACAAGGTTAGAGTACAGACACTGCATTTTACAGAGCTCACAGGCTTTGTGGTTTTCTTAAGAAGTATTAATTTTCTCAGTATATGACTAATTTCTCATATTCTGTCCTCTCTGTTTATGGCAGACTAAAGAGAAGAGAAAAAAATTAATAACTTCCTCCTCCTTCCTCTGTTCTCCATCCCTGACCAACACAAGAAACATGACCTACATGGCCAGCATTCTTCTCTGATCTAGTGCCTGAATTTCAGTAGTGCTGCACAGACAATCACATCTTTGCCTTGTGCTCCTCCATTTTTAACAATAAATCTAAGTAAACAAAATGGGGAATACAAGGGCAGAAGCAACGTATTAGCTCCATTTAAATCACTGGCGAATATCTGGGATTTTGCCAAATCTTCATAGGGACCATTTTCTCACTTACTTCTCACGTACAGAGTAAATTTTTTTGTCACGACTGTATCATCATTTTCAGCATAAAAAACATACATCCCGGACTGGTGCTGATGGTTACAGAACTTTGATGAAATGCTGCGGAGCAAAGAAAAGGAGGGAAAAGAACAAAAAACTAACTTGAAATATATTTTAAATGTAGTCAAGACCCACATATGTGTTTAAAACAATTCAACATTTTCTAATGAAGAACCCAAACTAAATCATTTTTGTTAGAGAATATAAACATCAGAATGTAACTGTTTTGATAAGAGGACTTTTTTTTTTTTTTCCCTGCAGTGTTGATTTCATTCTGCAATTATTCTCATAGTTCCTGGAGTGCATATAGTCTGTCAGGATGTGATGTAGTTACCAATCTTTTGGAAGACAAGTTATGTAATATAATACATCATGGCACAGATGCTAAGACCATCAAAGAATCAAACTCTCTACTCCTCAAAGGATTTTGTTAAGACTTTCTAGCTGATATGATGAACTGTATTAGGAAATAACAATGACAGGTAGGATTATATGAGATAAACCTCTCCAAATGGAAAGATCTGACAGAAACTCAGAAATTACATCATCATCATCAATTCATTGTCAGTGACACAAAGCACCAACCATCCAGATATTTCTGCAGGGGGAAGGCCAGCCTTCTACTAACTCCTATGGTGATGGCAGCAAACCAAGACCCAAACCATGTAGGAAATGGCTTGTGACAATGGAAATGGTGAGGGAGGGCTTTAACAAGTCCCTGGGTAGAAGCTAACAATGGAGGACTGCAGAGACTTAAAGATTTCTGCTCAGCTGACCTGTTGAATCACTGGTTTATGGGGCATGGGATGAGGCAAGGAGAAGGGAATATATCATCTTACAGAGAAGGCATCCTATTTCTGTCCTTTTGACTACGTTATTGTTGCCAGGACTATTGTTATATTTAAATGGCAACTATTGCAACTCACCAATTTTAGAAGAGAACTTAAGAAAATCTCTTCTTAGGTTTGGCTGCTGGAATTTTAGAGGCAGATGTTTTAGCTGACTGCTTAAAAGGTAAGCTGGGTAGCAGGCCCTCATCTCAGCTTTAGTGGTAGGGGCAAGAAGGAGTATCAGGGAGTTTTAAACAGACAAAAAAAACAGTGCATATACCAGTAATTTGCAAAGTAAGAGAGCAGTAATGAGCTTGGAACAAGAAATCTAGACAACTAAAATCAGGGCATTTCTCATTAAGCAAGATACAAACAAATGAACTAGGAGACCAACTATGACCCTGCAGTTCTAAAGCAAGAAAACTCACATTGGAGCCACTGCCAATTTTGCCTTCTGACTAAGGCAAAACCTCTGTACAGTTATTGACTTTTGAATATCTTCACCTGAATCAGACACCTTTTAAGCTGCCTCAAAATGGATACTGAAGGCAGGAGAAATGACAAATCATTTGCTGCTTTTGAAATCCTAGGTGTGCAGGATTAAATTCTAAGGAAATAATGAGAAAATAATTTATAAAGAGTGTCTTTGATACTTGAAAATATAAGGGGATGTGAGATAAATATTATAAATTTAACAGAGGTCATTTGGTGTTTGAAAACTCATTTGCTTTTAGGAAGGAAGTGAAAATCAGCAGTGTGCTCAAACAGAGAGACAACAAAAGCAAATAGAAAATGGAAATTCTGAAAGAATGTCTGAAAACACAATGGTAGCAATAGGAGAGATGAATCCTTGGGACTTGAAATTAAATGCTGAAGAAGGGCACAGAGTTAATTGATAAAATTTAATATGATCTGTAATCAGGAGGAACAATTTGATAAGGAAATGGCAGAAATATAAAAACAAAATAAAATCAGGAAATGAAAAAGGATATGAAAGGAATAAAGTAGAAGTGTTGGGAGATGGCCTTACGCAGAAGTCAACTAAAATATGCAGTTAGGCACATAATATACTAAGGTATGTGATGACCTTTTTAAATTTTTTTGAGAAACTTTCTGCTTTTAAATCACATTGAAATCTGTGGTGCTACAGCTTGTAGGCAGAATCTCCTGACTTCCCTAAGCACTGTTGTTTCTGGGGACATGAAACTTAACAAAATATCTACCTCTACTCTTTTTCCTCTAGGTGACATGTGACTATCCAATGTAAGTCTTCAAGGAAAACTGGATAGCTGTGGGTGATGTCTGTACAGGAGAATGTACTTGTCAGATGAAATTATCAACAAATTAATATATTATTCCTTCAATTATATTTTTCTATAGAATAAACAGAATGATAAATAAATAAATGCAGAGTATAACTACATAAAATGAACATTAAACCAAAAAGAAAAGTATTTAATTAACTGCACAGTCAGACAGATGGCAGAGTTGTCTGTTTGAAGTGGCCTCCAGACCAAGCTCCAGTGACACCTGGGGCAGTGAGGTGGCCATGGCCATGGCTGTGGCTGTGGTCGTGGCTGGCACAGGGCTGTCAGTGGCTGAGCCAGCTCAGGACATGCTGCTCCATGGACACAGGGTGGACTTTCCCTTGCCTAGCAGGTGGTGATCAGTGCTCAGCAATTGCTGCCTCTGTTCTGCAAAAGCTATCTAAAATGACTCATGAATTCCAGCTGCACCTTACTGATTAATGAGGTTTATCTAAGCCATCTCAAGAGTTCTCAAAATTGTTATTGTTGGCCCAGTTGTAGCACCTTCTTCTTATCTGGATTGAATTTACACCAGCTGTCAATCATCCTAGCAAAAGCGACTCCTGCTTTTACAAGCAGTGAGAAGAGGTCCATACTAGCTGCAAAGCAAATCAACTTGGCATTATCAGCTGGAGGGAGGTACCTATGGGACAAGGGTGAGCAAATGCTCACGTCCCCTGAGACCTCACTTCAAAATGAGTCTTGAACACAAGGAACAGATCTGCCTAGCCCATGTCAGGCATTGCAGATTAGTCACCAACACCCACCCAATGCTATCAAAGTTTGCTGACAGCCCTCACTTTATCAGCAGGGACAGAGTTCCTGTGGCCATTGCCAAGAGATGACAGTTTCCTAATCTGAACTGAGCTGTCTCTGAACCTTGTGAATGTCTGACTCCAATACACAATCTGATGCAGATGAAAAGGCCAGTTTGTTGCAAAGATGACTCGACAAGCTAGTGCAGAAAACTGAGTGTACCAAAATGCTAAGGAAAGAAGTAACAAAAAAGTTTAATCCAGGCTGTGGCACAGTTTTATGCAGATGCTAAGAGAGGTTTTAAGATTATGAGAAGAAATCAGTGCAGTCTCATTAACTCCTGCCCAGGTCCTGCTTGGTTTTAAAGTTAAAACTTTAAAAGACCAGCTTGGCTTATTTTCATTTAGGTGAATAAGAGCTGTTACCTTGAAAGCCGTGAGACTACTCTGAAAGAAACTCTGAAGGAAATTAGATAATGTTATCAAGAAATTAGAAAGCCTAGAGAATGGAGAAAACATTAGCCTTAAACAGGATTAATGCCAGAACTTCATAGTAGGAAGTAACAGAAAAGGTAGATAACTAACAGGTTTATTCAAAACATGTTTTGCTGCAGCGGAAGAATATATGACCTGGGTAATGAGCAGAACGGTATGTTTCTGTAGCACAGGCACTGTCACACAGATATAACTGTGATCTGGGAAACTATGGGTCTCTGGATTTGATTTGGGCAGTTTGAAAGACACTGGGAACATCATTAAGAACAAGACGACAAAAAGGAAACACGTAGAACTTGTCATCCAGTATGAAAAGTGCAACATATCTGTAACTGCGAAATTACCTTAGGGAGAAAGAGAATGGCAAAATGCATATAAATTAAAAGGTTGCTAAATCCACACTTTAAAACCACAAAGAGTACAAAATATGGACAGCAAGCAGTCAAAATGAGATGTAAAGAGGAACCATTATTATATCAAAGTATTCAAGTACCTGCGTCCATCCACACTGTAACTTTGTTTACATGGGAAAGTTTTTTTGGAAAATATCCACATGCATCTAACTGGTGGATATGCTGTAAAGTTAACTTCGAAGCAAAACTCTTCCTCACCAATTTCAAAGTCTTCTTTAGAGTCTGTTATATTTATAAATCCCTTTTCTGGAAGACCAAACAAAGAAAGAAAGAAAAAGAAAAAGAAAAATTATATATTATATTACAAAGGCTGGACTGCATAATGAAGGAATTTTGACATCTGTATGCTTTTTGTTTTGGTTATCATAAGCAAAAAAAAAAAAAAGCAGCATGTTACACTACAAAAGGCATACTGTCAATCAAAATAAGATAATGCTTCAAAATAGTGTTGAAATGATGTCACTGTTTCCAGCTGCAGACAAATGATCTGAGGCTGCTGAAGTTGCATATTTGGTCAGACGAGAGTTGTTCCAAAATGGTCGGCATTCTCCCAAATCTGCTCTACAGAGCCATTGGACCATCAACACCATTATTTATTTGGTTTGTTCCAGGTGTTAACAGCTGCATCTTCTGGCTTTCCTCTAACAGGGAACAAAACCAGGTGGCACCACCAGCACAATCGGATTTTGATAGTAGTTGTTTCTCCTTCCCTGAAATGAGCTGAAGATTTTGCAAATGAGTCTTATAGATGCTCCATTGTTTCTCCATCTAAATTAGACATATTTGATGCATGAAAAAGTGTTTTGAAGATATGCATGAACCATGAGCTGCTGGTACTTGCATTGCTAGGGTAAGATTAGTTTCACCCAATGGATCCGTCTGAAATTCAGTGACCCACCGAAGCTATTTGTTTGGACCTCTGATAAACTCAGTGGAATGAAACAAGGATGTCCAGATGTATCCCATCCTAAAATAGAAGATGTATTGAACTTCTTGAAATATCTCTTTATTGACTGCTGAAGGAACCAAAGTCATTGCTTGGACAAGATGTTTTGTGATGTCAAATGAGTCCCACACAAAGAGACTGAACAGCAGACACATGTGTGAGGAGGCTGTCCTAAAGGCATCAGTGGGGCTAGGATCAGCTCTGTAAAAATCACAGAGTCGTATACATTGGAAAGGATCTCTGGAGAGGTCTAGTCCAAATCCTTCCCAGAGAAGATCCAACTAGATGAAGTTGCTCAGAGCCATGTCCAGTTGAGTTTGGGTACCTCCAATGAAGTAGATTATAACCTCTGGGAAACTTGCGGCAGTGCTTAATCAGCCATGTGGTGAAAAACTACACTGTAAAAATATTTCTGGACTGGGTTTTCCTTTTGAGTATTTTCCTTTTGGTTGTAACCCTATATTCTGCTTGACAAGTTCTATCTCTATCTAGCTTACTGGTTTAAAAAACTAGTATCTGGAAACTCCCACATAAACCACAAAAATTTCAGTGTTTTAAAACAAGAAGCAATTCCTTTCATAACTGTTCTACTTTTTGTATTAAAGGCTTATTGGTTTTATAAATTTGGCCTTCATCTTTCGAATGGTGTTTTAGACCTCATTGTTCCAGGCAGAATGTCATCTCCGTGTGTACTGTTAACAGTACAACCAGGCAAGAGTAAAGGCTTTCTCCAGATGCAAAGAACTTTGGAGCAAGGTATGCCATTACTCTGGAAAACAACTCAGAAAAAAAATTAGTTTCTTTCTTGAAGGAGAAAGAAAATAGCACATTATTGTGTGGCTTATCACTTTTTGACAGGTTTAAGTGTATTTCTGCCAGAGAAACAGTGAATATGATTATTCAGTAATGACAGAGAAGTTAGATGAGATTCTTGAGACTGGAATCAAAGCTTTCAAGACTCTGCACTTATTGGATTTGTTTATTTGTTGCTTTAAACCAAACATGTGTTGCTAAATAACTTGCATATTCCTGAACCAAGATTGCATAGTGCTAAAAAATCTTTATTCAACACTGGTGGAAATTGATCATGGGAACTACGGAAACAAAGAGCCTTGCAATTGCAGTTGGCCTGATCTCTGCTGTGTCTAACCACTCTGCCTGATTTGACCAGATACACAAGATGGGATAAGTTGGTAAAGCATCAATTAGCAAAGAGCAAACCAGAGCTGTCTGTCTCCAAGGTGTTGACAGAGATTAGAAGACCACCCATCAATGAAGTTCTGCTAGCCAGGCTCCCTAGGCAATGCAGTATATACCAACCAAATCAGTTTTCTCTTGGTTAAGTTACATCATGACCATTTCCAGTGTAGCTATAGGTGCTGACTCATGCACAGTGATGGTTTAAAAGTAGGACACTGATCGTTTCAGAAACTGCTACCCTATGACATGGGCAACTGGGTGAAATCTGTATCTGTATCACTGCTGGAATTGAACCTGGGATGCTAGCACAAATTCACACCAATAATGGTCATCATGAATACATTAAGCTAAAAGCTGCAATGGATCAGAAACATGGGATGTCCCTGTATAACCATGGAGAGAGAAGCACAGCTGTTAGCTAGGTATGACAACATTCCCCCACTTTAATCCACCACGTAAGTAAACTGTTTTTTTCATTGGCAAAGCCAGTGAGCCCACAGAAGTTTTGTTGGCATAAGAGGTATTAAGGAGGGTATGGACAATCATCATGGCTTGGTGTACTCCATTCAAGAAATACTGCACTCAGAAATACAGCCTTCCAGGGACAGTGACTGAAATATCCTCTGTTACTCTGATGTATATTCACATCTGATAGTTTATGAATCCAAGCAGCTACTATTTCTGAACCAGGCACCAGTAGTGAGAAAGAAGAGGGTCTTGCCCTGCCTCGACACTAGCCCTCATCCTCTACCTTCCTGTTTTCTAAGAAGGTGTGTGTAGACAAAATGCCCAGGTATTGTACTTGGTTATTGTAAATGATGGGAGAACTTCCTGCTCAGTGGTAGGCAGAAGCTAAAAAGAGGATATTGCACTGGGAAAGTAATTTCTGGAGAGTCTAGGGTAAGTGTTCTCACTTCCTACCATTACTAGCCTAGGTAGTGTAAACGCTGAGAGCAACCACATCAAAGGTCAAACACATGGTGAGTGCTTCAGAGAGCCTTGTTCTCAAGGTTACAGACTCCAACTCAAGGCACACCAGTCAGAAAACTACTTCCAGTGCCTACTCCAGCAGCACAGTCCTAACTACAGGTTCCCTTTTTGTGTGCGTTTTCCAGACTTATGCCTATTTGTATATTATTTCCATCTGAGAAACAAGATTTGCAGTTGAGGCTGTTGGACTAACTTCAGCACCACTGGCTTTTAAATCAGCTTGTTGCTTAAGTAGAATGAGGATTCCTTTGGTATGCTTTTGAATGTTTAAATTTTCAGGACTTGCATCGTTCAGTGTTAGGAAGATGGTTTCCTTTAGTGTCTGGAAAGCAGGTGACACACAGAACAACCAGTAGTGCTGGAGTAGTTGTCTCTCTAGTTTTAGGTTTTCCTTTAGATTCATGACAGCTGTAGCAACACTTCTGCAGGACAGTTTGCCAGCTCTGTCAGCACTTGCTATACATCATTTCTCTGGGCTTACATTCTCCATTAACACAAAAGTTTTAATTCCTTTTCTGCTACCAACTCTACAGATTTTGGAGCTAAAATTCTTCCTCAAATTTACTTTCCCATAAGAAAATTGTCAAACTCAAATGGCCACTTGTCAGTCTCTGCCTTGCCATAAGAAGAAGTGGTAATTTCTCATTTGTTCTGGGTTTTAAGTGGGAGACTCCACCACCAAGAACCTTCCAACTGTTTGATTCCTTCCTGTCGGACCCATGTCAGGCCTGGTACAGATTTTGTATCTGGGTTTTTTTTTTCTTTCTATATATGAGCAAAAAGTACCTGAAGGGATCATACAAAACAGCAGAACAGAGTCCATGAGAACCTCTGACTTACCTCCCCACCTCCAAAGGTGCAGCAAAGGTGGGGTGGAGGTTCCATACATGAGTGAAAGGGAGGTGCAGTGGGAGCAAGTGGTGAGAAGGAGACTGAGGTCATGGCTACAGCTTTTCAAAACCCATTCTGGAGTCACAGTAGGATATTTCTGTCTCAGGTTAGCTGAAACCAGTCACATCATTTCAGACTCTGGCCAAATTAATACATGGAGCATTAACAGCTGAACACACAGGCATGTCATGCATTTTATATTCTTAGCCAGCTCCAAAAATGTCTAGCTGTTTGTATCTGCTCTGCAGCTGCCTCCATCTGAGTTGGTGGCACAGAGAACGGCTACACAACAACACTACTTTCCCCCCTGCCCAGAAAGCCTAAGGCATACACCCCTGGGGACCCTATTGCTTTGTGTCCCCACGAGAAGCCACTATGGCTTTGTGTCACACTGACTGAGAACCACCTACAATACTGTGAGATGAATCTGTGCCTGTGTTTCTAGAGATACCATTGAAATAGTCATGTAGAATAAATCTCTGAACAGCACCATTTCATTTCACTTCTAAAAGCCTTGTCTTTTAATGGGAATTATTTGAAAAGCGATATAAAGAAAAGTTTGATTATATTCACATACCAGAATGGCTCAGTTAAGATAAATCTCGTGGCTCTCCTGGACTGCCAATAAGTGCAAACAGACTTCTTTTTGTTAGAAAAAAAACTATAAACATACGCTGCATACCTGCAAGCAAAGAACTGCCGCATCGAAAACAAAGCAAAACAACTAATCGAGGAACAAAATTAACACTGGGGGTTGCAATTACCTAGAACTGTAACCAAAGCAGTTTGATTCGGATGAACGGTAGAAGAACAGGTATAATGTCCACTATCACTTCTTCCTGATGCTGAAGCAAATACATACAGGACCCGAATCGCTGAATGATCTGTTTGATATTCTAATCCGTCAAACTGGTGATCCTAGTTTTCAACAGAGATTCTCATTTAATTAGTTGATAGCACCACATATGACCTATTTTAAAATATGCCCCATCTTCTTACCTGCTCAATTTCTTTGCTTTCAAAAGACAATTCTATTCTGAATTTATAATTACGGTGAACAGCTCTGCATCTGATCAGTAATGGTTCCCCAGCTTTAAGAAGTAATTCAGGTAAAGGTGCTGTTTGTCTTCCATTTAAATCTACCAAATCAAAACATAGTTTCTGAAACAACTGTGACTTTGCCTGGAAAAATGTTCAGTTAGATCAGCATTTTTTCTACTAACACTATATAGACATCCATTATTACATTATAATGAAAATAAGAATTTGGGAATATTACTCATTAATCATTACATTAGTAAATCTGATGGATTTAGATGTCTCAAATCAAGTTTTGTCACAATTTACAAGTTATCTACAGGGCAAAGTTCAGCATAGAGATTAGCTCAGGTCAGGTTTATTTGAAAAAAATGAACAAAACTGCATTTATATGTGAATTTATAATTATTTATAAAAGTACATATTTGAGAACACTTTGAAGAGCGTTTCCATGCAACACAGTCCTAAAAGCATGAGGAAAAAATTAATAGATATTCAGCAAATGTAGAAGGGCCAGAGATCACAAACAACTGGTTTCTACAGAGACCACAAACAACTGTTAGAATTAGGTTTTAAACATGTGACAGAGCAATCATATTCACTGTTAGATTTGTTCCAGTGATTACAAGGAAGTAGCTTAGCCCAAAAAACATGATCAGGTGAGTAATGCAGCTAACTTCAGCAGCAGCATCCAGCTCACATGCAAGCAAACCTTAGAGGGAATTTACCTATTGTAAAGAGTCTTGTGCATTCTCTGCCCAGGTCATTAACTGCACAGCACCATATATAAGTTTGAAATAATTCATGTTGTACCTTCTGTATGCCATCTATTTCTCCAGTTTCTCCATGCATTTTATCAGGGCAACTGCAATTACAGCACAATTATTCATTGGCACATTTAGATAACATCGAACAAATAAATCTGATAAATCTCCAAGCCATAAGAATATGCAAACAATAGTGGGAAAACTGGATCTTACATAGCTGGATAAAAAGGAACTAGGAAAGGTGAAGATAAGAAAATAAAAATGTCACAGCCTAGGCAAAAAAAAGGGCTGAATGACCTGAATATGCTTAAACTGGCTCATAGACAGGCAGTGCTGTGACTAAAATCTGGACAAGAGTGAAATCCAGGTGGTTGAGCTTTCACACCACATCTCTGAATTCCTGGTGGTGGGAGCTGCTGCAAATCCACTGGCTATTACAAGACCCAGATCCCAAACTGCCACACTGCAAAGAAAGACATTGTTTCTGCTGTTACTAGAATCAACTTTATTTATTAATAGAATGGAAAAAAATCATACAGCTCTGAAAATTATGACCCCTTGTGACATCTTCCCAGCTCTAATGCTTCAGATCAAGACCCCAGTGACTGGAAAAAGGGAAATGTTGCACCCATTTTTCTAAAAGGTAGAAAGGAGGACCTTGGGAACTACTGGCTTGTCAGCTTTATCTCTGTGCCTGGCAAGATCATGGAACAGATCCTCCTAGAAGCAATTATAAGACACATGGAGGACAGGGAAGTGATTTGAGACAGTCAGCATGGCTTAGCTAAGGGCCAGTCCTGTCTGACCGACCTGGTGGCCTTCTACAATGGAATGACTACACCAGTTAAGGGAAGAGCTACGGATGTCATCTATTTGGATTTCTGTTAAAGCCTTTGACATGGTTCCCCACAACAACTTTCTCTCTAAATTGTTTCTCTCTAAATTGGAGAGAAACAACCTTCTTTCTAAATTGATTGGTGGACTGTTCAGTGGATAAAGAATTGATTGGATGGATACCAAGCTGAGCAATACAATTGTCATGCCTGAGGGATGGGATGACATCCAGTGGGACTTGGACAAGCTTGAGAAGTGGACCTGTGTGAACTTCATGGGGTTCAACAATGCCAAGAGCAAGGTCCTGCACATGGGTGGGGGCAACCCCCGGTATCAGTACAGGCTGGGGGATGAAGGGATAGAGAGAAGCACTGCAGAGAAGAGATGTTGATAGATGAAAAGCTGGACATGAGCCGGCAAGTGTGTGCTTGCAGCCCAGAAGACAAACTATATTCTGAGCTGCATCAAAAAAAGTGTGGCCACCAGGCTGAGGGAGGTGATTCTGCCTCTGCACTCTGCTCTGGTGAGACCTCATCTGGAGTACTATGTTGTCCTGTCCAAAATTTCTAAGAAAAATTTGTTGCAGCTCTCCAAAAGCAGATCATGCAAACACAGGTTTTCAACCAGCACATGGGCATGCAACCTGGCAGAGCCTGTCTCCAAAAATTCTGACACAAAATCTCTTCTTTGGTTATCTCTGCAGCTCACTAGGCACACCAAGCAGTACAAAGCCCTCTGTTCTTCTTCAGAAGATGGAAATCTGTCAGTCTAGAGATTTAACATGCATATGTAACACACACCATACCTCCTTTCAGGTGTTTTGCAAAATATCCATTCCACAGAGGGCTGGGGGTAGCTCTCAGATATACATTCAATAGTATCCATTTTTTCCCTTTTCCTGAAATAGGGTTTGCCCGGTTTCACTGTTAAAAATTATGCAAACATTTAGGAATGCTGAAATAATTTTGAAACAGTGTTTTTATCATTTTATAGTACATGAAGTTACAGAGATGCAATTAGTTTCAGGATGTTTCAACACTGAGAGAAGAGAAAATGATTCTGCCCTAGGGATATTGTGGGTTGGTCTCATGAGCTTTTCAGCCTTGATTGCTAAATGCATAGCTTCCCCATATCAAAGGACTGCCTCTATACACCAGAGAATAATCCTGAGAATGATACTGAAAGGTGTTAATTTGCTGTGATTGCTATTCATTTCACTGGGCAGGAGCACAGATATCTTTCGAAATTACATCCCAAGCCTTTGCTGGAGTATCTGCTAAGGCTACAAAGTCTCAAAATGGGATCCTGGCATACTACTAAGTCAGATCAGATACATGATGGAAAAACAACGGGTGATAATGACTTCTGATAATCCCCGGACTGCTCTATTCTGTATCTGTAACCCACGGGGAAAAGGTTCCTAAACCACTCCCAGTCCTCTGAGCTCATCAGATGCAGACTTGGATTAAGCACAAAAATGTAATGTATTAAAACTGCTAAAGATTTGACTCAAAATGAAAAGCACGGAATCTGGGTTTAGGTCATCTTACAATGAATTACAGTTTCTACACACAAGAGTGACATTTTCTTTAAGGTCCCGTTTCCATTGTCTGCAAGGACTGCACCTTCATGCTAAGGTGAAACTAGTACTCTTTTGGCTTTTTAATTTCTTTCTTCATTTATCTCTTATAAGATGGGTCTAGAAGGTTGGGGTTTTTTTCATCTATAGAGATTCACGTCTCAATTGAAGGATTCACATCTAGCCTGGAGGATTTTATGAGATGTAATTATGATATTATATTCACAGGAGCAAAGAGAATCCAATCCAAGCAAATGATATGGAGAAGATTTTTATCGAGATTGTTTCAAACTCTAGCTTGAACATGTAATAACTTTTTCTTTTTTTTTAACTCTAAAGCCTAATTGATATATTAGAGAAGGTAATTTTTAATTAAAGATTTAATACCCTGTCCCCTCAAGCTGTTAAAATAATATTGGAAACATGCAATAGGCCTTCAAATAAACCAAGAAGACCCTGGAGGTGATACTTCTGATACCTGAGAGAAAAATGTCAAACAGAAGAAACTTTTTAAAAACAAACAAAGAGGGAATAAAAAATGTTGATTAGTCACAATTTATTAAAAACAAGGCAAGTAATGCTGCTTGTTGTTAAAACTGTCTCTAAAAGGGTTTGCCCGTCTTTTAGTTGATGTTTTGCCAGCTTTTCTTTGAAATGTCTTTTGCATTTTTTGATTTTATCTTTAAATTGGACCCTTTCCAGACAAAATAATATGGTATTTCTCTTTTGTTAAAAAAAACAAACAACAAAAAAAAACCCAAAAAAACCCCCCAATCCTGTCAATGTGAGTCTTTTTCATAAAGATGTTCTTGGACACTCCTACTTAGAAACAGAAGCTTGAACTTTGTTGAAGCGGTTGCCTTTGCATCAGAGATGCCTCTTGTGTGATCCTCAAGAAAACACAACCTAATCTGCTTCCACTGTGAGCCTTTCAAAAAGTTGCACCTCACACTGAGGTTAATAGAATTTAATAGAAGTTAAGATCTCATCTTCTTGGGCACCCTTATGCTGAGCAGCTGCAGTACTGATGTACATCACTCTAAAATCAGTAAACAAGTAAAGGCTGTCACTGAGAAAAGGGACCTAGTCTTTCCTCTCCCCTTGCTTGTGCCCCTTGCTGCCCAAAGAAATGCGAAAGGAGAAGCTGTGAGAGAAGTGCAAAGAGACCCAGCATCAGGCACAGGTGGAGAAGTGGTAGAGCAGGACAAAGCATGACTTTGGAGTGCCAGAGACCTGAAAATAAAAGGGATGTCCTCATCTGGTTCAGATAACAGCGCAGTCAGCAACATCGAGAATAAACAGGTTAAGATGTAAACATATGAATCTAGCCTGTGAGCATTGAGAACACACAAAGACCACCATCAATTTGTTCCCTTTGGCACAGAGAGGAATACCTCATAAGGGGGAAGAGAGCTATTGTGCATTTACATCTTAATTTGTTCATTTGCATGGTTTATTTACTAGCAAAAGCTGACTCTCTCGCAGTCTGTGGTTCTGACTTCAGCCTCTGAAGACAGCTCCAAGTCCCATGCAAATCTAGGAAAATGCTTGAAATGCAGCCTGTGAGAGGTTCATTGCTTTGGCTGAACTTGAGCCACTCCCCTTGAAGCTATTGATGGAGTGACCCTTTTCATCTGAAATACACTTACTTCGGATGAGAATAGGCACAACTACTGTGTAATTGCCAGTTTTACTTATGACTGAGAGGGTGTAGTTTCCAGCTTGTGCTTCTTTTATTTGAGAAAAAGCCAAAGATGTAACATATCTATAAAACAGAAAATAAAGCTGTATTTGTTATCTAGATAGTAATATGCAGCACACACAATAAAATGTTAGCTCTTTAGCTCTTGCAAAAACCCTTCAGAGATACTGGTATTCATTATGTACATAGCACCCTTCAACCTGAAGTGTTTTCATCCTGTGTCTTTCTACACAAGCAGCACGTAGGAACTTACAACCACAGGTACCACATGCTTAACCCTGTGCATTAAGAAGGATTGACTCCTGAATTTAGGACAGCTGGAGAGATCCACAGGGAAATGCTTTACCTACAGTCCCATCTCGTATGTTTTGCAGGGGAAGGCAATAATCCAACCTCAAGTTCCTGCCGAGGTTCAGCTGAGAATTAGGATGCCGTTGATGTTGTTCTTGATCTTCAGTGTAACCCTAGCAGGTCACATAATTCTTCATGCCTCAGTCCCTTTGACTATAAAATAATGATTTTGCCTCACATGAGCACTGCAAAGCTCAAATCGATCAATGTCAGAAAGTCCCTGGAGACCCCCATGCACAATGCTATACAAATTAAAAGAACAAGCTTAATTCAAACGATTATTGGCTTTAAGATTCATGTCTATATGAGTCTAAATGACAATTAGCAATATGCTGCTAGGTGATGACAGTTAAGAACAGTTAAGATTAAGAACATTTGAAAAGATAATGAATAACATGAAATTAAACACAAGCACAGTCACAGAAAATATTCCATTTGTATCCTAAAATAAATGATCTCTTACAGGATCTTTGATTCAGTACAACCCTTGACTTACCGATTCTCCAAGTCCAGTGAAAGTTTACAAGGTTTGCTTCCTTTAAAGAACCAAAAGCATGTAATGATCTCAGAAATGTTCATTATCACTCTTAGTTCAACATCTTCAAACACATTAACTTCCACATGTTTACTTGGTTCATAGATGTTCTCTGTTCCTTGAGAATTCAAATAACACCCAAGATCTTCCAAAATGTTAGAAATCTGCAATGCAAGAGGATAGATTGTTACATATTTGTTAGCAATTAGCTTTATTTGTTTTGTTAGTTTGTTTTTTTATTCAAATATTTTTAAAGGATGCTTTTCTGAAAAAGCTTTCATATATTAATAATGCCTCATAATGCCCAAATATAAATACAACTTATACTGAAATAACACCATCATATCTGTTTTGTTTTGGGTTTGTTTATTTTTGTTTGTTTGTTTGTTTGTTTTTGTTTGTTTGTTTGTTTGTGGTTTTTTTATTTCTACTATCAAAATTTTCCATAACTGTTGAATTCTACTGCAGGAGGAAATACTACAGGATTCCTGTTGAATTAGTTAATTCTGTTCTCTAGACAGACATCACAGAACAATTTTAGCAGAAACATGATAATTTCCCTTAGTGATATAGGCTATTCTTTACTTTTGTTTGTTTCCTTTCAGGTACAACCATAGGAAGACATAGAACTATAATGCAACATTTTTGTTTGTAACCTCAGTGCAAAAGCAGGGCCAGAATATTTCTTTTTTTCTAGCATCCCACTGCTTGTCAATACACCATCTGGCTAGACTGCTCCTCAATGACTTGGAGGCTTTACTAGGCAAGGAACGTTTGGGCTGGCCGCCTTCACAGATTTCATTTCCTCACCATTGCATACAGCTAAAAGAGAATCACAAATAGAGGATGTTCCACTGTCATTCTGAAAACACTAATGGATTAATGAGTCTCTAATCTTAGCTGCAGTAAAAGGTGGTAACTAAATAGTTCCATCTGAAGAGTAGTCCTAAATGTCTTTCTTACTGTGCTGAGTGAAATTTATCTGGTGCGTTTATGAAAGGACGGAGCTCTGCCCTGCACTGTGCTTGGTTAGTTGGTTCTTCTTGTTCTCTGCTCCTTCTTTGATCCCTTGATCTGAGAAGTATCTAGAGAAAACAGCCATATTCTGCTTCACCTGATACAAGAACAGCACAGCTTTGACTGGTATACTTTCATTTCTTGTTCGAATTATTGATTTATTTGTCCAGGAATGAAAAAGATTTCATAAGACTAACTTGAAATAAGAACCCTCAGGAAATATTTTAATCACAAGTCTCAGCTACTTTATAATTTAGTTGCATACCACCTCTTCTTGGCCTTCTGCCATTTTGAGTTAGAAGAGAAGAAAAAAAAAATTGTATGTGATTCCCTATCCAGCTTTGGTGTCTCATTCAAAGTTCAGACCAAGCAGGGATTTATGTGCTTTGGTGATGGGAACAGAGGGTGGTGTACCTTCCCCATCAGCCACATCAGCCGTGGCACACACACACTGCAGCAGGCCACTGCTTCACACCATGGCCTTGTCAATCCCCTCTTAAGGGCACACAGTTTTTTACATTGATACATTTCCAGCAATATTCAGCAATATTCAGGCACACTGATGTGTGACAGAATCAAGGAAGCAATTAAAAATAAGTTTTAGAGAAAAATGGTACTTAACTATTTACAGTTTTGAAGTATGAATCATGATATGTATGTGCCTCTAACCTTCTGTAGTCATATTTGGCTTAACCCTGGTTATTTTGACCGTGACACCTTCACAGCCTAAAGGTTTAGGATGTTGTAAGTTTTGGGGAAAGTATTTCTAGAATGGACAGGAATGTTTTATAAGCAACTCATTCTCTGCTACATTACCTTAGGAGATACCAATGTCTCTGGTGCTCCTGAACTTTCATCTTTCTGGTTGACAAACACACACATAATCTCAGATGTATTTTGATTCACTGCAGAAGTGAAAGTAACTGCTGTCATAACAAGAACTGTAAAACAAAAATAGAAAACAAATGTAATCATGGCTAGATTTCTGCTCAGGGATAATAATTCTAGTGAAAATAAAACAAAACTGTATAAAGATAAGACATTAAAAAAAATACCAACGGAATATGCAGATATACTGTATGCCTTTTCAAATTCTGCATTTGTGTATTGAAGCTGAGTGGAAGCACTATTTGAAGAATCTTACAAAAGCACAGATACATCACACCCTAGATGTTCCATAATATTGCAGAAAATGCCTAATGACAAAAGCCTCTACGTGTTATGTAGGCTCCTTTAGAAACCACATTATAAAACACAGGCTCTGTCTTGCAGACCACTTCTGCATCAGTGTGTCTGAAAGGACCCTGCATCATCACCATTTGCCTATTGTGAGCCAGAGGATGATCAGGCACCATCCCAAGTGTCCAAGTCAGAAACATTCCCCAAGCACCCCTCAATCCCTTTCAGAGTAATGGCAAAATAAAGACCTATAACTTGCCTTTAGAGCCCACACTCAGGTAACCCAAGGACTCAAGATCTAGTATTTCCTTTCTTTCCAGAATAGGCTGTATTTAATCTGACATACCAGACACTCTCCTGAGCCTTCCTGGCATGGATTTGTGCATTCCAGTAGCTCACAAGTGAGGTCCAGGTTAGATGCTTCTTTCCTTGAGCTGCCATTCACAGTCTTGAGTTTTTTCCCCTTTGGGAAGCAAACAAGGCAGCAGTTCCCACTATTTTGAGGAAAGCAAATGCATAAAGTAGATGGAAAGGAAGAGCAAGCCCATGGCTCTCTCTTGCATTCTCCTTCCTCCATACCTCCCTGGCTCTGTCACATCCCAGGAGCCTATACAACAAAGGCAGCTCACTTGCCAGCTCCCAGTCTTGACAGGAGTAACAAATGTAATTTCTACTTACATATAATGATCAATGTGGGAAAGCTTATGGTGCCTCAAAGGCATCATCTCTCTGGAATGCTTCATATGAGTCTTTGTGAAGGGACTGCACCTTGAAATGTCACCGTTTAGCCTTAAAGGAACTATATAGTAACCATGCCTCATGCCACCATTACACATAAACAAGAAAAACAGAAGTAATACTGCACAACAGGCTGGGTGAAAATGTGTCTTATTTCCACTAAGTCCCTAAAGCCAGCCCTCAGGAGTACAGATAAGACCTGAATCATAAAATAACACCTCTTTCATGGCAACCTGGAAAATTTCTGCCCTTAGGTCTTTTTTTTTTTTTGTCTTCCCCCTCCTCAGTTTCTGGGATGATTGGACACAAAGCAATGTGCAGAGTTGAAAGGAGAAAAAGAGGTGTATATATCAGGAAGCCTTTGAAGGATGAAAGTAATGAGGCTGTTTCTGCAGGTGATGGAAAGAGCAAAACTGGAAGAAGGAAGAAATGAGTAAGAGTTGCTGCCATCTCCTCTTTGACGTTTATTACTTCTGGAGCTGTCCAAGCTTTAAGCTGGCAACACTTTGACAACCTCTTCTCAGCCACCTTGGCAAATGTGGATTAAGACTGAATCCTTCTCATTCAGGCATGTAACATACACTTCATTTTGGGTGCCACCTTTCCACAGTGTACACAGGCAACAATCTACTTTTGCAGACCTCTGAGGAAGATCCTATCTGTCTGTGATCCCTAAGAAAGGTGAACGGGAACTCTTTGTGAAGACATGTATCTCCCGCCATTGCCATAAAAATAATGTTGGCACTTCTTGAGACTGTGAGTGCCAGAGGGTAGCTGAAAGGGAGGTATGCATTGGGCATCTACATCAAGCATGCTGAATTCTTCCCCATTGATGCAACCCAGGTTTCCAGATCTCCCACTAGATTTTCACCAAGTCCTTCTCTGCTCAGCTTTCTCCACTTCTGTTTGTTTGCCACTTTACCTTTCACCATTTTCGAACCAAAGACCATCTGACAGGCTCACAGCCAGCGGTTTAGCTGATGGAAACCCACTTATGTCCACTGATTTCCGAGAAATACCAGATGAAATCACCTGAAAGAACAACCTCAAAAGTTCAATTCATTTGGTCTGTTGAGTATTCCCTTGCTTCAGCTTTCCGATCTGCAAATAGTTTTAACTTCTGATTGTACAAGCTGAGACAATTTATTCCTGGCATTACTCCACTCACATCACCTTGTTAGCAGTATGCCTAACACCGCAGTAGGAGAGGGAAAGAAATATTTAAACACTGATGGGGAAAAGATTTGCAGCTAAGAGTTAGGTAGAAGCAAACAGATGCAGTAACCAGACTGTGAGCGAGCCATGCAAATATGCTGTCTGATGAACTGGAACTGCATCTGTAAAAGATGATATGTGGGAGTATATGTTGGAAGAGGGAGTAGTAAGCACCCTGACACCCTCATGTATAAGAGGAAATTGGACTCCTTGTCCTGTTAACTGCTAGAGCTTGTTGCTGCTGTCCTCTGACCTTATTCCTGTGAGATCCAAGAAGGTTTTTAAGGTAAGGAAGGATATTTTGAACCTGAGATGTTTTCAGATGCATTACAGTGAGAAAAAAATGAGTAACGTGATAGAAGTATTTACATGACATGGAGTGGCCCAAACTTGTTGTGTAGGTCTAAGAGAAATACATTACTTTGACAAAATAGAAAATGAAAGCAGGAATGATCCTTTCAGAAGAGACAGAATCAAGAAAAGAAATATTAGGAAAATGATAACACTCTGATTCAATGTCTTGGTCTTTCAGCTTCTACCTGGTCTGTTCAGGGACTCCTGTTATGGTCTGCACATCAGTCATCCTTCCAAAAGCCTAAAGTGAGAACTGCAGAGACTGAAAGCACTGGGTAAGGAATATCAAATATGTAGCATCCATAATCATATTGTGTATTGATGAACCATGGTGAAGCTGGAATAGAAATAAATTGCTGTCTCTGAACAATGTTTATGCCCGCTTTCCATCTTCATTATCTTTTTACAGGTTATACAAAAATAAATGCAGTAGAAGAAATCTCGTTCTCACTGAACTCAGACAAACCTCTAGCTGCCATTAAACTGAGTCAGGATTTCATCAAGATGTGTAGGCAAATGTGTGGAGAAATGCCTGTACAAGTCAAAAAGTAAGCTTACATGTTACAGTGCTGAGAGGAAGTCCTGAATCTACTGGAGACATATCACACCAAGAAGCTGCATTTAAGCTAGTTCAGTGATCAGATGGTTCATTTAATGGAACCACTTAAAAAATTTTATTTTCAAATGGGGAATAACTAAAGTAGCCTTTGGAAAACTGGGAAAACCACCTCAAGATATGTTGAAAGTCTGAGTTTATCAGAAAGAGAATGGCTGAGGAACTGGAGCACTGTGAAGGATGAAGAGAAAACCTTTCTCTTCTTGCCAAGGGATGCATCTTGTGTTTGAGTTCAGCTCAGGGTGTTCAGTATTTTACATAGCAGTCAGGCCTTTCCTAGACACAAAACAATCTTTTACTCTGCTTTACAGCTTAGAAGACTTACGTAAGACAAACTATGTTTTGCTTCCTATGTGGCTTCTGACTGTTTTCTCTGGGTGAGACTCTGGATCAACTTTTCAACATTTTCTTCCAGATCAGAGAAGGTAAAAGTACCCTTTTCCCACCCACCCCCACCCCCTCCCAGGAAAGCTGGGGTTCTCCCACAGTCATGTGCTGCCAGAAACAAATCTAGAACAGTGGTGACAGGGATGAGCCTAATACACATGCATTAACTCTTAAAAAACCCACACCTTTGCATGTGGCTGCTTTTTTTTCTCAAAACATCCCCAAAGTGGTAGATCCTGAAGTGAAACTTTTACTCAACATAAATATGATAAAAAACAGAGGAAGGTAGGATAGGTAGAAAGAGCTGATTTTAAACAAAGTCCTATCTTTTACCCATATCCTATTTCTCTCCCATCGAACTCAACTTTTCTCCTTCCGCATCTTTTAGCGCAACTTTTTTCCTTCATGTCTTCATCCTTTTGGCTTATATAACTCCCAGCTTCTAAAAAAATGCAACCTGGGAGTTCATTCTCATATGGCATTAGGGCCAGAGATGTTGCTCCATTTTACGGAATAATAACTGAGTTAGAAGAAGGTTTAACAGGCGAGTGACCAGATGCCTCTGTTGCAGCTCGTGCGAATTGTAACTAGCAGTTGTAACACTGGATGGGGTCAGGACCAGTCATTTCTCTGGTCTTACCAGTTAATTAAAACAATCATCATGTGAACTGATTTAATTAATTGACAGTCGTGTTCAAGCAGGATTGAGATTTGAGATGAAAAAGAAAAGAAGAGACTGTAAGAGTAGTATCTCTGTGGGAGGGTTCGGTGGAAGGGAACCAAAAATCTCTAGACCCAAATCACTGAGTGGGAAAGCGGTGAGAAGAAGGGAGCAGGACAGGCTGAGTGCTTCGGAAAGCGCTTAAAGAGGCTGTATGCACCGAGTAAAAAACTAACAACGAGAAACAACCCTGCTATTATACCGCATCCCGGAATGCAACTGTCACCAGACACTCTTGTTTGCCATTGCTTGCAACCCTCTACCTGGATTATTTTTCCACCTCGCACGATGCAACCCTCCCATTTTTACCACTTGGAGCCTTTCAGGCTGTGGCACTACGCGCAGCTTCTTCCCGGCGCTCTTCTGCCCTTGCAGAGGGACCGAGAGCTGCGGACACCAACGCATCGGCGGGGATGCCGCTCGGGGAAAGGGCAAGCGACGGCCGCCAGGGGGCGCTGCCGCCCCGCGCAGTTCCGCCGCCTGCCCGCGTAGCTCCGCGCAGCCCCGCGCCGATCCGCGCAGCCCTGCCG
>WUAM01000431.1:35865725-35880998 GCA_024336885.1 Actenoides hombroni
GGCCGCGGGAAGCCGCGGTGCGGGACTTTCTCCACGGAGCCGGCTTTAGACCACGGAGGCAGCGCTTTCTTAGGAAATGAAAGGTGAAAGAAAAATTCCCTACAAATTCTTCTATACGTTAATTAAATCGTTGATGACAGATAACTGATTTTTTATTTTTATTTTTTTTTTTCTTCCACAGGGTCTCCAGCGAGCTTTTCTGATTTTCTATTAAAAAAGAAAGCTTAAAAATACAGATCCTTTCTGGGAAGATCCCATGGCTATCCTTGAATGGCTCAGTTAGGATTCTGAGTCAATTCTATGATTCTGAAAAAAAAATAAAATTAGAAAGGAATTTTTTGTACAACAACTCATGCATATGTATTAAAAACTTCCTACTCAGCAGAACATCTTCAAATGAGTTGTGCCCTATTTATTATAGTGATCTCAAAAGTGTTTATTTTGAAGAGATATTAAATTAGAACTTGTTGTCACAGTGAATAACCATTTCTAATACATCCAGTGCAACTGCCAGCAAAGGGTTCAGCTGGTTGATAACTTACTCTATGTCAGCTTCTGTAGTAACACTACACAGCCTCTGCCTAAGGCGTTCCCTTCCCTAGTCCTTCCAAATTTAATCTATGCCTGAATCTAAAAGATCTCCTTTCAACATATGAGAAGAAGTTTGCTCAACCTGCCTCAGGAACATCACTGCCAAGACCTGCCTACTCCAACACAGTTTGCCATGTGCAGCAGGGAAAACTCTGTCCCCACGTTAATTTTTCATTTCCCTTATCTTTTCCTCAGCCCCTCATTTTCAGGTCCCAGATGGAAACAGATTCAAGGAATTTACTCTTCCACAGTTTTTTTTTGTACAGCTAATGAATTGGTTGACATTCCCAAGAATTTGTCTTCTGTTTTGTTATATCCTAACATATTTTTGGTACAGATTTCAACAATCTTCATCTTTTTTGGACAAAATTATGCCTTTCAGTGCTAGTACATTTCTTCTTAGAGGAAGACAGCAGACCTGCCTATGGCTCTTTGCAGCCAGCTTATAAATTACAGAGAGATTTTAAGACGGAATAATTGAGCTGGCTGAGGATTTCAAATCAAGGATCACACTCAGCATGTGTGATCCTTCCCTGTCAGAGAACCAAATGAAACATTCTCCAATAGGACAGGAAGCAGGGAGTTGCTTTTTTTATTGATTACTTACACATATGTTTTCTTCAGTGCCTTATGTAGTAAAAACAAGCTAATGATGACACAAAGTGCAGGCATATTCTTCACATGGTACTATTACATATCTAACTTTATTGACTACTTTTGCCATTGCCTGTATTGCAGACTGACAGCCAAATAATACTCTGTGATTCATATTGTGATTTCAGCATTCATTTAAGATAGGATGAATAGTGATCCAGTTTGGCTTATTTATATATTTCTAACATTTTTCAGACTTCCAAATCATATACCTGAGTACATAAGACTTGCTGTTCCTTCATCTATGAGTTGCTGTTGGCAAGGGATTGTGCACATTTATGAGCAGCCCACACCTGTTAGCTGGTGCAGGCTGCCTTGCTAAATATGAACTGACCCTGGCACCATCTTGCTCCTTAACTTAGAGGTTTGCTTTGAAATCATCTTTCTGAGTGTTCAGTCTATACTAATAACTCATGATTTTTATCTGGAAAAAAAAATAAAAATCTACTTAGCATGAACCAAATGCTGAAGGCTAAAGCAACCAAGACATTTAGCTCTATTTTATCTGTCCTGACTCTTCTGTTTTTTGTTTACCTGGGCTTGGGTGCGGAAGGACTGCAGGCTTGTATTCAAATCCTTATTTGCCTTTCATTTCACTAAGACAAATTTCCATCTATCTTCCCTGTGAGTCCTAGATAAAGGCACTGTTCAAATAGATGAACTGTTATTTTGCTTGTTATTATTAATTTTGACTGCTTTGCATGGGACTAGTTGAATGAATGGCAGCCCTTCCACTGGTCCCCCTGACTGTGATCCCATGGTGACTTCTTAGCTCAGGCTGGTGCTCGCAGGGAGCTCACCGTAATCTCTGCTGCTCTACCTACAGTTTGGGCCATTCCAGCCACTTGTGATCCAGTTTTAAAAGTATAATTGGCACCACTGAGGACACTCCTTTTTGGGAAGTGGCTGAAAAGTGGCTGAAAATGCAGTGAACCAAAGCTACCATGGCAACCTCCCTTTCTGAGGAAGAGCCTGCATGTGGCTGGTTCTTCTTCTGCTTCTTGCCCATATATTCTGTCCTCTCAAGGAAGCCTATTCATGGCTCTCACATCACCCAGACCTTTCCACCCCATTAAGTATGATGAACAATGGTATCCTGTGTTTTGTCAGAGGTCCTTCCCCTCTACTCAGCACTGGTAAGGACACACCTGGAGTCCTGTGTCCAGTTGTGGGCTCTTCAGTATAAGACACACGTGGACATACTGGATAAAGTCCAGCAAAGTGCCACAAAGATGAATAGGGGACAGAAGCATCTCTCATATGAGGAAAGACAGCGAGAGCTGGGACTGTTCAGCTGGCAGAAAAGAAGGCTCAGCAGGATCACATCAATGTTCATAAATACCTCCATGGAGGGTGCAAAGAAGATAGAGCCAGGCTCTTTTCAATGATGCTCAATGACAGGATCAGAGGCAATGGGAATAAATTTTTTCACTCTGTGGGTGATCAAGAACTGGCACAGGTCACCCAGAGAGGTGGTGGTCTTCACCCTCAGAGACATTAAAAAGCTACCTGGAAAGGGCAGCTGGCTCTAGGTGGCCCTGTTTGAGCAGGGAGGTTGGACCAGATGACCTTCAGAAGTCACTTTCCAAGCTTTCTGTGATTCTGTGAACAAAGGGACAGTTCTGTGGACAAAGAAGCACTGGTGTGATGCCACAACAGAGGTCCCCCACAAATCAGAAAGTGGCATTGGGCTGCCCTTATTCTTGACTGTTCTCTATAGGATGTTGCGCACAGGAAAGGCATGTTTGTGTCATTAAAAAGTTGGATAGACAACTCTGAAGCCAAGAAGTTTCATCTGATGGCATAAGTTTGCTTTAGCTCCTTCTTTTCTTTTAGACTGCTCTGTGTTTAAGTACTCCACTGTCATTACCTAACACACTCAAGCAGTTCTACGGACGTTAGTGGAATTACTAACCTCTTACAATCAAGGGCTACTTTATTTAAGGAGCTAAAGGTAAAAGTATGAGAGTCCTGGCACCTCATCAACAAAGAGAAATGAAAACAGACAATGGCAGATGATGAAATGATACTACTTGTCATCCTCGTATTCTAAAACTTCCCTTTTAAATTGAAACAGCGGTTTCCACAACTGACTATAGTATATTGTCCTTCCTTTCCTGGAAAAGGGGACGAGGAGGGAACACAGAAGGCCTGAACTGTGTATTGAGGAAGGATAGTCAGAAAGAAGGATAGTGGGAGAGGATGGTTTTGCCACAAACTATGAAAATATAAACATGAATCTGAGGTTTTTGATAAAAATGCTCACTGGTGCTTGATACCAAATTTGGTAAAAATGATCAAAAAATAAATACTAGTTGTTCCTATTTGTATCATTATGAGGTTAGGTTTAAAAAATAATTGCCATAAAAGCTGTTTTACAGATGTAAAATCCAACATACTCCTTAAAGAGCATGTTGTAACAATAAACCACTTTTCAAACCAGCCCTTTTATCTCACCCATTAGAAATCTTATCTAGACAATTAAGCCTAGACTACAAAGAAAGGAGTAAATAATGTCTTAACTTTTACAACAGTAACAGAGCTAAATACCCTAAGCTAGCTAGCTTTTTCTGTCTGTTTAGCCTGTTCATTTTTTTCAACAGTTTTTAAGGAGACATCTTAGAAAAATTAGGAAGCCATTCTATCCTTTGGATGAGAAATAGGCACACAACATTTATCCAGCTTTGTTATCTTTTTATTTCCCATGGAATATAGAGAAAAAAAAGAGTCTATCCTTCAAATGCGTCAGGAATTTTTAAGGTATTATCTGTGATGGAAGTGTTACAGATTCCTTAAGGCAGCATTTTGCATCACAGTTCAGTTTTAGAATCTTCTCAGTAGCATCTTTTTAAATATTTCTCTAGTAACATCATTAGGGTTAAGGCATATGGGAAATATGGTCTTCCTGCCCATTTGAGAACTGTTGCTCTTTGGTGGCTCTCAACTGATTTTTTGGTCCCTATTTTCCTTTTGAAAGTGTTTGATCATGGGGATTAAACAGTCCTGCTGTTTTCTGAACATTTTCATCCCTGCCTTTTGCAGTAAACATCTCCATGAATATTTCCAGAAAACCTAACTCAACTTGATGATCCAAACCAGCTTCTCAGCTAACAGAAAAGATCCCGAAATGTAGGAGAGTTTATGCCATGAAGTCTCAGGTCTTTTGAAAACTACATTTTCAGACACCTGCGAACAAGAAGTGCTCTGTGCTGTATTATTTTGGGGTCATTATAGCCAGGGATGCTGCAGAAGAAAATAATGCCCGCAGCTCTGCTCCACTGACAACCTGCCTCTGCTAAGCAGTCACTGCAGCATGCACCCACTCAGCACTGGGCAGAGTCATGGGGCTGACCCTGGCAGTCAGGCTGTGTTCTGGGCATCTTCCAGCTTCTCAGCAGCTTGAAATATGGTTAACCTGATGAATTTTCTGAAGAAAAGGTGGTAAAAGTGAATGGGGCAAAACCTCTAAAGAAGTAAAACTCCCACAGATCTAAGCTGCATTTACTTCCTTTGGAAAATAACCCTTTTCCTGCACAATCCTGTTGCCTTCAGGAATCTTCACTTCAGAAGAGAGACCTTACCTTCTGATCCATGAAACACATGGTGATGGATGACCATGAATACTAAAACCTGTTCTGCTGGACACAACTGTTTCCCCGAGTAAACAGACTATGTACTGGCCTTATCCAGCATTCACAGCTGGCTTGCACCCAGCTTTTTGCACATTTTGGGAAAGTGACTGTAGTCAGGATCAAACTTGATTCCCCCTGGGGTGCTCATTGATTTCACCTTGCTGCCAGTGGCAGGGCTTGGCGCCTGAACTTGCTCTGGAATGTTTGTCAGCTGGTTTGTTG
The DNA here is from genome assembly GCA_024336885.1 of Actenoides hombroni. Classification (NCBI taxonomy): domain Eukaryota; kingdom Metazoa; phylum Chordata; class Aves; order Coraciiformes; family Alcedinidae; genus Actenoides; species Actenoides hombroni. The sequence continues at coordinate 35,870,825 of WUAM01000431.1, forward strand.
GAGAGAAACTGATGTATTGCTGGGACATGGACAGATCCCGCAGATGGCTGGGTCCCAAGCATTTCTGGGGTTCTCCTTAAAAAGGAGAAGTGTGCTGGCCCAGCTCATATTTTCCTGGGTCTCTGTCACAGGAATGTAATGGACACTTTTGTATTCTGTGAGGGGGTTTTCAACAGTATTGTCCTATAGTTTTTGTGCAATCAGACATATTATAATCTAACTCAGAGCTCATTAGAGCCTGAGTTTGCAGTCCCTGCTCATGGAAAATGTCCTCTCATTTGCCAGCCACAGGGAGATCTCAGTCACAATCTCACAGCTTCGTTACTCTCAGGTTCCCTGAAACTGTGCGTAACTTCATAAGCAGCTCTTAGTGAGAAAGGGTGCAACAAAAACAAAGGAAGCAAGAGAGTTTGTTAATGGAAAATTTCCCCTGATGAGAAAGGTCACTGATAGTCTCTGTTCATCACAAAATTCTCCAGTTTGTAGAACATGAAACCACTATACACAAAGGCACAAAGTGATAGGACAAAGGGTAATGGCTTTAAAACAAACTAGTGTAGATTTAGGTCAGACACAAGCAAGAAATCCTTCACTACAAGGGTAGTGACATAGTTGAACAGGTTGCCCAGAGAAGCTGAGGATATCCCCTCCCTGGAAGGGTTCAGAGCCAGGCTGGATGGGGCTTTGAGCAACCTGATCCAGTGGAAGGTGTTCCCGTCTCTGTTCCCAGACCACATCCACCCTCCCACCTCACTCGCTACTGCAAGGATAGTTGTATGTTATATAATATTCTCTTTAACCAAAAGCTCTTGCTTGGGATGACTAGAAAAAGTTAAGAGGATGAGGAACTGGAATAGTCCTTTTAATGTATATAGCTGTGTTTACATATATATTGTATTGTATATGTTGTTTTTTTAAAGTTTTAGGGATTACATTTCTTGCTGCTGGGGAGCATTTATTTCCAGCAAATAACACAGGCAAGATACTTTTTTTCCTTCCTGCAACTTTTGCAGTTCTGAGACTATAATTTAAAGATAGACCTGTTGCCTTTTGTTTACGGATATTGTGGAGATTGTCCTCTTAGGTGTTATTACAACTTAACTTTTCTTTGCTGGTTAAGTGTTGCAGTTTCTGATGATTCTGGTTCATCATCTGGATACTGTCTGTCACCTGCACAATTTATTACTAGGTCTTATCTCTAGGAAAAAAAAAAAAATCTTAAAGGGAACATATGCATTTTTAAGCAATTACATAGAATTCATTAAATGCTTAACATATTTTACATCAAAATCACTTTTAAAGAGTGATCTCCTAGAGAGAGATGCATAGAGCTAGCAGTTCTCAGGATTTCTACTGTCAGCTATGCCTCTGATCCTTCAAATCCTAACTGGTTTGTATGTCAAAAGCATTTGCTTTCTTTCCTTAGAACAGCTAGCCTTACAAGAAGTAACACTGCCTCACTACACCTCGATTAAATAATATCTCAACAGAAAGAACACCAGTCCTCCTGGGATAATCACACCTTGGGGCTCTCACACCTTTTGCTCTCTCTCTGCAGAAGTCTCTCTTAGTCACACTGAAGTCTGTCTCTTGCAGGGGCCTTTGGGCACCATCACATCCCAGATGATAAAAAATTTTTATTTACTTTGTTCTGGAGCCTGCAAGACTAGCAAAGCTCAGTCAAGAAGAAAATACAGAAATCCCTCTTTGACAGGGTTTGCTCAATAGTAGTACTAAGCAGCCATGCAAAGCAGGAGATCATAAAAACCTAATTTTCATTTTTACTCCACCTTCTCTTCGAATAGCTCATGTAGACTTTCAACCATGAATGAATAGTATCTAACAATTGCTCTTTGAAGTAAATATTATTATCCCTGTATATGAAGCTGAAAATGGACCACAGATTGTTAAATAACTTTCCCAGGCATTCATCAGAACTGTATCAATCAGAAAAAACCACTCTTTTTGTTTCAGTCCTGGATTTTGAATCATCAAGATCATGTTTATTAGGAACAAACCATTTCTTCTAGATCTAGAGAAAAATAGTTACAGACATTTGAGATAGAAGCAAATGTTGTTTCTTTTTCTCTCCACACTTAAATGTTGGGATGATTTTCAATAGAGGAAATCAAGTTCTAAAATCGAAAACTTTTCACTCTAACAAAACAAAGGTACTTTCTAGATATTAATCTTATGCTGTCTTCTATTTAGATCATTGAACAACAACAACAACAAAGCCTGGTAAGATACAGATGCATCGTTATATTTCACTCTACCAAGGTATCTGATTCACAGATTATTTACCCAGGAAATTGCAGACAGATTGTTTAAAGTGATCAGGTCAAGCAAGCGTTAACACCAGGAAACACATTTACATGAGGAAAAAGAAAACAAAAAAATCAGTGTATTTAAATACTTTTTGCCTTGAGCTTGTAATGTATCATGTACAGTGAAAGCAAAAGCCAGGCTGGGCTGGGAAAGACAAGGGTGATGAGAGCATCCCCAGAAGAGAGAAGAAAGATGGGACAGAAAATAAAAGATGTGGGAGAAAATGAATGGATAGGAAGTCAAAGGAGAAAGAAAGGAACGATCTGAAGGGATGCAGTAAAAGACTGGGAAATGGAGAAGAAAGAGTCCAAGGAGCAGCATGAAGAGACCTTACCTGTTAAGTGAAACAGGCTTCCAGCACGGTGGCCATGGGGCAAGCCTGCTGCCATGGCTGGAGATGCCCTGCCGTCCCCCAGCACCCAGGGAGTGAAACCGATCCGTGCAGGTGGTTGCCTTAAGGGTGCACGTCACTGCCCACAGTGAAACCACTTCTTCAAAAGTGAGGGCCCAAGACCTGAGACTGAAGGAAATGGCTGTGGGATGGGAAGAAGAGGGCCTCTCTGGGGGTCGGGTAGTGTCTTCCTTCTGTTGGAGGATGCCTCTGCCAAGCCGAGCAGCTGCCTCCACTATGGCTGCTCAGTCCTTTTCTGGTTCTTTAGCCTCTCACTCACACTTCCACAAAAACATATTTTCTCAAGTAAATTTGGTACAGCTGACTTTTTGCTGTCTCACTTCAATTGTTATTTTTGAACCAGTTATAATTTCTGCTTTCATGCACCGGCAGTCTGCATAATTTCACTGAGTATCGATGAGGGGAAGAGCAAGTGGTGCTGCCAAGCTGAAGAGCTCAAAAAACAATCCAAACCAAATTTGCATGGCACCATGGGAATACCCTGCTGCATCTGTCCTTGCAGGCCAAGAGACATTTCCTGTGCTTGGTGAGCACTTGATCTGTGGTGACAGAGGACCTGCTGTGGTCACCTCCAAAAGCAGGGGGCTGCCACCTAGACAGGGAGCTGGTTTGCAATGTGGGGCTGTGTTTACTTGAGGGGAAACAGGGAACTAGCACTGTCCACAGGAAGGTTCAAACTGAGTTACAGCTGCTCTGAAGTCGTTTCACAGATGACTTGTCTACGTGATAAAAATAGAGACCTCCAGGCTCAACCTCAGATGCGAGTCTCTAGGGACATGGTCCATCTGCCCTCGGCCTGTCCCCTCTTGCTGTCTCCCTCAGAGAGTAACACTGCAGGATCTGCCTCCTCATTGTCTCCTGGTCACTGTTGTGTAAAGGGTCAAACAAGCTGGCCTGTGGCTCAAGTTGCTTGTTCCAGTGAGGCTCCCCAGTTTGTGCCAGGACAGGATGCTGCAGAGGGGCAGGCAGATCTCCCCAGCTTCCACAGCCATGCATTGTAGACCTCAGGCAGAAAGTGAATTCAGTTCTAACGGATAAACTGGATCATATCCCCCAGGATATACTGGGGAATTTTTATTAATCATTCAGCTGTTGTATTTTTACTTGCTAGAGACTAAGCATCTGTTCTGCAACTGCACAGAACCTGAATAAAAAGGATTCTTAAGCAAATAAATTCAGTGTCAGTAAGGTGTTCTCAGAAACCTGCCAGAGATGATATATAGATTTATTTTTTTTTTTATTAATACCTGGTAAATAGCTTATTTTGCATTAGGAAAGATTAAATAAAAACACAGATGGACTGGAACTAATAGGCATTTCATAGGTATAATAAGTCACAGAAAATGTACCAAAGGTAATTGCAGGGGCAATGGGGGAAATGGCATTGAGGCCAGCATTGTTGGCAAAGACAAGTGCATGATCTCTCACAAGCCTGCCTTAGAAAAACAGACTGAGACAATAGCATTGTATTCTGCTGCTGAAGACAAGTTTGTATGTGATGCAGTGCAAAAGAAGGAGTTGAAAAGATATGAAAACTAGGGAGGTACATATTTGCAAGGATGCAAAGAATGGGAAAGGAAGCGTAGCATTCCTCAGGCCTTAGAGAAATCCTTGCAAACAGGGAAATGTCATGCTGCAAACAAGCTTTTCTGGCTGGCAGGTTGCCTTTTTTTCCACAGCCATCACTGGTACACAGTTCCAGCATGAATGAGGTTGGAAGACACTTCTGGAGATCGCTTAATCCAGTTCCGTGCTCAAAGCATGATCACCTAGCACAGGTTGCCCCAGAGAATGTCCATTACCGCTTTAAGTATCTCCAAGGATGGAGACTCCACACCTTCAGGCAGTCTATTCAGTGCTCAACCACCCTTCACAATAAAAAAGTGTTTCCTGATGCTCAGAGGGAACCTCCTGTGTTTGTTTGTGCCCATTGCCTCTGGTCCTGTCACTGGGTACCACTGAAAGGAGTCTGGCTCCCCCATCAGATTTTTGTACACATTGAGAAGATATCCCCAAGCCTTCTCTAGGCTGAACCATCTGAGTCCTTTCTTCTCCTCCTCATATGTCAGATACCCTAGTCCCTTATCATCCTCAAGTCTCTTCACTGGACTCACTCCAGTAAGTCCATGTCTTTCTTGTACTTTCTTGTATCCCTTTCAAAACCACATACAGGTTTTACCCTCAGAAACTGGGGGTAGAGAGTTTGTGCTTCTGTTTTGAAACTACCTTCTACCCCACTTACTGCTCATGGGCGATTGGGTGGCATGGCAGTGAGCTGTCCAAACACATATATACTAGAAGATGCTTGTCCTTTGAGGCTTTTGATTTAAAATCAGCAAATGAGCAAAGTGCTTTGTTTTCTCTTGCACCTGATGCAGCTTCAGCACTGGAAGCTGCTGGGATTTTGTTGGAAGATATTTTGTGGTTTTGTGGATCAGAAAAGAAAAAACTAACATTAATTTTCTTACTAGTAAGTATGAGAATCTGTTGCTGATGATTCAGCTGATCTGGTATCAGAAGTCTTAATGTACATGTGATTTTTCAGCTTAAAAGCTCCTGTGAGACATAACATCTGCTAGGACAGTTTGCATCTGCTGGATGAGCCCAAAATAAATATATAAAATCTGACATATTGACTTATTCCTAAGGATGCTGAACTAGGGGTGGAGGGTGTGCAACAAATGTGTTATACACATACATATGACAGCAAAGCATTCTGAGTGAGCAGGGTTTTCAACCCCCCCCCACGGGAGATTGGCTTCAGTTACCAAGTATTTTATCCAAGTTATGTCACACCATGGTTGGCCTTCACTGCAACAGGCAGATAAAGCCAGCTCCAGTGGGAGTAGCCACATGGTAAGAAACTCTCTATCTAAACTATATGACTGAATTACCAGTATAGTGAAACTAGACTTACATTTTAGTTCTTGTACTAATATGAATGGTAGTTTAGGGCTAGACCTCCCACCACATCAGCATCAACTTCTGACTTGCTGCTTCCTGCAATCAAAACTTCACCAAGCTTGAATGAATATTTTTTTTTTTGCATGTGAATGGGAGTCTGGTTGGGAGCAAGATTTGATTTCTTCCAAATACTGTTAGTAGACAGCTGCCTAGTAAGGGACCCCCAGGTATTGCCACAGAAGGTTGGCCCACTCAATCCAATATCCTCACTACCATATTAGTCATTCTCAAAAACTTCAAAGGAAGATTAATAAAAAATAAATTTTGTGGAATAATCTAAAGAGTCACAATTTCCCTTAGACTTCAGACAGCAGGTGGTGCATTTCCTGAACTGTCAGGCTTTGTAACTCTTCCTTCAAAAAATAAATTGTCTAATATTAGTGAGAACTCTGATTATGCTTATATTTTTGTAAATTTTGCTAATTTTTTCTTAATGATATACTATAATGATAAAGTTTAAAGGTTAAATTCAGATGTGAAAAGCCTTTTTACAAGTATTTCCTTTGATCTGCTTTAATAATACTGAGTAAAGCCAGTTTTGTAAGTAGAGATAATATCTTTTAATAGACCAACTGGTGCTGTTGGAAAAAAAAGTGTTTAGGCATTACTTTTTCCAACTATTTGGTCGGTTTAACAGGATTCCTACCCACAAAACTTGTCTTGCCTATGCCTTAGAAAAAATAATCACAGCTACAATAACTCTATCCCTCAAAAAGCATTGTTATTCATTTGCATTATCTGATGCCAGCCTGCACTTCAGGATCCATTTCCACATCATTTACTAAACATGTTAGTTTTGGGTAGACACAAAGAGAAACTGTCACTCTCAATAGCAGACATGGCTTTCTCAGTACTGGTTCGAATGTTAGGGGAGAGCTATTTGGCACTTGTGACTCGATTTGACTGAAGAAAAGAGCTCTTGGCAGGGCTTTTCTTCCCAGGGATTTCCTTTTTTCTCCCTTCCCCTCCATCCCCCTCCCTTTATTTTTCATCTCATAATGTTTGGTCCTGCCTTTCTGTCAGAGCTCATAAAAACTCTGTCACTTGGCTATGGCTGCATGCATACATACAGGAGTATTTCCCCATTTCTGGGTCAAAAAGCACACCACAGTTATGACTTTACTACAAAGTGGGACAAGACCCAGGGGCATCTATCTGTTTCTCCTTTGTCTTGCTCCTTGGATCTCGTGTAAAGTAAACCTGGATATGTGCCCAGGAGAGGAACAGAAGCATATAGGTGCCAGCTTCAGTTAACAGGGGACCTCATTTTTAGAAAAAAAAAAAGATAACATCATCAATCATTACTCTGCAGGAATGCCCAGTAAATCTCCGTGCAATGCACAAGGCAGCAGAGCAAGTTCAAGCAGAAAGTGAATGGCTGGCAAGACTCCTCAGCGCTCTGGCTGACCAGCAGAAACCATCAATAAAAAAATAATTCTGGAGATGAACACATAGTTATGATTAATGAGAAAGTGTCAGGCTCCTGTATTGAGACTTCGTAGCTGCAGGTCAGCCTCCAAAGCAAGTCTATATATAGTTAACAGAACTTGAGAGACAGGAGAGGTGAGAGTTTGCCAGAGCCATCTTGAGTCTCTTCCCATGATTGTCTCTGCTCTGCTGGCCGAGAGAATGTAGAAAAGATTAGGGACACTTTCAAGCCAGTTTGATGCTCAGAGGCTCAGGTACAGCCCTTACACCGACTTCAGTGGGGGAGAACTCAAACACCCTTGGCACTGTACCACACATCTCACTGCTGTCTGGGCACTCTGGCAGGATCACATGCTACTGCCCAGTCCACTATCTCAGGTCTTCCCGCATCCAGGGGAGATGTTTTCAACCCAAGCTATAGCATGCAGACAGAAAAAATGTGGGTCATGTATACACAAGCCCATTTGTGTCCTTGTTCCTAACCTCACTGTGTATATGTAATATTAGACATATGCATGGATCAGCAAAAGAGCTGTGGGAAAGCAGATTCACAAGGTTGAAAGCACAGGTTATAGAATATACTTAGTGATGGGAGTGGCTACACAACTGAAGTCTTTCCTTGGAAGAATTAATTTCGTGTTCAACCAGTTTGCCCAGAAAAGGTATTACCCTATAAGTATCATGAAATCTCCTGTGAGATAACTTGATACCATTAAATCCAAAGTACTAAAGCTCTGGATAAAAGAGCTACAGAGCTTGGGAAAGTTATGGGTGAAAGCTGAGATTTTTTTTTTCTTCTCCCTTTATTAACATCTTTCTGTGACCCCTTCCAATGTCCTCACAGGCACATCGAACTTGTCCACGGAGCCTGGAATCACCTGGAATAAGGGGTGATAAATAGACTGCTGTTAAACAGACTTCAGCAGAAGGTAGTATCAGATTGCTCTTTTCCCTCACATCTGGCATTACCTCAACACATCTTCTACCTCCCATTCCCCTCCATGAACCCACGCACTCCAAAGGCCCCATCTGCCCGAGATCTCTGCCCTGTGCTGCCATCTTCCCAGGATAAAGGGAGAGAAAACAGTGCACTTCCAGCCTTTCTCTTTCCCCACTGCAGCAGCTGAGCGTCACCCGTGGGCACTTGTGTGCGGCTGCAACAGCTCACAGTGCAAGGAAGCCGCTGGTTTCACTCCTCAGAAGCATAACACTCAGGGGGCTAAGTTGTACACAGCTAAGTAGTGCTGTAGGCATTTCAGCTAAAGCAGCTGGGACCACCACTGATCCATGTACTAAAGCAAACGAACTTCGGTTATCTGAGAAGGTACCAGTTGGGACTGAAACGTTTCCCATGGCTGAGACGCTTATGAGGACTCTTCCCGATGGAATCTGCTGCAGCTTGTTTGAGCTCCTACCCAGAGATTTTCATAGAGAAACCAACAGGGTCCTTCCACCCTTTTGTCTACTTTTCTAAACTTGCAGGAATGCAGAAACTGTAAGCCCTTTGCCATACAGCTGAAAGGAAGCAAAAGGATGAAAATTGTTGGGGAATAACAGAGAGATGATACCCTCACCTTGGTTTTTTGGAGAACAGGAGCTCTACCTCTTGTAGCCTTGCCCTTCTCTAGTTTTCTGTCCAATCTTTTTTTTTTTTTTTTTTTCAGCACAACCACCCTTTTTTCCTCAGCTGGTTCATAAGCTTGAAGAAGCCACTTCTACAAAACTACAAAACTGGTGATCTTGAAATTTCAATTTAAGGCACGCTTACTTCTTGTAGTCTAATTCGAAGTCCTCATCCAGGAGGAAAGACTTTGGTTTCTTTAAATGTGACATTTAAAAGCTCACTCATTATTTTTTAAAATTTCTTTTTGCAGAAGCTGTCAAATCATCTTGGAGGCAGGCCCTGATTTTCTTTTTGTTTTTAGTGAGAGAAGACTAAAATAGAGAAAAAGCAATCTTAATTAGACAGTAAATGTTTTTCTTACCAAAATAATGTCAAGTGTGCTTTAACATATGATGTTTTTTTCCATTATATATATCATTTCAGCGACTGCACCACAAGCTATGCCAACAATTTGAGGAAAAAAAAAAAAAAAATCTCGAGTAGCTTTGCAAGTGAGTCACTGAAAATTCAAACTAGATCCTCCACGCTCAGGGGAAACCACTTCAAACGTCCCCTTAAAAACAGCCAGTCAGCCGATTCGACTCCCGGAGAGGGAGAATCCCTCCGGCTGCATCCCCATTACGCCAGCAGGCAGGGAAAAGCGAACGGGCTGCCGCGTGTTTTTCAGCAAGAGAGACGCGCATGACATTTTTTTTTTTAGAGGCATTATCGATGGAGACCCCACGGGGCCAGTCGGGACCGTAACCTCCAGCCCGCGAGCGGGAAGAGCCGAGAGCACCAGCCCGGCAGGCAGCCGGAGAGCCGAGCGGGAGGCCAGGGCTCACCTGCACCTGCCGCTCGCCGCTTTGAAACGGGCGCTAACGCCCCTGCGGGCCGCGGCCGCTCCAACGGCTGGCGGCCGCCGCGCCGGACGGTAAACGCCCGCCCGCCCGCGCGAACCCAGACGAGCCGGTTGGACGGACGGCTTTTTCCGCGCCCTCGCTCCGCCGGACACCGCGCTTGGCTGCCTGAGGCTTTCCCGACTTCCGCCCGCCGCTATTCTGATCGCTCCCGCCCGCGGCAGCCAGCAACCCGACCTCGGCCTCAGACTCTCTCCCGGGCCCGTCCGCCGGTCCCGGGCACGGCGGCGCTACCCAGCATGCCCCGCGCCGGCGCAGGCGCGCCCGTGCGGCCGCTCAGGAAGAGGAAAATGGCATAAACAACCCCGAGCGCCGGGACCACTGAGGAGGCGCCGCCGCCCCCGCCGCGGGCTGCGCGGCCCCTTTAAGAGGCGCGGAGTCGCCCCCTCCACCCCCTTCCGGAGCCGGAGCCCGGGGTGACGGCGGTTCCCGCGCCCCTTCCCCCTCCCCGCCCCGTCCCTCCCGCCCTCCTTCCCCATGGTGCCGACCCCGGCGGCGGGGCGGTTGCCATGAACAGCA
>WUAM01000431.1:35881619-35923202 GCA_024336885.1 Actenoides hombroni
GGGACGGGGGTTGCCGGCTGCCTTGAGGCACGTTAGAAGGGCCCCGGCCGGTGCTGATGGGAAGGAACGGGCAGGTGTGTGTGGGAAGGGGCTCCCCTCAGCTGGCTCTGGGGGGCACCCGGGCAGTTGCCCATCGGTTACTTCAGTGCTAGGCTCGGTGCTGGACCTCCCTGCCCAAAGTCAGGCTGGGAGGAGAATGGTAGCAGGGAGGCAGAGGGGCTCTGCCAAAAAAAACTATGCTGAGCTTCAGCTCTCGGAAGTTTTAAATGTTCCAGCTGAAATATTGCATTAAAAAACAATAGAAAATAATTTGATAAATAACTGTATGTGTATCTATATTATCCGCTCCTGTGAACGGAAAGTGCTTCTAAATTTTTTCCAAGGCTGCTTCAGCCTTCATATGCAGCCCCCTCTCAGATGGTGAGAGTTCATATTGCCTGTATGCCGTGCAGAGCGGCATTGCTGTTACTGATTGGTTATCATCTTCCTGATGAGCAGTCCAAGAGTTAGATGGTGCTGCAATAAACTGGTTTTAATAGAAATTCATTTTGTAGGTAAAGCAGCACTTGGCAGCTAGGAAAAGATGCTCCTTTTGAAAAAGTCATGCCCCTCTAAATGAGTATATTAAGCTTGGTTGCGTTATTGATTTCTGTCATAAACCTGGCATTTGTTTACATTAAGTAACTCAACCACTAAATAGTCACAACCATATTTTTTTCTGAAATTAAGACGCAACCATGCTGAACATCCCGTATGTAGGTTTTTAGTGCTTGATATATGTTTCAGGAACCTGCAGCTGCTATTTTACCATGTGTGGTGAGCTTGTGCCGCTGAGCAGTATTATCTCTCTAGCTGGTAGCTTGTCAGTGTTTTACATTAACACAGCACTGTCACATCTACGCTTTCAGGAGCAGGCTATAACATAAAATTGCTTAATGCTTTCTATTGAAAGACACTATTTTCAGACTTTGATTATTTTGTCAAACCTCAGTTGTTCAAGCCAAAGCCTTTCTTGCCCTTTTTTTACAGCAACGATAGGTTGATCTTTAATATTTATTATTATTTTTCTTTTGGATGGAGTTAGGCACAGAATACACTTTTTCTCTATGCCAAAGGAGGTAGCTAAAGTCTGTTAAACTACGGGATTCAGGCTTGGGAGAGGGTGCATAGTTTGACTTGGGGGTAAAAGCTCCTATATGAAGGCTGTTCTTGTAAGAAAGAGTTCTGAAATTTGCCCAAGCCATAAATCTAAGGAAGGAAACTTCAGAATTTGTGTGTGCTCAGTGGTTGATACTGCTGAGCAGTTAAATTGTTGAAAAACTTGCTTCTGTTGAGTATGTCAGAGGTTTAAAGCTACGTAGAGCTCTCTGCAGTTGCACCCATTGTGAAGTGTGAGGGCACCGAGGTTGGACAAACCCACTCTGGTGTTATCAGTGATCACCTGCTAGGAAAGCCACCTCTTGTGAAGTTATAGGAGGCAAACTCTTAGACTAGTAGATGATGATCTTACGGGCAGGAGACTAACTAGGAATAAAGAGTATGGAAAATGAGAGAAATTAAAATTGAAGACCCAGGCAGTGCACCCAGTCTCAGTTCTAAACGGCTTTGTTTTGATATACACTTGTGAAATAAATAAGGAAGGTTATTCAAAAGCTGGAGTTGATCTATTTAGGTACTGACAAGCTAATATCTAAAATCCTTACCTTGCTGATGACCTTTAGCGTTAACAATATAATTTCCCAATGGATGCAATGGAAGTTTTATTCCTATGCATGTAGGAAGTAATACGCAAAGGTGTATTAAAGAATAAAGTTTTGAGGTTAAGAACGTGAAATTGGGAATTGCCAAAGTTCACTTGCCTGTAAAGTCTTGCTGACTTGTCTTCCCTAATTCAAAAGTATTTGTTAGTGTTCAGTTACGTGGATGCCACCTTCCTCACTGGACCCAGTTTCATTCAGTGCACAGAGCAGATAATGCTCATTGACTAATTAACTGTGTAGTCCTATTTATTGTTAAAAGTGGGTCAGTGCCTCGTTCTAACATGTGTGTTACTCTAATCCTGCTTTGAGTACAGGATTATTAATTTACTTACAGGTTTTTCTGTGGTAATCACAAGGCCTCCCCAAATACCGATTTATTTTCACAACATAGGTGGTAGGAACATTGAGTGATAAGGAGAAGATGAACACTAAGATGAACAGTGAAGATACAAGAAGTACTCCAGTGCAGAAGTATTTCAATCTGAGGGTATGAAGTAGAATGAGCAGATGATATCCTCAGTGCTAACCAGGAGAAGCTTTTTTGCACAACGTGTGGTTAAGCTCTTCTGTGTCATAGATGCTTTGGATACTAACATCTGACAGTGCTTCCAAAAGTGATCAGATATTCTTGGAAGAAAACTCTGCTTGAGATTATTAAATGTGAAAAAATAATCTCTGAATCAGACTCCCCTTCCCCTACTTAAGGCTGAGAGCCTGCTGGGAAATCTTGTTTTATCCTTGCCTCACGCTTTTGCTTTTGTCCACATATCTCTGACACTGGACAGCAGAGGATGAGGTAGTAGGCTAAATGTGGCTTTGGCCTAACTGCTTTTTTTTTTTTTTAAGCTGGGAAATGAGACTGACCGTGCTGATGAGCTCTACCCCCTCTCAGAAGCTAGCACAGCTGCCCCCTACCCCCAAACTACTTGACATTTGGAACGCATGTGTTCAAAGCACTGTTCCTGCTTCTTCCCCTGGAGCTGTGAGTGCTCTGCTGTCTGCGTGGTTCACCTTCCATATGTCAGGTGGCCAGTTGTCTACAGAGTAGAAAACACTGATATTACCTGCCTAAAGTTTGATTAAAAAAAAAAATAAAAAATATCCTTTTCACATAGAACATCAGTGACAAATTAAAGGGGGAAGGAAAAAAATAGAGAAAAGCTTTCTTTGGTTTTGTTAGCTGCCAAAATTTGCACACTTTTCTAATAGGTGTGTGCCCCATAGGTCAGTCCAGTGAACAGCAGTGGGAGCAGTACCAAATCTGAGAAGGCTGTAGAAGGAGCAGAGGTGGAAAATGACTTGCTTGGCATTTAGGGGACAAGATAGGATTGAGTAGTAGGGTTTTAAGGAATAGCTGAGGGAAGGATGGGTAGGGAGCATAACAACATGAAATTTTTTACCTCCAGTATCTGCTCTCTGGCACTTTCCCACTTCAGCCTGCTCTGCTGCACACTGCTGGCTTGTCCCCAGGGCACTGTCCCTTCTTCATGCTGCGTGAGGGAGGGTCTGGAGAAAAATGTCATCATGTTGTTAAAATGCATCATGTCTGTACATAAGTTGGGCAAGTTAAAGTTGCACAGAGATCTGCAATTTTATTTGTTAGCTTTCAGGTAGTTTAACAGGTATGTTAAACTTGTATGTAGATCTTGTATTATATTGTATATTAATAGATAACAGCTGAGGTATGGCTCTAAACATTTGCTAACTTCCACCCTGCTTTTTTTGCCCATAAAGTACACGATAGATAGCACTCACTCTTTCATCTTGTCTTTGATTCCTATAAATGTGACCAAAACACAGAGGTGCTGAGCTGGGAGCTCCAGGTGCGCTCTGGACCCAGCGGTGACAGCAGCATCAGTGGGTGGGTGCTGCTGTCCTTGGAGCTGCTGGTGGAGGAGCTGGCCACGGCAGCAGTGCTGCTGCTGCGAGAGATTAGCTCACCTCTCCTCGTGAGATGTTTTCATCTGGTTCTCTACCTGAAAGCCTTTCTCAAAGTCCTATTAAGAAATCTATAGTCGAAATATAGGCCCATGTTTCTGTAAAGGTGTCCACGATAATTGCCTGAGTGGCCTCACTCTGTGTTTCTCCACAGCTGCTGAGAAAGCCTGTCTGTGAAGAGGCTTTGTTGCCAGGCTGTGAGAGGGTGGAAAGGGGCATCGAGACTTCAGTTGCTTTGGGTTAGACTAATAAAAGCATTATGGCTCTTCTCACAGCCTGCCACCTGCGTGCAGCTGGTCATAGCAGTAGTGGGTAGTGGCCACCACTGTGGCAACTCTGTGTGCAGTCATTTGGTGGTTAGCTTAGTGAGCATTACAGTTTAGGTTTTGTGAAATCTGTAAATACACAAGGCTTGGAGTGGAAAGACCTATACATTTGTATATTTTCTGCTTTTTAAAAGGTATTTAAGTCTTTACTAGTCCATTCCTTTTTTAAACAAAATGAAGCAGCGGATAGAGAAACTGGAAAGATAAGCTATTCAGCAAAGCAAATACTAAAGGTAATCTGTTGGATTACACTTCTTAATACAATGAAACAATGGTCAGGATTATTCTAAGTATGGATTTTTCTTATCTATGGTAGCATTTCAGTATTTACAGCTTGAAGTATTTGGAAACATACAGTTGTCTCAAGCTTTCAAATATTATTTATGTATTATACATAAATATTTTAAATAAAGCTTATTTGTAGTATGTAACATACTGGTTACTTTCCCTTGGGTTTGTTGTTTCTTCACTTTTATACAGAAAATAGGTGTTATAGTAAAAGCGCACATCTGAGAATTCTTTCTCCAAACCTCTTTGTCCTTCTTGCAAGTGATGCTGTATTAGTTGTTATATGCCTCAGTTTTCTTTTTAGAGGGACGCTTCCCCTTTTAATTTTCCTGTTGCCGTTTCCAGGAGTTGATAGATGGTACAATTTTCATCTTGTTTTGCTCTGAATATTTTTAAGAAATGGGGAGACAATTCTGAGAATTGAAGGGACATTTGGAGATGGTTAGAGACAATTGAGAACTGAAGAGTAAAACCAGCAACTCGTTAAGAGATGCGTGGGACAAAATGAAAATTACTGATATCACTTAATTGCTTTTTGTCTCCTATGTCAACTCCAGAAATCTGGAAATTACAGACTTGGATTTTCTTTTTGCTTTGACATGCTTCATGGGGAAATGAAATGAGGAGGAAAATTATTGTGGGGAGCTAAGGAAAAAGAAAAGAGGGGAAGAAAAATTTTTTAATCTGCAAAGTTATATGGAATTCTGAGGGGCAGCTTTAGCATATGAAACTTAAAAAAACCCCCAAACCACTATTAATTTGTTTTGAAACTGACTTTAGCTGTTTATATACTTTGTAGATTTCCATATTGTATGGGAAATTGTTCCTAGTCCAAATATTCCACAGAAATTACAGATACCCGAGGTGTGTTTGTAATTATTTGTTTCTGGTAGTACCCAGCCTGCATTGGGTATTGAAGAATGTGAAGAAAGCACTGTTACTGTTGTGATGATTTTTTTTTTTCTGCTTCAAAGGCAAAGATGAAAAGGAGTGTGTGTGTGTGGGGGGGATAGTTACATTATGTGAGCAAACTTGATATACTATATCTTAATAATTTGGAGTTTTGATAATGTTTTTTCAAGATACAGAGCACCCCCCATTTAGTTTCTATCTAGCAGGTATTAGATAACTGATTTTTTGTAGGTATCACTGTAGGAGTGGGCCTTCAGGAAGGATTTGAATGCCCAGAAAATAGTGACCTTGGGGACCAGCTCAGAAAGAGTTCCATGTGTAAGGAACCACCTAGAAGCAAATTTAGACTGCTGCGTGAAAAATGGACAAATGGTAAGTGAGGGTGAGATGATAAACACAGGCAGAAGCACTTCTGTAGAACCTCAAAAGCAGAAAAATTAATCTTGGTTGTGAGGCAGTTGGTGAAAAGGGGGTCAGTGGAGGGATTTAGATAGTAAGCTGATGTGGTTGATGTTTTCCTGATCTGTTGCTTTCTAGTAAAGATGTAACGTATTACATCACCAGAAAAATTACCTGGTGAATCACTGTGTATTGGAGATGAGTTGGACTAGATCACGCTCCATATGTGTGTGCGCATCTGTGCTCATTCCATGAGTCTTTCAGGAGTTAAAGTTCTGATTGTGCCGTTGTTTTGTTTGATCTTCAAAGATATTTTGTGCTTAGAGCCTATTTTATTTTTTAGTTTACTTCCTAACAGCCTTTTACCCCTGACATTTTTTTTTATTTACTTCATTTGAGAATAGACATCTAGAAACAAAGTACAGATCTACAAAAACGAGAGTAGAGACAGGCACTGTACAAGTTGTTGTCAGGCTGGTCATGCGATACGCAATGCCTGTACTCTGTGGGTAGACTCTCTCAACTTCAGTTGGTCTAATGCTGATGTAATTGGCAGGAAGACCTTTCTTTTCTTGTATGTTTTCTCTCACTGCTGTGAAAAATGTCCTAATGTTCTGTCCAGGTTATCTGCACACACTTCATACAACTACTTATGTTGAAAAAAATTGAGTTTTGCGTACAGGAAGACTATTAAAGCCAAAAGCTTAAACATGTACTTTGAAAAATTTGCAGTTTACTGAATAATTTGATGCAATATATTAGGAATTGTGAAAGCTTTTGGAGGGAGTTAGCTCTGAAAGCTGTAATACTAAGTGATTACATTACAGTGAATTGCTGTTTCTGATAACAGAGTAGTTCTGATGACTCTCTTGAAAAGCTATCAGTTATAATTTGTCTTATCATCGTGCTTTGGGTCTTGGTCCATGATGAGGAGTCCTGCAGCTCTAGACTCTGTACTGAGATTTTTACACAGCAGAAGGATGGCAACTATCCTTTTTTTCAGTCTTTATCAGATGCTTCTATGGTATGTGAGATAAAGTATAAAAAAAAAAAGAGGCAGCCCAGTCACTTAATATTATTGTAAAGATTGCTGTTTTCCTTTGCTTGCCTATGAATATCTCATCGCCTAGTGGGAGTGTTTGTAAATAAGGCAGCATTTCCCAAACTGTTTTGCTTCCTGTCTGCCTTTCAGCCAGCTTGGTTCCTTTCTGCTGTCTGCCCTCCAACTGCACTCTCTGTCACAGCATCCTAACCCAGGCGTGTGCTTTTACTTTTGACTCTCATGCCTGGGGGTGTCGTTCACTTTCTTTGTCATCTCTATTTCAATGATTCTTAGTCTGTGTGTCAAAAACAATGCATTAAGTGAGAGAAGCATAAAACCACCGGAGAATCCACTTTCCCTGGCAAGCGGCAGCAGTAGTGGCACTGTAGAAAAAGCAACGATGAGATGCACATACTAATATGTATAGTGCTTGTGAACTGCTACAAGTGAGGCTAGAACCTCAAGCACATGATTATTTCCTGATACAAACATGTCAGTACAAAACAAAGTAGGACAAACATAAGCTCGTCTGATACCCTGGTGCTTCTAGGAGACTTTAAGGCTAAAAGTCTTAAATGACTTGCCATACGTAGGCTTTGTATAAAAGTTTTATTGTTCTTGTCTCAGGGTAGCTATCTCTGTGTGAAATTCCACTGGAGATACGCTCCTGTAGTTTTTACTGCTTTATATCTACCTGAGATAACACCTTGTCCTTTTTATGCACATGTATTCAATGAGCCTATAATTTGCTTTACCACACTGTTGAGGTGAAAAGTGCCTGCACTGTAGCAGAGCTAGGGGTTTAAATCAAGATTACCTCTTTATATAAACTTTTTCCTAGCATAAAGAATAATTGCAGTAGAGTTTACTCAGCAGTGGCAGGAGCAAACTGAATTTTTTTAATCCGTGTTTTATTACCTCACCAGAAATCTTTTAAGTTGTTGTTTTGAAAAACACGTCTAAAAAAATCTCATGTGATCTTATGTTAGCCAATTCATTTTTGGGGCAATATATTGCATTACTGTAAAGGATCCTTTTTTTTATATTAAGAACATTTTCTGAGATGATCAGTGCAGATAGTATGGTGATAAAAGGAGCAGTGCAGGATATTATGGTATTTGTTTACTGGCTAGTAAAATGTTAGAATGAAAATATCAGAAATGTCCTCTTTTCAGGTACTGTTAGTGTTCAGCTTGTGCTAGTATTAGACAAGACAAGCATTTAACTAAACTCAAACAAAACCTACTGGTTCTGTTGAATCACATCTGTTGAGCTCATCACAGTACTACCCAAGCGCTTAAGCTGTGACGAGATCCTTTGTTCCTGAAAAATGTCTTTTAATAAGTAAGGCAAAAATAACTGGTTTCATTTATTTATTTATTTACCCCTCTTTGGTGCCTGCTTCTGCTGGGAAGCCTACTTTTCTGCTAAAATTCTGTGGGAGAAGAATTATATAAGGAGATATTTATTTTTAATTGCCGTTGTCACATTAAGCTGCAGTGTTACTCACTCAGCAAGCAGAAAATCATTAGATAATGTGTGCATACGAAGTAGAAAACATCATCTGAATTTCTCAAGATGTTTCATTTAATTTCTTTCTGGAATTGCCAGGATGTCACTTCTGGCTTTAATATTGATGGAATTTAGAAATTTCTTCTTGTTTTCACATACGTGCTTACATAACATGTTAACATTTTTTTTTTCCCCCTGCTGGATTCCTTGTTGCTCCCTCACACATCCATCTTTTATTCCCAGACCTGCCTAGTCAATCTTTCTGCTTTTGTAAGAAGTTGTTGCTTCTCACTGAGGAAGAGTTTATTGAAAATGTAAACTTCAATGCAAGGGTAGTATAGCTGCAAAATTGAAAGGCACGTTCTGTTGACAAAAACAGCGAATTCAGGACTTCCCTAAAATTATTGTCTAAACTTACCTGAAGTTATAATCAATTCTTTAAAAGACAGAAGACCTAAACCTCAGTAGAACTCTTCTGGTTGTCACTCTAATAGCAGTACGTGCAGAATACTTTAAAGTGTGTGCTTGCAAGTGTTATGTAAGAAAGATCTGGACAGACAAATCGAATACAGGGTCTGATGTAAATTAAAAAACACATAAGAATAAAAACTTTATAAGGACTAAGTTATTTTGCCTTTGGACTTCTCTCTCTTTTTTTTTTTTGTTTCATGCTGTGTGTGGTTTTTGTTTTGTTTTATTTTTTGATACCACACTGCTCATGTGGTGAAGTGTGCCCACCTCTGAAGACCTCTTATGGCTTGCTTATGATAAATGACTTTTCTTTTTTCATGTTCTGAACTGCTGTGGTCCTCCAGAAGCAAGTGAGACTTTATGATTTGCCACATGTTTGGCAGAAGGAGAATGAAAGCCGTCTACTTCTCATGGAGAAGGCCAGATGCCAAATACAGTAAAACTACCTTGACTGTTTAGGTATTTGCAGAGCTTTCATCACTGTAATAGTTGAATGTCCCTTCTTTGAACATAAATGCGGTGTATAATGAACATTCTTTCCTGGTTCTAGAGGAGATGCAGGAATTACTTTTTTCTTTTATACCTGTGTAAGCTGCATCTTTTCTCTGCTAGTCTTCGTTTTCTTGCTTGTTACCATAGGGAAGTTAAAGGAAACCAGTGCTGAGTTTTCTCTTGAAAGCAGTAGTTGTACTTACCACTTCTAGAGCATTCTATTCTGAATTTGAGGTACTGCCAGGAAAGCTTATCTCATGGTATATTTTTTTTGTTCTTGTGGAATATGTTTTCTTGTGTTCTGGGTCCCTTAGGCCCCTAGACCATTTGGAACAGAACAGTAGAAAACCTCATAGTTCAAAGATATCTTGAAATTGCCATGGTGCCAGTAGAATTGAGTGGTACAAAGGTGAATCAACACTGGAGCACAGCAGTTTGTAGTGATGGCACAAGGAGGCTGATCGGTATGGCCAAACTATTGCACTTCACTAGAGAGATGGTCTTCATACGGCTAGATAAAAGAAAATGTTCTGGAGTAGCTTTTGCTATCTGAAGTGCCCTGTTAGATATTGTTGTGCCAAGAGAGAGCCTAAATTGTAGCTTTGAACAGCTTTAAGTGGTTTGGATTGGCTAGCCTAGCAACTACTAGCAGTGGAAAGGCAGCAGTGTTTGAGCAGTGTGAAAGATCAACTCCATGATCCCAGCAGTGTCCTCAGCTTCACTCGGCTCTGGGGTTGCTGCCTGAAGCCTGCTCTTCCTTGCAGCCTGGGTTGCCTGATGCTGAGGATGCTTCACCCAGATTAGGAGCAGAGCACCTGGTGCTATATCTGTGCCCTGGCAAGGCTACCTGCATCAGCTCCAGAGCTTTGTTGGGCTAACTGCAGCTGTACCACCCATCTTGAGTTACTGAAGGTCAGTTCTGGGGTCTCTTCACGCAGAAGGTGCTCTTTGCATGCTTTGCTGCTGAATGTGGTGAAACTTGAAAGCTTTCACTTGACCCTTTCCATTTTTAAGGATTTTGTGCATTAACTGTATCTGTCCAACAGAGAAATGAAGGTATGTGGGATCTCACATTGACTCTAGCATAGTGAGGAGCAGCAGGAGAGGCAGAAAGAATCATCTCTGCCTTAATTCTTCAGCAGAGACTGAAGGATTTGTAAAGCTGATGGTGTAATCTGAGAGAGTTGCTTACTAGTTTGTTAAAAAATTGATAGAATCTGGAGTTCCTGACAGAAGTATAAGATGAAATAGCAGATATATTGCTTAAAATTATATAGTGTACCTTGAAATGACAGCTGTTCCTGGAAATGAAACATTTTTTCTTGGGTCTTTTACAGTCAAGATGTAGCACAAAAACCGTAGCACTTTTTCTATAATGGCTAAAAAGCAGGCAGAGAAATCTATATTGGAAATGCGTTTTTACAATAAAAACTACAGTGTGGACCCTGAATAATTTATGGGCAAAGTAGACTGAAACTACTAATAATTAAACATGACTTTGCTGCCTTTTAGTTTTCTTGTATGAATGAGTCCTAGTATTTTTCATTATGCCAGAAACGATGGTGTTAAAATGCTGACCTTCACGGTGTGAGTCAGGGACTGACTGTAGCAGGTAGGATGAGACAATAGTTGGCAGTACTGCAGACAATAATATTTTCCCCAATACGGTAGTTCAAACATAATGTACTTTTCCTAGGATTTTGAATGGAAATTTCCCAAATGAAAGCAAAAGAGGGACAGATGTTTAAAAAGACAAATCCAAAAAGCTTTGGGTTTTTTTAGGGATGTAGCAAGAGGACTTCTGAGGTTTCTGTGCAGTTGCTCCTTTGAAATTTTGAAGGAGGATCTAGAGCGTGATTAGTGAAGGGAGGGCTTTCCTGTTTTCTTAGTTAACTTTTAAAAGTTAAAAAAAAAAAAAAAATCATGTTGCAATTCATTATTAATTAGCATCTTTAAAGCTCCTTAGGTGCATCTCTTAAAGTTGCAGAGTATACAAATAGTGTTCTAGACTGGGCAGTAATACTCTTAAGAATCTTTTTCTCCTGCAAAGCTGGTATGTGTTGCCACTGAGGTATTCAGTTTATTTGATCTCTTACATTTAGCTCTTTGAGGTGCTGTTGGTACTGCCCCTAGTTGAGTAGTAGTTCATACAGCTCCAGCCTCTGGGAGTGCAGCTGGTCAGTGTTTCCATCTGTCTGTAGTATGGGTGCTTCTAGTCATCCTCTTCTTCCAGCCCTTCCTATGATTTCATCTGGCCGTACTATTGCTGTTTCCTGTGCCTGCAACATGGAAGTGGCTCACCAGGTTCCGTAGTCCCTCTTTTGGAGGGAAAATTCCCATTCTGATGAAATCTGAGGGTTTATAATCGGCATTCCTTTAGCTCTGAGACAAAGTTGCATTTTATTTCCTTTGAGGATTAGGATCAGGAAGTTGTTTCCGGATGTCACCGGCTGGCTGCGAGTCCTCCCCGAAGTTCAAGTCGGATAGTTTGGTACAGGATGTTCTTCTGAGTTGGATGTGTGCCTTCCTACCTTGGAGCTACCAATTACTCATGCCTGTTGGCTTGCAGTGGCCTGGCCATACTGATTAGTGTCTTTATAATTTGCTGTGGGTGTTTTTGCAGAAGCTAAATTTGATCTGCAGCTTGTATACTGTTGTGAATGTTTTGTTTTGGTTTGGTTATTGAAGTAATACCTGCTTGAGTGTTTTGTGTTAATTATGACTGCTTTCTGTTGTTCTCTAGTCCCATAGTATTGAATTCATTTATTTGTGGTTAAAGTTCTGTACTTGTATGTCAAGGCCTCCCTTTCTAGATAGGGGATTAATTTCTTGTTACATCCTTCACACTTGCTTTCAGTCTAAAAGATTATCATTTTTTTTGGCCACATTTTGTAAAATCACTGATACTTAATGAAGTATGAAATACTGAAAATAGTCTTACGCTTTTAAGGAAGCTTTTTAAAATGTTTGTGCTTTGTGTGAAAGGACTTGAGATTTTTAAATGTACATTTTCTATGTGTTACCCTTTAAAAGAACTAGTACATCTAGTTAAATACCCTACCAGACAGATACATTTCCAAGATGGGTATACAAGAATATAGGTTTTCACAAAACAAGCTTGCTTTCTAGGTTTTCTTTTAATTGATTTGCTTTCTTTCTGGTATCATTACTTTTGTTGTTATTCTTGTTTCTGAAGTTCAAACTCCTCATTGTTTCTGTCAAAGCTTTTCACTTTCCTGCCTCCTTCTGCATTTGTGCTATAAACTTCATGCTGGAAAAGTTTCTTTTTCATTCTGTGCACTATGTTCTTAGCTGTTTTTGCTCAGAAGATAGGTTTTCCTATTATACCCCCCCTGCCAGAAGAAAGGGAAAAAAAAAAAGTGAAAGATATTAGCAAATAAACCCATGGTAAACAACTTTTTTTTTCTGAAACATTATTCTTTTTTTTCTTTTTAGTTCCCGGAATAGATGGCGGTGGGTTAGCTGATGCTAGTCTCACAGATTCCTACTTTAGCACCAGCTTCATTGGCGTTAATGGATTTGGAAATCCCGCTGAAACAAAGTATCCCATGATGCAGGTAATAGCAGTGACTTGTATAGTGTTTCATTAGTTCTGGTGGACCTTACGCCAAGAAGGGAAAACTGTTCAAGAGGCAGGAAAAATGAAGCCTTCTGGAATGTGTCATGTTGTAGGATATACAGAGTATATACTCAATGTATTCTTGCAGATGGGGATGAAACAATGTCACGGCTTTAAAAGTAGTCTGCTTTTACTGGCACTTAACCTGAGCTGTTGTGTTGGGCTTTGCCACATATATTTACTCTGTGTTCCTAGGTTTCTTTTTAC
This sequence comes from Actenoides hombroni, assembly GCA_024336885.1. Lineage (NCBI taxonomy): Eukaryota > Metazoa > Chordata > Aves > Coraciiformes > Alcedinidae > Actenoides > Actenoides hombroni. Next base: position 35,894,607 of record WUAM01000431.1, read on the forward strand.
GCTCATAGCTCTTTTTAATAGTTTTTTTTTTTAACTAAATGAGTAAAAATTAGATTTTTGGAAACATTTCAAAGATCAAAAGTCACTGAAGCAAAGTGTGAACTGTCAAACCTCAGAATTAGTAAACTCAGTCTCTGATGTCATTCAGTTATGATGAATTCACATTTATATCTTCTGAAATGTTTTCCTGTATTTATAGTGTTGTGTAGATATTGGCATAGGAACTTCCATGAGGTGGAATTTGTTGTGTAGGTAGTATTATGCAAAATTTACAGCAAAAGGCTGTCATATTTAAAACCTAAATGAGTACCTATTGAATTAACACATGAAATACTAAAACAACTCCCTCAAACTGTTATGCCTTTTAAAAGCTGAAAAGAGGATGGTCTCTCCCTGTACTCAAAGATTTAACAAACCAGTTTCTGGTAAATGAAAGAGAGCACAAGTCGAACAGTTCTCACTGAGTCCTGACAGCAACTCTCTTCTTTTATATCAAGGGAACTCTCCTTATGAGCTTACTTTGATCTCTGTTGTGGCTGTATTATGGATTGAAAAATAACTCAGCAAAAGGTGGGAAATAATTAGGTGTGTTCCCTTTTTTTTTGTTTACTGCATGTTTTCAAGAAGGCTGGATTTTCTCATTCAACAGACTTGCAAAACTATGGAATTGTTTATTACTGACAGTGATGCATGATTTTTAAAAAAGCATTCTAACCTCTGATCCCAAAGTGTACTGTTGAGGCTGAAAGTTATACATTTTGGTATTATTATTATTTTGATCATATAATTTTATCCTTTTAGTGCTAAGTCATTATGTTTTGTATCCTTAACCTGTATTCTACGGGAACACTGGTCTTTTTTAATTATTATTTCTTAATTATCGTTGTTTCTTCTAGAAAGACAATAAAGCATGCATCTAACATGAATGCTCAGAGGATTTTTAAATACTTTACTAACGTCCGTGAGGTTACAGTCAAGGCATTGTTGTTCTGTTTGAGGAAAGAGAAGAAACTGATGTGCCACTTACCCATTGGAGGCTAAGGAAAATTACTCCTGAAGAAGGATTTAATGGTGTTGAAAAAGTGTTTACAGGCATTAAACTACAGTTTAAAAAGCATTCTTATATTGATTTTTTTTTTCCTTTAAATTACATAATTTAAGTTCTTGTTTGCGTAGGTAAAGCTGGTAATGCTGCTTGTTTTGATTGTGTGTCAGCTTCTAAATTAAGTCCATACTGATAAAGTTTAGCCACTTGGAATGCAGTTTTCCATGTCTTTCAGCCCTTTGGAGAACAAAGTGAGGGGGGAAAAAAATCTTAGTGACTTTGACTTTAAACAACGCTAATGCTTTATGGTTTGGAACAGAGACTTTACATCTGATAGATAGGGGGTTGTGTCAAGGATATACCTTTTGCGCTCTCTGAAATTTTGCCCAGATTTTGTGACTTGATTAAACCTTTGCAAAACTGGTTTATGTAGACCCACTGGAGACTTCCTAGATGTTAGATAATTTCCCAACGATGTAGACTGCTTTGGCATGTTCCAACTTGAGTACATTCTTGCAGTTACAGCTCTGGCTTAATCTAGGCCTTGCCTGAACTCCAAGCAGGAATGCCGATCTGCTTCATTTCCCTCTCCCCTTTTCTTCTACTTCGTACTGGAAGTGGGTCTGAGAGCTGCATCTGTGTTAATTGGAGCAGAGGGGTATATAAGGGAAAAGAGGCTTATGCTGTGGGCTTAGAAACTGAGCTCAAGATAAGTGAATAAGGAACTAGGAAAGACCAAGCAAAAAGAAACGGAGAAATGTTGGTGGGACACTCCCACAATGAGGACTGGAATTGCACAAGTTAAATACACAGAAATTGGGACAAAGAAACCAGTTAGCATAATGAAAAGTTGAGGCAAAGTAGGGTGGAGAAAACAAATCCATGTGCCCGTTTCTCTCAAGGTCCTCGAATCAAATTGAAGATACTGAAAATTTAGTGTTCTGCTATTGATGAAACACCAGAAGTCTGTAAAAGATCTTATTAGCTCTCAGTTTTGCTTCTGCAGATAGTAACTCAGATAGAACTGATGTTTCCTAGTCATCTCTGGTGGATTTGTGCAGTTCACAAATAGATGCATCAGTGATGCAATATGAGGAAACTTTTTCAGCTTGTTTTTTACAACTGGGTAAATGTACAAACATGCAAATAAACACACTGCTAGAAAAACACTAGTATGGTACAGTTAGATGTTAAGAAATGCTAAATCTAAGTTGCCAGTGCAACCTTGAGGTTGTAATTCAGATGTATTCCTCATAACGTCGTATATTTTTTCAGTGGGAAAATTGTAAGTGGGACTTAAGACGCAAGATGTGTGGTCCATGCATAATAAACATCCATTTGGTACATAGTTAAGTGATTCACATGATTAAGTGTTCATCTTATGGTTCCATGCCTTACTTCTGCATGCTGTTCACAGCCTTCTCATGAAGGCTATTAGTTGGCAGTGTGTTTTCCTGTGCAGGTTATGATTTTTGCATCCAACTTAGTGGAACACTTTCCTTATGAAAGAAAATAGTCTACATTTTACAGAGGCGTAATAAGAAGAGGAATGGCAATTAAACTAACAAAAAATTCCCCCAACATTGCTGGCAAACTAGAGATCCCACAGTTTTGGAAACTAACCTGTACAGCTGGAAGGTGAGGAATGAAGTTAATGACCACCTGTAGAAAGCTTGGTTCAAGTTGCTTAACTGACCTGAATCTAGCAAACAGTAATAGAATCAGTCTCTTCTAGGTAATGCTCATTTTCTTTTACCATGAGATAATCTTCCTGTAGTCCATGCTTTATTCACTAGATACCTTCAGACAAAATCATCAGGGATTCAATAGATGAGTCTTCTTGACTGTTCCTAATTAATCTCCAGAATGTATTTGCCATGTGCAGCAAATAAAACTGAGGCTTGTGACTGTGACTATTGGGGTAATCATAGGGCATATGTAATGGAGCCCAATTGCCTCAAGCAAAGCTATATTCAAATTTTGCAATCATTATGTTTTTGTGTGCGGTGCATAATCTGTGTTACGGCATTAAGTGACGAAAGGAAGGAAAGTCAAAGTGGATTGTAGTGTGATGAACTGGGTAGGGAATGTGCTTCTTTGATAATAATTAATGTAGGTGACTAGTGGTCACCATTTCTGCAGAACAGATATTTCTGACTGAGATTTCATTTTTATGTATTGAAGAATATTTTACAAGGTCTAGAACATCTTATTTGGGTTAGATTAGCAGTGTAGACGAAATTATTGTCAATGCTTAGTTTGCAGGGGAGGAAAAACAGAGTAAAAACCCTGGTACAGTTTGGAAGAGGCAGGATTTTTGAAGTGGCCGTGGCTCTCGTTCTTCTTTCCTCTTTGTTTCTGAAAAATATCTCTGCCTCATCCTTCTATTCCTCCTACCTCAAAGGTATTTGCTGTTAGCCAAATTTTCATTGTCCCTTATTGGTCTCTTCTGTTGTTACTAAGTAGCTTCCTATTAATAGTCTCCTGTCCTCGTTGGTTTGCATTTTCCCATAATACAGTTTTTGCTCCATGTGTCTTTTCTTCCCAGAGTCTGCCTGTGCTTTCATATACTACATTACAGTATTGGCTTCTAGCTTATCAAAGAGTATATTTTCTGTTTTCTCCTTCTCCAACAACAGAGCAGGTCTGTACAACACATGGCCCACAGGCTGCATGCTGTCCTTGAAGCTGTTCTTTTTCTTTTTGGCATAGTAGCAGCTGCCAAGAGACAGTCAGAGGTGTGGTTCAAGAAGCAGCTCATTGCTTTTGTCTTTCCCAGCAGCGAGGAGGCAGGAGCTGGCTGGCCAGGATGCCTCTGATGCTTGGCTGTTTGCTCAGTTGCTCTGCGTGTGCCGCTTGGCTGGCTGGTGTCCGTGTACCTCTGGCATTAGTGCTACCCCTTGACTAAATCCAGGGTTTGATCCAAGATACAGGTGGTGTGGGAAGGAGCTTTAGTAGTATTATGTTGGGATGTTAAAAGTTCATTGTAGCAGGATGAGGCAAAGGAGTATCGTGATGTTAAAACATTTAATGTATTAGAATTGAGCAATTTGGTTGTAAGAGTATAAAACGGTAGAAGGTGTCTTCATGCACGTTCCTTCACAGAAATCCAGTTTTTCTTATTTTTATGGGATGAGATTTGTAACTAAATGCCCTCCATTAGATTGCAGGTTATGTAGAAAGTAAGAATCATGACTTTTCAATTAATCACCCTAATCAAAATAAAAAAGTGGGCAACAGTCTTCAGTGCTAAAGTTGGCAAGGCCAAGCAATGGAGAAGAACTGGTCTTGCTTTCACCATGCTAATGTTGGTATACTAAGCATTCTTGAAAAGCCTGAAAAGTAGAGACCATGCTCACTTCAAAGTCTTGCAGCTGAATAAACACAAAGACCTTTGTTCCCATTGCTGCATCTGCCAACAGCCGAGTAATAAAATTCTCTTTACAGCACACAAGCTTGTAAATGTCTTCAATTTTTAAGTGTTGAGAACTGAGTGGAACTACAGACGTGCTATTTTAAATATAAAATTATGCAGCTGTTTACATAATGCTTTCTGAAGAAATCCAGTTGCTTTAGTTCAAACAGTTGAGTGGGACATGCTGTAGATGGTGATGCTGTAGATGGTGCCAAATATGCTAACTGCTGAAGACAAATGTTGGATTACTTAGAAAGGAAAGCAAAAGATGTCACCCTTTGTAGGTCTCATAATCTGACAACTAAACAATGATTTGTTTGGTTGTGACAGTGACGTTCTTTCGCAGGATGACTTCTCTTGTGGTCCAGTTAGACATTATTCCAAAAATTACAAAGAAATGTATTCTGAAGTATAGTTCTAGCAGAACAGTATTAAGATGAAGAGAACTGCTTGTGATATACTACAAAATATTTTGAGATAACACACTTAGGACAGGAATGACCCTGAGGAAAGTACCTGTTTTCTCAGGGTTAGGGTGGGGAATACAGAGGCAAAGGAAACAAATACAACCTCCTAGTTATTTTAGGGAAAATAAATGGTGGAGAAGAAAGCAAAACCTCTCACTTAAGATAAGTCTTGTAACATAAGCTATGTAAAATTAGAAATAATTGTGTGCAGTGAGGCTTCATTCATCCTCTATCTTGATGAGACTTTTGTAACTATATATGTTAGTGAAGGGAGATGAAAGCAAAGAAAACTTAAGTGCAGCTATAATTTTGGTTTTGCTACTTAACATACCTTTAGGAATGTTTCTGGTAACACTTCTCTTCCTAGCATACTGCAGCAAGGAATTATTGAAAAGAAGGTGAATGGTGTCCTAGGCTGCATTAGATAAAGTATTTCTAACAGGTCGAGGGAGGTGATCCTTCCCTTCTCAGTACTGGTGAAGTCATGCCTGGATTGCTGGGCTTCTCAGTACATGAGAGACAGGAATATACTGGAGAGTCCAGCAAGGGGTCACAAAGCTGCTGAGGGGACTGGACCCTCTCTCCTGTGAGGAAAGGCTGAGAGAGCTGACAGAAGGCTCAGGAGGACCTGATCCATGTACATAAATACAAAGAGGCTGGAGCCAGGCTGTCTTCAGTGGTGCCTGGTTGCAGGACCAGAGGCAATGGGCACAAGCTGAAACACAGGAGGTTCCCTCTGAATGTCAGGAAACACACTTTCACTGGGAGGGTGACTGAGCACTGACACAGGTTGCCCAGGGAAGTGGTGGAGTCTTTATCCTTGGAGGTGTTCAGAAGCTGTCTGAGCATGGTCCTGGGCAAAAAGCTCAAGGTCGCCCTGGTCCCTTCCCACATCAACCCGTCTGTGAAAAGTATCTAATCATCAAAGCTATTATTAAAATAGTAAGCTAATATGGAAATTATTTTTAAAGTGATGCTGCTAATCTGCTGTCGGTGTTGCTTTAAAGTCTGTGTGAAAATAATACTTTTTTTTTTTTTAAAAAGACCTTGCAGTGATTCTGAATAGGAAATGTTAGTACACATAGGCTATTTTATGTTTAGGTAAGGTAATGATTCACTTTGGCAAAAGATTTGTTTTTGAGGCAGTCCCTTTTCACACAGTCTTTTCCTAAGAGAAGATGAGTTACTTTCATTATTCCTGGTGCTTGGAAAAAAAAAAAGAGGAGTAAAGCTTCTGAATGGTCATATTCCCATCTTGTAATTTAATTGCTTGAACACTGAGGAATTAACGCAGTGTTCTGAAACTCTTTCTCAATTTTTCTGTGAAATTAAAAAGCCTGTATTGTGACTGATGAGTCGTTCAACAGTGGAGGAACTTTAAGCTGAAGCCTCAGGTTAAATTCTTGTATTTTGAATGTGACAGTTTTGTTCTGCAGTAACTTTCTTTTGAGATGTGAACAGAAACAACTTTTAATTCCTTTAAAAGGAGAGAGGCAGGATCTATGCCAGTCAGCCTAGTTGAATTTTAAGTAGTACTTAACCTCAGTAGATCATAACAATAGACAGGCAAAGAAAAGGAGTTTATATGGCACTCAGTAACATTGGTGTGGTGCTTGGTTGTGACAGACTTGTCTTTCTATGTTAACTTCCATACGGTGAAGGTCATGATGTACTAAAAATGTCTAATGCACTCATAGGTGCATGCTTGCCTTGCCTACCAGGCTTAAGAGGAATTAATTAGTTTTCATCTCATGCTGATGGTTGCTCCTACCTTTTTGGAGCTTTCATCCTTTGGGCTTGAGGTTCTTGTGATTGCATGCTTCTTGAAATTGAGTTTGTATGAAAAATAGTTCAATGCCATTAGAAGAGTTACTTAAAATCAAAACTGCCTTCTGGAAAACACAGAAGACAAACAGTAGTTGTGTTTTCTTTTCTTTTTTTTTCATTTCAAGACATTTTTGGTCTGATTTGATAAAAATCAGATACAGGAATAACCTTCATTAAGACTAAATGCTTTTAGGGATGATAGAAATTTTAATATTGGAACAGCTTAAAATCCTGTACTGATTACATGCAGGTCTTCTATGAATAGTGTTAAAGTAAGAAGCTTGTGCATGTGTAATAAAAGTGAGCAAAATGAAAAATTCATGAAAGAGACTGGTGAAGTGGAGGCTTTTAGCCTCATTCAAGGTGCAGTTTACAACCAATTGCTAAAACAAGAGCTGCCCAAGGTCAGAGAGAGCAGCTTTGGTTTTTCAGAATTCTGGTTCATGTAAAATGTGTTTACACCTTGAACAAGACTTGACTTTGTAAAGGCACAGTTGATGGTTATAGACTTTGCTTGCACTGTGCTTTCAGAATCCTCAACAATGTGTCCGTCTGCGATGTCTTGCGTGCGTTATATGTTTTTAGTGATCGTATCAGCACTGGTTTTCATCATCACAGTCACCTATTCACATTGCAAGTCTGTTGATTGAATATTTATCTCCTGTACTTGAAAAGCAGAATATTGATGGCTTAGAAGTGCTTGGTTCCAAATTTAAGCCCTATGCTTAGCCATCTTTGGTAGCAACCCAGATCTCAGTATCATATTTATCCCCATTCCGACAGACTGTTACCTTTTGCATTAAAATTATTTTGAAAATCTCAGTGTTACAAGTGGATATTAACACTTTTTCTACACTTGGACAAATTTGATGCAAATCTGAAAGGTTCCCTTTAAGAAGTTTCTTCCAAAATCACTTTCTTTTCTAAGGATCACTGTGGATGTGTCAAATGCCAAGAAAAGATGCATAACAGGGATGCTTTTCAAATATTTGTGCAAAACTATTTAACTTCTTTCCATTGCTTAGGAAGGGAATATGATGTATGAATAGTTGAGCTACTATAACCCAGAAATTATTTATTTTGCTGTATTCTTTTTTCTTTAAATGATGATCAACAGTAGGATGAGCATCCCTGAACTTGGACAAGACTGTTAACTTAGTGTGGGTCTCCCACAGTGTTCCCTTGTTTTGTAGAAATAAGCAAACTTTTTTTCACTAGGGGCATCCCTTCTATGTAACAAATTGTTGATCACTAACCCTTTAACCCTTTAGTGAGAGATACATTGTGTCAGTTCAGTACATTTAGGAACATGATACAGGTGGCATCAAAATAATGAAAGAGTATACAACAAACAGCTTTCTTCATTTAGGTCTTGAAAAAGCAGAAGGTTTTCATAGCATTTACGTGTGTACATATATTACACGTTGTCCTAGAACGTTTCCGTGTGCTATAGTTCTGCTTCATGTAGTACTATGTACTTGTACTGAATGTTGTATCAGAGAATCCTGAATGATTGTAGAAAGCTTGCCGTAGCAATGGTGCAAAGATATTGGAAATAACATGTGGGGAAATAAAGCATTGAGGGATTGAGCATGTTGTCAAGAGGGTAATGTTTGAAGATGCTTGCTGAAGTACCTAAATTTTACCAAAAATGTATGTTGGACTAGATGATCTTTAAAGGTCCTTTTAACCCAAACCATTGTATAAAACCCATTCTATGAAAACTTTCTTCAAGTTACTTTTCTAATAGCGCAGGCTATGGTGTTGTGTGTTTGTTTGGGTTTTTTGTTTGTTTTGGGGCTTTTTTTTGTGTGTGTTTAACAACTTGCTTTCCACACAAAAACTACTTTATACAATCTTTTTGTTCTTTTAGATACGAATATTAAAGCCTACAGTTTCTGGTGAAGTCAATGGTAGTATGAAAACTGCAAATGTTGAGAAACTTGGATTGCAGTATGTTTATAGTTCTACCATATTGGATAACACTCCAGTCCCTGTTGGTTCTCCTCTGATCTTAACAAATTTCATCCAGACTATTGATCTTTCTGGTCAAGAATTGGATGAAATGGCATTGAAGTATAATGTAATAAGCTTCTTGCCCTTTGCCACTAACATTGAGAGTGGCTGTGGAAAAATGTAACCATAAAGAGCAACTCCAGTGACCAGTTTGGAGTCTTAATCTGTGTCTAGACTACTAAATTAAACATGCCTGGAAACTTTCCTTGATGCCTAGGGCCAGCTGGCACAAAATGGCCTGTTTGTGCTGGTATACGTTCACCCGGTAAAGCAGAGGCTGCATGCAAACTGTCGATTTGAAGAAATCTCAAACCTTTTCACTGTTGAATAGTGCCTGGAAATTGGCTGGGAGACTCCTAGTTGATGTGAGCCAAGAGCATGCCAGGGAATGTTTTAACAAATTCCTGATCGTCTCTTTCAGTGATGGAGAACACTTCCTGACTTTGCCTTGCTTTTCTTCTCACACTTTTTCTTCCTGTTGGGAGACTGCTCAAAGAAAATAATAAGCAGGAGTAAGAAGAGACACTTCTAAACTTCTCTGTCAAAGCAGTGCTATCTCTTAGAGTAACACTACTTCACTTAGTCTAGTGTATTGTTAGCCCGTATCTCTAGAGGAATGTAGGAGAAGCAAGTGGAGCCTGGGAGATGTTGCGAGGGTTTCAGATGTCCAGCTGGCTTACAAGAATCACATGATTCTGCTGAAAGGTCTCAAAAGGTTCTTTTATTTTTAAAAACAACCTATCAAATGCTATACTCATTTGAGTATTTTTCATTGGAAAAGTTTCATGTTGTGATGATAGTGTATGATAAAGGGAGGAGTTGTTTCAGGAGTACAGTGTGCAAGAATGTTTAAAGGAGATAAGTAATTGGCTTATCTAACATTTTGACAGCTTACAGAAAAAGAACTATAGGTTTGGTAGACCCTCTCAAACATGAAAATATTAATGAAGACAGTTTAGTTTAATGTACAGTCATTTTGGGGTTGCATTGCTCTCATGCAAAATACTTTATTTTACTAAATGTTTGTCAGCTACAAACCACTGTCTGCTTAGAGTACTTAGTAAATGAGGAATGGGCACAGTGTTTTGTAGTATATTTGTAAAACTTTCTAAATGTCTTCCCAATACCCTCACTTGGTATTTTATAGCATTGTTTTACAGGTACACTTTTGTCTTTTATTTTTGCAGAGGATGACAAACAGCAGCAGCTCCCCTAGCCTTCTCAATGACAGTGCCAAGCAGTACGCAGGCCATGGTAAGCACTTTTAAAGTAATACATATAAAAGTATGTTTGGAAATTAAAGAGATTTGCTTTCACAAAACTGAGACTCAAGGCTGTTTTTTCTCCTCTGATTTAATTTTGAGATGCAGTAGAACATTATTTTATAATAGTAGTGTTATTATGTGATTACTTTTAATACTAAAATGTGGTGCTACTGAACTCCTACATTTTCAACCTTCTCTTTGTCCCAGTGGGGAAAAGCTGAAAAAAAAGTCATTATCAGTCTTGCCACTTCAGGTGAAATGCTAGTTTGAATATCCCCTATAAAGCACTGACAGCTTAGAGCATTTGTGTTGCTTTGCAATAGCATCTGTTTTTATTATGCTTTTCAAGCAAGTTATTGTGTGGAATGAATGTACAGGGTTTTATTCTTAGATTTAGGGTGTAAAGGTTTTGTGAAATGTATAACATAACTGGTGACTTCTAATAGATGTTTTGTCCTGTAAGCATTACTTTATCTCTTAATTTTTTTTTTCCCTGCTGTAGGGAACATAATTTTCAACTGAACAAAATGTGTCTATAGGGCAGACCTACATATTCACTACATTATTTTGGAGGGTATATTGAACTTCTGTAATGTGCTTTTCAGAATCACTGAAGATTATTTCAGCTGTAGTTGCCAAACCATGCTCTTTAAAGAAGAGGGTACTACTCCCTTATGGCAAGGGCATACATTTAAAATATGTTTATGCTCTGCAAATTGCTATGTAAATGATGTTCTGGAACTCCATTTGCATGTCTGACCCTGCAGCTAGTCTACTTACTAGGGTTATGATTTTTAAGCGTAATAGTAACTACTATAAAACTAACTTACTTGAAAGTCAAAATTTGTAGGGTGTCTTTGGTTAATTTCCAGTAGGTTTTGTGATTAATTCTGCTGCTTTGTCCCATCAAACAATTAGCTATTCAAGTCAGTGGAGGTCTCCAGTTTTAAATGCAGTCAGAGTTTGACTGTGACAGGCCAAAGAGTGATGGTGATGCATGCGAAGGAGAGAAACGAGACTGCCTTTTTTGGAAGCCAGATTAAATTCTGTGGTGTCTCGGGTCCTTTACTTCCCCCCTCCTCCTGCCCTGTCAAGCTGTGCTTCACTTGTTGAATTACCCTTTTAAGGAGAATTGATTAATGTTGAAGAAAGTGTTTCATCAAAATGCCAATGCTTACACCTGTCAGTCATCTGCTAATTTGACAGCTCTACCTGTGCAGTTTGGAGTTTTAAGTTACATCTGTGATTGTTATGCTGGTTTTGGTGCTTCAAATCTGGAAAGGATGCACAAGGACAAGAAAAAAAAAAAAAGCTACTAGCAGAATGTATACTTTTGCTGCCCTTATTTCTGATTTAAATTTGTGCAGAACAGTGATGGAACAAGTAAGATCCACGTTGTTATTTGCAAGACTGTTATACAGAAGATTACTGATTTTGGGTAACTGGAGATGAAGCCTTTGAAATGTTAGATGCACATTAAATAGTGTCAACAGTAATGAAACTTGCTAAATTCTGCTAATGAGCACCATTTCCATTGAGCAGTTGCACAGAATGTAAGATGCTGTGTGTTTTGAGTTGTTGCTAAATTTAGTTTTAACAAAAGGATTTTTTCCATACAGAAGTAAGTTTAAAAATGTAAAATTTCTTTTTAATATAAGAAATATGTAACATGTCGGTTTACATTCTTTTCACAGATCCACTAACTTCACCAAATTCATCCTTGTTCAATGACTTTGCTGCCCTCAGTGTATCTCAAAGGAGGAAGGTAGGCACCAACTAAATATTTAGTAGTATATTTGTATATGAGTTGACAGAGAAGAAGAACTGGAATAACTTGAAATGCGAGGTCAAATAAGAATGATTCTTCTAATGTTACTAGATTTGTTTTAATATATTGCTGCAGATATAAATAAGATCTTAACAGTTTAGTTTTGCTACACCAGATCAGGCTGATACTGCTATTAAGAAATATTACAAGCATGTGTAAACTGAAGTTTATAAGAATGCTTTGAATATGAAAATCAGGACATAGTCCATTGAATTTGAACCCAAATTTTTATTGTACTGAGGCATAAGCCACCTGCAAGCCTTCATGGCAACAAATTCTGAATACGTTAAGTATCATTCCCCTATTTATTTCTACATAATGTGAAAGTAATTTTCACTTTCAAATGCATTTAGTTTGAAAGATGCTCTATGGTATTATTGAGCAGATGGAGTTTGGGATTCCCCCCCTCTAATCTGTATTGAGAAATCTTTCTTTTGCTGAGGACTAGGCATCATCTTCAAACACCTTTGACCTGCATCAGCACAGGTTGTGGTGATTTCTAATTACACACTTAAAAATGTAGTGGCTGGGATAAGGGACAAGCTTGGTTACAGCAGAGTTCCTTCTCTTTTTTTTTTTTTTTTTGGTGAATTGTGGCTTATCAAAAAAGACATTCTTTTCTCAACCAGTTATCAAATTTTACTTTCACTGACTGTCATGTTTTACAATTTTTCTTATTAGCCATGTGATCCTGAACTTTCCCATAGTTGATAATGCATTGTCTTGAAAGCAAGCTACATCAGCATGCTTGTGACATTCATAGAGCTTCATTTGTGTGGGGGCGATTGGGAGCTCTGTATCATTCCTGCAGGTGAAGATTGAGCTTAAAGATAATTACCATAGTCGTCCCATCAGACTAATGTTCCTTGAAATGAAATGCTGTTGTAGAATGTTAATTTCCTAATATTACGATGTACCAAACTACATGGATCTCTGAATTGCCTTTTTCCTTAATGCCAGTACAGTGCATTGAAAGTTGGATGTAAACAACTATGAATGTGTTGTTTATCCACTTACTGAGGTAGTAAGAATGAAAATAAGCATACATTCCTTTTTAACACAGTCTTGAAGAACTGTGTGTCTACACCCACACATGAATGTTTGTGTGCGCTTATGTATGTAAAACACATGCACCAAAGAAAATTGTACTATCATACAGAAGTATTTCCCGAGTGACCGCTGTCTCTAAAAATTATTTCAGAGTTAATTAAACAGAACAAAATGAAAGCAAATCAATTAATGATTGAATGTAAAGCTCAAATACTAATATGGAATCTTTTCTGACTTTGTCGCTTTTTTTTTCCACCACAAAAAAAAAAAAAAATCAACAAATTAAGCCACTTGCTGCTAAAATAGTAGCAAGAGAAAGATTTACCTGTGAAACTGACTTGGATTTCTTCCAATTAGTTTTTCAGACATAACTGGCATTAATTGAAAGAGGTTTGTGTTTTGCTTTGCATAGTAATAATCTATGACTACTGTTTTGTAATGTATGTTTTTGTAAAAGGTTGTTAAATAATACTAGTAATGGGGAAGTGTTCATCTAAAATTACTTGAGCTGTCTAAAACCTAGGCATCCAGGCTCCCTCTATAGTCAGGAGAGATGAGCAGCTTAAAGGAACATTCAGTTCACATTAAGAAAAGTATTTTGGGAAAGATTAGATGTCAATAACTGCTTTAAATGAATAAAAATTGATGGCTAAAGTTATGAGAAATTAATCATGCTTTTGTAACTGGGTGACTTTTACTACCAGACAATACATTGCAAGTAGTTGTGGATATAGTTTCTTAATATTTTCAGTATTTTAGTTTGTGTTTTGGTTTTGTTTTTTTAACCCCAGTAACTGGGATTTTAGAGCTTGAGCAATGTGGTTTATCATGCCAGTGCTTGATGCTTCCTTTAACACAAGGTAGATAGCCTTCTAGATGTGTGTATGCTTCTTTTCATTGACTCTAAAGGGAGCCTTGGTGACTAGCTCAAATGTAGGTGTTTACAATGCCTACTATTTGAAAAAAACTTTTCATTTTCTTGCTGAGAGCCCTGGGCTAAGGTTTTGTTTGTTCTGAACTAGCTGGCAAAACCAGCATTTCCTTCGTTTATCACTGATTTGGAGGACAGATATAATACAGTCTTGGTAAGTGAATAAAGAACAATTGCTTTTCTTTACAAATTAGAATTGTGATATTTTAAATATTTAGAACTATTATTTGCAACTGTGTAAAACCTGCATGCTTGTGTTGTAAAAAACTGTAAATAGCTTCTGTAAAAGCATGTAATATGTAGGTGTGTTAAGCAAGGAACGTAAATTTATTAATCTTTGTTGTCTTTGGATATTGCTGAACATGTTATCCTGGCAGTCCTTTAATAATGGGCAAGCCATATGGATGTAAATATTCAGTATCAATAAAATATTAAATACTTGATGATTGCAATTCTGAATATCCTTGCTTTTTTTTATGAGAGCTTTTTTAAACTAGTAGTGTGACTGGGTTATTTAAGTTGCTTGTGATTATTTTGATGCTTTTTTGTTTAAAAAGTAAACATAGTCCTTGAATTTTTATGAACATTCTCGAGGTTATTTTCTCTGTTTAGAAATTATTAAACTGCATTTCAATTTTAGATTTCAGGAAAGCTAAGATTACTATTTAAAGACATTTTTATAGGATACTTAAAATGAAATCAAAGGAGCTAAGTATTTCTGTAGATGGAGCCTTGGTGGAGGTTCTGTCAACTGTAAAACCTTCTGGATTTACTGTCCGGTTGTTGTAACTTCACATGCAGTAAGACAAGCAACCTTAAAGTGAATTTCCTATAAGAGATTTTCAGGTAAGTATTAATTTACAATGCACAAATAGAGTTTGTGAAGCATGGAACAAAAGCTAGAGTTAGCAATAGACTAACCCTTTTTCTTGAGAATAATGGTGTCACACATGTTTCATTTGTTCTTCAAATAGATGTTATTCTTGTTAAAAATAGGGTGGCATTCTGCCCTTGAACTTCTTGGGTGTTTTTTCTTAAATTGGCTGTAGCCATTATCCAGAAAAATACTTTTCTCTAAACACTGAAATGATCTGTCTGCGAAACTCCTTGCATTCATTTTGATGGTTCTGGTAAATAGTTCATAAAAACATATACAACATAACTGATCAGAATCTGTTGCCAAGGGAATGACAGCTTAATGCACTAATAAGAAAATATATGATGAAACGTTCAATTAAATTTGTTCCGAGACTGTTGCCACCAATCCACGCTAAAGGATTCTCCTACCCATCACTGGTCAGCCTTACAGGATAGTGAAAAGCATTGCTTTTTACATTTTGCTTTTTCTTGTACCTTCAATCCTCATGAAAACTGAACTGTTTTGAAAAGTTCCTAACATTGGTTTATTTTCATTCCATTTTTTTCAATGGAAAAAGAGGAGGGACATTAAGGTTAGAACCACTGTTAGTCCACAGTCGGCAAGGAGTGCACCAACTGCTGTAGTCAAAAACTTTAATGCTGTCTTATGTATTGCTGTAGTCTTTAAAGATTTTTTTTAATTTTTTTTTTTTCAGGGCTTCTTCCATTAGTTTTAGGTGAGTGAAAGCCAGGAGCAGAAGACTCTAAACTAGATTAGAATGGAAAGTATAGGAGGGATTATTTGGAATGAAGTTCACCCAAAACAGGGTGATACTGTTTAGTGCTCTGGTGTCCAGTGAAACTGGTCAGCAGACTTCTTTTATTTATATACTTTGATCTGCAGTAATAAATGTGCAGAGAAAATGATTCTGAAGCAAAAGACTGCCTGTAAGCCTTGTCTGCATAAATGTAAGCCTTTCAATGAATATAAGGAAAGTTTCTCTCTCATGTTAAATTAAAACAAAGTTAACTTTCAGGTCCTGTGAAAACCAGATTAAGATCTAACTATTGCTGGTTTGTTTTTGAGTGCTCTGTTCTCCATCTAGTTTTCTTACCTATTAGAAAGCTATTTCTCTCCAGCTTCCTGTCTCCAGTTCTGTCTTGACACCTCTGATACCTGGCATTATTATAGTTCAGTGGTGTTCTTTGAAAACCTATGTATGCCATATTTGGTCTTGCTGTATGAAAATGTGCCGAGACAGTTGTTTCGTGTTGCATAGCCTCCTGAATACCATCTCAGAGGGCTGGAACACATTTCCTATGAAGAAAGGCTGAAAGAGTTGAGATTGTGGCCTTTCAGTACTTAAAGGGGACTTACAGGAAAGATGGGGACTGTCTTTTTAGCAGGGCCTATAGCAACAGGACAAGGGGTAATGCTTTTAAACTAAAAGAGGGTAGAATTAGACTAGATAAAAGGAAGAAATTTTTTTACAGTGGGGGTGGTGAAACACTGGAACAAGTTTCACAGAGAGGTGGTAGATGCCCCATCCTTGGAAACATTCAAGGTCAGGTTGGATATGGCTTTGAGCAACCTGATTTACTTTAAGATGTCCCTGGTCAGTACAGGGGTGTGTGGACTAGATGGCCTTTAAAGGGCCCTTCCAACCCAAACCATTCTATGATCTCAGAAGCATAAATTGTGTTCTGAGAAGTTGCGGGGTCATTACCAAATGCCATGCTATGTCATGTCACTGTGTTGTGAACTGCAGAATTATGACTGCACAGACTTTATAATGTATGTGGACTAAATCTACATTTCAAACCTGAAATTTCCCTTCTGAGATTATACACCCTTACTGCAGTAGCAAAACATTAAGTTTATAAGTGATGCAAAAAAAAAAATTATTACAGGAATTTAGAAAGACTGTTCTTCTAGAGAAAACTAATAAATGTTTGGAGATCATATGATGTTTACGTCCATGTAAAATTTGTTTTAAGGGTATATTTAACCTGTTTTACGTTTTTCTTTGTAGTAATTAGTTACTAGAATTGTTCCTTGGTTACATGCTCTTGCTGTCTTAGCAATTACTATATACTATGATAGTTCCATTTTTAAGGGTGACCTGAGAGAATATATTACTGACATTTTTTTGTCTATGGCTTAGTGATGGTTATGTTTTGTAAGAAATCAAACTATTAAAGCAGTTCCTTTTAGAAATATGTAATGTTTTTACTTTGAGGAGTCATCTTATTTTTGTTGCCTTATTTTATTGTGTATTTGGAAAAAAAACCCCAGAGTAACATGACTTATGTAATGCAGCACTTACCTTAGAATTGTATTAAAAAGACTTTTGCAAGTTTTGGTTTTGTATCTGAGCAGGTCGGATGTATGTTATGACCTACAGACATCTAAAACTTTAAATGCTACTCTCAGTCCCCGTTTTTAAAGCATAACTTTCCAGTTAGTCACCTGGACTTTGTCAGGTGTGGCTTACAAGCTGAAGCAGTTAATTACACACCTAACTTCAATGTGCAAGATGCTTTTGCTTATACTTAAGAGCTTCGTTTGATTCTTTCTGTGCCAAAGCATTTGTTGTCTTTGAGAGTGATTTGCAGTAAAATAATTGGAAAGGTTTTTTTTAAATTTGTGCACACAATTGTTGAATATGTTATACAAATATTTAAAGCAGCTGGAGAAGATACTGTTTTTGAGAAAACATACTTTTTAAAAAAGCCAGACTAAAATCAGTCTTTAGTCCCTTTTACCTATATTTTTGGTTCTTAACTGCGTGTCATTTTTCCAGTATTTTTATAAGTAATATAAAAAACTTCTGGCCTATTAGAAAAGATACCTTTAAACATTAAAAAAAATGTAGTTTACTCCCTGAGTGCTCCCTTAGCAATGGAGTTTTTGAAAGTACATCCTGGGGTAACGGTACTCTGGCAAGTCTTTGCTACACAGTTAGAACTGTCTGGTCTAATGATGGTGGGAAAAGCTTGCTTTTCATGAGCTTATTTCAATTCAGCAGGTAGTATTAGTTTCTTAGTCAAGAATTTTGTCAGTATAATTACATCCGTGCTAAGTTTTAGCTGTTGTGGTAATCCATACCTCATCCAAGCTACCTAGGCTGCAAAATCAAAATTGGTGAGAGTAGATTTGACTTAGATATGCCAGTTTTCCTTAGCTCCTTCTGAACTTTTCAAGACTTTCATGTCTGCAGCATATGCTCTTATGAAATACACTTTTTAGTATGGGCCAACTGAAAGTTTTTCTGTAGTTATGGTTTAAAATGCATGATGTAATGACTAATCTGTTGTGATTTTCACTCTAAAATTTGGTTGAACCAAGAATGTTGGGGTTTGTGTGCTTTTTTTTTATTTTGGGGTGGTACTTTTTTTTCTTTTCCCTCTTTTCTTTTTTTTCTTTTTTCAGTGATCAAATATGTTACTGTGGAATATGACCTATCTGAATGCCAAATTTTAGTTTTGTTTGGATAGAAGAATCTTTTTTGCTTGTCTCTGTACAAAACTTTTCAGCTAGTGAAAGCTTTATCCTCAGCCAAACCCAGGGTTTCATGAACAGTTTTGAAAAAGGGTTCCAGGTGGAGGAAGGGTGGCTAGTTTGTAAGTGAATGTAAATATCAATGTATAACATGATAAACTTTAAAATTATATAAAAGTTAGCATACCCTTCATTTTTTTTCCATAAAAAAAAAAAGAAAAAAAAAAAAGAAAAAAAACCCCCACCACCCAACAACAAACACCAACCAACCAATCACACAATCATTGTTTTTAACCTGCAGACTGGGCTCCTATTCCATTTTTTGTAGATACCAAAATAATTGGTTCCAACCTTCAGAAGCGGAGGTATAAAAACAAGTATAGTCTGCCACTTAACAGTGAGAGGTTGTAATGAAAGAGGAAGAAGAGAGAGTTATCTTGGTTAGCAGCAAACCCTGAAGGGTTTTGTACTGTGTTGGCCACAAAGCTTAAAAAGTAATGACAAGACAACTTCTTTTTCCTTTTATCAGCTTGCAAATCTGCTAGGGTACTCCCAGTGACTATACTTAATGTTTAGGTATAACACCTTATAGAACTTATTACTAAATCCAGTTACACAGTTGTATTCACACTTAGCTGATTGTGCCTGTATAGGGATTTTGCCCAGATTGTTGTGCTTTTCTCAATGAAGTTCATGTCCATACCTGGGTGTTTCAGGTACTTATTCCAGCTAATTGGTTATGGCTGTTGGGTGAAAATAGCAATGATGGTACCAATGGCTTGTAGTTAGCTTTTAGTTTTCAAGACATAATAGAACAAAAGTTCTTTTTCAGTAGACTAGCGCCCTAGCCGGGTGTTTAACCTCTTTTTCTAGTGTTCTCTCTGCTTTTTAACTTCTGTTAAAACACCTGAAGTCTTACAAAACAAGTCAGTGTTGAAACTTTAAATTGCATATATTGCTTAATTTTGGTTTTAGTACAAGGAAAATATGATGTTGT
Source organism: Actenoides hombroni (assembly GCA_024336885.1). Classification (NCBI taxonomy): domain Eukaryota; kingdom Metazoa; phylum Chordata; class Aves; order Coraciiformes; family Alcedinidae; genus Actenoides; species Actenoides hombroni. The sequence goes on from WUAM01000431.1 coordinate 35,913,808, forward strand.
ATACCAGATCTTTCCTGTCTGACAATGTAATACTTATTTTTCTGTTTGTGTGTACAGTGAATTGACTGTATTTGCATAACAGATGAGCCCTAGCTAATGCTACTGTGATACCTTTTAGCTATGGTAATTTAAGGTGATGCTGCTTAATTCCACCTGTAATGGGGAAGGTTTAAAATCACTTCTGTATGCTTTGGTAGTATGTGCACATAGACAGCATTACCGTAGCTCAGATTGTTCGCAATACTTTGATACAAAATAGCCTGCTCATGTATTTGTATGCCAAATTTAACTGTACTTTTTTTGGTTCAGAATGCCTTGTAAATCTAAAATTCAAAGCCCACCAGAGTTAGTGCGTTTTAAGGAACAGAAATGTAATCTGGGACATGAGTGATCCTGAAAAAATCCAGTTGCAGATCTTTAGTGGAAGAAAAGTTTGGAATTGTGTAGTTTGATTTGCCAGCTTGTCCAGACTTAAATACATGGAATATATGGAAGTCATTAGTCAGGAGGAGTCTTTACAGTTTGAATCTTTGTAAACCTTTTCTTGTTTAGATCTTTTCCTCTAGGAGAGTCTTAAAACATCTTACACCAGTGGTATGTCTAGCCAGGAATTAGAGAGAGGAAGTATGGCACTGCCCACTATCCATGAAACAGGAGGAACTAGGGGCAAAGACCCTGTTACGGCAAACAGTAGGAAGAACTTGCTAAACATATTCCCAAATTTCTTGTTGAATGAATGGGAAGCAAATAATTAAGCTGACTTGTGGAATATTTACTAGCATGGGTTAATTAAGTTACTCATTTGTAGTAATGTTCTGATGTGAAGATGCTACTCAGGAAGGACCTTTTTGTTTTTTTGTTCAAGTGTAATGTTTCTTAAACTTTGGGGGTTTATCTTTCCTAATGTAACACCTTCTCTCTAATCATGCCAACCAAGTTTCCTATTGTTAATTGCTGGCAGCAGCTTGGTTCTACAGGGCAAGGGTTATAATTATTAGCTATGGTTGAAAATGCTTACCCTTCTCACACTGGGGAGCCAAGCTGTTGCTAGCAATTAAAGGTAGTTAGCTGTTCCCAGCCTCATGTAAACATTTGCAGCCAGTAATTACTACTGTTTCACTCTTTGCCCTGGAGGAACTGAACTCTTCCAATAATGCTTTGTAATAATTGGGTTTTGTTGGGCTTTTTTGGTGTTTTGTGTGTTGTGGGTTTGGTTTTTTGTTTCATTTTGGGTTTTTTGTTGTTGTTTTGGTTTTTTTCCTTAGATTTAGCTTTAATTATTGTCATTTAACATTTTCCATTTAAAAATAACAATGATATTTTTGACCTTTCACAACTCACTTGGAACCTTAACCGTATTGGGAGCTGCAACCTAGTTTGAGAAATACTTGCTAAAGGGTTATGAGGTATTTAAATGATTTAGCCATCTTCCCCCTGCCCCACCCTCAAAGAAATCCCCAGAAAACCAAGTCCAGTATGTTGAATTAGCCTTTCATCTGCATGGCTGGACAGTTTTTTCACCTCATAGAAAGACTTTATGGAGGGCAAAAATACCGTTGCTTTTGTAAACATCCAAAAGAAATTGTCCCCGTGCCAAGAAGTTGGGTTGGTTTGTCTACATTGTCATGCCTAAGATCTGTTAGCTCAAAAATGATCAGTGATTGATGAGTTTTTGCTTGTTTCAAGATGCACTATTCTCTCTGTTGCTTTATTTCCTGCTCTTTGTAGAGGGCAGGGATGTAGCAAAGTTAATATGGTTAAACGCTTATTCAAACTGCTTAATCTGTTTGTTCTCTTTCTCTTGAATGTCGTCTTTTGGCAGATGCTTTTTTCTGTTTCCTTGTCTCCTGTAAACTCAAATTGGATTTTTGAATCAGATGGTATTTTTCTCATTGCACACAAGTGTAATTTAGAACAATTTTGATGCAAATAGACTGAAATTTATTTCTAAATGTTAATATTATATATTCCATCTTCTAATGTCCATCTGAACAATTAAATCCTGGCTTTGTAATCCTTTGGTGATGTTTTATAGTGGATAACTACTGTAGAAAGTAAAATTTTGATTTGGTCTCACCTACCTTTATTTTTTTCATACCTATAGGGCAAGAACTGCTGGTATATGAATGCATATTGTCTCTTATGTTGCTTTATGGCATAGAATTTACCATTGTTTGCCCCCTCCAGCCACCTGGTATGGTTTTTCGTAAAGTCTAAAATACAGTTTTATTCTGTTGCCTGCAATCTGAATCCCACTGTATCCAAAATAGCCTCCTTCCACTTTGGCTCAGTTCCCCTTTTGTTTTTTTTTTCCTTTTTCAAAATATTTATAGATCACCTTTTATAATGGAGAATTAAGAGAACCCTTTATGAATAGCAACATGTTTGAACATTGGGTTGCAGTCTGAGGCAGACTGTGCCCCTGCCCCTGGCAGAACATGGAGAGAGATGGGAAAGCTGCCAGGGAAACTGTTACTCTTCATTACCTTACGAAGAATCTGCTTAGATTTTGGTTTTGCAGCCATTTTATGGTAGTGTTGTCCTATGTTTTACAAATTGTGTGAGTGAGGAATCTTCTTCACTTAGATGCTTGTCTTGTTTTCTGAGGAACAATTATTAAAATGCTTGTTAAGGTACATCTTGCTAAGATTTCTAAGGTGACAGATGAAGTAGGTATCTGACTGATGGTAAGTTAAGCTTTAATTACTTGAAGTGGTCTTTATCCAGTTGATGACAGTTGTATTTTCACATTAAAAAAAATCCAAACCAGCAGAAGAACCAACCCCTGGAATTTGGTTCAGTTGTTGATATAATCAATATAAAAGGTCCTGGTCTAAATATGCATAGATGCTGAAATATTTATTTCTGTAGTATTTACTATCTAGGTAGGTACGCTTAGGTTTGAAAGCATCAAGAAATGTGAAGAACTTCTGTACTTTACCTGTTTGAAAGTCTTTTAACAGATTCTATTTTTTTTAAATGTGCTTTTTTAATTTAACGTTCGTATCATACTTTATAAACCGTTTAGTTTGTAGAGATCATTGCCAATGTAATAGAAGTGTGACTCCTGTCGAGGTCCAAGTACTTCCTGCATGTTCACTTCCTCAAGCACATTTTCTCAATGTTAAGCCAATTTCTAATGCATTTATCATGGTAATTTTTGTCTGTTTTCAGTGAAGACAGTAGCTAATGTTAGTCTTTAGAATATGAACTTGAGCAGAAATGTTTTTCTCATTGAGATCTGCTGCCATTGACTAACCAGTTCTGCCTGATTTTTAAAAGTTTTCAGGAGATGAGTCTTGTCAAATTTGAATGTAAACAGAAGCATACAAAAGGCAATGTTAATGTCTTGTTTGATAGAAATCCCAAGGGAAATGTTCATTTTTATGATGATTGAAGGTATCTGTTTGAAAAATACAGATTTTTTTCTTTCCCAAACAATTCCTCATTTTTACAGAATTTCCCAATTTATACTAATATTTCATTGGCTGACTTGTGATGGACACTTTTGCTTACAAGTAATTAATAGTCCCTGAAGTTTATTTTCATTTTTTCAAAAGTATTGCTTATTATAACCAAATAGGATTGAAAGGAAACAGTCTCAGATAAATTTTGCTTGCAAATTGTTTCCTATTCCACCAATCCAGAAATCATATCACAGTGTAATACCTATTGTAGTGTAGCTTTAGACAAGGGTTGTTAGGAGTGGCCTGGTTTCTCTGCTTCTTTTTCCTAGCCCAGGAAGTATCGACTGGGGATGCTGGATGAGAGGATAGTTCCGGTGGGATCAAAAGCAAGAAAATCAAAGAACCCTATTGGCTGTCTGGCTGACAGGTGTAAAACAGGAGTACCCATCAATATGGTTTGGTGGAACAGAGTCACAGAAAACAATTTACAGGTAAAATTAATTTTTTTAATAGTCACTTTTTCAGTATTTTGGATGCTTTATTTTAAATTTTGGAAAAATGTTAAAAGCGATTATTGCAAGTATGGGTTGAGATCGGATCACATATTTATTTCATAAAGTAGGCATAATGGCCCTCCAGGCGAGTGACTCTTCATCCATTGCTGTGCTATGTACTTTGCTTGATTATGTTCTAATCTGTGGAGGAGGAAGAAGAAAAGTAGTCATTGAATGTGTTCTAAAAGCAAACAAACACCACCTTTCATTTTCATGTGAGGAAGGTCTCTACTGGTAAAATTTAGTGATCGTTGTTAAAATGATTGACGCTTAATGCAAATAAGTTTCCCCAGTACCTAACTTGAAGATGTCACCACCATGATCAGAAAGTGTAACTTCATAACTTTCAGGTTGGGGTAGTTTGTATTTTTCAACTTGTTTGTTAAACTTTATTGTTAGTTTATTCCTGAATTTTTTTCAGCCCCTTAAGAGGGGAGAGGTAGAGCTGTGAGCTGCATTTCGCCAGGTCTGTATAGAAGTAGCAGGCTACACTTGGGATGGTAATGAAGGATAATTTTAGTCTAGAAGAAATTTGCTCCACGTCCCTTAAAATGGGGTTTTGGTGGAAATTATTGTAGTAATGGGAATTATCACTGCTGCTAATAATATTTTGCACTTCTGTAGTGCTTTTGATTCTTCAGAGATTATTTTAGTCTTTCTATGAGGGCTGTGTTCTTTCTAATGTTTTCTGAGTGAAATGGGTAATTGACAGCAGATGTGTAACTAGAATTTGTGACACCTGAAGAGTTTCTTTCAGTTTGCTGAAATTTTTGCCATGTATGGACCAGCATGAATCTGATATGAGCACGCTTCCCAGCCAACACTGGTTTTACATTGCTTGATGTTTGAACATCTCTGTGTCACTGGAATTGGACGGCATGATGCAGGCAAACTGATTCTACATCGTGTAGGGCTTAATCATCATTTGGGCTTAAGTCTCTCTTGGCCTTCTTATTGCTGGGGAAGCAGCACAGTCACTGGTGGAGAAAAGATGAAATATAAAGGACACATAGGTAGAAGGACCAGGTAAGGTTGCAGAGCAGTGGTTGGAGCCTATAAAGCACTACTTTTCTCAATCTGTCAATCTTCTCTCCTTTGAATTTATAGAGTGTATCTAATAGGAGTATAAACTATGAGTGGAGAATTGCTTTGGGAAGACAGAATCAGAAAATTGGTCTTTGAACTTCAGGTGGATATCAAAGGGCAGGAAAAGCCCCAAATGTACTCATGTCCTCCATTGTTTTCTCTGCTGTTTGATGTCATAGCAAGGTTTGACGTTCCACTTCGCTAAGCATGCAACAGAAAAAATGTTTCTGGAGCCAGTAATCTGAGGCTTGGAGCTTCTGGCCAAGAGCAATTGTCTTCTCTGTAGCTATGCACCCTCCAAAGCTGTGTTGAAAGTGTGGCAGAGGGAAGCTCAAGGTCCCCTAGCTTTCTGAGGTTAGCAGCAATAGCTTGGCATTGGCTGCAGAGCACGTGGCTTTCGAAGGGTGCAATTCCAAGCTTCTTTATTGTGCCAGAATCTCAGCTACATAATTGGTTTTAAACTATGTACAGCATAAGATTTTGTCTTATATGATGCAATTATATAGCTGCCTATGGAGACGTGGGACTTTAAGAAAGAATATTTATGTGTATGTGGTGAAAACAAGAACAGAAGGATGTCCCAGACATAGGAAATAGAATTGGAGGAGAGACAGGAGAGCTTGCATAGAAACAGTGGAGTCTGGCAAGACTGAATGGGGAAAGGTGTAAAAACAGGCTGCAGATGAGACTAAGTATATATAAAATGCTCTAGAGACAAGAAACCAAATTTATCTTGATGTTGTCGTTCTGATTGTTGTAAATCTTTATAGTGTGAACATTTTCTAAGTTACCATTAAAACAAAGGTTGAGAACTGTTAACATTTGGAAATTTTAATTATAAAAGCACAAAAAATGGCTGGAGAAGTTTTGTACATGAAACGACATAAAAATGGGTAGTTGCATACTGAGATTTCAGATTGACTTTTTTTTCCTACTGCGTTATGTAGGTAACCCCCAGATAACACTGCTCTTCAGTATTTTGAAGTACAGACTGTTTAGGGATTTTTGCAGGTGTGATTATAGGTTATACAAACTAAGTTTTAGCCGATGGTGAGTTAAGCGATAAGTAGAAAGGTTAAGTTGTGATGGAGGCACATCTGTTTGAGGGCCTGTTTTTTCATTTATGTTTGAAGGTGAGAAAGCAAAATTGTATCTCAGAATTGCTGAGAACTGGGCAAATGTTGAAGCTCATGTGTCTATTTGAATGTCCACTCCTCCAAATGCATGGTTTAAGATGTGGGAATACACTATTTCACAAGGCGATGTTTAGAGTTTTTTGTCCACAAAGTGGTTGGTTTAAAAAGCAAGGTAGTTTACAATATGCATTGTAAAACAGTAGAAGTGTTTCTCATGTATGGCTATGAATTTCTAACCCAGATCTATTTTCTTTGAATCCTGTGTTATGCTTACATGACTAAAAGTGAAGTCCACAGAGTGAGTTGTGTTCTAGGTTGTGCACTGAAAAAATAAAACCAAACAAAAACCAAACTGAAGTTCTTTCTATAGTGACATGTCTTATATTATGAAATGTCCTCAGCTACTACACCACCACATGATACATATTATACTAGGAAATGGTAATTCTCCTGAAAATAGGAGGAATAAATTTTTAGTTATATTGATCAGTACTTAAGCACCATGAATAACTGATTTTTTTGTTTGTTTCTTGAACAACAAAAACAAACAAGCATAGAAATGAATTTTTCAGATATTTTGCATCAAGAACATGGATTTTCAAAACCTTAGAGGTTTTGCAGTACTTTAGCAAAAATCCTTCAAAGAAACATGGAAGTATTCCAAATCTTTAAAAGTTTACTTTTTAGTGAGATTTACTTGTCAAATGTAACAGAACTTTGCTAGTGTGGTGGTTTGTTTTTGTTGGTTTTTTTTTGTCTGAGCCTATGTTCTGGTTTATAACGAAAAATCTTTAGCCAAGAAATTGTACCCAGTTTTAATGAAACTGTCTCTAACTCTTCTGTGAAAGCAGTATAGTAATGCATCTAATAATGTTGATGAATTCAAATTTATTAGAGCTCATTATGTGGGTGATGTGATGACTTGTCACAGTAATCATGATAAGGTAGCATATTGCACAAATTCATTATTGGGAGGGAAGGAGACTTGCTCTGAAGGCTTTGGTGACCTCCAGCGTCTGCTGGGCTGCTCTGACATCTGGAATGTGTCCTTCCCTGATGTTAACAAGGGATCCTCCTGGAAACAGAGGGGGTCTCAACGTTGCTCTCTAAATAAAGCGAAGCTCCTTGTATGGCACATCTGCCCATTTAAAAACAACAAAGAACAACCCCCCCAAAAAAACCAGAATAACCACACATCAAAAACCAAGCAATGCTTTTGCTTTTTTTTTTAATTTTTTTAATTTTTTTTTTTAATTTTTTATTTTTTTTATTCCCAATAGATATTCTGAAAACTATGCCAAAAATAGTGGTAGAGGACTGCCCTGCTTTATAGCTTTGGGTATCATTTAGTGATGTTTTTCTGTAACCATTACAAGATTATGCAATTTGGGATGTCAGAACAGATCAGCATGAATTTAGAGGTGAATTAGAACATTAAAAAAAAAAAAAAAGGAACAAAAAAGGCTTGTATCCAGTTTTTAGCATGGTAAGTACATTAGCACATCCTTCCAAAAATAAAGTTAAATTGACCTACTTTTTGCTTTAGGTAACTGGCTTTGTGCTGTGGTCGAAGGTGGGACCAGAACCAATCTAACCAAGTAGTGTTACAGCCACTGATACAGCAGTGATGGCTCTGCTGCTGCTGTACAGCAGTGTGGTGTGTTGTAAGATGCTCAACTAGAGATGAGAGAGAGAAGGGTGATTTCCAGCACTCTTGTGGGATCCCTGCGTGATCTTATGAAGGTTTCATAACTTGTGCATCCCTGTGTTTACAGCATATCTCTGTAATTAAATGAATGCTTGAAACACCATTATGAACGAATGCAGCAGTGGGGTCTGAAGAGTGTAAAGACAAATCATACATATTGAAATTGATAGTTGATGAAATGGGAATTTTCATTTTCCTTCTGGTCTACAGAAATCTGTTGATACATGGAACTCCTCAGCATAGAGTAATGCTGTGTGCTGCTGCTATCTGGTCCTCCCAGTGATGATCTTCACCTGAGATCCATGGCTTGCTCATTACTTTCCTTTAAGGAGCCTTGAATTGTTTTTTGGTGATACCCACAAAATATTTGCTTCTTCCCCTCCACACTATATTTTAATTGTGCTTCCTTTCATATCTTTTAAGAGCATAAAATCCACCAGATGGATAAACTCTGCGCTGAGTCACACAAATTAGTTGTTTTATCATCCTCCCCTCCTTTTTTTACTTCTCTTTGTGGTTCCATACTTACTGACTGTATCATGACTAAATTCAGCCTTCATTTGGGCTGTATTTGTATGTGTTTTACAACATTTTGCATTTTCTTCTGTGCAGAAGCGTAGGCATTGTTTTTGTGATGTGGAACTGGATCGACTCAGATTTGTGGTCTGTCTTTGGAAGTTTCTTTGCAATGCTGACTGGAAAGAGGCTCTTTTGTCTTTGAGAGAGTACAGAGTCTGAAAATAGGCTATTCTGGTGAAATTCTTAATTGGAATTATTCTGGTAAGAATGCACAAAGCAGGTATTAAGTCAATGCCTGGGGGTGTTGGTTCCCTACTTTAGTTTGACAGTGCTATACTGAAAGAAAGGGGGTGAGATTTAAACTGGCCAGGTGAGAGGTGGGGGAAAAAGGAATGGTGGTAACTTTAGTAAATACGCGTTGGAAGTTACTTTAGGTAGATTTCTAGGGAAATCTAGCGTAGGTGAAAAAGCTGTACTTGTTTCTATTAAATGCTGTTGGTTAAAAACGTATTAATTAATGTTTTGGAAGAGTTTTGTATGTGCCTTTTTATGGGACACGTGCATTTGAAACTGAAAACACAGTCTCTGGTTTGCATAGTGCAGAGTGTGCTAGCCAACCTTGTGTTTCTTGTGTGGGCTTTAGAAAGTGCAGTCACTGGTTTTGTTTAACATCACAGTATCCCATCATTCATTACATGTCCCCTAAGTATTTCCTGCATCTCCGTTCTTTTCATTAATCCCAAGATGTAATAAAAGCCTTCAATACCTGTTTTCTCTGGGGTTTTTTTGTTTGTTTTTTTTTTACCGATCTTATTGTTCAGAGTTAATTTTAAGCCTGGTCTAGTGTGAGTAAGTTACTTCACTCTGAGATGAGGAATTAATGGCAAATTAAGTGGAGTTTGTTTTAAAGCTAGTAGGAAGTCTAAATATAATACAGAATAAGAAAATGTTTTTCATTAAGTAGATATAGATTATTTTAATTATT
>WUAM01000431.1:35923302-35977128 GCA_024336885.1 Actenoides hombroni
TTATACCAATTAGCTGCTTCTTATGGAGACATACCTGTGCTTAACATCCATGAAGTTTCAGAACAGATTTCTTCTATGATCATGTTTCCTTCTTTCTAAAACCTCTTTTAGATAGATTTTCAAGCTTACCGATAATCAAATTGTAAAACTAGCACAAGAATTTACACCTTATTATGAGTTGCCAGAGTAAAAGTAGGATGGTTTTTCTAGACTAGGAACGTAATATTTTGAATCATTGACCATTAAGAATATGGCTTCCTAACTTTGGCATATTTGCATGCCCATTGGTGCAGAATATATTGTCTAGAAAGCTTCAAAAATAATGAAAAGATTAAATATTTAAGAACCAGTAGTGATATTCCACATAGTCTAGTTTAGTCACTCATTCTAGCCTACTTGCTATGAAAGTTTTGGGATATGTTTTCTTATTTTGTTGAAAGCAAAGTGTGTGCAGAAAAAGTAGTGTTTGACTTCAGAAGAGAACTTGTATGCTTTTGGAAATATTTTAAGAACTGCAGCTTCACATAGATGTACCATATTTAAACATGGCCTGAGGCTTAACCTTCAGGTTTTCCAACAAAGTATTAACTAGTTTGACAAGAAATTAAATTTTGTTGTACTAGTTTATTAGTTTGTTCTGGCTGGTGGCTGTGAAGCTTAGGTATTTTTCTGTATTTAGAAAACAGTTTGAATGTGGAAATGTCTCTTAAAATTGGAATGAAAATTTAAATCGCTGTTTTACCGATAGAGAAAGTTAGATTACAACTTCATATTTGTAAAATCATAGAGAAGTAAACCAGACTTTTAGAGTAAAGAGACTAGCTGTGCAAATCAAAACTATTTACTCATATAAAAAGCTTTCATTCAAGTTATATGGAAACGATCTTACCAGGCTTTGATTCTGATCCTGGATTGTGACACCAGAAAATGGAATAGAAGCTGAATTTCTGTCAGGCTTGACCCACTGCTGTTTGTAATTTTACATCATAAACTCAAACTGCTCTAGCAGATTCCTGTGTTTGACTGGGTTTTTCACTTGGATAAACTAAAGCATGTTCTGGTTAAAGTGGACCTCTCGAGCAGCTTTGTTTTACGATGTTTAGCCAGAATGATATAGATGGGATTTTGGTAACTCTCAGTGGCTCTGGGAAAGGTGGATGTTATTTTCCAGAAAGTGTCTTTCTCTCCACTTGGTTGTTTTCATTTTTTTTTGCTATGTTGCTCAGGTGACACAGTATTTAGGTGCGGTAAAGCTGTGTGTGTGTCATGGATAGTTTTATCAGTACAAAACCAGATTGCATAGTTATTTGAAATGTGTTTTTAGCAAGATGTTATACATTCTGTCCCTTGCTCTTGTTTTGGTTGATGATGACTTTTCAGCTCTATTGCTACTTGAAGAAATTCTTCTTGACTACTTACCACCTCTGTCATTTTCTCCCATTTCAGTGAAGATTTGGCCAAGTTGTTGCATACCAGATTTTATCTAGAGGGTCACAATTCTCTTAATTATTCTTGTACCTAAAATTCAGATACATCTGGAATACTACCTTTTGAGTTTAAATGTATCAGTTACTTGCTTTCTGTCTGTGTAATGCAACTTATATCTGTTTTGCTGCATTAATGCATGTATACCTTAGCAAGTTTTTCTTAACTAAATGGGATTGAAGAGTTTTAAGGTTTTTATAAAATTTTTACCCATGTTGTTTTTTAGTGTTTTACTTAACTAGTCTACATATTTGGTTATAGCTGTTCTTTGATTATTCAAACACATGCACATGACTAATACATAACATCATAACAGTTAACAGTTAAAATTTACTGTGTGATTAAAGGTGGAACATTTTTACTGTTTGCTTTTAAACCTGAGCATCCTCTTCAATTTTACAGGTTTTCAAATCCCCTTTTTCCAGTGCTTTGAAATACATTAATACTATGGTATTTGACTGAAGTAATCAAAGATACTAAAAACAAATTAACACAAAAAAGAATACTTTTCAAATACTTTTCTTCATTGTCTAGTGTTTTGTAATCACAGTTTTAATTTGGTGCTAACTTAACTTCTCTGATTCCAGTTTATTCATATTGGTAAAAATCAATATTGGTTTGTGGATTTGGTCATTTTAAAACTGCTAAAGTGATCCAATGTAACTCGCTTTAAAAAAAAAATGGATTAATTTAACAGTATCCTTTGTTTATTGGAATTGTTTCTATCTTCTCATTTTACTGCTTTTGTTTAGAGACTTTTGAGAGGTACACTGAAGATTACTTACACTTAACTTTGACAGTTAATAATTTTCATGCTTTTCAGTGTGTTCATGTAATAATTGGGTTTATTTCTTGGCTTGATTTATTTTTTCTTCCCTAATGTTTTTTGTAGTTGGCAGTCCAATAATAAGCTTTTTTGCCTTTTGAGCTCTAATTAGGATTTTCTTTTCTAATCTTTTCTACCCCAAACAAAAAACCCACCCCAAAACTGCAAAACCCTATGTGTAGATTTCAGTAGAAGAATTGATAGTGATCTGTGTTATGTATTAATAGATACTGGATGTTTGATAGTCACTCTGCTGCTATTTGTGGTACCAAATTAAACATCATTATTGAAGGTGCTACATAACTTGAATAGGTAACTAAACCAGATGTTAACTTCACAAAAAAGGAACATATGCCTATTTGAAATAGAGACAATTATTCCTTCTTTAGTAGGAATAATTTTTATTGCTCTAATTTGAAACTGCTACTTAGTTTGAGATTAAATCTCTACTTTTAGTCACATAAGAACAATCTGCAGCAGTGGCAAGGCTTTCTCAGTGTCAAGTCTGTTCTCCAACGTCATAATGTAATGCTTCTGGAAAGAAAGCCTTTTGCAAAATGTTCAGCTGTTCATATGGAAAGTTTGCTAATGCTACTTCAGACGTAAGCTAGAAACATGTTTAAATTTATTTGTGTAGACCAGTTTCCAGTCTCTGCTGTTGTTTTCAGCAAGCTGTGTGTAACTTAAAAATATCCCCTGAACTCAGCACACTTGCCTAGAAAGTATTTTCTACCAAATAGGCACTGTCCATCATTTCACATTTAAAATAAATATTTAATTTACATTTGTTTTTAAACAGACACCAAATCCTTCTGCAAGTGAGTTTATTCCTAAAGGAGGATCAACCTCCAGGCTGAGTAATGTATCCCAGTCAAGTATGTCTGCCTTCTCTCAAGCCTTGTTCTCTCACCCCTCCATGGGAAGTCCTGCTACTGCTGGGCTAGCACCAGGTAAGTTGAGAGTAATGATTTGCAGTACAGTTGCTACTTTTAACTTACAATTATGTCAAACATAACCCTGGATAGGTAGTGATCAGGTTTATCAAATATAAATGTAGCCACCTCCTACTTTAGCTCTTAATTTTAAGACTGCTTGGAAGCATACAAAAGTGCAGGAATTTGGGATTTATCTTCCAGTAGTGTGGAAGTCTCACTTCAGACTGAAATCATTTAAGCCACAGCAGCAATGGAATTAACTCAGCCTAACTTACTCTGCTCTCTTTTGGGAAGAGGGGTGCTGAGTTTTCATAGTACTGTGCTCTGTGTGGTCCTTGCCAGAGCAGTACCTGAAGACGATTAAGACTACCTCTAGTCTACAAATGCACTGCAGTCTACAGTGAGTATGTGCTCTGATTACCACACATTAATCTACTCTTTTGATTTGTTTCTAGACAGAGTATGTAATCTAGAAGTAATTATTTTCAACGTTAATGAGTATATACAAGGACTTAAAAATCTCAATGAAAAATAAAAAGTTAGAAGATAAGCTTATTCTAAAATAATTTGCCTTGCAAAATAGTGTTAATTGTTATTGTGTCTATTGTATGTAATCTTATTTTTAAGACTGATTTGTGATTATTTCCCATGTTTAAAACTCATACTGAAATGCGTTCCATGCAGTCATAGTGACTTTTTTCCTCTCACTTAAGTTCAAGCTCTTCCTGTGTCTTTTGAACTTCTGCTCTTAAAGTTAGCTCCATTCTAATTAAAAAAAAACCCAACAAAAAACCCCAAACAAACAGAACAACAAAACCAAAACAAAATAGCTTTAAGATACAACCATCACTAAATCTGGATGTTATACATTGCAGATCCTTTAGCAAGTTTCTGTATGTACTTAAACCTTTGGCAATATTTTGAAATGGACAAGAAACATCAGGTAGCTGCCAAAAGGCAGAGGGGCAAGTATTGTAAATGTCTGGGGTTTTTAAATGAGTATTGGCAATTGCAATCTATTAAATTGAACTTCAGTCTTTTCTGATGCCAGGGGATAAATCTTAATGTCAATGTGAAAGAAGCCAACACTTAGCTCGCATGTTATAACTATTGGAACAGGCTGGAAAGTGATTGATGCTTCTGACCAAATGAACATGTTGCAGTGCTGTGTCTGCTTCATAATATATTGTGCTGTACAACCTTGTTGGAAAACTGTTGTGTTTATGTGCCTCTCAGCCTTGTCACCTGGATTGAAAAGTGTATAAAGGAGTAAATAGAATACAGTAAAATGATCTACTTTTGGAAAGTGTCCAGTGGGATCTCAGAGGGATCCTTCACAGTACAGTTTCTTTACTGTCCGTAAGTAATATTTGAAAGGATAAGTAACACTGTTAATAAAAGAAATTCATACAACAATTTGAGCTTCTAGAAGTATAGATGCCGATGCTGAAAACTATCTATGTTCAAATGCTATTGTTTGTGGGTGAGAGGGATGGGAGAGTATTCACAAGAGCTAACTTGAAGCAAAGTTGATTTGTTTCCCAGTTCATCCTGTATAATTAGAGAGTATAGGCCAGAGTAGGGATCTGAGTTGGGTGCTCTTAATTAGTCTAGAAACTGCTTTTTCTGCGCTGAGTACAGAATTCCCCGAACCTGAATGTCCTACGTAAATAATACTCATGAACATTTATTTGTATTTAAATGGCTTAGCTGTAAATAGTATGCATCCACAGAAACTTCTGTTACCTCAAGGTGAGTTAGGAGGTGCTCTTCCTGGAAGATTAGGCTCTTAAAAAATCCAGTGTTTATGTGTGGGAAAATGTCACCATTTAGGTCATACTAGATAACAGAATAAAAAAAGATTTAAATATGTTTTGAAACTGTCATCAAAAAATATTTTTGGGATCTGTTAGCTTTCAGCAAGTGAAAACAAATCCAAATGAAAACCATATAAAGAATTCATAAGAATTTTCCTTTAAAAATATTTGCTCTACATGTAAATGGTGTATGAGAATACAGTAGAATAACTTTCAGGAAATGTGTAAGATTTAAGCATTTGCATGAGATTAAGATTGCCACTAGTATCTTACAGAACACTGAAGGAAATTATTATTTCATAAGAAGTGAGGAAATGTAGTAGGAATAATTTCTGAAAGGTTCCATAACCAAGTAGGTGAACAATGAGAATAATCCTTTGATATTGTTCTTCAGGATAGAAAAAAGATGTCAAAGAACTTAATTTCTGAGATTTCCCTAAAGGTAGTTGTAAATCAAAACCACTTTTGCCATCTAGTATTTCATAGATAACTGTTCACGAAATTGATTGTCTGTGGAAGATGTTTGTTCTGCCTGTCTTATCAACAGTACTGCAGAAATACTGGAAAAATGACAACTGAAACGTAACATACTTCAACAGATAACTTGTATCCACACCTGATATATCCATTAGGGCATAGCATGGAAGAAAATGCTTTTATGTGTATTTACTTAGGTAAGTGCTTTCTAGCATAATGTCAACATAGTCAGACTTCATCTTGGTAGCCTTTAATAGAAAACAAAAACGTAGTGAGATTAAATGTGACTTACACAAATAGCTGGAGAAAATTGTCCTATTGAGAAGCTCTGAACAGATCTCCCTCACCCTTTCCCAACCTTCTTTCCTTAAGCTACCCT
Organism: Actenoides hombroni; assembly: GCA_024336885.1. Classification (NCBI taxonomy): domain Eukaryota; kingdom Metazoa; phylum Chordata; class Aves; order Coraciiformes; family Alcedinidae; genus Actenoides; species Actenoides hombroni. The sequence goes on from WUAM01000431.1 coordinate 35,929,222, forward strand.
GGATAATACCCTATTTTTCATGCCCTTACTAGCAAACACATTCCATTTATCATTTGTATGGGAAATTTAGCGAGTTGTCGACAGCCTTCAAATAGTTTATTTGCTAGGCAGCTTATCTTATCCAGTTTTGTGTAGTGGTTTCAGAGTAGTAGTGCCATTAAAATACGCAACAAAGCATATAAAGAAACTCGTGAATGTCATTGAAGTGATAAGACATCATTGCTGTGTTAAACTTGAGAGAGAACAGATGTATAGCCCTCAGCAGAGAACATCTTTGTTTGGCTTGGGTTTACTTAAGCTAGGTTATAGCTAAAGAGTGATGCCTTTGTCATCAATGGGAATGACAGCAAATTGCTGTTACTTCTATATTTAGTCCAGGACGGGTTCTGAGCTTATGTGGAATTTAAGAGATGCCATTTCCACTACCATTCTGAACCTGCAGGCTTAGGAGCCAGGAACATGAAGGTGATGTGTTTGTGTCCAGTTGACACATCTCTGCTCATGACAGGCTATGACAGTGTAGTTCTCAAAGCTCATGACCTCAGCTGGAAATGGACTACTTTAAGCTGAGGTGATTTGAGTGGCCTGAGACGCACTGAGAGCTTGTTCCAGCCTCTCATGTCGTGCACCTATTCTGCTGAGAAAGTTCCACAGTCTTGCCAGAATAATACAAAAGAGGAAGAAGGGAAAGAGATTGTAAAATTAGTTTTATTCCCACCCAAAAAATGAGAAAGCACTTATGACTCTAAAGTCGTTTAAGGAATTAAGCAGATTTAATTAACTTACACAGTTTATACACAGCTATAATGCTAATGACCTGATTGTGAACTTATAGTAATAAGAAATACATAGTGGATTTCAGGATGCTGCCTGATTTTATTATTTACTTTGTTTAGTCATCCCTCAAAATGTACCTAGTAATCTATAGTATCTCTAAAGTACAAAACATGACAGTAATAAAATGGTAAATGCTTAATTTTTGACCTTTGAATGTGTTATGAGCCTTAGAGGCATAGGTGTATGGTTGTAGATGAGTAAATTTGTAGGCAAAGGTAAGAAAGTATATATAGAGCATTTATTGGATTCCCCTGTTTTTGAAAAGTATGTTGTAGGCCAGCTGGGTTGTATACAAGTGAGCTTAATAAACTCCTCCTTCACTGAGTTGTACACTTCTATTAAATCCAAAAAACTGTGGTCACTGAGTCCTTAATGAGACCTTGTGCTTGATGCCCTTCCTTTGATCCTTTATCTGTATGAATTCTCACATTCAAAATACAACCTAGTTTTTAATTCAAATACACTGCATGCTACAAAGCTTTTTTAGAAGTGTTAATCTCATAACATTTCTGTGAGTGCTTTCTCAAATGAATTTCAAAGTCTACCACTTCCCTTTCCTCAGCCACAATGAAGCTTCAAAAATAAAAAACAATGCAAGAAGTGAAAGTATAACAATAAAGAGGGATATGTAAGTATGACCTCTACCTGAAATGAGAGTAGCAGCAGGAGCTCCAGGTATGTGTAGGTAGCCTCTACAGTCATGTTGTGAAAAGATTTTCAAACGCTGCAACCATTTCCATGTTGGTATGATACCATGACAGCTGTAAACCCTCACACTGTTTTTAGATGTAAATAATTGTGAAGTGAAAGAAGCCTTTTCTCCTTGCAGTTAACCTTTCAGGAAAAGTATTTGACTTCTTCATGAAGGGTATTGAGATTCACCAAGACAAGAAATGGAGAGCCATCTGTACTAGTAGATAAGTCTCAGTAAGGAGAAGTAAGGCTTTTTGGTGTTTGTCTCAGTACTCTTGTTAGCATTTTAATATAGGGGAACACTAAACTGTCTCATAGGGAAAACAGTGTTTTTGGTTGTGTTTTTTGGGGTTTTTTTTTGGTTTTAATTTTTTTTTTGGTCTGGATCACTGGTATGAGATAACTATAACTAGAAATATTGTAATTAGATTATTCAAACCCCATTTTTTAATTAGACCCTTAAGTGAATAAGTGTTTATATAAATTTTGATGTTGAAAATAGCACATCTAATTCTGTGAGAGGTGGTTCCATATTCACTTACATTCTTACCATCATGTGTTCAGCACCATCTTTTTCCTTCAGCAAGAGTAGTAGTATAATTACTATTACTTCAGTATATGTTCACCTTTTAATACCACCATTTTCCTTTGTTCTTCTCTGAACCTATTTTGTTGTGGTTATGTATTAATAAGGTTTTAACTGATTGAAATACTAATCAAGTTGGTGAGATCTGCTTGAATTTGTGTGAACATAGATTTCCTTCCTTAAGTACTTAGCTATACATCCGGTTTACTGTATTAAAAGTTTTTATTTATGTGATATTTGGCTTCTAATAATTGATGCTTATTTAAACGCAGCAGAATTTAATGCGGGTCTCAGAAGGATCTATCACCTTGAATATTTGTTGTCTCAGTCTGTTGGTACCCACTGCAGCACTAGTAGTGAATTTTTCTTAACTTGCAATATATTGTTCTAGTAGTATAAAACCAAACTGTAGTCAAGCTTCTTTCATATCTTGAATGTACTATGTATATTAGCACATGAGAAGTCTGTATGTTCTGACTGCCATGTGATTTTTCATAGAATTCTCAATGTCCTTCTAAAATCAGACATAACGGAGGTTGGAAGGGTGTTTGAGTCTTCCTTTTCTTCTGGTCTTGTGTTAATACCTGAGCAAAGACATTAATCATTTATATTTTTAACAATTTTTGGCAGGATTTTTTTTTTCTGAGACTCTCAGCAACGGGTTGCAATATAATTTTAGCAAGGTTGCAAGTCATCACTTCCATTTTTAAGATAAAATTTATACTGTGTCTTTATGTACAGTTTTTATTTTAAAGTGGAGAAGTATTTGGTTAATTTTTCGTTAGTATGTATGAAGACTGCAGAGGGTTGTTTTTTTCCTAGAGTTGAATGTTTTATTGAAATAAGCTTCTTGAAGCTAGCTATTTCTATCTGGGTAGAGATGGCATGCTTACAAGGACTTCAGTTAATATTATGTTTTATTAGAGTAGACTGAAAAATACATGCCAATGACTTTCCCTAGATGAAGAGAGTCCCTTGAACATCATAGACACAAACAGTAGAGCTGTTTCAGTTTTATGGCCATTTTAATTAGCCATCCTTCAAATTTTAATAGTAATATGTTGTTTTCTTGGAAATTGCTCTTTTCCCACAGTAGATTAAGAATGCATTTATGTTTTAGTATTTTGTTAAAAATGTAGCCATCTAGACACTAGCTATTGAAATATTTTAAGTGTTAGTCACTCAAGGCAACTTTTACGTTAATGGAAACTTATTTTCTTTTGTAGCCTAAACCAATACTATCACAATACATAATTTTTTATGGTCATGCAGATGAGTTGTAAACAGATTTTTAGGACGTTACTTATGTTACCATTCAGAAGTACTTCAAAAATTAAACATTCAGAAGTGCCTATTATAACTCACATTTTATTAAGTTAATATACTAGTCAGCAAGTAATTACTTCATAACAGTACTTACCTGTAAGGTGTATGTATACACATGTACATGTATTAATATAAATAAAAGTTCTGGCCTAGAAAAGTCTAGACTTTATATGCTCGTAATTGTCATATTCTTACGTTCTGTATTTTTATAATTTATAAAAATAAGTTACTGAAAAGACCCAACCAAAGAGAAAGGCATAAGATTTTCTTATGATTTACATTTAAAAAATATAATCTTATTTTGTTAGAACTATTCACTTTCAAGGAAAACAAAAGTAATTGTGCTGACAATATGCATAGTTTGCGATGTCAAAAAGTAAATTATTGAAGCTAAATTAAAGGTTACAAATATTGTGTTAATACCATGAGGATAATATAGCTTCACAATATTTTTTCCCCCAACTACTGATTAAACTGTGAATACTAAAATTGTCGCTTGTTTTTGTGGTTGATTTAAAAAAAGAAAAAGGTACATGTGGGAGGGATGCGGCTACTGTAGAGACAAGACACACGTGTAAAAACACTCCTACATGTTACTGATGATGCATATTGAGAACTCTGTGTACAATAGCTCCTGATTGAAGTAACTGAACTAGCTTTTGGTAACTAGACAGTGTGTATGCAAAAAAAAAAGTTGCTTTTTTTATTACCTCAGATGTTTGTTTAAATTCCTTCCATTTATAAGCTCTGGTTAAAAAAAAAAATAATTAAAAAAAATCATAAAAAGAACTAGTATGACTTTTATAAATTCTGACTGTTAAAGGGGAGGAACTACATCCCCGTGTAAGCTGAGCAACAATAATTTTCATAGATGCTCTCCGTTGTATTAATCAGAATACCTAGATATCTAGGATCTTTTATTAGTAATACTAGGAGTTTTCTGAAGGGTAATCTCTTCTTCACCCTGGAAGGTTTCATTGACATCTAAAATTCTATAAATAAGCATATCTGAGAATGCTGCATACAATGACTCTAACTAAACAATTTTTTGGTAATTAAAGTGTGTGTGGAAAAAATGTTGCCCTGTTTTTTCCCTACTGATGCACCTTGTCTAAGAAGCTGAGTTTCTCAAGTTTCAATTGAGTTGCCTGTCTAACGTTTATAGTGAACACCTAGTAAAATAATTTTAAACACACCTGAAAAATCTCATCACTAAGGCCTAACAGACTTCTTATTCTGAGGGGTTTATATTTGCATATCAAATAGATACTTTGGTTGCTGATTTTGTAATGTCATAATTATAGGAAAATACATAATTTCTTCCCTGAAATTATTAAAAGTAGCATGTTGTGTATAGCTTATACGTGTTCTGTAGTTACTGGAGATCTAACTCATTTGTAGCTGTGAAGTTGATTCTAGTAAAAGGTACACACATAATGAGATGAAGTGAGTTACAGCTTGGCAAACTCCATTGATTGGTCACATAACATATGTAAACATTCACTTATCGTATAGTCACTAACATTTTCTCTTTTTGCAGTTTATTAAACTCTTCTAGACACAGCATTAATTTGATTCATCTTTCTCTTTCTGTACTTCTATCTCTTTCATTCCAGTTCTTTATCTGAAAGTTGTAAATTCCAAAGTCCCTTCTCTCTGAACTAAGACTTTTGGGAAAATGGATCTGTGTTTGCCTCTTAACTCTTCATATAGATGTAGCAATCCTTAAGCATCTCGCCTGCTCAGAATATTATTAGTAGTGAAGGTTGTTTTGTTTTTTTTTCAAACTGCTATCTTTTTTTGACAGAGATTTGATCAAGAATCTTCTCGTATTTCTTTTAGGAATGTCACTGTCAGCAGGATCTTCCCCTCTCCATTCTCCCAAAATAACTCCTCATACATCTCCTGCTCCTCGAAGAAGAAGTCATACTCCTAACCCAGCAAACTATATGGTGCCTACTAGTGCCTCTGCTTCTGTCACTAATGCTGTGTCTCAGCCTCCATCTACTGGCCAGGTGATCCAGAAGGAAACAGTGGGTGGAACAACGTACTTCTACACTGATACAACTCCAGCACCTCTCACAGGAATGGTAAGCTTGCTTTCTATACAGAAGTCTATGGAGCTTCCAAATGCCTAATTGATTGATACTACAGAGACTACTTTATAACATTCTGAAATCTCTATCTTGTAGGAAGATTTTGCCTTTTAATTGTTGTAATTGTTCTCCAAAACCACAGAATTGTAAGGACCAGATAATTTTTTTAATGCATTTTTCGTTTATCTCTGTGTAGACTTTTGGGGGCTTTTATACAGCACTAGAAAGCAAGCATTTTATGTATATCTTAGTGGATATACACATAATGAGAAAACATCAAGAATTCAGATTATTTAACCTATCAGAAAAAAACCAAAACAAGTCATTTACAAAAAAAAAAACCAAACCCAAACCATTTACAGTGTCAGGGAAAAGTCAGTTACAAAAATGTTAAAATGACTATGTGCATACATACTCACATCCCCTTGAAATCATTGGCAGTGAATGTCACAGAAAGAAATTGTAATGTATTTGTAGCCTGTACTGTGCATGAAGACTTTGTAGTTCAGTAGTTCAAATCAAAAGGGTGACAGAACTCTGTTTTCCCTACCTTTATGATTTTAAACTGCTTCTTAAAATGTTTTGTTTTCAGGTATTTCCAAACTACCACATTTACCATCCAGCCGCACCTCATGTTGCTTACATGCAGCCAAAAGCAAATGCACCTTCCTTCTTCATGGCAGATGAGCTCAGACAGGTAAAATGATAGAGCATTTAAAGGAAAAATCACACATCTTAGGAAAACCCAGAAAATCGCTAGGTGTAGAAGAAAAATAGCCACGCAAAATCTGTGCAATTTTCCTTGTGGGGAACTGAAAAGAAATAAAACTCCTGTAATGGATGGAGTACAACAGATGGTGGGGGCGGGTTACAAGGTATGTGGCTGCAATCTAATCTGCACACCATGATTTACTATTCAGCTAAGAATTCTTACTACTTGTGTGTTGTTTTGGTGTGCAAATGAACTCATGTTAACTTATGTAACATGCCTTTAAGCTGTAATCCTCACCAGTTTTAAAGTCTTTCACTGAAATGAAAGTATACGTAGGTGTTAGTTGAGCCCTTCTCTGAGGGCTGGCTGTGACTGTTATTTATTTCAGCTTTACTATAGTACGTGCCTCTATCAATGCTAGCTCTAGCTCATGTGTCTTCTGCAGCTCCTTCCTTCAAGAATTTATATATTTTGTCATTAATGTTTTCAATCTAGTGGTCTTCTCTGCCTTCCCTGCCCCAGACACTTTCATCAACTCCTTGTTGTAGTACAAGTAGCTGGTACTTCAAAGACAGTGTACTGTTAAATTAACAAAAAAATGATGAGCTTGATGTTCAAAATTTGACTTAATTTGTTCTTCAGGAACTGATCAACAGACATTTAATAACTATGGCCCAGATTGATCAGGCTGATATTCCTGGTAAGTAAGTGTATCTTATAAACTAAATGGTGATGGTACTGTTCTGCAACCATGCATGTTCAACAGTATAACAATACCTTGCAAAAAACACCACCTGGCTTTAATTTTTCATGAAGTCTTAATCATCAGCCTGGACCATGGATAACCAGATACAAAGTATTTTGGAAATACGACATTTGTTTCTTGCTTCTATTCTCTGTTTATTTCATAATTTTCTTCTGTTTTGAACTCTTTAATGATTGGGAATACTTAAAATTGCTGAGAAAGGAAAAATCATTAAGGCAATAAAACCTTGTGAAGAACAATATTGTGTTACTTTGTACATATTAGGCATTCCTTTAAAGGCTGCATGTATTTTCAAAGGCTATATATAAACTAGCAAGTTAGTTTTAAAGTAAATTGGCTGGTATATCAGAAAAGGGTTTGTACCAGTTGTCAGGCAAGAGAAGCATTACTATTCATTGTAATTTGGCTTTGGGAGAATTTACAGTTGACTGTGTTCAACTCAATTTAAACATTGCTCTTTTGGTTGCACTGTCCTTCTCAAGTGTGTGTTTAATATGATAATGATACAGTAAAAAAAAAAAAGCAAGTATGATTTACTAATCCAAATGAAGTACAAGTGCATCTCTTCTGGCAAGAGTAATCTCTTAATCTGATTTGTAGACCTTCATCACCTCTCTCTCTTTCTGTTTTCTAAACCAGTATGTTAAAATACATTAAGACTCAGATTTGCTTTTTTTTTTTGGTGAGGGGAAACAGGGTTCTTCCAGTGGTATGAAGTCTGTATGGAAACTGGTGCTTATTTATGAATCTGGCAGGAAAAACAACACCAAAGAAAGGTCATTCAGAAGAGTGAATTTTTAAAGTAAATGAGAAACTGACAGATGGACCTGTGTATTGTGTTGATTTTTCTTGGTGTAATTGTTTTTCCAAAGACAGTTATTTTGGCTTTGTGGAATCTCTTCCAGGGGCCTATGTATTGGTATTAAAGCAACAGTAGTGAATTTTAACTTCATATGCACCTAAAAGATAGTGCAAGAATTTGCATATTAATGACAGTAGTTTTAATCATCTCTGCTACTGTAATAACTTTCTCAAAATCAACTGACACCTAATATATTTCTGTGTATAAACTGATTTTAGCAGTTCCTGCGGAAGTGGACAGCTACCACAGTCTCTTTCCTTTGGAACCACTACCACCACCCAATCGGATACAGAAAACAAGCAACTTTGGGTACATTACATCATGCTATAAAGCTGTAAATAGTAAAGATGACCTGCCATATTGCCTTCGGAGGATACATGGTGAGAAATATGGAGCTATCTGGATAGGACTATCATTCCTAAGCATGTTCAGTCATATTTTAATATCTGACTGCTTTGCAGAAGAAATATTCAAGTAAAAAAATTTTCCACAAAAACATTACTTTTTAAACCATGGTTTTCATTCTTTTCTAGGTTTTCGTCTTGTTAACACAAAGTGCATGGTATTGGTTGACATGTGGAAAAAAATTCAGCACTCAAATATAGTAACTTTGCGTGAAGTGTTTACCACTAAAGCGTTTGGAGAACATTGTAAGTTTTTTTTGTTTTGTTATTTTTCCCCGACTGTTGTGTTGAGACTTTAGTTTTAAATATGCTTGAGTTAGTAATTGTCACATGTTTCTATTTTTAAGCTCTTGTGTTTGCATATGATTTTCATGCTGGAGGAGAGACTATGATGAGCAGACACTTCAATGACCCTAGTGCTGATGCCTATTTCACAAAGCGAAAATGGGGTAAGGAAAACGTATTATCATGCAATACTTCTGTAAACTATTTCCAATACTTAAGCAGTAAATAGCTGGTCAGAAATACTTGTTCAACTTAATTTTTTTTAGCCAATTAGTTCTGTCATATCATAAGCTGACTGGGATCAGAGAACTTTTTTCACTTCTTTGTAAAATTTCTGAATAAAAGGGTGGACTTAAAAAACCAAACAAGCAAACAAAAAAAACCCAACAGAAAAATATAACTCTAGTTATAAGTTAAGGTAAAAGTCTAGCAGTGAACAATTTACTTTTCCAGTCACATTTGACTTATGTCTAATTTGCAAGATTTATGTCAGTTTGCAAGGGAAGTACAGTTTTTTGAAAGGAAAATAAGCTTGAATGGATTTGGGAGCCAAGAGCTCTGGGGTCCTAATTGCAAGTCTGTCACCAGGTCACTGACAATTATTGGAGATGTTTCCAAAATTATGAAAGACAGATGTTATGTCAATCTGATACATGAAGGGTACCTGAACAACAAACATCTTTTTTTTTTCCTTATCAAGTATTATAAGGACTAATTAGACAGTGTTTTATTTAATGTTTTGAAACATGAAGTACTAGTTAAGACAAGAAATGGATTGAAAAATCCCTGTAACATATTCTTTTCAGATACAAGCTTCATATCATAGGTCTGATTTTTATTTTTTTTTGTTAGATTTATACTATGGCTTCAAAGGAGTCACTAAAGCTAAATGTACATTCATAAATAAAAAACGTCACAGCATCCAGTCTGTGGCTTAGCAAGCTGCCCAGCAGAGCTCATATCCATATGGCTAAAGCTTCTTCCCTTCCAAAAGAGTATGTTGCCAGTCATACTGCCTGTTTGGACCAGTTCATGATCCACACAGGCCCACCCGCAAACTGCATCCAGCTGTTGTCTGGAACACAACAGGCCAAAGCTGTTAGTAGAGTCCAGTGTCATCCTGAGAAAGTCACAGCTGAATGGAATCACAGAAAAACTTAGGGTAGGAAAGTACAAGAGCTCATTTGGCTCAACTTCCTGCTTGATGCAAAACCAACCCTGAAATTAGATCCAGCAATAGGCGTGACAAGAGGATTATGAGCTGGCGTTTGTTTTATTAGAGTAGATGTTCCCTAAATGTCTCTAGGCTGCCAGTGTAATAGAGAAGCAGAAGCTAAGGTTTCTTCTTCCTTGTGCCTTTTGAAATTAGAGCCTTTAGCTGTGAATTCAATCTGTTTCAAAGGTTGACGTGGAAAACTTCACTCGGCTACTTGGTGTGTCAGAGTATTGAATCAGATTGGTAGTGTGTGAATACATTTAAAGGCTTGTAGATCCCTTATATACTGAATAATTCCCACTGACATTGCCCTGAGCTGACTGGTGTAAGTGAGGTTGGAACTTGAGTTTCACCACTATTTGTCATGGTAATATCTCACACAAAGGAAGCCCTAATTTGACTTGTCATATTCTGTGGCAAATCAAAGACTGCAATTAAAAAGTCAGTGAGCCTCGTGTGAAAGTAATTTGGTAAGATAAACCTGGAACACCTACTGCCAGGTTAATGACTGTTACATGCAGAAATAGACTTCTGAGTGTGTCTCACCTATGGGTTTCGATTTCCATGTAAATCAGTCCTTGTTATGTTGTTATACTTCTCTAGAGTATTATAGAAGAATGATGTCAGTTCCAGATAAAATAATAGAAGTTATAATAAAATACTTGGGGACACATTCTTTTGTCACTCTGGAAAAGAATTAAGTTTTTCTCCTATAAAGGGCAGTCATGTCTCATTAATCTAGCAAAGTTCTTTGAAGGAAGATCCAGTAGATGAGATCTCGGATTTTCAATGAAGTCTGTCAGTGTTTCTAAATGAAACTTAAGTGACCATGAGATAAGAGAAAGTCCTCAGTCAGATTAACTGGTTAGAAGGTGAGAAGCAGAGTAAGAGTGAGCAATTGATTTTCAGTGTGAAGGGAGATCACTGATGGGATCTCACGAGAATACATGCTGAGAGTTTTAGTTCTTAACACATTCACCTGTTTGCACTGAAGATAAATAATGGTCTGTCAGAGTATGCTGATAATACCAAATTATTTGGATTGTTAAAAACAAAGGCCAATTGTGATGGATTGTAGAAGGATCTTATGAGACTGGGGCTCTTGGGGATAATCTAGCACGTGATGTAAAGTAAATCAATGTGCTTGAGGGAAAACATAACTCTAGCTTTAAACATAAAATGATGGCCTCTGTTGTGGCTGTTACCACTCAATAACAGATCTGGGACTATAGCTAAGTAGATCAGGGAAAATATTGTCTTCTTGCTGAATAGCAGTAAATAGGAATGGATTGTTGCAGATTAAGAAAAAACTAAACAATGAAATGGGAGCTGTATTCAAGATGTGGGTATATTATGGACTCATCTATAGCTGTGGTCCTCCTCACACATTTTGAAGGCTGTAGAACAACAGCAAAGAAGTTGAGAAGAGGCAAGAAAGATGTTCAAAGGCAACAACTTCTGTATAAAGAAGAGCAAAGGGGAATAGTACTTGTCATGCTCTTAAAGATGGACAGGAATATGATGGAGTTAAAAATGACTGGAATGGGGTAGGTAGCTGAAAAAACAGCAGGAATAAAGAAAAAATGATTAAATAACAGAAGTTTGCTATTTCTTCCAGCCTGAAACTAGGGACTGACAAATTAAACTAGTCAGGTAGCAAATTCCAAAACCTGTGTAAAGATAATGAAGCCATGGAACTTTGTCATAGATTATTGTGGACATTGGCCTGGGTTCAGGGGGAAAATGGGCTTAGTCATGGGGGAGAGATACTTGAGGACTGTTAGCTGCAAAAACACCACCTCTAGCTCAGGAGTTCTCTGCAAATTATTGGAGTCTAGTAGAATATGCTAGTTTTTACGTTCATGTGCTCAGATGTCCATTGCAAGCTGCTGTTCTGATTTTAGTGTGTGTCTTTGAAGGAGGCTAGTGGGCAATCTGGGTCATTTATTTGACCTACTACAACTTCCTTCTGTAGGCTGGGATGATCTTTGAAATTGGAAATAAGACCACAATTTCTGTTCAGCCAAACCAAAGTATTTAATTAAAATGAACATTTGTGGCAGAATGTACAGAGATATATAAGGAAGAAAACTCTCTCGTGCCTGTGGCACTTATCATTACCTGCTCTTTGACTCTTTATTTAGGTAAATTAGAAAGAAAAGTCACCTGAAATTTCCCAATTTTGCCAAATCTTTCTGCACATTTTGCTTTGGCTTTTTTTTTTTTCTTTTCTTTCTTTCTGTAACTGCTGCTTTCTTAGTCTGATCCTCAGTAGAAGGTGCGATTTAAGAGAGAAAAATAAGATTGCATACCTATAACTTGATTTCTCAGAATTGCCTGCCTTCACGGATCCTTTCTCCATCCCCTCACAGAGTTTCTTGGCCGTCTGCCTAGAGGAGACTCCCAAGAGAAGCAGGGGAATGGATGGAAGTTGGGTACTCTGCAGCATGAGGCCCAGATTAGTGCAATTGCTTTTAAAGGTTTTAGGAGGCACAACACTGTGAACCTGATCAGTGAACTCAGAGAATTTGATTTCAGGTATGCAACCTTATTTATGTTGAACACTCCAGTTGGCAACATGAGACTTTGACAGTTAAAAGATGAGGATTATGATTTACATAGCTGTCTTGCATGTCACTGGTGTCAGTGTGTCCAGACTCAGGTTTTTTCTTTTTGCCGTGTTATTTACAGACCCTGTTGTAGAACTACTTTGGAAGGGATTTGCTGTGTGGAAAAAAGAAAATATAGCAGCTTATGTTTATATTATAAACTAATGTCTTTGTTACTTCTGAACACTATAGAATTTATTGCTTTTGTTCTTTGTGCAATTGAAATACCCTCTTTCTTCAGGTGGTACAGTGTGATAATCTAATGTTGTTCTACCCTATTTTACTTAATTCACACAGTTTTAGAATCAGGAGTTTGACTTTTCAGTTAATTGTTGCTCAGTACATTTATTTGAAAAGTTCCTTTTTGTTCAATTCTCATTCCTTTATTTCCTCAATACACTTACTTCTATCAAAAGTGTGTAAGCATTAAATCTGTGATTCTGGAATTTGTGGTTTTCTTCTACCTTGCCGATATTTCTCAACTTAAGATTACAGTACATTAGTGCATTTCTCTGCAGAAATTCTCTTCAAACTAGCAAGTTAACCCAAAAGTACTGTTCAAAAGTTGTTCTGAACAGTCCAATAATGAAATTATAAGCCACATTCTGAATGTACATGCTTTAAAACTTATCAGCTAGAAAATCCTCACAAATGAGCAATAATTATCCACTGCTACCAGCAGGTTTTTGGGGGTTTTTTGTTGTTTGTTCTTTGGTTGGTTTGGTTTGGATTTTGGGGGTTTTGTTTTGTTTTTTTGTTTTGGTTTTCTTTTGTTTGGTTTCATTTTCTTGTCCTGATGAGTTTTTCTGGTTGGCAGAGATAACCATGCCTTTGATATGTCCTTTGGTCCATTTATTAAAAGCAGTCTGAGTAATTAAACATTGGTGTGCACGCTTGTTAACAGCAGTTTCCAGCAACACAGATTCTGCTTTTCAGCAAACAAATACTTTCTAATGAAGATGAGCTCATTTCCTGGGCCTTGTTTTCCTTTGAACACAGTAATAGTAGCATGTAATGCACAAAAATGGACTTCACTGCTGACTTCACAGTTTTTTGCATGCTCAGTTGCTGGTTGTTTTTTCATAAAATATGTCTTCCATTAAAAAAAACAAATAAGTTCTGTACTTAGACTGTGGTGAGGAAAAAGGATAAATGAATATTGAAAGTCAGCATAATGTTGTTGAGGACAGAATATGCGACTAATAATTATCCTAAAATATGTTTGCCAAAAGCTGCAGTGTTTTCAAAGGAAATTAAAGTTTTCAATATCTTCAGGTTTTGTACAAAATGTAGTGCTGCACTAGCACTTCAGAACCTTTCTGTGTATTGAAAATTGGGAAATGTAAAACTGGAGCCCAAGTTTTCTTGGAAAAGCAGGAGAAATAAAATATGAAAGCTACTGCATTTATCTTAGTTTTAAACTCGGGAACACTAAGCAAACACTGAATGATTCACAGTTCTCAGTGTAAAAGACTGATTTACAGGCCTGAGAGGTTCTATTTAGTGAGCAGCTAAATCTTTCATTTGGCTTCTGATATTTCTTTCATAACTGATGAGAATTGCAGTTAGCAAGCTTTCTGACAGCGTTCCTGATGATGTAATAACAGGTCCTACTGACCATGGTCCCAGCTCTTCCTTCTTACCCTGGGGACTATCCCTGGCTTTATCCTTGCTCTAAGAAACTGAATTTAATTTGAATGTTTTTTTATTTTATTTTTTTTAACCAACAATAGAAGTATACATATACACCACTGCAAAGGGTACACTTCTTGTTCTGTTGAGAACATTATATTCCACAACTTTAAAAAAAAAAAAATGCTGACAATTATTTTTATCTTAATGCGCCAAGGAAAAATAATGGATAATCTGTGTTTTGAAATGGCTGTTATTACATTTTTAATGTTCTCCTTTAGTATCTATGTTCTGCATCTCAGAGATGAAACTAGTGGGAGAGGTGAGTCTGCTCTGCAGTAGGCAAGAAGAACATATACAGCCATAATCTGAAGTTTTGCATATTCAACCTGTGATGGGTGTCTTTTTCAAATAAACCATGAAACCTCCTCTTTTTGGAGTGAAGTAATTCTGATAATTTTTTGTAACATTGTCTTACAGTCTTGTGATGTTTTCTGTTGTGTTCAGCACTGCTTGGAAAAGTTTCAATTGTATGTTTTGCCTGAAGAATGAGCTTTTGGGTCTCATCTCCTTGGATCCATGCTCAAGTGCCATCTGTGCAGGCCTGGTGGTCCTCGTGGGACATACTTCTTAGTCAGCACTGCAGCAAAATGAACTGCTTTTAATCTTAATTGTTTTGAACAGATACATATGTACTGAGAGGGTATCTCAAAACTGATTCTTCCAAATTTTTTAGCTTGTATCTTTAGTGCATGGGAACATGGGCTGCAGCCAACCAGTCCGAAAGCAGCAGCCTAGATTCAGCTGTAGCCTCAAGTGAGTCTTTCCAGTAGTTAAATAGTGTTGCTCCTTGATTGAGATGTTCTGACAGAAGTGTAGAATTTGTGTTGAACTCTGATCTTTCAGCTTTTCAGTATATGTTAAATATTCTCTTGGTTACGTTGCCTTTCTCTGGAAATCAAAGGGCAAGTTTTTACGTTGCACATAGAAAACTAACTCCCAGGTTTTGGCTTCTGTCTCCCTGGGATAGTATAGCAACATTTCTGTTGCAGACGTATTTATTTCATACAGATGTAGCTGTCTTACAGTGTCCATATGCCACAGACATTGCTGTTTGCCAAATACAAAGCATATTCTATAGCAAATAGTAACTAGAATAAGAGCCTTGACTAATAAAGGAGTCTATATCTCCTCAATCATTTTATATCATCATGATTTTTTTTATTCTGAAGGAGAGAATTATGTGGGGGGAGCACAAAGTTTGCCAAGTGAGACTTGTGGTATGCTGGTTTGTGGGAAGTGATTTGCATGATTGATCAGGAGGCCAGAAAAAAAACAAAGGATATCTCATTATATTCAGCCTTCAGTAGACATTCTAGGCTTGTTGCTATTTAAAGGAGTCAAAGTCTTGATTTTTATAGTCTAAACCAATGCACCTTAAACCTGAAAAATGAACTGAAGTTTAAAAACAAAGAAACAAAAGCTCAGGAATGAAAGCTGGAAACATTTCCAGCCCATGACCCCCAAATCAGTAAAATTTCTAAGTAAAGCTTTTCCAGTAACGGGTTTCATTTTTTTTCCCTCTCAGATATATTTGTGTATGTTTGTGTGTACGCATGCAAGTGTGCACACATACACACAAACTTATTTTGAGCAAATCCCCACATGTTGGTGTGCTTCTGTAGGGAGAGGGAAGAAACCCACCAAAACCCCCAAGAAACAAATGTTTGGAAGAGAGGAGTGCAGACAGTTTATAACTGAATTGGATGCTTACATGATTTTACTGCATGCTGATGATATTACTGGTCTCAAAATTAACAAAATCAGTACTGAGGCAACCGTGTGGAATGCCTATCATGTTTTGTAAAATTGAGATGCTCTAGATGCCATGTGAACAGTAACAACTTCTTTATATTACACACATCTTACTAAAAAGAACATTGTTTTCATCTCTGGCTCATTACTCAAACGGTTTGCAATGTAGAATTAGGGGGTGTGTTTGCAAAGAATTAGTTTTACTTTTGAAAGGAGAACTACAAATCCATTTAGAAGGGGATAGATGCATTGCTTTCATATGGCTCATTGAACAGGGTCATGCAGTGATGGCTTGCCAGGGAGCTGGGTCACAGCAGACCATATATGAAGTTTGTGTTCAAAATCTTCCAGTCTGATTTGCCCATGTAATTTTAAAACTAGTTTGTTTTTTTGTTTGGTTTTTTTTTTTCTTATCAGGTGATAAAGAATGTTTAATTTGTAAGCCTTCTTACAATAAAGGAGGTAAAATGAGATCTGTTGCAGCTACTGTGGTATATGCTTGTTGTTTCAGAATACTGACATTTTTATTTCTGAAGTACCTGCGTATTTTGCTGTACCTCCCACTTTGAGCAGTTTCTAAGCAGTGCCCTTTTTGTAGTGATTATTCATTGTAAACTTTAAAAATCAGCATGGTTTTCCAGAATATTGGAGTGAAAGTAATAATAATGCCTAATGAATTGTCAGCATTTTAAAATGTGATGTACTTCCAAAAAATCCAACCTAAACCAAACAAAAAAAAGACCCAACCCAAACCCAACCATTAAACAGATATGGCTTTTGAGGACTGTTAAGAGTTGAATGAAAGCAATATGTGAGTTAATTGTATAATTGAAAATGTTCTAATTTGAATTTTGCGCAGTAGCCTCCTATTGATGCTTATAATGTTTTGCTTCTAGGTCAGCATGATGGACCTCTACCACGGCAGCATGCTGGATTGCTTCCAGAGTCCTTGATATGGGCATATATTGTACAGCTCAGCTCTGCGTTACGGACCATTCATACAGCAGGACTGGCATGTCGAGTTATGGATCCAACAAAGATTCTAGTAACGGGCAAAACGAGGTAATGAAAGCGTTCATTCTCGATCTGTATTTGTGCTAGCTGCTGACCACGCACCCCACGCAGAAATAACGAAGTATAGCTAGAAAGTTCTGTTACTTTTAACTGGCACGAAACAGTGTGCTACCACTTGTACATTTTAAGTTGGTTTTAGACATTTCTGAAAGATTTACGTGGTATCCTCAACATACTGTTCAGATCCTCTACTGACAAGTTAGAAGGTTTGTTGCTTTATTTGGAAACTGAAGTCTGTCTGTTGCATTTTTATCAAATAGTAAAATTCGTGTTTTCTGCTTCATAGTAATTTGCTGAGTGCTGACTTTTTTTACATACCAAAGCATTCAAGGAATACTAGAGGAAAAGTTGAGCAAACAACAAAATTTAATCACACTTGTTCTGTTTCTCTTCTTGTTCCTAAAGGTTACGAGTTAATTGTGTTGGAATCTTTGACGTTTTGACGTTTGACAACAGTCAAAATAATCCACTGGCATTAATGGCTCAGTTTCAGGTAAGACAACAGCAGGTTAGTGACTTGGCACAGGGAGTACCGAAAACCAGTGTGATTCCTTTTGGAAGATGAGTATTTTAATTAAACTGTAGTCCAGTATATCTTTCTCTCAATGACTGTATTTTTTCATTCATGACCTGATCTTGGTTCTGCCATGCATTATTCAAATTTACTTGTATTTTAGAAATGTGAGTGCTCATATTGCTACCTTCTGCTTATAAAGTTTCATCAAACTCACCAAACAGATTAACTACTAGCATTCAACAAACTTAAGTCAGAAATAGTTGGAAATAAAAATTTGTAAAGGAAGGTGGAGAAATATCTTACAGTAAGTGTTAGAGATCCAAAAATTGATCATTCAGTAACAGTTTTTGCTCTGCTTTCTCTTTTCTTATTTTAACAAAAATAACTAAGTGTTGAATACCTATTCCCAGAGGACTAAGAAATCTTTTAAATAACTGTACTTAGGCCTTCTCCTCACTCCTAAAAGGCTCTAGCATATCTTTATTTTAGGCTTCGAGTTTTTGTGTGCTCTCCTGGCATTCTCTGAAGTGTGGACTCTGCATAATTCCTGAATTAAGAAGAATCCCTTTAGATAATAACAAAATCCCTTTAGATAATAACAAAAACTGTTCCACAGTCATCTGGAGCATCATTGTGTACAGGAGTGCCTCTTTCCCTAACTTCCCCTCAGGGTAAAGTACATTGCTTCAGCAGTCATCACATACCCTGTTCGTACTGGGAGTGAAACGCTACAGTAGGGAGTTGGATTTAATTTATTTTCATTAATTGAGCTTGATCACAGTGAAAAAAATGCTCATTCAGTGTCTTCCAGTAATATGAAAAGTTTGAACTTTGGTCAGGCAGAAACTAGCTTATTGGAGACCACGTCCTAGAACATTACAAGTGTTTTGGGTTTTTTGTTTTGTGATGGCTTTGGTTATTTTTTGATTTATAATTTTATTTATTTCATTTCTGTGTGTGTGTTTTGTTTGGTTTGGTTTTTTTAATGATATAATAAAGCAATTCTTAGTGTACTTTGAGTAGTTCATCAAAGGATTTCCTGCCTCCCTCCACCCTCCCAGCTACATATCAATGGGCTTTTGGTAATAATTTAGTGGAAAACAGATGAGAGAAGATGGAAATTAAATGCAAGTGAGGGATTCCATGCCTAAAAATGTAATGAGATTCATTTATTTTTATAAATCTAAATACTTCTTCAAATTTATTTTAATTGCAGCTGGGAAAGAGATCCTCCTGAGATATTATGACATTCAAGTAATTTTAAAGCAAAGTGTTAAATGCACTCGGAGGTACAAAAATACTTGCAGGTACATGAATCTGTGAAAAGCATTTGCCACCATAGCAGCCCAACACTTGGCAACTAACTTGCTTGGTAATGCCTAGTTTTGTTTAGGGGGGATGTTTTTTGCATGTTTTATATATTATTAATAACCAAATTGTTCACATATCACCGCTAAACCAGGAAAGAAGCACTCTTAAATCCATAGTTTGGAAGATGTAAACTGGAGTTATAAAACATAATATGGCCTTCTTTTTATGTCACTTCCTCTAGAAGAGCTAGGCTTTCATTATCCATTTTGTTCCTTCAGAGATTCTGGATTGAGTTCATTTCTTGAAATTCAGGAGTCATTTATCATCCTCTACCTTTGTTTGCCCTAGCCAGATAAAAATACAAAATAACAGCTGCTGCTTGTCCTTTTTCCTCTCGATCCATGACCCAGTTCCTGAATTCCTCTGAGACTCCTGTGACTGTTAAAAAGTAGGTTATCTCTTGGTTTACTGCCCAGCTAATATGCATTTCCTTGTTGCTGTCTTCAGCGAAGGAAGGTATTTTTGTTAGCATTTGTCACTTTATGGCTATTTCCCATTGTTAATATAGATAGGAAAAAGTTTGGCCAGAACAGTGATGGTCTATGTAAAAGGAATGCAATTGTTCTTTATAATCTGTGTTAAACACATTGATTTATATGATCCTTTAAGAGTTAAATAAAGGCAACAAGAAGGGAAGATAAAAAGAAGTAAATGGAGTATGAATGACCACATGCATTAAAAACAAGGTGTTAAACCTATATAAATTCCTTTACATCACTTCCCACCCCCCAATCCTTAAGTTTTGTGTTGGTCAGTTACAAGATACAGATAGAAAAAATGTAAATGGTGATGCAGGAAACAGTAAAAAAGTTTAATATTTCTGTATTTGAAATAAAATTAAGGTGAGTCCTCTCGATATGAAATGTAGATAAAACATAAATTTTATTGATTTAACAAGGGCTATAAGGTTACATTTACTCAAAGTAAATACTTTTAATTTAACAAACCAAAATAACTTTCACATGCACTTCCTAAAATATAAAGAAACTAGCTGAAGAGGCATCTGAAGTATTTAATGTTGACTTTAAAAAAAATAAATAATAAAAAAATGGAGGAGCTTGAAGAGACCT
This sequence comes from Actenoides hombroni, assembly GCA_024336885.1. Taxonomy (NCBI): domain Eukaryota; kingdom Metazoa; phylum Chordata; class Aves; order Coraciiformes; family Alcedinidae; genus Actenoides; species Actenoides hombroni. Next base: position 35,949,093 of record WUAM01000431.1, read on the forward strand.
CTAAGGGTAAATCCAGAACTTAAAAGGATAAGTGAATCCACAGAACTGTGGAGTGGATGAGCTATTGATATTGATCCAAGCAAAACATTGGAACAGGATAAACAAAAAAGTAATGTCAGTTTTGAAGAGTTTATGGAAAATGGATCTTGTCAAAAATAAGCTTTATTTTATTAGCTTTTGTGTCTGGCAGATAATGCCAAGTGTATGAAATGCTGAGGTATCTCCAGGACATTTGGTCTATATAAAAAATTATGCAGAAGGGAAAGGGTACCTATTCAATTAACTTTTTAATTGCTCACTGACACTTTGGAAATTCATTTGATAACAGGAAAGCATTAATGCAGAGAGCTGTTTATCTCCCAGAGGCTGGTTGTTTGTCTAATGCTATTTAAGCTTTCTATCAATGAACTAGATGATGATAAAGTCTTTACTAGCAAAGCTTTCAGGAGATAAAAAGATAGGTTGGTATAGGTTGCCGTTATGAATTGAATTGCTAATTAAGTAGTCATTAGTTGCATGCAAGGTACACTTTTGAACAAAAGGCAGCCTGTACTTAAGAGGTGTAAAGCTTTTCCTTGGAACTTGAGAATCAACTTAGTATGACTTAATAGTCACTGTTGATAGTTGCTATAGCAAAAGTGCCCTGGCAGGTCTGTGGCAAAAGGAACTGATATGATCCATAGATCGTGATATGGAGGCTAAATGGGGAAATGATCATACTTAATGTTGATCTGTACCTTGCACTAGCAAGGCTACTACAGGAATTCAGCATTTATTTCCTTCAAGGAGGTCTAGTAGATCTTGTGTGTGCCCCTTTTAACTTTTCTCTGCCTAGAAAAAGGAAGAGCTGAATCTGTAAATGTTTTTCAGAGGGGAGGTTAGGGCTTCACAGGCATATATGAATTGCTTCCTTATAGAAAGGATAGTGTACCCCACCTTCTGGGAAGATGTGTACCCTGTTCTGCGTGGATGGAGTTGGTCAGTGGATGGTAGTTTTGTTCCTTCTAAAATAGGAATCGGACTTCCATAAATCCTGATCTTTATGGGTTCCTTCCAACTTGAGATGTTCTGATTCCCCTATCACACAGGAAAATTACTACCTGTCTTTCAGTGCTGGTAAAACTTCAAACATTGGACATTGTGATAACAATTTCTTTCAAGTTTTCAGCTGTCAGTTGATAGTGAGGCACCTCCAGAGAGCTATTCAGCTCACTCAAAATATTGTCTTGCAGAACTGCATATATCTTAAATTGATCAGACTTTTAACTGAATCGCTTGAAGTTTAAGTTGCTAAAATTAGTGGAATGAATCCAAGCCACTTTTGCAACTAAAACAAGTGAGGCATTGACTGTAATTTGAAATGTGTGTGTTTGAGGCTGCATTGGCATGTTGTATCATCTCTGCCAGTTTTTCTATCAGGTGCAATTTACAAAACAAACAAAAATTAAGGTTGAGAGTCAAATGCTCAAAAAAATCCAAAATCCTAAATTTAGAATTTCCTGGCTGATGTTAATGTAAGACAACTTCTCAACCATTTAAAAAATCTAATGCAATCTGTATTGTGAAAACACCTATGTAAAGGAAGATGAAGTTTTCATACAGTCTCACCTGAAGTTGTGTATTTACAGTGTCTCAGGGTTGTGTGATGATAGAGAATTTATGTAGGATACATCCTTATGAATTACTAAAAGTTTAGAAGGTTTTATGTAAGGGACTTAAAAGGACAAGAAAGAAGATAGATTGTGGTTAATACAAATACTTAAATATTTCTACTTACATATTTCTCCTAAATTTTTTGTAGATAAAATAAAAAAATAATTTAAATCTCAAAAAAATTCCCCATTGTGCCAGGTGGCATGTGTCCATATAGATCCTACATGAGCAAGATTCTTCTGTCTAGTACTGTAGCAGTGTCCTCTTCTGCTTAAATTGACTACTTGGTGGTGGAAGCAAGTGGGTTCCCACTCAAATGGGATGTGTTGCTCTGGTTCATTCCTCTTTACCAAAGTAGAAAGGAATACTGCTACTCAGGAATTCCTGGTTCCTTAGGAAATTGAGTCTAGCAAATGCCGGTCCCATCTCCTTCTCCACCACTTTGTCCTTCTTATTTCTGTCTCATTTTCCACATCCTCTTGGTCTTCATTAGTTAGAAGAGAACCATGCTTTTTAACATCTGCCATGTTGTGTATACATGTTTAAATTGTGCTGCTTTAATCATAATTGGTATGGAAACAGAGGGCACATTGATTGACCTGGAAAGGTTTACTTCGCTCTGTCCCTCAACACTTGGGAGGTGCGGCTGCAGGGAAAGTTCTCCTCAGCTACTGCAGCCAGAAGCAGGAAACATGGTTATTCATTTGGGTGAAAGAGCTGTGACACTTTCACCATCACAGCACTTTCTGAAAGCTGCCAAATTCTAAACACAACTTTTAATGTTACAGTGCTGCCAAAATTTGGCCTCTCTTATTCCTTGTATGACTGCATCTGCTAACCATCATTGCCTTGCTCTAAACTACGTAGCTGACATTCGTGGAAATTAGTAGCATTCATTCTTTTACTTGTGAAAAAATATCTTATTTCTCAGGAAAATACTCAATTTGTATCTCCAGCTCACTCTTAAATTCGGTCTGAAGCAAGCACCCAACATGGAAAGCTGCAGGTGTTTCAAGTTTGGCCAATTTGTGTATACCTTAAGCCCTTCCTATGGAAAGAATCAGGCAGCTTTTTGCTATGGATGTCATTGTCTGCTTCTAAATTAGGCTTCTGGTTTTTAAGGATGGGCTTTAAAATCCGGTGTAGCTTTTCAAAGTAATTTGTAGTGTCTGCCTATTAAAGTTGGCAGAATTTTCTGCTGTGGCAAAGCAACCTGTATGCAGCATTTATCTTATAAGAGCAGTTCTACTTCTAAAGAATGTGTTGAGCGCAAAGGATTTCGTCATAAAAATGTTTTGCTGCTCAATTTGTTGGCCATGCAGGCCTGTTCCTGTCTAGTTACTTGTGTCAGTTCATGCCTTTTCACTGGCCATCAGAGTCTAAAACCTTTGAGCTCTTTGTTGAAACAGAAACATCATTTGCTGGAATCCAATGTGGATTCCAGTGTGGAAATCATACTGGATGGCTAGTGTGAAAAGATATGAGTCTAATAAATGCTGTTTCTGTTTTAACAAATAACTCTTGATGGGTGTTTCTGCGTCTCGTATTGAGATGTGCTCTATTTGTCACCAACACCTTGCCTTGTCAGGAGATAGCAGGTGTGTGGTTTGGAGAACCTCTTTACAAAACTTCTGCTTGCTATACCAGAGTTCTCTCTGGTACTATCCTTAAGCTAAAAATAGCTAAATTTTAAGTGTTCGAAGACAAATATAGTACCTAGAGACTGCTAGGTATCAGGACAGATTTTCATCTGTACATTTTAACTACTGTAACTCGGACAGTCATATTGAACTACGATTTGAGTAACATTTCAGTTGCTTGAATTCTTTTACGGTTGTTGAAGAACTGTCTCTCTTTAATCACCACCTTGTACCATAAGTAAAATTTATCTATATTAAGAATTTTACCTGTGTGTATTTTCCCTGTTAGCAAGCAGATCTGATCTCCCTGGGGAAAGTTGTCTTGGCTTTGGCTTGCAATTCTTTATCAGGAATTCAGAGAGAGAATTTGCAGAAAGCAATGGAACTGGTGACAATCAACTATTCCTCTGATCTGAAGAATCTGATTTTGTAAGTTTGCTTGATAAATCTTTTGAAGGAAATTACTGATTTTTTTAAAATGTGAAAATGTCAAATGGTATGCAAGTAAGATACAAGTAAGACTACAGATATAACTACTGTCATTGAGTTATCTGCACAGTCAATGCATTCTTAAACATTATAGTTGAAAACTTGCTTGTATAATGCATATTTTCATGGTGTATCTAATAATATTAATATCCTTTACGAAGTGCTCTTAAAGCTCCTAATAAGCATTAGGATCTTAAAACAAGCATTTTTGTCTTCAGTACTAGGCTTCGTTGCCTGTTATCTACCATAGCAATATGCTAGTCTTATCTTACGGTTTCAGAAGGAATTGAGAAATAGGCGTATTGCTTTTTTGACCAAAATATTGAATGCAATTTTTTCTTGGCTGCATATTATTTTGTGGTGTTGTTTAGTATAGTCAGCCTTTCTCCTCTTGCAGCCTAAGATGGGAAAAGTAGAAATCTCTTCCCCCTTCCTTATATGAAAAAGAACTGCATTGCAGTATGAATCTTCACATCTCTCTTTTTATGTTTTTTCTATTTGAGTGGGGTGAATTGCACAGTTCTATGAAAATACCTTTCTGTCTTTTTTTAACTTACATGTATAAATCCAGTCAGTTATTTAACACATGCTTTCTCTGTTAATATCTTTTTTAAAAAATGCCACAGTGGTCAACTTTATGTAATAAATAGACATCAGGGTCAAATAGTAAAAAATTGTAATAGGATGGTGTCTCTGGCATTTGCATCACGTTTAAGTAATCTTTTTGGGTGTGGGGATATTGTTGCAGGTATTTGCTGACTGACCAAAACAGGCTTCGCAGTGTAAATGATATAATGCCTATGATTGGTGCACGATTCTATACTCAGTTGGATGCTGCTCAAATGCGAAATGATGTTATAGAGGAAGATCTTGCAAAGGTAAATCATTTAGTAATTCCTACAGGAAGACCTATAGTCAGTATTCCTACAGCTGTAGCTTAAAAGGGAATGTTTCCTATTGGTTTTTTTACCTTTTGTTTGTTGAGCGACCCAAGTAATCTGCTTGCAGATTTAAGAAGTCTGAGCTCGAGGTATTGAAATACCAGAAGCTTCAAAACCCACTTGTTTTAGGATGTTCTCAGCTGGGCTTCAACTGAAGTAATATATTCATGTCCAACCAGCAGTCTTGGGGGAGAAGATATTCTTTGTAGAATGGTTACAAAGTAGTATTCCGAGTAAATAAGGTTGTGTATGTCATCACACACTAGCTAATGTAGCTTGTGCTAGAGGTTTTACAGCAACAAATGTTGCTTTTAAATTCTTGGGTAGATTTGGATTTCAGTGTCCCTTATCTCATCTGTTTTCCTTTCCAAATGAATGCTAGATCATGGAGGTAAAGGCTGCCATCTTCAGTTTCTCTGAATTGTGCGTCTCTTGCTGTGAGTGTCTGGGTCATCTATCATGTTCAGTCAAAGTATTAAGTGCTAGCTACAAAGGAAATATGTACTTTGACCCGTGTTAGTGTGTATTTGTTCAACAGGAAAGAGTATCTGCTCACCATAAGCCACTGATCAGAGGGTTTTCTAACAAGACTGATATGTTACAGAAGGCTTTCATGATGCTGAAGATGTGTGTGTGATCGGGGTATTAAGTTTTGAAGGATTTAATCAACTCCTATGACTCTTCCATTATATGCCTTCATTGAGAATTTTTTTAAGAGGCAGTAGACCAATTGTTGGGATTCTTATGGACTGTTACTTTTAATTTCTCCACCATTGGCATGTTGGATAACAGTTTTTCCTTCCTTAGTGAAAGATACTGATATCTATCAGAAGTAAAGAGCTGTTAGAGCAAGGTAGGATGTACTTTGTATGCAGAGCTCTAGATGATGGGTGCCCACTCTGTCGGAGTCAACCACTCCTCCTGCTCTGAAGGTGTTTAAGATCATTTCTTGTTAAGGTGGACCAATGTGCCTGCACAAATTTGGGCACGTGGACCTTTTCCCACAACAAAGGTGGAGATTGTCCTGTAATTGGCATTGAGCAGTCTGAATTTTCAGTGAAATTGTTTGTAGCAGTTGCTTATCACTGGCAGGTGAGCAGACCCACTACAAATTCAGGCTGTTGCATAGCCCCCTGTTTGGCAAAAGCAGTTTGCCTGGCAGTGATAAATAGCAGTTGCTAATTAGCTGTCATACTGTAACTTGTTCATACTACTTGCATCCTCAGTAACATCAGAGCTACAGTATCCCTTAACTGGAACAGGATGACCAGTGAGGTGGTGGTCTCCATCTCTGGAGACGTTCAAAACCTGCCTTGACACGATCCTGTGTGACCTGCTCTAGGTGAACCTGCTCTGGCAGGTTACTTGGACTAGGTGGTCTCCAGAGGCCCCTTCCAACCACTGTCATTCTGTGATTAAGTCTAGCCTGGTACCTTCTCTTCATTACTGCTCCAAAGCAGATGCTTAGGGGAGGGTATTAGAATGACACTACCATCATGTATGATATTTTTCCTCATATTCTCCACACAGTCATCTGTAGCTTAGGAATTTATAATGCTGGAAGTGGTTTGTATGTAGTTAATAACTTTGGTTTTTTGAAGCCATGAATATCTTGTTACTCCTGTAATGCTCACGTTTCACAGAGCAATGAACCTATTACACTGACCCTCTCCTTCACCTTAATATTCCCCTCATCTATACGTCACAACATTCAAAGCCTCAGTTTTTCAAGTGCTCTAATCCACTCTGTGGAAGAGATCCCTGCCTTACAGGCTACTGGGCCTGCAGAGGGGTCACCTGGAGACTTAGTGCCAGTGTTGTTGCTCAGCTGTGTAACCAGTGACTGGGAATCCGCAAGGTTGCATTCGCACAGATGTGGTTTTGACTTTTGTGTATTTAGCCACATAGCAAAAAAATTATTTGGAGGTTGTATAAATGTCTGCTAGCTGCATAAGGTAAGTCTTCTCTGTCAGTCTCTTAAGTGTATTTACTGTTGTGGCACAAGCTGATGTGCTGTGTTTTATAGACTTCTATTATAAGTTTTGCAACCCATAGGTTGTCTGAGGTCAAGTTATCACCTTGACCTACTTTATTTACCCAGCTGTGCACCGTAATCTGCTCCAGACTGAATTCATTTGAAGTCGATATGATCACGCATGGAATGAGATGCAGCTTAGCATGAATAATGTTGGAGTGCTGGGCTGTTGGATAGTATGAATAGTATTAGGAGAGAATCTTTTTCCTGCCAGCTTTTACTTACACTGTGGATTAGTCTTTTGTTTAATGTAAGCTAGGATGTAACTCTTTTTACTGTATCTGAAGTGATGAGGAAAAATGTACAAAATTGATTTTTCAGTTGCATGTATTTAAAGCGTCTATAAATCTAATATTCTGTCTTTTGTGTGAGCTTGTTCTCATTGCTTTATCTCTGTCATTGATGGACTCAGAAATTTTAGTGTTTTAAGTTCTAGCTCTTTTGGAAAAAGGTGTTTCAAAATTGTTTGGAATCAATTGTAATTTGAATATTAGTCTGGTATTATTGTTGCTAAGTATTTCCTAATAATGGCCTACAAAGCAGGCCATTCTGAAAAACAAATCTGGTAGATTGTGTTCCTTCTCATCTCATATAAGGTATTATACTTCTACAATGTGTTTATATATTAACACATTCTTCTTGTTTAAATGACTGTATTTTACCATACCTCTAAGTATAGGTTGACAAGGGACTAGAATTATGTTTTCAGGAAGAAATAGACTGGTTGATCCAGTTCCTGCTGGGGCAGCACGATGTAGTTGGTTGATAAGTCTACACATTATAATTTGAGTATGAAGTGCTAAAATGAACATTGTGCTTCTGCTACACTAATGCATTCAATCTCTTTCTGAAAAAAATATACCTTCTTTGAATAAATAAGTCATTATAATTAATAGTGTTTCATTGGTATTACTACCGTGTATCTTTTGAAACTAAGTGTCTGAATTTTATGTTTCAGAAACTTCAATAACTTTTCTTGTTTTCTAGGAGGTGCAAAATGGAAGGTTGTTCAGGCTTCTAGCAAAATTGGGAACAATCAATGAGAGGCCAGAGTAAGAAATACTTGCTTTTGTGGTGTAGAGTATGTAGAAGCCAGTTTGCAATGCAAGGTTTCTTTCCTCATAAATTTAAGCTAACATTTTCCCCATATTTGCTTCTGAAGAAATGAGTATTTAAGAAGAACTGAGATAATAAAATAAGCAACTTTGACGAAAATTTTAAATAAAAGACACAAGAAAGCTGCAAATAAAAAAAAAAGCCAAAGTTGCTTTCAGTATGGTTTCTCTTGGCACTCTTGTGAGTGACATTATTTTTTGAGGAAACACATATCCTGCTTTAACTGTAGCAAATGGCATAGATATTGGGTTTAAGGTAGTTGATTTTCAGCTTGCATTTTTTTATCAACTAATACATAAAAATGAAGTGTTCACAGTCTGTTTTCCATCCTATTAAATAGACTTGGAGTTGTGTGTTTAATGCTGGTCTTTAAGATGTACATGTTAAACTTGAAGATAACGCTTGCTTTCTTCCATTGCTTTTCTGTGGCACTTGGTAGGCTTTAGCTTTGGGTACTTCAGCAGCTGAGAAGCTTTGAATATGTTATCCTCAGTTTGTGGCAGAGGGAAGACTATGATTTAATTGCAAATTTTAACAGGTAGCTAGCTTAGCACAACAGTAAGATTACTCAATTTAGATTGAAGAATCATTTCTATTTATGGGGTTTGATTTATTCCCCCCCCCCCCCCCTTAACTTTCTGAGCTTTAATATGAGCCTTTGTTTTGCACCAGGTTTCAGAAGGACCCAACGTGGTCAGAAACTGGAGACAGGTATTTACTAAAGCTCTTTCGGGATCACCTTTTCCATCAGGTGACGGAAGCGGGTACTCCTTGGATTGACCTCAGTCACATTATCTCATGTCTTAACAAGGTACACTGTACTTGGATTAGCTTTTAAAAATTTATTTGGGTTGACTTTCCGTAAAATATATTCCACTTCAAGGCAAGTTGGCATTTGCAAGTGAATTCTGTTGATTAACTGACAGTTGTTTTCCTCTCTGTTTTGGATGAAAACAATGTATTCACTAAGGTAATATTCAGTCATTTATGGATATTTTAAATAAACTCAGTACATTAATATTACAGTTGTAATTTGGTAATATAGCATGAGATACAGTATTAACTTTTTATCCTAGTATGCATTGAATGCTGTGGATAAGCAGTGCTGGTCCCTTTATGCTACTCTGGTCTTTCAACACAGCATAAAGGATCCATAACCCCCCCTTTAACTGGTGGAGATTTCTACTGATACAGTTACCACAGAGGATGGTCATAAGGCAAGAGGATCCATTCCTGACCAGAGTAGGAGACAGGAGGGAAGCTATGATAGAAATTTGTGCAAAATCCTTACCATCTAGGTCAGTTCTGGAAAATTGCTGTGACTTAAAATGTTAAGTCCACTTCTGATAACTTCCTGAGCCTCCCCAGCCCTTCAATTTCCAAGGTTGATTTAACAGAGCTATTTGCAGTTTTTCAAGAGCTGCAGTGCTAGCAAAATTCTAGCTGAGAACTCTCATGATTAATAATGGGAGGTGTGTGTGAGACCACAAGAACTTGAGTAGTTGTAGATCTTGTCTCACTCCATAAATTAAAGTATATGAGCTGATTTAATTTTTTTTTATTGGCAGATCAACATTCAACTTATTTTACATTGTTTTGCCTAACTTCAACAATTCATAAGAGCCTAAGATGCTGCTACTTTTGTTTGTTTGTAGTTGCTTGGTCATTTTATTCACTCTGTAGAGAATGGTGATGCAGACACTGACAACATACAGTTTCAGTGGCTGGTCTTTTTTTCTTTCTTTTTTCTTTTTTTTTTTTTTTCTTTAGTCTTTTTATTTTTTGTCTTTGGCTATTAGGATAGCCTACTTTCTCTTCTAGAAAAAAATTGAATATATTCAGATCCTTTAACATGTAATAACTGGCTTAACTACAGTTAAATATTTTTTCTAAATTGTCAGGGCTTTTAATCTTCTATTAGACCACTGCTGTGTGTTTCTTTAACCTCCTTTTTATCTTTCTGGTCGGTGTCTGTAATCACTTTAGAAAGGACATTAAAGGGATTGAGGCTAAATCAAAAAGAAAGAATGTTGATATTCAAATAGGCAGTGAAATGCCATCATGATTTGAAAGCAGTGACCCGTACAGTTCTGTAGCAAGAGGGGACAGTCCTGAATTCATAGGTCAGGTAAGAGATGGTGTCAAAGAATGCCTTGTTCTATAAATGTTCATGGCTTGCCTTTTTAAACAGGAGCTCTTCTCTTCTGTGGCTGTGGGCTCAGCACACAAAAAATGTAAGGCTTGCAGAACTCTGCTTTGGAAATACACTCTAAAATACACTTCTGAAACTGTAGTGTGTACTAGTAGAAGTGGTTATTTGGGCTTTTCTGCTACACTCCAAAAGCATTCCTTTGAATGAAAATTACTCTATTGTTTTGGGTATCTTTTCAGCTGGGATACTGATTTATGCCTCCACAGGAGGAGAGAAAGAAAGCCATAAATATTGATGTTTCTAGTTAGCTGTGTGGCTTTCTTAATACAGATCTTCCATATCCTACATTCATTAAGGTAATTCACTGATTTCTTGTATGATGCTAATGGCAACAGTAGATAACATTTCACAAATACCTTAAGCATGATAACATTTTGTAATGAATGTTGGAAGAGACTGGTGGGTTTTATCCTACTCTACAAGAATTAAAAGCTAATCGGATTGCTTTTGTCCTTCTGAAGCTGTTCACAAAGCAGGAACTTGAAATTGGGGACGTTCCAGCTTTTAAGGTTATGCTCAAAACACTATTTTAGAAGACAAATGCAAGGAATTTCTAGCTTGCTGAATTGCTCCAGACAGCAGCTAGTGGAACATCTTGGTGACAAATTGAATTGTTCTTCTGCTTTTCAGTACAACGTTATAATATGTTAATGTAATCCTCCTGGGGTTGTATTTCCAAAGATTTTCTCAATCGTATCATATCCCACTTGTCTCTGCCCCACTTTCTGTATTGAACAAGAAACTTTGTAGTGTTAAGTATTTGGAAATATCAATATATTGATTAAAATGAAACTACAAAAGTGTTGCATTGTAAGAGAATCTGACAGATCTCCATTGATGAACATTTCCTGCAAAGTGAGGAGAACATAAGATACAGTGATGGAATGGGCTTCATGTAAAGTAGGATATTCCTCTGTTCTGAATTAGGCTTTAGTGGTACATGTCTAAAGTACATGCAGGTTTTTTTGCTATTGAATTTGAGAAGTCAGAACAAAACATGAAAACAAACATGGATCAGACTTTATAATCTTTAACCCCAAATTATCTATTTGTTTATGAATTATAACTTGGCAATCTTTTTTAAAGTCAGGGATGAAATGTACCATACAGTTTAGGAGCAAGTTTTGTTTCCAAAAACATGAGGTTTGGGTTTCTACCAGTTTCCAGACTACCTGCGGTTGATCGTCCATTATTTCATTTTACAGTGAGTAAGAAGTAATTTACCTCTACCCTACACGGAGGCTTGTGGATCTTATGTGCAAATGCGATGTCAAACATGGTTTTGTTCATCAGGAGCTATGTGGACGTTTTGCTAGGCTTTCTACACAGGGAAAGACAGCATTGCAGGATGATTAGTTGCATGAAAAGGGAAGAAAACAATGGTAACCTAGTCCAAAGGTCTGGAATGTCCATCAGGTTAAGACCAAAATGTCTCGATTTTTTGGCAAGTACGTTGTTGTGGTGCAATTCAGATCCTTCCTTTCTGTGATGTTAACAGATTTGAACTGCACCACAACAACGTACTTGCCAAGAAATTGATTGCTTTTGTTATTGGGGAAATGTTTTGCCATTTCTTTCACACTTCTTTTATCTTTTGCATTCTTGTTACAGTTAGATGCTGGTGTGCCAGAAAAAATAAGCCTCATTTCCAGAGATGAGAAGAGTGTACTTGTGGTAACTTACAGCGATTTAAAACGCTGCTTTGAAAATACTTTTCAAGAACTGATTGCAGCCGCAAATGGTCAGTTGTAGTATTTGCTGAAAGCATGCAGGACATTGCTGAGGACTTAACCAATAGCAAATTGCACTACAGCTGAATTGTTGTTGTCATCTCATTTCACATTTGGGAAACAAACAGGAGATGAGCAAAGCTGCTTGCACTTCAGTCAGGTACACTGTTACTTGAAGGGAAGAATGTTTCACTTATCCTAGAGCTAAGGCTGCCATTGGAGTCTTTATCTGTGAAGAATTTATTTTAGATTAAGGAACACATCAGGTGCATGATGTTCCTGCTTTTATTTTTTCCACTTGTATATGCACTAATTTTAATTTTTTTAAGACTTTTCTGATCTCTGAAGTTTTGCCACATTGTATACTTAAGGGAAACTCTTTGCAAGGACATTTCTGGGAAACATTTTTGTCACTAAGGATATAGCAAAATTTATTCATTTTTTATATTATTTGCACCCAGAATAGCATAAAGGACCAGGTAAATAATTTAATAGAAATTGTGTTCTATTAATGACCATTTAGTTTGTAACCTCTGTAAAAGTGTGTTGTATGCAAGCTCTGTATGCCACCCACTGTTAGCTCAAAGAAATGTGAGAAGAAACTTTAAAACCAGTCAAGTGAAGTATCGGTGAATTGACAAAAAAAAAGGAAAAAGTCCCCTGTCATTTGATTAAAACTGTGTCTAAGCGAAGTGACGAGAATAGCATAATGGGAAACATCTATAATTTAAGGAGCATATCAAACTTGCTCTAAACACAACCAGCGCCTTTTAAAAACTGTTTGTACGTTTTCCTGCTAGTCAGAAGCATTTACATTTATGCAATTTTTTTAATAGATTTTTTTTTAAAGAAATTGTTTAAATGCCTGAAGTTTCAGGAGTGTATTACTTTAGGTTATTTACAGTATAATTTTTGTATAAAGTTCTGTTCTTTGAACCACAGCTTTATTATGGTACGCTACACTGGATACAGATACAAAGACACTGTTAAAAGAAGATTAACTAAACACAGCAGTTGTCTGGCATCAAGAGCTTTTCAAGTTTTACAGCCTGAATCTGGAGGGATAATGATCTGCTGTGCCTTTGCAGTCACTGCTTAGCCCAAAGTAATATTACTTTTGATAATACTCAACACATGAATATTCCTGAAGTAATTCAGTCTCAAAAGGCTGGAATTTTTCTCCTCAATTACCTTTCTAATATTTGGACATGCAGTTGTCTCCAAACGTGGGTATTCATGGGATTTCTAGTTAAACACCTACACTTTGATACTGAAGACTGCCAAATATGTAGGAATTTCCTTTCTTAAAGCAGTAGTGAAGACTGTATCTATCCTTTCCCAGCACTGAATGTTTTAATAGCACTGGGTGCTCACCATGAAGAAAATGTGGAAACTCAAAAGGTCAGGACAGACTCTAAGCACTTGCAACTGATGTTACTGACATCAATTTTAATAATTCTCAATATTTGTAGTTTTCAGAGAAGTTTTTAATATTTCTCTGTCCACTTTTATAAGCTTTAAAATGATTCTCCGCCTTGAGACTTGCATCAAGAAAAAAAGCAACTCTCTTCACATCGAAAGCTTTGAAGACTAGGGACATGCTTTACACATTTTAGAAAATGTGGTTGAATCCACATTAGGTAGCATCAGTTGTTGAGTTTAAAAATCAGATATTGTTGCATTTGATCAAATGAATTTTAAAAGGAACATAATGTTTAATATTCAAACGATAACAGTTGCCAGAATGTTCTTTTTAATATAAAAGGAACAGGAACTTTGAAAAGTGAACATGCAAAACAGTCTTTTATCATTAGCTCATGTATTTGAGGAAGAGCAGCTGTCTTTTATATGTTTTTTGACAAATCATATTGTAATTCTTTTGTACAAAAAAGAAGTACTTGTATTCTAGAAGAAATATGAAATGCTTAATTTATAAGCGGGCTGAGGTTTTTTCCAGTATTGTTTTCTTTGAAAATGAAAGGGGATCATCTGTTCAGTTGTGGGGTTTGGGAACCTTTGAAAATTTAATTTGTGGACCAATATTTTGTGAAAGTGTAAGGCAGGGGTAAAATAGGGCTTGAATTCTCATCCTTTTTAGACCAGCAAACCACCCTCTGCAAGACATGTCTAAATTGCAAACCTGTGTGTATTTGCATAATGTCAGTTTGCTTCAGCCCCTAGTAACCTCAGGACTTGGTTTAAAAAAAAAAAAAAAGGTAGACAGCTAATAAGTTTTCATACACAATGTCAGCCAGAAAATATTTGGTGTCAGGTAATACATAAAAAAATAAAATTAAAAAGTTAAGCTTTGTTTTTTATTTATTTCATTTGGTCTGTATTTGGGAATGATTTGAACAGTCTGAAGTTCAGCTTCGGTGTTTTTTGGGGGAGAGCCCTTCTACCCCATTTTAATTCCATTTAGAAGGTTGTCCTAAAGTTGTAGTTTGATCTATTCATAGGAAGAACTGTGTATCTGTATTTAAGAAGAGCCACCAGGATGTGCCCTCCCAGATGGGAAATTTACTTCTGACCTTCCTATTTTTTTTACAGCTAAAAGCACAGAAGGGACAACCTTTGAAATCATCTGATGTTGGTCATTTTAATTTTTGTACCTGTTTTAAATTCTGTTGCTGTATTTACTATAGTGTAAATATTTTGTTGAGGGTACCTCTGTAATTTTGATTTGCCCTTGTTTCAGTAATTCAGGTGTCAACTGCTTCCCCTAAAAAGCACCAGTATGTTAAGTTCTAATGTCATGATCCCAATATGTGTTACTCATCTTTAATCCTGTTTTCATTCTTCATGTGTACAGCAGTATTTTTAATAAAGAATACCAGAAATAACGTGGCCTTATTTTGACAATGTGAAGTTCTGAAATTGGATACAGGGCTTTTCAACTTCAGTGCCAGAAGTGTATTTAATTCTACTTTTTTTTATATTTGCTGTGTCTGCAATGCAGAGTTTAAAGGACCATGACTCACAAAGTGTGTTTAGTGCTTGCCGCTTACAGTCTATCAGGTGTCCTAAAACTTATAGGTGGTGCTGACTAGAATCATACTAATACACATTTCCCTAACTCCCGAGTCAAGTCTTATGTGATTCTGTTGGATCAGGTCTGCTTTAATAGGAAAGCCCTTATTTTGAAAACTCTGTTATTACTTTCATGTTTATTGAGGGTTTTTTTTCCCCCAGTAACAAAGTATATTAATTTACCTGAGAATTTGCAGGTGGAGTCGTGACAGCTTAATTTCCCAGAATTATTCTTCTGTATTATTAACCAGCCAAAGGTGAGATTTACTGGTGGGGTAAAATCTCCTATACCCATCCAATCCTGACCCTACTCCCTGCATACATTAACACGGGAGTCGTCATTCCTTAAATTGCAATGGTTTTTAAATGTTGTTATATAAGCTGCAGTAAGCTTGGCTGATGCACTTCTCTAGTCTCCAGTTTTCCCTTTTAGTAATGTGCAGCAACAGCTACACAAGTCCTGTGGCAGATCCCATGACATTCTGCCTCCCCAGAGAAAGCTTCATCTCTGCTTCATTCTAGCACTTGCATACAGTTTAACTGCAGCGTGTCTTGAAGCTCCCCTCGCATTATGAAATGCTGTATAGCAGAGAGCACTCAACTGAACATCTCTGTGGAAGCAGCATCCCCAGCTTCTGATGAATGGAGTGGGGATGTGGAGATTCTGTGAAGAGGAGAAAGCATCTACCCTGCCTAATGTACTAACTTTGGTCATGGCTGGTTCAGAATGGGCTTTGTTGGGGACACTGTAGCTCTGGTATCCTTTGGTTTGTACCAGATCTACCTGCAAAAGTAGAGTGTGAGGGGTAGTTGAATGGATTTTTGTCAATGGATTGTTTTTCTCTCCACACCCCCACTCCTCCCCCCAGAATCTTGCCTCTTCGAGAGTCAGAGTTGAATCACACAGGGAGTGGTACAAGTGTCCATCCCTGTATCTGCTTTGCTGTGTGAGAAGTGTGCCTTTTGTGCAATTACTCCATATTCTCCTTTGCTTACAAAACTGGCCCACGGGATGGATTGATTGCCAGATGTGTTAGTGCTGCACAGTGTTGAATCATCTGCTGCAGTGGCCCCCAACACTGGATTAACTATTTTGGCAGAACTTTGTGGATTCTTTCAAAAGCAAACTTTATTATATGATTTTAGCAGCCAAATACATTATACAAAGACAGAAAATGGAAGACAAATCAGGAGTTATTCACATCTGAAGAAGCTGAGGGGTTCATATAAAACTAATCTTTGTAATCCAGTTTTCTTAAATATTTATGCACAAAAGTCATATTTATATATTTACACTGTGCAAACATTTCCTTTGAGATGCATCATCCCGTAACTATTTTTGCTCAATTAGAGTTAAGCAAGTTCTTAAACTTTACTTTTGTTTTGATCAAGATCAGATATACTTTACCAGCAAGAGACAGTGCAATAGGTACTTAAAACTAATGATCTCGTGGCCAGGAAGATCTAGACTTGATGCATATTTATTTTACTTGACTATCCAAGAACGTTTTTCTTTGTAAATATATGAAAGGTGATTTGCCATTAAATCTGTTAGCAGGTTAAATTCACAGCTTCTAAGCTGAGTTTTAAGAGGTCAGAACCATATTATATGTAGCATTTGAGTTAATATATATTTATAGTGGACCATGAGAGGCTGAGACTGGGCAGTAGTTGATTTACAAGACCTCAGGGCTACTGTGTTAAATGGCCAAGTCTCATTTTAATGTTGCATTCAGAAGCCGAAGGGGATGGTGCATCCTTACTCTTCTCTAACAAAGAACACTCCTGCCCTTTCTCAGATGCTATACAAAAGCTGGCTGCAAATGAATTATATGTTTCTATTCCTGTACACATATACTGGTAACTAACATTGAAATTCAATTGTCTTCATAGAAAAGCTGCCCTGAATTTCCAAGGAGATTGTCTTGTCAATTCTACCTAATCTCTCCAATCTCTCTAGCAATCAGTTAATTTAAAGTATACACATTTTAGTAGCCGTCCCGTCTTTTCAGACAGATTCCCATAAATAAAATATAATCAGTGCAGTGTTAGAAGGTCCACAAGGTTTTGTGGACAGAGCTTGGCTTTAAGATATCTAGCTTGTGGTTTGGTTCCAGTGTGTGTGTTGGCATACTGTCAAAGTGCAAAACTTCCAAGAATATTTACTTGATTTCAGCAGGCTTGTCCAAAACAAATTGATATATATTCCCTGTTGCTGCAGCCCTGGTTCTGATCTTAGGTCTCCTCTATCCTTGCCAGTTGGGTTTTGCAACACAAATTTGAAATTCTTGCCCTGCAAGACTCCTTACCCCGTTGGCCATCCTAAGCAGGAAGAGCCATATAATGCCCCATCCCTAGCTAGCTATTTCTGCTGCCCTGGAGCATTAGCCTTCCCTCGAGTTTTTCAAAGTAGAGTTTTCACTAAAAACTGTAGAGCGTGGTCTGTTTCTTATTTCTCTCTTGAAGAATCTCTTTATTTTCCAGCATTACACAGGCCCCAGCAATAGTGTGCAAATTCCTCAGTGTCTGATAGGGGGGCTTCCGAGGACTCCCAGCTGCCTCTCCCAACCAGCACACGGGTGCTGCACCTGAGTCCAAGCAGAGGCTGTGTGACTAGAGGATGAAATACCATTCTGCTGCCCAGGAGCAAACAGTGAACTGGTCTCTGTGGTGATAACCATCTGGGTTTACAGAAGCACTGGGCAATTTTAGTGGCAGCTGTTTGGTGTTTAGCATTTGGGAAGGTCAAGGCCTAAGCATTAGTATTTTGCTATATTTTGTATATGCTCATTGCAGTCTGTAGAAAAGCAGATCGCTGAGATTAAGCCAATGTTATCTTTTTTTTTTTTAATTTTAGGATAACTAAAATTATTTGGGTCAAAGTTTTTAAACTGACGGTATTTCAGAAGAACCTTTTTGGATTAAATGCATATTTAACTTATCCTAGAAGTACTTAAACAGGTGGCTGAGCATAAAGGACAACAGAGTTGTAGTCAGGAGGGGGAGAATGGCTCGCTTTCGTTTTCTCCAGCACTGCATTACTGTATGTGTACCTTCGCTTGGAGTCACTGAGCTGGTCACAGCTGAAACTGCAGAAGCTTCTTGGCTTGATTATTCCAGAAAGCACCGACTCCTTGCTCCTGCTGGCACCTTTCACACTGTAACAGAGCATCATCACTGTTAGCGTGTTTAACATGTACGGACATTTGTTTTAATGACTTTTGAGCAAATCCACATCACAAGAAGCAGCTTTGTTTATTCTCAGCTGATGTGAATGGCATTGATGCAGATGGGATTGCTCAATGGGAGAGTGGAACAGAGGACTGAAAGAGCCTTCCTGTGTCTCACTCGAGTCCCCTTCTGACCAGAGATGGTGTGACTGCACATCCCTGTGAAGGTGCTTGTGTTTGTTGTAAGTATTAGAATCTTGGTGTTTACAGGGAGTACTTGATTGCTTAGCCTCAGCAATAATTGCTAATCTGTGGCAGGTGCCAGGGAGTAAAACTTCATTGCAGAGCAAAGTAGTGTGGAGTGTCTGACATCTGTGTTGCTGCTGGGCTGTGCATCCCCATAGGGTCACCATGCTTAAGTGTTCTTCCTAAGGGAACTGAGGGGTTTTTGAGCAGGACTGAAGTAATGAAAGGTCTCAAGACTTGGGGCGAAAGCAGAAAGCTACTTGTGTAGTGTTCCCAAAGCGTAATGCTGGGGTGATCTTTTAAGATAAAAAGGCTGATGTTTGTGAGCAAGGGCACAAGGTCTGGGTATCTTCTCTCTTAGTCTTCTCTTGGCAGCAGACGTGACCTGCTGGTTTGAATTAGAGTTTTCCTGTCGTACAAAGGACCAGTTATCCTGTGGGCTACCTTTTATAAGATGCCCTTTACAAGAGAAGTGTAATGTCATCTTAGCTGAGCCACTCTTAAAGATACTGCCTTGCAGCACACTCTCACTTGTATTCAGAGATCACAGTGCTTAAAAGGCATAGAATTTTCACACCTTTGACGTTAGATAACAAAGATTTATCTTTCGACGAAGGACAATCCAGAGCACTTTCCATCATCAATTGCATGTGAAATTCTGATGTAAACATATGTTGGACTGCAATGCCTAAAATTATATTCCCTCTCCGGTATTTTTTTAAGTTCATGGACTCTCTGTCCCTCTCTCTTTATAAGGTCAGAAACATTGGCAGCCCTAGTCTTGAATTCCAGAGAATACAGTCAGAACATCTGTTGAGGCTTTTGGAGCCCTGGGTTTTGCTTTTCATTTTAATTTGCACAGCTAGGTCTTGTAGTACAGAAGTGGTAGCACAGGGCTGTTCCTGATGAGGAAATGGAGAAGTAACAGTTTTTCTTAGATGTCACTGTTTCTTGGATCTTTAACTCACAAGCCTGTGTGCTTTTTAAAGACTTTGATCTCTGTCTTCTGCCCTACTGTAGGAAATTCGGGGGTCCTCCCAAGAAGACCATCCCATTACGTTTGTTTGTAGATGGATGGAATTCATGAGGAGGAGCCCTCGTGATGCGGATTGCGGATGCATCCCATATTTTTATATTGCATCCCTTGGCAGATGGATGAGTAATTGCCTTGGGATAAATTCCATAACTGCGACAAGGTTAGTCACAGACTGAATGGACTTTTTGTGATAGGTTTAAAGAGAAATGCTTCTGTGATTTACGTTGTAATTGTGAGTCTTAGGGATCAGGCAGCTTGAAAAAGTGGAGTGTCCATGCACCGTTATAAGCCTTAAAATAATCATGCTTTCTTCGAGCCTTAAAATAATCATCCTTTCTTTCATCATCAGGCTTTTGCATCCTGAGAATTTTCTTGCTAGTTGGACTTGGTTTCTACTTTGATTAATTAACCTTTATGCCATTAGAGCTGCATCTATTAATTTTACCTTGAATGCACTCCTCCCACACAGAGCTTTGAGGGAGTCTGTGGGATTTTGGTATCCATAGTCAGGCTCCATTTTGAAACAGAGCTTACAGTCAGTAAAGGCTTCTGTAGCTGTGGACTATCTCCTTCCTACTCTAGGAATGTAAATTAGAAACTGTGTCCAGTTGGTTTTTAATTGTGTTATTTGTTGGCAGAAACAGCTGCTGCTTTCTGGACAGATTAAAGATTAAAGAACTGAGTGAGATTAGAGACAGCTCCTGAGATGCTTGTTCCACTGGTGGTGGTGTTCTCGGCCATTTTTCTAGCTTAGCATTTTGACTCATGTTTGGTCCATCCCCAAGATTTTTGGCTTGTTTGTGTTGGGCTTTTTCACCAATACTGAAAAGCTAGAAAAGACTTGCAGTTGGGATGCTTTCCACTTGCAAAGGAGCAGAGCTGAGAAGGTTCTTTCCCTGCCCTCAAAACCTTTCTGTTGGGATCTTGTTACTTGAGGCCTTACATTAGTAAAGACTTATCTCTCTTTATGCCATTCACAGAATCACTTCTTTTCATCTCAATCATAATAGCGAGTCCAAGACATGCAGCAACCATTGCTGTTGGGCTTCTGGTCACCACCTGGGCCTGAGGAGCTCCCCAGGATTCGGGGTGATGCTTGTTTCCTATAGTTTGTTTCCTACAATACCAAGGGTGAGCTTTATATGTTGGTGCCTTTCCCTTCACAGCAGTGGAAGCCCAAGGGAAGGCGGCTCACCTGGGTCAGTGGAGTACCCTTGCACCATCAGGTAAACTTGCTCTTGGGTTGGTCATGTTGAGTAAGCACCACTGCAGTCCCTGCCTCTCTCCTGGAGTTAACTGATTAGTTTCCCCTGAAAAAAAACCCTGTGTGTACTTTTGAGGACAAGTAGGATGCACCAGGTTTGACTCTTTCTACTCTACACAGCTCTTCAGCACTGTCACAATGCTTGCAGCCCTGCCAAATCTCAATCCCCTAACACCACACTCCAGGGTGCACACACCCTTGTGCTGGTCTGAAAGCGTCACCCCACCTGACTTGAGAGCTTGTATGTGACTTCAGATGCTTTGAACTGAGCGAATACCATGCCAAGCCTCATCATTCTGCCCTGGGCAGCAGGGAAACACAGGAGCCCAGGGGAAGGAAGACCAGCCCACCTCAGTCTACAAGCGAGCGGAGAGCTGCAACGGCACTGCCCCACAGCACCCCCAACCTCGGCTCAAGGGAACACTCAGTGTGCATGCATTTGTCTCCATCTGTATCTTAAACTGCAGTGCTGAGATTTACAGCATGATGGTTAAGTGCTCTGGGAACAGTTAGGTGTTACAGTGAAGGTGATCCAACTCTACACTGCTGCTAAGAGGGGGGTGACCCTTTCCTCAGCCTGGCACTGGCACCAGCTGTCCTGATGGTGAGCGGCTACTGCTCTCTCAGAACCTGTTCTGGGGCTGTTCTGATAGTGCAGTGACCTGAACCAGCTCTCTGCAAGGCAAGCCAAGCATAAATGTCAGTGCAAGAAACAGGCAGGACCACAGAGAAGGAGGGAGGACTGGGGAAGTGACAGACCCCTGTATTCAGCACTAGCAAGATCACACCTTGAATACTGTGTCCAGTTTTGGGTTCCTTATTACAGGAAGGATATTGAGATGCTGGAGCATGTCCAAAGAAAGACAACAAAGCTGCCGAGGAGTCAAGAGCGTGTACCTTATGAGGAGCAGCTGAGAGAATTGGGTTGTTTAGCCTGGAGAAAAGGAGGTTGAGAAGAGACCTTATCACTATACAACTGCATCAAAGGAGGTTGTAACAAGGTGAGGGTTGATCAGTACTCCCAAATAACAAGTGACAGGACAAGAGGGAATGGCATCAGGTTGCACCAGGGAAGGTTTAGGTTGGGTATTAGGAAAAATTTCTGAACTGAAAGAGTTGTAAAAGTTGTAAAAAGAAAGGAACAGGCTGCCCAGGGAAGTGGGAGAGTCACCATCCCTGGAGGTCTTTAAAAGACACGGAGAGGTGGTGCTGAGGGACATGGTTTAGTGGTGACCTGGCAGTGCAGGGTTAACGATTCGACTTGATGATCTTAAAGGTCTCTTCCAATCAAAACAATTCTATGATTCTAAGATGCTTGAAATGCAAGGGAAGAAGCAGAACTATGCATCTGGTTAGATCAGCTTACATGTGTCAAACCCCTCCAGGCTCCACCCTGTCTGGTGTTCAGTACAACGTTCAGTGCTATTTATTTATTTAATATAAATATATTTAGACGAAGTGAAGGATGCTTAGCTAAGAAACTTCCACTTTTAGGATTGTGTGTAGGTTAAAGGGTCACTGCATACATCACTGACATGAGTGCTTCTTGGCATAGTGCTACAGTACCACTTCTTTAGCTTGCAGGCCAGATGACCTTGTATGTTCTCAGCCAACTGCTCTGTTTTCCTGAGGATCTATGTTCTAGCAGCCACTGTTGAGTTCAATTTTTTTTTTTTCTTCCATCCAAGCATTTTTTTTTCTTCTGCAGCTGAAAATGCTCCTTAAAGCAATTCTGGAGGGATGCTTGGTGCACAGTCTGTGTATTCTGTGCCACGAAAACAAAAAGGCATTTCATACATTTCATTTGGGGAGTTTGCCATGTTGTCTCTGAAGCTGACAGCCGCCTTCAGAAATGTCACATTTACACAAAGAAAATATGGGTTAAACCACTTCTAAGAAACACTGCATCCTTTGGAGCCCTCTAGTATCCACACACATTCCAAGCTCTGTAATAGCTGTCTCCTCCAAAGAGAGTATGGAAAATTTTCTCAGTAAAATCGAAGTACCATAAGATTGCTCACAAGCCTCTTCTCTGAAGTGTGAGTGGTCAAGGCAGGAGAGGGTGTTTTCCAGCACTTGTTTGGAGTGGCTTGAATCGCCCTGGCTTTGCCACACATGAGCAGCGCTCCATTGCAGACTCCTGCCAGCAGCACGTTTACCCTGCACACAGTGTGTTTTGGCTGTGTGAGCGTGCGCGCTCTCCTACATGTATTTCTGTGCATTTAACCAACGCCCTCTTAGTCACTGGAATTTTTCTTGAAACAAGTCCTCTCTGCCTTGACTGCACGTTTCAGCCAGCTCCAATTGTTCATCAAGACAATACCACACCTCCCCGCCTGCCCAGCTGCAAGTCGCTGACAAGTTCAGCACAGGCAGGATGGTAGGATGGCCTTGACCTCCTGCCAGTGTAAGATGAGGGATAGGTTGGGTCTGGGCAGTCCTCAGGCTGGCTGAGAGCAAGTGAGCTGAAACCAGCCACAGATACTGCCAGCTTTGCAGTGGCTGGGAAGTGAGACAACGCCAGCATTATGAAAATAAACATTTCCCATTTACAGAGAGTTCATGTAAGTGCAACGTATTTCTTAGAGCAGCCCTAGTTCCCCGCTTGGGCAGCTGTCAGGAATTAGGTGGAGGAAGGTGGCCAATATTTTAAAGTACTTAAAGGCAGGAAGAGAAGTGAGGCCCTCACATCCATCTATTGTAAAGTTGCCACTTTAGCATCCTGAGCCCATGGGTGTTAAATGGGCCATGCTTAGCTGAGTCATGGAAAAGAAGGGCAAAAACAAGCATGAGGAGCCTTGTCCCAGCTGGGGTGCCCTTGGGGACTTGCAGAAACAACTGCAAATCCTTCACGGCCACACATTCCTCCTCCTCTTGCCAAGGGCTGGTTTCCTACAGTTGCCTACCTCTACCTTGGTTTAGTGCTCTGTGGTACTCTCTTGTCCAGCCTGGCATTAAGATGAAGATCAGACTGATCAATAGAGAGCTAATAAATCGTATTGGCAATCTGCATCGTAGAGGTTGGAGGCTGTTTGTTTCCTCGAAGGTGTATGGAATGTTAGGTGTGGGAGACGATAGACTGCTGACTCAACCAAGCAGGACACACCTCAGCAAGAGTGTTTTCAGGGACTGGGGACACCTCAGCTGTTTTCATTAGTCATGATTTAGCACAAGGAACTTGAATCCTCCTTTTCCCTCTAAAAATTAAGAGGAAGAGGGGAACATAAAGTACAGACCCAAAGAGCGTCCGTTTCTGCTTGCTGCCTGTCCATGTGAAGCGTTTCAGTTCTTCTGGAGCCAGCACCATCCCACTGTCTGCTTGGTAGTCCTTGAAAAAAAAAGAAAGACATGGCCCTATTAGGTGTTAATTGTAGAAAGGTACTTTTACAATGGGCTCAAGTCCAATTTTCAGCATAATTTTGGTTGTTTATACTTGAAGAGCTCCAAGAGACAGTGGCTCTGTGCTGCTGGAAGTGCTGCAGTGTCCAGGCATTTAATGGTGCCTTTCCAAACTGTCCTTGCTTTGGAGTCCATTAAATATGTGTCAACAACACAGATACAGGGTGTTAAAAGAAAAATGTCTACACAGAAGGTGAGGTTCTGACCAGCCACTTGTCCAATCCTCTAAGCACCACCCTGCCTTTCCCACCTTCCACCACTTAATGCATAGGAATGGGTCATTAAAAGCTTCCCCCAAATTCTCACCCATGCCCACCCCTACAGTATGTGTGCCCCATTAGTAGATATTTCCCCAGCTCGTCCACCTGACAACAGGACTCATCCCTGCCAGGAAGCTCTGATGGAAATGTGACCCACAATTCTCATTTGTGCACTATTATTCAGATGAAAACACAAATCCAAGGGATTTTAAGAGGCTGTTCCACACCAGGGGGACTGAGGTGAGATTCCAGCAGCCATACTTTGCAGACCTACTGGCACCAGACATTTCTTATCAGGCAAGAAGTGTTTGCAGCCCATGGCATGGTCAACAAGGATCTGATGACCCCAATTTCTAGGACACTGGCATAACACCATACTGCAAGGACAGCTAATCTCACACCTCGTATCAGTCAAGTGGCAAAGCAATAAACCCCCATTTTGATGTTCTTTGCATAAATCTGTCACACAAATAATAAATAAAAAAAAAGGTATACCATTTGGCCCAAGAGTCACTTACATTAAAGACAAGCGTTTCCTTGATGGGAAGCTCTTCAAATGTCTTTATGCGCTGGGGTGGTTTTATTTTGAAAGTGTTTATGTATCTGTCCAACAAGAAAAGCAGGACAATTTTTGGTGAGAGTGCGAAGTGCGTAAGCAGGAAGCACTGGGTGTTCCTCTGTTTCTTTAAGCAGTTGCCTAACTGTCATCAAGGTGGTTTACACAAAGGGGACTTGTTAACCAGACCCCACCCAACCTTACTCCCAGCCCTGGTGTGCACACAGTTGTGGCTTTCACAGGGCCTGAGCCACTGGGCAGGGACATCCTGATGGGCCATCTCAGCCCAACGGAATTCCAGCAGTGGTGGTTCAGTGGCTTGTGGGACACTTGGGCCATGTGGGGTGTCTCCGGGCTGTGTAGAGAGCTACAATACCCAGCAAACAAACTCGGTCTTGCTTATCTCACCTGACATTTTCAGTGCTTCCACAACTTGAGCTTGTAACAGAAAAATTTTCATTGCATAAAGGATTAGATGCAGGAGGAAAACCACTTTCTGTTGTAAATATTGTGTTGAGGGGGATGTAGTCTTTGCCTTCCTAAATGAAAAACAAGAAATGGAAGCATTATTCCTGGGACCATGTGGCTGGCCACTCCTACCTCAGTGGCAGCACGTGGTCATGATGTTAGTACCTGCTGGACGTTTGCTTGCAGCAGATCACCCAGCTTTTTCACCAGCTCAGAGAACCTTGGTCTGTCACTGGGATTGCTTCGCCAGCAGTCCAGCATGATTTGGTAGCTGTGAGGACAAAAGCAAAACGAGCACATGGAGGGGTTACAGCTCACTTTGATCCAAGGCAGAGCAGTCTCTGACAGCTTGTCATCTATAGAGTTAACTCCTGAACCTTCCTGATTTCACAAACTTGCTCTCCAACACCATCAAGACCTCTTACTAAAAGTAAAAGAGCAACCTTTCCACTAAAAAAAAACCAAACCCAACAACTCTCTTCCCGCAAGACACTGGGAGGACCACATCAAAAGAATAACTTAGCCAACTAGTCATGCTTTCTTTTTTTTATTCCTAATTAAGCATTAAACCTTTGTATTAAACATCTATTAACTGGCAATGTTTAGGTTAAGGCATCCTAAGATGACTTATATGAATGTGTCACTTCCTCATATTGGTTGAGTCGAGCTTTCCTTCCTGCAATAAAATATGTGGAAGAGAAAAAAAAAAAACAGCTCTTATCTACTGTCACTAGGATAATAAAATTAGCCAATGGGTAATACTCCCAGATAGGCATGGCTGGCTTGCATCCTTTTTTCTTCTTCCAGAAACATTTTTTGGTAAGTGTTGCTATTTAGAGTCATGATGTAGCACTTGAAAAGGCACCAAAGATACCTGCACGTACTTGATTTTGCCTTCAGAAGTCAAATCCCCTGGATATGTTCACGCTCCTGAATGATTTGTGCCACAGAATGCATGGTGCAGGTGGCTTCCTGGGCAAGGTACTCCATCCCACTCCCAGGGCAGAGGGGCTGCAAACTCAGTGTCTCACTTGGATCCCCCAGACCTCTGAAAAGGTATTGGCCATGCAGCCACAGCTGGAGGCTGTGCCTGAGGCAGGGGACTGGGGACAGACAGCTGATGCCATGGTGGAAGGCCTTAGACAAATCCCGCAGGCGACACGAACTGGGAGGCAGGTCCCTGTCACCTTCCTCTGCCATCAGACACTGTCGCCGGGAAAGGGTGGACCCTTGTCAGATGAGTGTTTGCGAGGAAGCCTCTGCCGTCGCTTCCTAAGTCAAGACGATGTTAATAATGTCACATTCCTCCAGCACTTATCTGTGTGCACGTCGGTAAAAATTAAACCTGGAGAGGAATGGATGACCTTCCTTCTCCGGGCTGCTCACTCAGCTGTCCTCAGAGCCCAGCCCTAGTGGTGCCCTGGGCTCAGGTCCACGTCCCTCTTCAGCCTCTCCTACTGCACTGGAGGGCCAGGGGGCTGGGAGGGCAGGGGGGAGGGGTGCAAGAAGGTGCTGATGACAGCACGATACAAGGCACTATCAGGTTGTTTTTCCTTATGTTGACATGAGGTATTTTTTGCAAAGACTTGTACATCATCAGCAAAGTAGCCCAGAAGGACAGTTGTACACAACACAAGCAAAGAAAGGCATCTTACATCTCCTCAGTCGCTTGCTCTGGGGCTCGCATCCTTGTACCTTCCTTTAGTTTGCTGCAGAAATCCTCATCTATTTGGACACCTGGGTAAGGAGAGGCACCTGCAGGTGACATTGAGGGAATAGGGTCATACATGCCTGGAGCTGGGTACCTGTGACATAGCCTTGGCCCTATGCATCCCTCTCTAACATGTGGGGTGTGCAGCATCTACTTGCAGATCTGGGAGCCCAGGGGCATCTCCCCTGTGGGGTCTGCCTTTTGCCAGAGGAAACTTCTGCTGAAGGTGTTCCACACCCTGGTCCTCGGAGAGGGCCAGGATCAAACCTGACACTATTGGTGGTACTTACCTGGCCTGAATGCAAAAAGTACCCATTAACTTAACTTGAAAAGTATCTCTAAAGAAAAGCCAAGTCTGATCTCCCTCTATTGGTTTGGTGCACTGGATGTGGTCTATCTTGATTTCAGTAAAGCATTTGACACCTTCTCCCACAGCATCCTTGCAGCTAAACTGAGAAAGTGTGGCTTGGATGACTGGGTAGTGAGGTGGACTGTGAACTGGTTGAAGGATAGAAGTCAGAGAGTTGTGGTCAATGGGGCAGAGTCTAGTTGGAGGCCTGTATCTAATGGAGTCCCTCAGGGGTTGGTACTGGGGCCAGTCCTATTCAATATATTCATCAATGACCTGGATGAGGGCACAGAGTAAACTGTCAGCAAGTTTGCTGACGATACAAAACTGGGAGGAGTGGCTGACACACTGAAGGGCTGTGCTGCCATTCAGAGAGACCTGGACAGGCTGGAGAGTTGGGCAGGGAGAGATCAAATGAAATACAACAAGGGCAAGTGGAGAGTCTTGCATCTGAGAAAGAATAACGTCATGTACCTGCATAGGTTGGGGATTGACTTGTTAGAGAGTAGCATGGGGGAAAGGGACCTGGGGGTCCTGCTGGACAGCAGGATGGCCATGAGCCAGCAATGCACCTTCGTGGCCAAGAAGGCCAATGGCATCCTGGGGTGTATTAGAAGGGATGTGGCTAGTAGGCCAAGAGAGGTTCTCCTCCCTCTCTACTCTGCCCTGGTGAGGCCACATCTGGAATATTGTGTCCAGTTCTGGGCCCCTCAGTTCAAGAAGGACAGGGA